>CM035838.1:109549522-110273582 GCA_020510985.1 Pholidichthys leucotaenia | reverse complement strand
GAGCTGATACACCATGGAGGAAACACTTGGGTCTGGGTCCAGAGGTGAGGCCTGCCTGGAGAGCACTCTATAAACCACCATTAACTAAGAAGGTTGGAGACCTACAATGGCGAGTTTTACATGGTGCTGTGGCTGTAAATGCTTTTATCTCTCTTTTAAACCCAAATGTTGTTGAGGTTTGTCCATTTTGTCCTCAGAAAGAAACTGTGTTCCATTGTTTTCTGGACTGTAACAGACTGCAATCGTTGTTTGTTTTTTGGGGGAAACTGTTTTATCTGTTTGGAGAAGTCTTTTCCCAGCAGATTTTTATCTTGGGCTTTCCATATAGACTGAGGACTAAGAAAAAGAGTGAACTCTTAAATTTCATCCTGGGTCAGGCTAAAATGGCTATTTATGTTAGTAGGAAAAGAAAAATTGAACAACTGCTGGATTGTAATGTAAAAGACATACTGGTTGGCATGATTAAGGCTCGAATAGTGATTGATTACAATTACTATCATCTGATGCAGAATGTTGAAACCTTTGAGGCTATGTGGTGCTTTAAGCACATCCTGTGTTGTGTTAAGGAGGGGAAAATTACCTATGGTATGGTCCTGATGTAAGAAGCAAGTTTTTTGTTTTAGTTTTCCTTGTTTGGTTACTTGTGTCTTTGATTTCTTGTCAGTGAGACATTTTTCTTTTCCATTGCTTCTTTTAGTTGTTTTAGTTGTGTTTTTCTGTTGAATTTGTGACAATAAAGGTGTGTTGAAAAATCAAAATCTCTCTCTCTCTCTCTCTCTCTCTCTCTCTCTCTCTCTCTCTCTCTCTCTCTCTCTCTCTGAGTGGGTGTGGTCGTGAGTGCGAGCTGAGAGCGTGTGACAGCGTGAGTGAATTATTTCAAACTTTTCTCTATCTTTTGGTGTTTAAGGTGTTTTTTTGTTAAATAATCTTATTTTTTGTTGTCTTCTGTAGCTGGGGTGGGGTAGGCGTTCTGGGAGGGGGGTTTCTGCTGCCAGCTCTGCTGGTCAGCATGGTTTTGGAGCGAGGCTCCGGTTTTGAGAAGCTGACATGCCGGCATGCTGTCAAACTGACACCGGCTGTCAGCTGCTCGGTGGAGGAGTGTAGTCTGGCTGTGGGGGAGCTGGTCGGTTATGAAAGCATTAGATCAGCTTCTAGAATGAATAGTGCCGTGGTGATTTTCCTGGATAGTATTGAAAAAGTTAACCAGGTAGTGGAGAGCGGGGTTGTGATTAAAGACACACTGGTTCCTGTTCTGTCTCTGGTGAATCCCGCGAAGAGAATTACCATCTCAAATGTCCCACCATTTTTAAAGAATGAGCTGTTGGAGAAGGAGCTGTCGAGACACGGGCAGCTTTTGTCCCCGATTAAGCACATCCCTCTCGGTTGTAAGTCCCCGCGTTTAAAGCATGTCATGTCTTTTAGGCGACAGGTGCTCATGATTTTAAAGAATAGCGAGGAAAGCCTCAACCTCGTGTTTAAATACCGGATTGACGGCTTTGATTATACCATCCACGTCACCTCCGATAATATGAAGTGTTTCGGCTGCGGAATGGAGGGACATTTGATTCGATCATGCCCTCAGGGAGTGGGGGGTGATCACTCGGGGGAGGCCACTAGTGCGGCCTCGGGGCCGTCTGGTGACGGAGCGGCTTTGCCGCCCTCCGAGGCTGACGGCGCTAATGCGCCGTCGGGCGTTTCGGCCGAAGCCGCGGGGCCGTCTGGCGGCGGCGCTTCGGCCGAGGCCGCGAGGCTGTCTGGCGGCGGGGCGGCTTTGCCGCCCTCCGCAGCCGGCCTGTCGATCATAACTGAAACAGCAACAACAGTTAAAGCACATCGCGGGGCTGCTGCACAGACCAACATTGCAGACAAAGGTGAGATTACCGAGAGGGATCGCGCTGAGGGTCAGACAGAGGAGCCAAATGAGGCCCAGGTAGATGGTGGGACCAGAAAGATGAATATAAAAGCACAGCACAGGGTGAGCGAAAGACAGGAAGAGACAGCTACCAGGGTGGCTGAGTCAGTGTTGGAGGATGAGGATGACATCGAAATAGATGAAGAGTTATGTAAAATCCCCATCAAGCGGAAGAATTTGGAAACCAAACAGCAGAGGGTCAAAGTAAAAAGGGTTGTCAAAGACAGTTCTGAGGTTTCTCTATCTCAGCCAGATTCTTATGCTGGGTCTGAGATAGAGAGTGATGGTGAAAGCAGTGATGATGTGGCCAGTGGAGGCGGTTACCCCTTCACAAAAATACAGAAGTTTTTGCAGGACACTAAGGGGGTCAGAATGGTTAAAGTTGAAAGCTTCTTCCCTGATCTAAAACGCTTTGTTGACTCTGCTCGGGCCGACATGAAAAATAGGGGAGAGCTTGAGCAGGAAAGTTTTACTGATCAGGAGATCTACAGACTAAAAAAGCTTGTACTAAAAGTTAAGAACCAAATTGCCCAGGATGATTAGTCTTTTATCGCTCATTCTTTCTTTTCTGTTTTTGTATTGGCTTTGCCCTCTTATACACATGTGTAGTTTTAATTTTGGCACACTCAACATCAATGGAGCAAGAGAAATGTCCAAGCGAGCATGTGTTTTTACTCTTGCAGAATGCAAGAAAATTAATGTTCTGTTTGTTCAGGAGACTCATAGTTCTGAGGACAATGCTGCTGACTGGAGGAGGGAATTTCAGGGTGAAATTATTTTTAGTCATAGAAGCAGCAAATGTGGTGGGGTGGGTATTTTATTTTCTCGAGATTTTATTCCACTTTCTTATGACATTGATGAGATAAGTGCAGGCCACATTTTAAAAGTTCGAGCTGTTTTTGAGAATGTGAAAGTTGTTTTTATAAATGTGTATGCTCCAACCGTAGGCACAGAAAGATTGGCCTTTTTAAATATTTTAGATGATACGATCAAAAATTGCAGTAATGATGACTTTTTATTTGTGGGAGGTGATTTTAATTGCACAGAAAATCCTCTTATGGATAGGAATCACCCAGAGCCACATGCTGCATCCCAAAGAGTTTTAAAAGGTTTCATAGAAGCTCATGATCTGTGTGATGTGTGGAGAAATTTTCATGGCAAGGCTAGACAGTACACGTGGAGCCATAGAAAGGACAATATTTTGTCCTTAGCTAGACTGGATAGGGTTTACAGTTTTAAGCACCATTTTAGCATTTTTAAAAGTGCTTTTATAGTCCCTGTTGGCTTCACAGATCATTCCCTGGTTCAGTGTTGTGTTTTTATCAAGAATATAAAGTGCAGTAGTGCATACTGGCATTTTAACACGTCACTTTTATCGGATAACAGTTTTAAAACTGCTTTTATGTTTTTTTGGAGTAATTTTAAATTGACAAAATCAAATTTTAGTTCTTTGCAGCAGTGGTGGGATGTAGGGAAGAGCCAAATAAAGAATCTGTGCCTACAGTATACTCGCAATGTCTCTGGAGACTTGGCCAGGTCTGTCAGGGACCTGGAGAGAGAAGTAGTGGAGCTGCAGTCTTTGGCAGGCTCCACAGGAGAAAGAGGACATTTTGAGGCCCTCAATGGCAAAAAGTCTGTTCTAACTGACCTACTGGGTGTGGCTGCCAGGGGCGCTGTGGTACGCAGTAGGTTCCAGAACATCGCACTAATGGACGCTCCATCTCATTTTTTTCTTTGGTCTGGAGAGGAAGAATGGTCAGAGGAGGATGATCCACTCTCTCAGCTCCGAGGACGGGCGGCCGATCCATGAGTCTGCGGAGATCCGTCGCTTTGCAGTTGCTTTCTACAAGGATCTCTTTAAGAAAGAATTTGTTGAGAATCCACATGCACTGAGTCATTTTTTGACGGACTTGCCAAAAGTGATGGCTGGCGTGAATGCGGAGCTGGAGAGCGGGATCACTCTGCAAGAACTGGCAGTGGCTGTCCAGTCTCTTCAGTGTGGAAAAGCCCCAGGGATAGATGGCCTACCAGCGGAGTTCTACAAGGCATTCTGGTCTGAGATCTGTGAGGACTTGCTGGAAGTACTGTCTGACAGTCTGCGGAAGGGTCACCTGCCCCTAAGTTGTAGGAGAGCAGTCCTCACCCTCCTTCCAAAAAAAGGCGACTTGAAAGACATTAAGAACTGGCGTCCGGTGGCCCTCCTCTGTACTGACTACAAAATTCTCTCCAAAGTGTTGGCTACCAGACTGAGGAAGGCGATGGAGCAGGTCATCCATGTAGACCAGACCTACTGTGTACCTGGTAGGTTGGTTACAGACAACATTTTTTTAATTCGTGATGTTTTGGACCTCTCCAGCTCATTGGTCAAAGAACTTGGTCTTATTTCAATAGACCAAGAAAAGGCGTTTGACCGAGTTGAACATCCATACCTTTGGTAGACATTAGAGGCCTTTGGTTTCAGCTCAGGGTTCATCGCCATGATCCAGGCTTTGTATAGAGACATTGAGAGTATTCTTAAGATTAATGGTGGTTTGAGTGCTCCTTTCAAAGTTGAGAGGGGTGTCCGACAGGGCTGTCCCCTCTCAGGTATGCTGTACTCTCTTGCCATTGAGCCCCTCCTTTGTAAACTAAGGCAAGGCCTCACTGGTTTTAAAGTCCCCAACTCTGACTCTGTTTTTAAAGTGTCTGCCTATGCTGATGACGTTGTTGTTTTTACAAGAAATCAAAATGATGTAGACTACCTTTTAAGAACTGTTAATCTTTTTGGTGAGTGCTCCTCAGCGAGAGTGAATTGGGGTAAGAGTGAAGCTGTTGTGGTGGGGGGGAGACCACAAAAAATTGCCCTACCTGGTGGCCTCTCGTGGACACAAGGTGGTTTTAAATATCTTGGTGTGTTTTTAGGAAATCAGACTTTTACTGAGAAAAATTGGGAGTGTTTTTTAGAAAAAACTGAAGGAAGACTAAAAAAATGGAAATGGATTCTGCCAAACTTGTCCTTCAGAGGTCGTGTTTTAATTATCAACAACTTGATTGCTTCAATGCTGTGGCATCGACTGTCTTGTCTGGACCCTCCACCCAATTTGCTGGCCAGAGTGCAATCTATAGTCGTGGACTTTTTCTGGGACCGTCTTCACTGGGTTCCACAGAGTATCCTGTTTTTACCGAGGGAAGAAGGTGGTCAAGGGCTCATCCATCTGGCCAGCAGGGGGGCTGTCTTTCGCCTGCAGTTCATTCAGCGACTGCTGAGTGGCCCCCTTGACCTTGTGTGGAGACCTATTGCCAGGGCTGTCCTGGCTCGCTGTGGAGGGCTTGGACTAGAGGAGTCGCTGCTTTTAATGGATTTAAGGGGCCAAAAACTCCCAGAACTTCCCCAGTTTTACCAAAGTGCTTTTAAAATCTGGGGACTTTTTAAAAAGAACTCTCCCCAGGCTTCCTTGCCGCCTTTCTGGCTTTTAAAGGAAACACTTGTGTTCGGGACCCGTTTTGATGTGGGCAATGTTTTAGGACCTTCTGTTTTAAAAAAGTTTATTTTTGCAAAGGTCACAACGCTGGGACACTTGGTAAATTTATGTGGTCCTAACTTGGACAATGCTGTTGCCCTGTGCTCGGCTCTTGGCGTCTCTTCAGTCAGAGTTATAATGAACTTGTTGAAAGATTGGAGAGACTGCCTGTCTGCAGAAGAACACTCTGCTATTGTTTTACACTGCGAAAACTCTGTACAAACTGCTGATGAACCTTTTCCTTTTAGTATTTTATCTCCTGATTTTAAAGATGGCACTGATGTGTTTTTAAACTCTGAGCACATTAACATTTGTGACTCTCCTGGTAAAAAAATGTATGGACTTTTGGTGAAAATTCTAAATGTGAATAAGTTAAAAGGTCGAGCTGATACACCATGGAGGAAACACTTGGGTCTGGGTCCTGAGGTGAGGCCTGCCTGGAGAGCACTCTATAAACCACCATTAACTAAGAAGGTTGGAGACCTACAATGGCGAGTTTTACATGGTGCTGTGGCTGTAAATGCTTTTATCTCTCTTTTAAACCCAAATGTTGTTGAGGTTTGTCCATTTTGTCCTCAGAAAGAAACTGTGTTCCATTGTTTTCTGGACTGTAACAGACTGCAATTGTTGTTTGTTTTTTTGGGGAAGCTGTTTTATCTGTTTGGAGAAGTCTTTTCCCAGCAGATTTTTATCTTGGGCTTTCCATATAGACTGAGGACTAAGAAAAAGAGTGAACTCTTAAATTTCATCCTGGGTCAGGCTAAAATGGCTATTTATGTTAGTAGGAAAAGAAAAATTGAACAACTGCTGGATTGTAATGTAAAAGACATGCTGGTTGGCATGATTAAGGCTCGAATAGTGATTGATTACAATTACTATCATCTGATGCAGAATGTTGAAACCTTTGAGGCTATGTGGTGCTTTAAGCACATCCTGTGTTGTGTTAAGGAGGGGAAAGTTATCTATGGTATAATCCTGATGTAAGAAGCAAGTTTTTTGTTTTAGTTTTCCTTGTTTGGTTACTTGTGTCTTTGATTTCTTGTCAGTGAGACATTTTTCTTTTCCATTGCTTCTTTTAGTTGTTTTAGTTGTTGTGTTTTTCTGTTGAATTTGTGACAATAAAGGTGTGTTGAAAAATCAAATCTCTCTCTCTCTCTCTCTCTCTCTCTCTCTCTCTCTCTCTCTCTCTCAGCCCAGGCTTCATAGCCAGGATACGGGTCTTGTACAGTGACATTGAGAGTGTGCTGAAGATAAATGGGGGCCTGTCTGCCCCTTTAAAAGTCCAGAGGGGGGTTCGGCAGGGCTGCCCTCTCTCAGGGATGCTGTACTCCCTCGCCATAGAGCCTTTGCTTCACTGCCTGAGAAGGGATCTATCAGGAGTTACTTTTCCTGGCTGTGACACCACGTTCAAGCTGTCGGCCTATGCAGATGATGTAGTCATTCTGCTAAACAAGCAGAGTGACATTGACGTTCTGGTTAGGAGTGTCAATCTTTTTGGCCAACTTTCCTCTGCAAAGATAAACTGGGGAAAAAGCGAGGCTCTGATGGTGGGGGAGAAACTAGAAAATCAGCTTACGCTGCCGGGTGGGTTGATTTGGAAAAAAGGAGGTTTTAAGTATCTTGGTGTCTTTATTGGAAATCAGCAGTTTGAGCAAAAAAATTGGGATGGGGTCATAGAGAAGATTAACGGGAGACTAAACAAGTGGAAGTGGCTAATGCCAAGAATATCTTTTAGAGGAAGAGTGCTCATTTTAAATAATCTTGTTTCCTCATCCCTGTGGCACCGCCTCATGTGCATGGACCCCCCTGCTGGTTTGTTGTCCAAAATTCAGTCTTTTTTGGTGGACTTTTTTTGGGGGGGTGGACTCCACTGGGTTCCTCAAGCCCTGTTATTTCTTCCCAAAGAGGAGGGGGGGCAAGGAGTGATTCATTTAGCTAGTAGAGGTGCTGCTTTTAGACTGACTTTCATACAGAGACTGCTGACGGGCCCCCAGGACCTGGTATGGAGGCCTTTGGCCTGTGTTATTTTACAGAGAGTCCTTGGGCTTGGGCTAGACCTCCCTGTGTTTTTAATGGATTTTAAGAACTCTAATGCACTGTCTTTACCCAGTTTTTACCGCAGTCTCTTTTCAGTGTGGACTCTTTTTAAAAAACAAAGAGGGCCATGCGATTCCCTCTACTGGTTGTTGAGGGAGCCGCTGGTTTTTGGTGGTCGCCTTGGTGTCCTGCCGGGAGTTGGAAGGACCTTCCTTGATAGGCTGTGTTCCAGGAACATTCTCACTCTGAAGCAAGTGGTGGAACTGGCTGGTCCTGGCCTCAACAACGCCTCAGCTTTAGCAGCTCATCTTGGTGTCAGGTCGAATCGTTTCATCGATGGTCTTCTTGCACACTGGAAACAGGAGCTTCATGGACTTGAGCACTCCCTACTCTTGGACTTTAGCAATGGCACGCTGCAGCCAGAAAGCACTGACCCCTTTCCCTCTCTCACGCTCTATATGGACTTTGACGTCGCTCCTTGCTCCTTACTGGCATTCTGTGCTCCCACTGGTGTGGACTTTGGAGGAGCCAGTGGTAAGGCACTCTACAGACTGGTGGTGATGGCACTCAACAAGGACCGATTGAACACCTGTGTGGACACTCCTTGGAGAGCCTATTTTAAACTAGGAAAAGGGCATCGGCCTGCCTGGAGGGCTCTTTACAAAGCCCCTCTCCCTAAGAGGCATGGAGACTTACAGTGGAGGGTCCTGCATGGTATTATAGCTGTCAATGCTTTTGTTTCTGTGATTAACAGCAGTGTCAGTGATCAGTGTGTTTTTTGTTCCTCTAGGGAGACAGTTTTTTCATTGTTTTATTGAATGTCAGCGCCTGAGTGGCCTCTTTGAACTTCTCACAAAACTTTTTCATATTTTTAAGGAAGTTTTCTCTAAGCAGGTTTTCATTTGTGGTTTTATGTACAATCGTCGTTTTAAGCAGAAGTGTCAACTACTGAACTTTGTTTTAGGGCAGGCAAAGTTGGCTATCTATGTAAGCCGGAGAAGAAAACTTGAGAATGTTGAGAATGATGTTGATGCCAAAATTTTATTTGTGAGGCTACTTAAAGCCAGAATCAGGCTGGACTTTCAGTTTTTTATGGGGAATGGGGATGTGGAAGGTTTCAGGACCCTCTGGTCCCTGGAGAATGTCCTCTGTTCAGTTCATGATGGACAGCTTTTTTTGGGGCGTTTTTTGGGGGATTAATTTTCTGTGTAATATAGCATGACATAGAAATTGTATTGACTGATGGACAAATGTGTTTATTAAAGATCTTTTAAAAATCAAAAAAAAATCTCTCTCTCTCTCTCTCTCTCTCTCTCTCTCTCTCTCTCTCTCTCTCTCTCTCTCTCTCTCTCTCTCTCTCTCTCTCTCTCTCTCTCTCTCTCTCTCTCTCTCTCTCTCTCTCTCTCTCTCTCTCTCTCTCTCTCTCTCTCTCTGCGCTGCAGGCAGAGCACTGTACGGGTTTTTCCTGTGAACCAACGCTGCAAAGATGCCATTTGCTCCATGAATGCTGGACGTATCAGCCATGCACTGGATATGTCAGAAAATTTTCAGTATGCTGAAAATTAATTTTCAGAGGAGCTTGGTGAACACTGCTGTATACCAGTGTGTTTCAGCATTCTTCAGCATGCTCTTAACTTAGACAAAACTTAGCTATAACTGATTCAACGTACCCCAGCATATTCTCCAAATTTTTATATGTTTTGCAAACACTGCCTAAATCATCTAGGTGTGACAGGGCCTTAACCAAGGCAGCAGCGAGACACCGAAGCATAGTTGCCAGCTGGACAAGCAACAGTACTTTTAAACCTTTGGGAAAACAAGAGTGGATCTGCAGCTCAGCAAACAAATGCACAGGGAAATGGAGCTCTACAATGAAAAGGTCAAGATATTTAAAACTATAATTTTATAGTTCAAGTTATCTTTAACATGCTTTGTGTGGATGGCCCTATAGTGTCATGAATTGAGCTTGGATGTTCTCCCAAGCTCAGCTTCATGGCTTTTCTCTGTTTTCATATTTATCTGTTATTGTTATGCCTTTTGAGTTTTCATACTGTCTCCCATTTTCCTTGATATTGTTCAGTTTGTTTCTGCCATGTCCTGTTTTATTTGCAATTTAGTTCCAGTCTATTTCTGAGTGTTTATTTCTTATATTGGTTCTGTGGGCTGGCAGCTGGCAGGCAGCATTTCTGGGTCTGCACTTTGTATGGGTGTTTCCTGTCACTCTGCCAGTCCAACTACTCCCCTGTCATCATCACCAGCTGATCCCAATTACCACTATGATTCTCTTCTTCCCCTTGCTCAGGTGCACCCACACCTGTGGTCACTTTGTTATCCGCCTGTAATTTCCCAGTTTGGGATCAATAAAGTACATCTATCTATCTATCTATCTATCTAGTTTGCTTCTGTTGACTCACTAATCGCTGCACTATTGATTGTCAAACTTGGACTCTCTTCTGCATCCTCCAAGTCTACTCCCGTGTCCGCTGGGCGATGCCGGGCCAGGCACACCAGCTGTAAGTTTTTCCTCTGTTTGTATTTTAAGATCTCTACACAGTTTTTGGACTTTGTTTGTTTTCTTTAATAAAATGTCATGAGTGGGACTTCCGGTTATGGCGGCCACGTAGGAAGACGTGTTTCACTCTGCTCTGCTCCTAAAAATAAAAAGTAGGCTAAAACTCTCTCAATTGGAACAAAAACCTATCCCAGCGTTTAGGCGCGGATATGGTAAAGACCAAGGCTGGGAAATTAGGTGGAGGAAAAAGTGATTCATCAAAACAATCCAAGCTAACAGACTTCCACGCTCGTGACGAAGCAGGAAAATCTCCAGAGACAATGGCGGAGGAGAGAGCTAGCGGCGGAGCGGTGACTGCTGAGGAGGGCACGAGTGCGGTGCTTGCTGCCATCAGCTCTACGAGAGCAGACTTTTCGTCTAAATTTGATGGGATTATAGCAGTGATAGAAGGAATGAGAAAAGAAATAAGCGACTGTATGGAGCGAGCATCGCAGGCGGAGCTCCGAATCTCAAGCACTGAAGATGACGTCACCAGCCTTCAATTAAAGGTGCAAACATTGGAATTAAAAAAATAAACGTCTGGAAGATAATGTCCTGGACTTAGAATCCCGGTCGAGACGGAATAATTTGAGGGTGGTGGGCCTCCCGGAGGGAGCGGAGGGACGAGATACATGTTCCTTTTTGGAAAAGTGGATTCCAGAAGTGCTGGACAATGCGGATCTGCAGTCATCGGTCGTCTTAGAGAGCGCTCACCGAATCGGCCCACCGAGAGATAATAAGACACCACCGAGGACGCTGATTATGAAGTTCCTCAGCTACAGACACAAGATGACGGTCACCAACGCGGCGCAAGCTAAAGAAGAAGTTAAATACCAGGATCAACAGGTGCGGTTCTACCCAGATTTGGCCACAGGAATTCAACAATTAAGGAAACAGTTCGACCCCGCCCGTAAAGAGCTGCGCAACCTCGGGATTCGTCACGGAGTGATTCATCCGGCAAGACTGCTGGTCACATATAAAGGGAGAACCCATATCTTCAAGACCCCTCAGGAGGCACAGGAGCTTATCAAGCAGATCCAAGAGGAGTTGGGAGCTAAGCATGAAGCATGAACAAGATATAAAGGTAGAATATTTAAGCATTTGTACAGGCATCTGATTGATCTGAAACATATAGCATGTCTACAAAATACAGATTGTATTATATATAAAAAAAGCTATGATGTACAAAGTTGCTATAAAATTTTGGAGTTATGTTGGAAAAACTACAGAAGAGAGTTAATGTCAGGTCATTAAAAAGTAGTAGAGTCAGGGTGATTGAAAGGAGAAAGAGAGAGTGGCTTGATTGATCCTCGCAGGTGTGGAACAGTCACTAGCTATAACGGGAGACAGAATTTTTTTTTGATTTTGGGGGGGATTACCACGAATGTGGGGAAAGGGAATTTGTTTTTGTGTAGTTTGTAGGATGAATGTTCAACCATCTATGTTTTTGCTTCTCTGTATGAGCATGTTTATATTGCAAGGTAATCTCAAACTCCTTATTGATCATAGACCAAAGCGTTAATCTTAATTTAACTTCATGGAATTGCAGAGGTCTACAAAATCTAAAAAAAACTTAAACAAGTTATGAATAAAATAAAAGACAGGTTCAAAAATTGTGTTTTTACAAGAAACTCATCTAATAGAGGAGGATGTAAAAAGAATTAGGAGAAGATGGCAGGGAAATGTGTTCACCTCATCATTTTCATCCCGAGCCAGGGGAGTTATGACTCTCATACATAAAACAGTCCCATTTCAAGTGAAAACATGTAATTGGAGACAAATTAGGAAGATACCTAATCATCCAAGGATCTTTGTTATTAGAAAATATAAATCGGGTGAACTTATACGGTCCCAATATAGATGATCAAAATTTCTTCGTTAATTTATTTCTTACTTTATCAGCACTTACAGGGCAATATACTGTATAATAGCAGGGGATTTTAATTGTACATTGAATCCCAGTATAGATAGATCAACAGGACTGGACTGTACGCACAATGGATGTAGGATAACCATTAATCATTTTATGAAAGAATTGAGATTGCTAGATATATGGAGAGAAATGAAACCACAAGTCAAAGCCTATTCTTGTTATTCTAATACCTACAAGACATTCTCACGTATTGACTATTTTTTGATCTCCACAGAATTAAGGTCCAAGATTCAAAACTGTTTCTATGATAACATTGTGATATCTGATCATGCACCCTGCTGTCTAATTTATGTAGATAAGAAACTGACAAAGGATCCAGGTAGGTAGCAATTTCAGCATAAATGGCTTCAGGATGAGGAATTTGTTAAGTACATAGAAAAACAGATAGATGAGTTCTTTGTTATCAACACTACACAAACATCAGCATGTATAAAGTGGGAGGCTTTCAAGGCTTTTATTAGGGGGCATATTATTAGTTATACAGGTTCAAAATCTAAGAAGACTCGAGAGGAGAGAGTCCAGTTGGAACGTAAAATAAAAATTCTTCAAGAAAAAGTGTATGCAGGAAGTAACCCAAAGTTAGAGAACGAATTACTGATTCTGAGAGCTGAATATGACAAAAAATCAGCGAATAGAGCTGCCTCGAGTCTTCTAAGATTGAAGCAAACTTTTTATGAACAAGGTGAAAAATCAGGAAAATTATTGGTATGGCAGATTAAACAATTAGAATTTAAAACACCAATTACCAGTATTATAAGTAACGGACAGGCAGTTGTAGATCCTTTAGAAATTATATAGTGCCTTTAGAGATTATTATGAAAAACTATATGATACAAAAAATGAAACTGACTTAACAAAACTAAATGGGTTTTTGGGTGGATTATCTGTACCGTGTATTCCAAATGAAAGCAAGGAGATACTGGAGTCTAAAATTAGTCATACATGAATAATGCCTTAATTATACTGTTGCCAAAACCAGGTAAACCCTCTAATAAATGTGAAAACATGAGACCAATAAGCCTATTAAATGCTGACCTTAATCTGTAAAATTTTAGCAAGACGACTACAAGAAATATTACCAAATATTATTAACCGAGATCAGAATGGCTTTATAATGGGAAGACAAGGCCTCCATAATGTAAGAAGACTATTTAATATTATTTATTCCAATAAAGAAGCACCGGCTACAGCTCTCCTATCATTGGATGCCGAAAAGGCCTTTGATAGGGTCGAATGGCCCTTTCTTTTTGAAGTCCTACAAAGGTTTGGACTTGGAAATAATTTCATAAAATGGGTTCAGATAATATACAATAATGCTACAGCAGAAATCCTAACAAACAGCAATATCTCAAAATCAATAAAAATCAATAGAGGATGTCAACAAGGCTGTCCACTTTCACCCTTATTGTTTACTATGGCAATTGAACCTTTAGCAATGGCAGTACGTTTACATCCACAAATATGTGGAATTAAAGTAGGACCAACAGAACATAAAATCTCCCTGTATGCCGATGACATAATTTTGTTTATGTCGAATTTTAAAAAATCAATTCCGACCTTGTTAAATTTAATAAAGAACTTTGGGGAAGTATCAGGATATAAAATAAATAAAACTAAATCTTCAATATTAATGCTAAATGAGACCCAGAGAAATCACCCAGCACCTGAGGTAAATCAATTCAATGTTGTAAATTAGTTTAAATATTTAGGAATTCAAATTGTGCCTAAGCTAGAATCAGTCGCCAGTGCCAACTATGAAGCCTTAATGACAGATATTAATGAGTTACTTCAGAGATGGATGTCACTACCAATGTCGATGATCAGGAGAATTAATATACTTAAAAGTAATATCTTACCCAAAATACTTTATTTCAATACATTCCTTTACCACCACCTTCAGATCTATTCTCAAGAATTAAAAAAAAAGTTAGTAGAATTTATATGGAACAATAGGAAGGCTAGATTACGTCTGTCCTTACTATATTTACCATTTGATCATGGAGGTCTGAAATGTCCAAACTTTATGTTGTATTACTGGTCAGCACAACTGAGGTCTGTGACATATTATTTTTCATCAAATGATCTCCCTCACTGGACTGAAATGGAATCATACAATTTACCTTTACCTCTTCCCTTATTCATATATTCAGACTCGGCTAAAAAATTACAGAAACAAGTTAAAAATCCAATTGTAAAGCATATGAACAAAATATGGTGTGAAACCAAAAAATATTTAAAAGAACCACACTTATTGTCACAATTTAGCCCAATATGGGGTAATCAATATTTTACACCAGGGAGAGCGGATGCTGTATTTAAAGTATGGAATTTAAAAGGGATTCAAAAGATTCAAGACTTATATTTGTCACGTTCAGAAAACATAATGTCTTTTGAAGAACTGAGGATCAAATTTAATTTTAATAGAACACATTTTTTTAAATATCTTCAGTTTAGGAATTTTATTCGATCAAATCAAAATAATGCTCTCACCCGACCTACTTATTCATCCTTGGAAAAAATTTTGACGAAAGAAAGTAAGAGAAAGGGTATTATTTCAGAGTTTTATAACTCATTGACACTATCCTCATGAAAACTCACAGAAAAGACTGAATTATTGGAAAGAAGACCTGCAAACTGAAATTTCAGAGGAACAATGGGAATTGGCTTGTACAGAAGCTCAAACCAAATCAATAAATGTACATCTTAAATTGATACATTTTAAATGGTTAATGCGGATGTATGTTACACCAGTGGAGTTAAATAGATATAGTTAGTCCAGTGGAGTTAAATAGATAGACTTTTTTACATCTTGGCCAGGGGACTACAGATGAAAACTAGCCTTTTGGCTAATTCTGGCTTTTTTTAACCATGTGTAATCATGTGTTTTATGAAATTGCATTGTCCCTTTTCAAATAAACTAAACTAAACTAAACTAATAACAAAAACATACCAGATACATGCAAAAAATGTATGGAAAGTAAAGGAACCCTATTTCATTGTTTATGGGAATGTAGAAAAATTAGAATGTTTTGGGAAGAGGTGAGGGTAACAATTGAAAAAATAATTTCAAAACAATTCACATTGAACCCTAAACTGTTTTTGTTGGGTCTGTATCCAGAAAAGCATAACTTTAATAAGAGTGAAAGAGCATTCATAGACCTCAGTTTGCTTAACGCCAAAAAATGTATTGCACTACTGTGGAAAAAGACTCAGACCAGATGTGACTCAGTGGTTAAGACAGATGTTAACAAACCTTCCACTAGAAAGAATAACATACAGTGGGGCAAAAAAGTATTTAGTCAGCCACCAATTGTGCAAGTTCTCCCACTTAAAAGATGAGAGAGGTCTCCAATTTTCATCATAGGTATACCTCAACTATGAGAGACAAAATGAGAAAAAAAAAATCCAGAAAATCACATTGAAGGATTTTTAAAGAATTTATTTGCAAATTATGGTGGAAAATAAGTATTTGGTCACCTACAAACAAGCAAGATTTCTGGCTCTCACAGACCTGTAACTTCTTCTTTAAGAGGCTCCTCTGTCCTCCACTCATTACCTGTATTAATGGCACCTGTTTGAACTCGTTATCAGTATAAAAGACACCTGTCCACACCTGTCCACAACCTCAAACAGTCAGACTACAAATTCTACTATGGCCAAGACCAAAGAGCTGTCAAAGGACACCAGAAACAAAATTGTAGACCTGCACCAGGCTGGGAAGACTGAATCTGCAATAGGTAAACAGCTTGATGTGAAGAAATCAACTGTGGGAGCAATTGTTAGAAAATGGAAGACATACAAGACCACTGATGATCTCCCTCAATCTGGGGTCCACGCAAGATGTCACCCCGTGGGGTCAAAATGATCACGAGAACGGTGAGCAAAAATCCCAGAACCACACGGGGGGACCTAGTGAATGACCTGCAGAGAGCTGGGACCAAAATAACAAAGGCTAACATCAGTAACACACTACGCCGCCAGGGACTCAAATCCTGCAGTGCCAGACGTGTCCCCCTGCTTAAGCCAGTACATGTCCAGGCCTGTCTGAAGTTTGCTAGAGAGCATTTGGATGATCCAGAAGAGGATTGGGAGAATGTCATATGGTCAGATGAAACCAAAATAGAACTTTTTGGTAAAAACTCAACTTGTCATGTTTGGAGGAGAAAGAATGCTGAGTTGCATCCAAAGAACACCATACCTACTGTGAAGCATGGGGGTGGAAACATCATACTTTGGGGCTGTTTTTCTGCAAAGAGACCAGAACGACTGATCCGTGTAAAGGAAAGAATGAATGGGGCCATGTATCGTGAGATTTTGAGTGAAAACCTCCTTCCATCAGCAAGGGCATTGAAGATGAAACGTGGCTGGGTCTTTCAGCATGACAATGATCCCAAACACACCACCCGGGCAACGAAGGAGTGGCTTTGTAAGAAGCATTTCAAGGTCCTGGAGTGGCCTAGCCAGTCTCCAGATCTCAACCCCATAGAAAATCTTTGGAGGGAGTTGAAAGTCCGTGTTGCCCAGCGACAGCCCCAAAACATCATTGCTCTAGAGGAGATCTGCATGGAGGAATGGGCCAAAATACCAGCAACAGTGTGTGAAAACCTTGTGAAGACTTACAGAAAATGTTTGACCTCTGTCATTGCCAACAAAGGGTATATAACAAAGTATTGAGATGAACTTTTGTTATTGACCAAATACTTATTTTCCACCATAATTTGCAAATAAATACTTTAAAAATCAGACAATGTGATTTTCAGGATTTTTTTTCCCCATTTTGTCTCTCATAGTTGAGACCTATGAACAAAATTGGAGACCTCTCTCATCTTTTAAGTGGGAGAACTTGCACAATTGGTGGCTGACTAAATACTTTTTTGCCCCACTGTACATACTGAAATCAAAGGAAAATGTGTTTGAGAATATTTGGAGACCTTTCATTGATTATGTGAAGAAATTAAACATAACTTCTGAAGATGAAGGTGAATGATGTGTGTGGACCTTGCAAATTCCAAATTGGTGAATGTATAATATGTATACTTATGTAATAGATTACCTAGACTAAACAGAGGAGCATTGTTGATGACTTGCCTTTGTTAGTGGTTGTTGGTGTTTTTAGTACATTTTTTTTCTTGTAGTTCGTGTTTTGTTTTTTTTGTTTTTTTAATTTTTAAATTACTTTAGTGTTAGTGTTTGATTGTTTGTGCTATGTTTGTAAAAAAAGGTTCAATTAAAATATTGTGGAAAAAAAAATGTCATGAGTGTGATTCAGCAGCTGAGTCTGTCCTTCTGCCCCGAAGGGGCGTACATGACAGAATAGTGCAGCCCAAAATAAAGACTCAGCTGTCACACTCGGGCATTTTTTCCTTTTTGTTTTTTCACACATCTGTTTGTCTGGGAGCTAATCATGGACACAGCAAATTCTCAGGGCTACCCGATGCGTCTGGGGTGGGAATGTTGCCGTGCGCTTATGAAGATCGACGGGCTAATCTCCACGGCGCGCACATATTCCACCCTGGAGGATGCATCATGGTATCTGGGGCTCGCGGAGGCAGCAGCTTGCTGGTGCCCTCAGTTGGAGGAACAAGCTGAGGCTAGGGAGAAGATTTCCGTGGTGGCTGCGCTGCTATGCGAGAACGGCGGAAGGATGAAAAATTCCCCGGAGAAGCCTGGGCGTGCGCCAAATGGCCCTTTTCCACTAGCCTTAGTCGGCCTTACTTGACTTGACTCGCCATTACTCATTTCGGCCTCGGTTGTGTTTCCATTGCAGCTGGGTACAGCTGGGGTGGGTGGGATTTTTTTTTTTTTTTTACAGCAAGGCGGCGCCACACTCCCGTGACGTAAAACACCCGACCCAAGCAAAACATAACATGGCAGCTGTACAAGGCGACTCCTCGGTCTGTGGCTTTTTGTCACCGTAAATGCCAAAAAGGACCGCCAGACAAGGGTACAGGCAGCGAGACAAAACACTCTAGAATAGTACTGCAGCTTCTGGGAGAGCCAAAGACGTGAGGATACAAACTCGATCATATATGACGGTAAGCTAATGGTTGCTAATGCTAGTTTGCTATAATTACATCGTACTACACTGCAATGTCTGCAAGTTATCGCTGTTAGGTACTAAAATATGTATGCTCTGTGTGTGTGTTTCAGATGGCTCTGTTGTGGGAAAATTACCGCTTCAAACGGTTGGTCTGGCGTTCAACACAGCCTGTCACTGATGTCAACACAGCTTCACAAACGATCAGTGGTTATAGAGCTTAAGAATGTCTGTAGAAACGTTTATTTCCTGTGCAACAAATTGCTCTGATCTGTGTGAAAATCATGGAGAGACTGCTGAGACATCATGGATGTACCTGCTCCAGCAGCACTGAGTCTGAGGTGGTGTCATGGCAAAAAATGATCAGCTGACACAACTTGATCGCCAGGTTAATAACTATATTAGCCACAAAATATATATATTCAAAAAGTAAACAGTACTGAGTTAGGTATAATAAGCTATATTTGATAATTATGATGCATTTTAGGCCAAAACAAACTTGATCTAGGATTAAAAGCAATTAAAATAATGCAGTCACGAAGTTAAATGGAAAATACTTGATTTACTAGATACATGTACTGTAGAAATATATATTCTCTGCGTCAACAATGTACTATACATGCATTCAAGTAGTATTGCACTGACAATAAACCTTTCAAGTTTTTGCAGATGTCTCTTTTATATGTGAAGGTTACCACCATGTGGTACAAATTAAATACATAGATTGGAAAAGCTGTCTAAGAACAATCCAGCAGTTTGAGAAATCACTTTTGGTTTGGTGTAAGTCTGTCAACAGAATTATGAACCATAAAGCAGTTTGTGTTAAAATGTTAAATCCCATTAAACCCTAACCCGAGGGTTTCCAATCATGTGTCATGGGGGGCCAAGACCCTGCAGGTTCTCTCTTCTACCCAGTCTCTTCAGCAGGTGTTCTCACTGATCTGCAGTCAGTGGGAGAAATTCAGTGGAATCTGATGTTGAAGACACTGTTTGGAGGTAAAGCCTGCAGGGTCTTGGCCCTCCATGGCACATGATTGGACACCCCTGCCCAAACCCATTATGATGAAGAACAGATGCTAATATGGCCCAGAATTCCTCCATATACTGGTACTGTCACTAAAGTGTGCAGGGTCTTCTGTGGTGGCACATCCAACAATACAGTCTTCAGTTAAAATAATTGTTTTGGTTACTTTTTTCTTAAAAATGAGCCATTATTTTCAAAGTCACCGATAAATGGTTTGTACTGTTGACTCTTTTCCCCCCGGTGTCTTAACAGACAAAATAGAAAATCATGATGCAAACACATAAGTCACTAAATTTGTTTATTACAATCAGCAGCAAATTCCGGATTATTCAGAATGTGCAAAATTCAAACTGTAAAAAAAAAAAAAAAAAAAAAAAAAAAACTTCGAATGGGTCACATACGCCGGCCACGCTGCCTCACTGAGAAGCAGCTGGGATGTGCCACTCAAGCTGGACCCGGTTCAGCAGATCTTAGGCCTGCATCTCTGTAAATAGTGAGGCAAGGTCTGGTTTGGGTGGATCGTTTCCCTCTTGCCTAGACAAAAGACAGAAATGGGTGGTGGTTAATTAAAGCAAGTTTAAAACATATTTGGGAAATACACTTGTTGCTAAAAGCCAGTGGTGGAATGTGAATGAATGAATGAATCTTTATTTCGGATAGATTAAAAGTAAAGATTAAAAGAAAATAGAATAATATAACAAAGGGTAAAAAATCTAACAAGGTCAAATTAAACAATACAATAACCCCTCTGATTATACAGTTCAACATAGGTTATCCGAAATGGGTGATGGCTGAAGCTGCAGCTTATATTGCCCACCCATATTCCATCCAAGAATTCAAAAGAAAAACAAAACAGGAGCAATTACAATTTGAATGTGACAATAAAGTACTTCGTTGTTGTATTTAACCACAATTTTCATGTAGCTGCGCTTCAGTAAAGTAGATTTTACAAGGGCTGGGTTACATTTAAAATCATCTGTTTTTACTGTGGCCTCAGCAATCAGAATGAATTAATACATTCACTTGAATGGAATCTAGTACTTTAACTGAAGGTGTGCATCACTGAGTATGAAGTCACTCAGTCAAAATATGGAGTTTTTATCAATAAAAGTTTAGCCACCGCTTTGTCTCTTCTTGCCCTGGCTTCAAGTATGGGTGGTGTTTTGTACTTTTATTGCTAAAATATAAAAGGAAGCACTACAATGGGTCTCAAATATTTGCAATGTGTCCTGTTACTGCATGAGTTTATTGATGATAGTGTGGAGTGTGTAAATAACGAGGCAGATTTGACTCAGTTTATTACACATCTCACACAGAAGCATAGTCAGAAAGAGAACATCTCAGACAAAACTCTTCTCTTAAATACTATGACATTCCCTCAGAAGCTTCTACACACAAAAGGTCACATTGCATTCACTTCCTTAATCCTTTACCATCCTCCTAGAAGTCTCTAATACACAAAAGATCACACTGCATTCATCCTTCACACCTCCCTGCTATCTCCAAGGGAAACTCTGCTCTTTGTTCTAGTCTAAGATGCTATACCATTATGCACTCCCCATGTGTCACCAAACGACCCCCCCCCCCCCCCGAGCGTCTTGGATAGAACAATAGAATGACAGTCCATATGCTGTGGTTAAATCATTAAACATCAATCCACATGCTGCTTGGGCTTCAGTCTTCTCCCGTATCTGCTGTAACCAGGATTCACCGCCTCCGCAGCGCTGTCATGCTGGGGGGCTGATGATTGAGGGGTAAAAGTCTGTGTATGTGGGTGCTCGGGGGAATCTTTTCTCTGGGAAGCTCCCCGTGGGGGTCTTCCACGCCGAGGGGCCCTCGCCAACAGCACTTGCTCGTCCGCCACAACAAAAGCGGGTTTGAGTCTGTCTATGCCAACCTTTTCCCTCCTACCCCCCAAATCTAGCAAAAAATGCTTGTCCCCTGTTTCCAGCACTCTGAACGGTCCATCATAAGGTGTGCGGAGTGGAGGTCGATGGGCATCATGTCTAACAAAAACAAACTCCGCGTTTTTCAAAGTTTTAGGTACAAAAACGCGCGGAAAACTGTGGTGAACAGGGCCCGGCAGTGTGCTTGTGTCTATGCTACGCTGCAACAGCTGAGACGGGGAGCTGCCCGGCGCGGGATTATCTGGAAGAAACTCCCCGGGCAGCCGAAGTGGCTGCGCAAAAACGAGTTCAGCCGGGGACGCTTCCAAATCCTCTTTAGGCGCAGAACGTAACCCCAATAAAACCCACGGTAGCTTGTCTACCCAATTTGCATCCGTCAGTGATGCCCTGAGAGCCGCTTTCAATGGCCTATGAAAACGTTCGCATAACCCATTAGCCTGTGGATTGTACGCGGTTGTGCGGTGAATTGTGACACCCAGGCTGCGGGCCATTGTTGACCAGAGTTCGGAAACAAATTGAGGGCCTCTGTCGGACATAATATCCGACGGGACTCCAAAACGCGCCACCCATGCTGTTAAAAACGCGCGGGCCACCTCCTCGGCTGTGGTTGCTGCCAGTGGAACCACTTCTGGCCAGCGCGTGGTGCGGTCCACCATTGTCAGAAGGCGCGTGCACCCCTGTGATGGCGGAAGGGGGCCCACGAGGTCCACGTGAACATGGTTGAACCTCTTAGCCGGGATGCGAAACGGCTCCAAGGGAGCCTTCGTGTGTCTGTGTACCTTGGCTCGTTGGCACGCCATGCAGGCTGCTGCCCACTCTTTCACTTGTTTGCGAAGGCTCGGCCACACAAATTTCTCTCCTACCATTTTGACCGACGCGCGCACTCCCAGGTGTGCCAAAGAATGAATCGAGTCAAAAACGCGGCGGCGCCACGCGGCCAGTACCACGGGACGCAGTCGCCCCGTGGAGACATCACAAATTAAGGGGGGCATACCGTCTTGCAGCACCCTGCTCTCCAGCCTTAACCCTGTTGGTTCAGACTGGAGCGCGCGCACGTCCGCGTCACTAACCTGCTCCGCGGCCATGGCTGAGTAATCTATCCCCACGAGGACCAGGGCAGCCACGGCGCGCGAGAGGCAGTCTGCCACTACATTCAGTTTACCCGACACATGCTGAATATCGGTAGTAAACTCTGAGATCGCGGCCAGCTGTCTCTGCTGCAGGCCCGACCACGGTTCTGAAACCTTGGCCATCGCAAATGTTAGCGGCTTGTGGTCAACAAACGCGGTGAAACAGCGCCCTTCTAGCCAGAACTGGAAGTGGCGAATGGCCAAGTGGAGAGCCAGCAACTCCCTGTCGAACGCGTTGTATTTACGTTCACTATCGCGCAAAGTCCTGCTGAAAAAGGCGAGCGGCTGCCAAGCCCTGTCTACACGCTGCTCCACGACCGCCCCTATGGCCACGTCTGATGCGTCAGTAGTGAGCGCTATGCGGGCCGTTGGGTCTGGATGTGCCAACAACGTAGCGTTTGCCAGGGCTGCTTTGACTTCCGAGAACGCCCGCTCTCGCTCCAGGGACCATTCGATCTTATTCGCGGGTTTCTGTTTTTTGAGCGCGGTGTACAGTGGTTGCATGAGCTGCGCTGCGCGGGGAAGGAAACGGTTATAAAAATTCACCATTCCCAAAAATTCCTGTAACGCCCTGACCGTTTGCGGCCGGGGAAAATCTGCTACCGCGCGCACTTTATCAGGCAGCGGAACCGCTCCTTCGGGAGAGATGCGGTGCCCCAAAAAAAGCAATCTGCGTCACCCCGAACTGACATTTCGCTGGGTTGATCATTAACCCGTGCTCTTCCAACCTCCGGAAAACCGCCGTGAGGTGGGTTTCGTGTTCGTCTTCGGACGCGCTGGCTACCAAGATATCGTCCAAGTTGACGAATACGAAAGAGAGATCATGCAGCACTGCATCCATCATGCGTTGGAACGTCTGTGCAGCCCCTTTAAGCCCGAATGGCATGCGCAAAAACTCGAATAAACCAAACGGAGTTATCACCGCTGTTTTGGGTATGTCCTCAGCGCGCACTGGGACTTGGTGGTAACCGCGGACCAGGTCTATTTTAGAAAAAACGCGCGCTCCTGCCAAGTGAATGGAAAAGTCTTGGATGTGAGGAATTGGGTAGCGGTCGTGCACTGTGGCGTTGTTCAACCTGCGGAAATCCCCGCAAGGTCGCCACGAACCCTCAGCTTTAGGGACCATGTGTAGCGGGGAAGCCCAGGGGCTGTTTGAGCGCCCGATGATGCCCAACCTCTCCAGGTTGGCGAACTCCTCGCGCGCTATGGCCAGTTTAGCTGCGTCCAAGCGCCGAGGTTTTGCAAAAACGGGCGGCCCGGTGGTGGTGATAAAATGCTCCACCCCGTGTTTAGCGATGGCTGCCGAAAATGTCGGGACCGTGAGTGCTGGGAACTGAGTGAACAGTGTGTGGAACTTACCGCATGCAGCTATGACGTTGGCTTGTGCTGTTGGCCGGGACGCTCGAGCTGTACAGGGGATAGAATCAAAGGACAGTGCATTAACCAGGCGCCTGTTAGCCACATCAACCAACAAACCATGTGTGCACAAAAAATCAGCCCGCAATATATTGAAATTCAATGCTGCTATGACAAAAGTCCACTCAAATGTATGGCCGTGTAGAGACAGAAGCAGAGCCCTCTCACCAAAGGTCTTAATCTCCGAGCCGTTGGCTGCTGCCATCTCGGGGCCGCTAGATCCCGCCAGCCGGTCGGCGTAGGACGGCATGATGAAACTCATCTGGGCGCCGGTGTCCACGAGGAAATGCCTCCCCGAGCGTGCGTCCATCAAGTACAGCAGCTTGTTCTCCTCCCTGAGGGTCGCAGCTGCTACCGACCCCCGGTCTTGGCGTTTCCCGAGCGCTTGAACTGGCACGATGGTATACATTTGCGTGCCTTCTCTGCGAAGCGGTGGTGGTAGAAACAAAGGGTGTCTCCTCCGCGTTCTTTGACCCCCGCTACTACTGTCGTCGGTGGCTCTGCCGCTGCCGTCGATGGCTCCTCGCCTCCTCCGGCCGTCGCGCCGAGCTCCGTCGCTGCCGCCGTGGTCGTGAACTCTCTGCTGGCCATGATGATCCGGTGTGCTTCTCGGGCCAGCGCACGATAGTCCCGCTTGGCCAGCAATGGCGAATTGGCCAGGGTCGCTCTCGTCGCTGACGGAAGGTTCCGGAGGAAGAGGTGGGTAAAAATGAAATGGTCGTCGTCCGAGCCCTTTAATCTCAGCATCTTTATTTATTTTATATGCCAAGTATCAAAAATTCTGAAATTTATTTTGTTTGCGGATGACACAAATATCCTTTGCACTGGTGAGAATTTGCAGCAGGTTTTAGAGGTGGTCACAACTGAAATGGAAAAATTAACACAGTGGTTCAACAAAAATAAATTATCTCTAAATCTAAAAAAAACAAAGATTATGTTGTTTGGAAATTATAAAATAAATCATGAAATAATAGTAACGATAGATGATACCAGAATAGAAACAGTACAGGAAAATAAGTTTCTGGGGGTGACGCTAGACAATAAAATCTGCTGGAAACCTCACATCAGTCACATCCGGGCCAAATTAGCAAAATGTATAGGCATACTGGGGAAGACAAGACACTTCTTGGACTATAAATCATTGGTCTTATTGTACAATTCACTGTTTTTACCTTATCTTAACTACTGTGTAGAAGTCTGGGGAAACACCTACAAGACCAACCTACAGTCAATATGCACATTACAAAAAAGAGCTATAAGGATAATAAACAATGCAGAATATAGAGACCATACCAATTCGTTGTTCTTAAAGTCACATGTCATAAAGTTCATCGATTTAGTTAAATTTAAGATAGCACAAGTAATGTACAGGGCAATTAATAATCAACTACCAACTAATATACAAAAAATATTTAAAAAAAGAGACAATGATCATAATTTGAGGGGAGACTTAAACTTTACAAAACCCAAGATATGTACAACCAAGAAAAGTATGTGCATATCTGTCTGTGGGGTGGATTTGTGGAACAGTCTAGAGCCGGAACTGAAACTATGTACAAACAGAAATCAATTCAAAAAGAGGTATAAGCACCATTTGCTGAAAGGGTATATGTTAGAAGGGTAGTAGTTATATGTACGATTCATTATGTTCACTCTGGGATATTATGGGACACTATGGAATGGTGGGTGGGACAGCACTGTGTATATATCTGTTGTTTGAGGCTGGTTTTGATGTATGGACATCATTGTAAGTTAGAATGGATGGGTGTTAATGTTGATTTGTAAAAAATACAGTAAATTGTTTACTTGGGGTCTTAAAGGTGGTAATTTGTATAAAATTCACATGGGTGTATCTATGGAAAAGAGGAGATGGAATTAATAAGTGTTCACTTCTTCCTTCTCCCTTTCGAACAGTGTATAATGTTACTTTATTGCATTTGCCATTTGCTTGTATTTGTTATATTTTTGTGTTCGAAATAAACTATCTATCTATCTATCTATCTATCTATCCATCTTCTCCATCAGGTCAATAGCCGACCTATCTCCTAACCCAGTCCGCGTCAGGAGTCTCTCTGCTCTCTCACCAACCGAGAGCGTGTAGTGCTGGATGAGTGCAGCCTTCAGCGCGTCGTACTTGTCGCTGGTTGGTGGCTGATCAAGCAGGCTCTCCACATGCTGAGCCGTGTGGGTGTCGAGGGTTGCGACCACATGGTAGAACTTCGTGTCATCCGCCGATATCCCCCGGAGGGCGAACTGCGCCTCAACTAGGTGGAACCAGGAGCGCGGATTGTGCTGCCAAAAATCCGGTAGCTTGATTGTAACAGCAGATGCTTGGCTGGGGGCTCCCAATGAGGCTGGCTCCGGGGATCTTTCGTCGTGTTGCATGATTCGTCTTGGGTCACCAGTGTGGAGTGTGTAAGTAACGAGCCGGATTTGACTCAGACAGTTTATTACACATCTCACACAGAAGCATAGTCAGAAAGAGAACATCTCAGACAAAACTCTTCTCTTAAATACTATGGCATTCCCTCAGAAGCTTCTACACACAAAAGGTCGCATTGCATTCACTTCCTTAATCCTTTACCATCCTCCTAGAAGTCTCTGATACACAAAAGATCACACTGCATTCATCCTTCACACCTCCCTGCTATCTCCAAGGGAAACTCTGCTCTTTGTTCTAGTCTAAGATGCTATACCATTATGCACTCCCCATGTGTCACCAAAATAGACTATAAACTACACATATAAACTAAATTATATTGATGACTGAACAACTCCCATTCCCCAAAAGATACAGTTATGAACATAACTCACAAAGGGTCACACAAGTGATCTGACAAAAAAATAAATACATTAACAAGCGGTTTATTTTACAGTTGATGTGCCAGTCATTTTCAATCATTCTGTAATTAATATTCACACAATCAAATAAATCTCAGTTCAATCCCTTTTATATTAAGTGGAAATTGTGTTACTTTGGTTTTGGCACTTTACCTATAGAAGCAAAGGATTTCAGTACTTTCCACAGTGACAAGATCCATTGTGGGGCGGCTGCTTTTCCTTTCCTCTTGCCTAGACCAAAGACAGAAATAGATGGAGGTTAGTTAACGCAAGTTCAAAACATATAGAGGTACATCTCAAAAATTAGAATATCATTAAAAAGTTCAATATTTTTGTCACTCATTTCAGAATGTGAAACCCATATATAGATTCATTACACGGACAGTGATATATTGCAAGTGTTTATTTTAATTTTGATGATTATGGCTACAGCCCATATTAACCAACACTTCAGTGGCCAACATTTCTATTTAAAAACTATTTTTTAAAATTAATTTTATGTAATATTCTAATTTTTTGCCAAATTGAATTAGGGGTTTTCAGGGGCTGTAAGCCATAATCATCCAAATTAAAATAAATAAATGCTTGAAATATATCACTCTCTGTGTAATGAATCTATATAATATACGGATTTCACTTTCTGAAATGAGTGTCAAAAAATATTGAATTTTTTCATGACATTCTAATTTTTGGAGATGTACCTGTATTAGGGAAATACACTTATGAAAGTCAGTGGTGGGATGTGACAAAAATGCTTCGTTTCCCTGACAAGCACTGCAGGATCCACTCTATACATGTACAAGTACATTTTCAATCCAGGGATTTATGGTGGAACAGCACAACAACACTGTTCCAACACCTTTTATGGAAAATCCACAGAATAGGTGTGTGGGTCTATTCTGACGCTTTAGAAAATTATATGAATCACTTTATAAATCACTGGTTTGAAAATGCACTTGAATATGTTGAGATTTCGGATCCTGGGGTCCACTTGACCTGTATCCACAATATAAACAATGAGGGAGGCTAACCCCTGGCATGTGGAAACAGATTCTAGGAAGAAATTACACACAACTTAATGCACAGCACCAAAGTGCAACACGTACACAAACCAGGACTTCAACCAGGATTAACATATTTCATCGTTTTGCTCTCACAAGCGAATACTTAGGACAAAACAAGCGCAAATCAGCAGAGTTGGCTACTAGCTAGGTAGCTACTAGCTAACACTCGTTAGCCAGCACAGGACGGCACTGTATCGCTCAAAAAAAGTGAGCTTACCACCAACAGGATAAATAAGCGAACAGATGCACAATATTACAAATCACTCACCATCGATGGTTCTCTCACGTTCATCTTCAGCTTGTCCGTAGTCTGGTTCTATGCTGGGCTGCATCTGTAACGGGGCGGGTCGCTCCTCTCACTGTGGAACTGCCACCAAGCACAGAAAACGCCGCACCTCTTCGTTGGACCACGGTGTAGATTTCCGCAAAACCTATAACGCCATCTGTATTAATATCGTATTTACTCGGTGACCGAGTTAGTCCGTGAAATATTGCAAATGGTGGTCGTGTAGATTCCACAGAAGACGGACACTTTCGTGACGTTACAGCCTGACCAATCAGTGGCTCGCAGTCTGTTGACGTCACATCTCGGCTCGACTCAGCACGGTTGTACCCTGGCCTCGAGTGGATACGAAAATAGGACCTGTTAACTGGTGCTGGGTATAATGAAAAAGGCTAGAAAGCGAGTCGAGTTGAGTCAAGTAAGGCCAAACCAGTACTAGTGGAAAAGGGCCAAAAGGGGAGGCGCTCCCGGGGCTCGGTAGCTTCTACCCCTCGCCAGTCTCCGGTCCCCGTTCCTGTTCCGCCAGCTCCACGGCGACAGCATCATCCAACCACAGATCGCCGGAGGAATCCTCCTGCCTCCTTGCGAGCCTTTTCTCAGACACCGAGTCTGACAACTCAAGTAGTGGAGCCTCGTTCTCTCCCGTTTTCGTCGGCTGTCTCGCCAGCCCAATCTTCTCCCATCGCTGCTGCAACCCCCGTCATCTTGACGTGTCCTTCTGCTGACAAGTCCTCCACTATTCCTCCGGCTACGTCTCCCTCCGTGATAACAGGAGCGGCTCCTTCACACTCCTCAGAGGGGTCCATTCTCACCATAGACGTGGAGAGGGATGACATAATTCCTGCGGCAGCAGTCAACATCGTTTACCAGGAGAACAGGCAAGTAACATTTCATTCAATCTCAATTTCTGATGATATGTCTTGCCTAATCCCTGGTAGGGAGGCTCTGGGAATGCAGTCCCCGGAGCTCTCCCCACCTGCTGCTACCAATTGTTCCATCACCTGTCCTCTCCGTGTCTCCTCTGATTATTCCTGAGTGTCTGCCGGCCCCAGAACCGAGCCACCGGATGATGGAGGAGCCCGTGGCCCTGGAGGATCCAAACCCAGTGCTAGCATGGAGCCAACCCCCAGCTGCTACACTGGAAGAGCCACCAACATAGACTATTTCGTCTAGGGGCACCATGACTGCAACTACTATCATGCCTGCAGCGGGGCCGCTGCAGCAGAGTCAGCAGCTGAGCTGGACCTCCCGAGGGCTGAGCCCAAAGCGTTGCCATCGTCTGGATCTTTGGAGTCCTGGACGGTGGTGGAGCTCGAGCTCAGGCAAGTGCTCGCTTTTGTCTTCCTTCTCTCTGTTTTAGAGCAATCTTGCCTGGCTCTTGGTGAGGAGAACCAGGTGCAGCTGCCCGCTGCACCTGAACTCATCTTGCCGGGCTCTGCCGCTGCTGGTGACCCTGACCCCCATCTCTGTTTCCTCTGAACTTCTTCCCAGGGTCACCGGAGATGATCTAGCGCATCCAGAGGTCTCCGTGGGTCCAGGTGTGCTGCCCAAGGTCATTCAGGTTCAGGGTCCAGCCTTCACTGCTGAGGAGGTCTTCGTGGGTGCTCAGTCCCAGCCCGGGACCTCCATGGGAGCAGCTCCACCTCTGCCCGAGGCCGTCATCTGGGTTCCTCCTTGGTCTGGATCTTCGTGGGTGCTGCACTCTGGCCGGGGATCAACATGGGTGCTGCACCCCAGCATCAGCCAAACGTGGGTGCTGCGCTCCAGTTTGGATCTGCCATAGGCACCATGCCCCAGCCCGGGGCCCACCCAGGGTGCAACGCTGGCCCAGTCAGGGCCCGCCAAGGGTGCAATGTTGGCTCAACCGGGGCCCACCAAGGGTGCAACATTGGCCCAGCCGGGCTCCACATAGGGTGCTGCAGTGCTCCAGCCCGGAGCCACTGAGGGTGCTGCGCTGCTCCAGCCCGGAGCCACCGAGGGTGCTGCATTGCTTCAGCTCTGAGCCATCGAGGGCGCTGCGTTGCTCCAGCCCAGAGGCATCGGGGGTGCTACAGAGCTCCAGGTCGGAGCCATCGCAGGTGCAACTTTTCCCCAGTCCGAGACCACTGAGGGCATCGTGGTCCTCCCTCCTCTTCAGCCAGATGTCGTCGTGGTTCCCCTTCTCCCTCAGCCTGATGCCGTCGGGGTCCCCCTTCCCGCTCTGCCTGATGGTGTCGTGGTTCCCCCTCCTTGGCACTCCCCTCTTTCAGTGGGTCTCCCAGTGGGGGAGCCACCTCCCGGGCAGCCTCATCTGTTCAGGTGGCTTAAGCACTTGGACCGGCCGCCAGAGAGACTCAGCCGCCGGGTTGGGTGGTCCATGTTCTCCGGCAAGCCACCCGACTCATATCACCTGGCAGTCCAGCTGGCCTGGGACTTCACCAGGCCACCTGACTGGATTCGCCTTACCGTCCGCCAGGCCTGGGATTTTGGGCGACCCCCTAAACTTTAGAGCTCTGTGGGCCAGGGACCTTTATTCTGTGTTTTCTGATGTGTCCTGAGCGGGGTTGTTTAGTTCCCTCCTGGCCTGTTCCCCCCCACTACCCGCCCTGAGTAGTTCATTGTGGGTCCTGCTGGGGGGGATGGCAGGTTTTTCTTTTTCTTTTGATGTTACCTTGGGGTGTCCAGATTCTACCCCTTGAGAGGGGGGCTCTGTCATGAACTGAGCTTGGATGTTCTCCCAAGCTCAGCTTCATGGCTTTTCTCTGTTTTCATATTTATCTGTGTATTGTTATGCCTTTTGAGTTTTCATACTGTCTCCCATTTTCCTTGTTATTGTTCAGTTTGTTTCTGCCATGTCCTGTTTTATTTGCAATTTAGTTCCAGTCTATTTCTGAGTGTTTATTTCTTATATTGGTTCTGTGGGCTGGCAGCTGGCAGGCAGCATTTCTGGGTCTGCACTTTGTGTGGGGGTTTCCTGTCACTTTGCCAGTCCAACTACTCCCCTGTCATCATCACCAGCTGATCCCAATTACCACTATGATTCTCTCTTTCCCCTTGCTCAGGTGCACCCACACCTGTGGTCACTTACTTTGTTATCTGCCTGTATTTAGTTCACTTCTGTTGACTCACTAGTCGCTGCACTATTGATTGTCAAACTTGGACTCTCTTCTGCATCCTCCAAGTCTACTCCCGCATCTGCTGGGCCATGCCAGCCCAGGGACACCAGCCGGCCCAGGGACACCACCACGGTCTGCCACTGGCGTAAGGCTGCGTGTCCACCAAACGTGCTTTTTTCCACTCTGGACGGCTATTTTCCATTCATTTCTATGTAGTCCAGCGTTTACAGCACTGAGCGCCCTTGCTGCAGAAACGCTCTTGGCGGTAACTATTTTTTGTCACGGCACTCAGGCGCTCTGAGTTGAAAAAAGTTCAGCTTTTCAGAGACTACAGCTGAGTTTGTCAATGTCAGACCAAGCAGCCAATCAGAACTGCTGCGTGGGCGGGACATAGAACGCCAGTACTAGTCTGTACTCAGACTCTTGCTTTCCATGTCATTGTGGAAGATGAAAGCAGACGAGGCAGCAAGCTGGACGACACACGAACTTTATTCCTCTTCCAACATAAAACACAGAAACTCTCCCTCTGAGTGCCTCAGCAAACTCTTTTATACACTTCTATTCCCGCCTCTGGCACACAGGGTAAATACATTAACATACAGACATGAAAGACATGTACAGTGATCCCTCACTTATCGCGGTTAATGGGTTCCAGAACCGACCGCGAAAAGTGAAAAACCGCGAAGTAGCATCACCCCTAATGACGTCACTCATAAATAATACGTACGTTCATTCTCTCACTCTCTCTCTCATATGATACGTGTGTGTGTATGTAAGTGTACATACATACGTAGATGTAAATAAAGTGTACATAAATATGTTTTTAGAACTCTTTTGTTCTTATAACAAGATACGTAACTCAAGATGAAGATGATTTACTTCACAGGTTAATGAGAGCTTTACTGCTCCTCAGGTGACGCCTCATCGTCAGGTGCTAGAGGCGCAGGATTGTCGAGGGCAGCTTCCGATAGAGCTGGAGAAGCTGCAGGAGGCAGCGTAGTGGCTCGACGGGAAGACTATTTCGCAGTGAAAAGTTCCATGCGGCGAGACTAAGCAACACGAGCAATAAAGAACAATGAATGCGGTCTTCCTTCGCTGCATGGGCGCTCGGCAGGGACAGAAGCTGGGTGAAACGTCTCGGCCAATCAGCTTGCGGGGTGAAACGTCTTGGCCAATCAGCTTGCGAGATTCCCGAGCCGAGCCAACACGAGAACAGCAAACAGAGAGGTGGATTTTGAGTTGTGCGGGCTCTCCGTGTTGATACCTGATGTCCTAATGTAGTCTCCCTGCCTTCTGCTAGCGCCCGCCCATTATTTCTCAATTTTGAATTTTTGATGAATATTTTTGAAAAATACGCGATGCACTGAGGGCGCGAAAGGTGAAGCGCGAAGTAGCGAGGGATCACTGTACACACATTAACATGACATTGACACAAACGTCACAGAGCAGGTCTTACTACCATACATTTGCACCCCTGCATCCTCAGGTGTGAACCTGGCACGGCGGGGGGGGGGGGGGGCAAAGGCACATTAGCTCCTTTCTCCATTAGCATCTCTAACTATCATCTCCCCCACCAACCCCGTTGTCCTGGGTGGAGTGCCATGTGTATTGTGTCCACCACATCATCATATTTTACATCCAGAGCTGCTAGAAAATGTTTTCTGTCCATTGTTATTTAAAGACTGCTATTAAAAAAAATCAGTAGAAAGTCTGACAATAGGAAATGCGGAAGTGCTGAGCTGAGAGTGACAAGCTGTTGCTGGGATACAGGGCGCATACTTTGTTTTTCCAGAGCACAGCGCACAAGTGCTGAAAAAAAAAAAAAATAGCTCAAGGCGGTTGGGTGACAAAAAATGCATTTGGTGAGCATGCAGACAAATACGCATTTGTGCTGTTTCTCAAAACAGTCCATGAGATGTTTGAATGCATTTGCCGTGTACTGTCATATAACAGTCCATGAAATGTATGAATGTGCATTTGCTGTTTGTGAAACAGTCCATGTGATGTATAAATGAGCTTTTCAGTGTCCCAGCAAGGACAATGGCTGGTGATGGAGATATGACACGGGGTTTCTCCAGTGAGTCCCTGCAGCTTCATATCCATATGGCAAAGGCTGGTACCAGAATCTTTGATGAGCTGGTGAAACCATACTGTAACAGACTGGTTTGCCTAGTTCATCAACCATAAGTAAAGACTTTTGGTGCATGCCTCTCCCTCCTTTGTTTCTCGGGAGCTGGCACAGTCTCAGAGTACAACTTGGTTGGGTGGTGGGGTCACAGGTCTGCTGTCCACCAAAACAACTTCATCAACAACTTCAACTTCAAAAATAACTGTAAAATATTCCACCGCAGAACCACATTTGGACAAACAGCTTTCTCTATAAAGGGCAGTCACATCTGGAACACAATGCCAAATGTAATTAAAATAATAACGGACTTTAAAACATTCACTAAAAAGGTTAAAAACTGGCTGAAAAATAAACAAGAATGTACTCATGTATGAATTGATTGTCTGCAAGGTGAGAGTGAATGAAGGGAAGGAATGAATGTGTTTGTTTATAGTGAGTGACGAAGGGAGGGAGGCCTGAAATAGGCAAATGTGAGTCAGGTTGTTATATTTGTGTATTTATAATATTTATGATATTTATAATTGTGTATTTATAATCTTTTTTGCATTGATGTATGTGGTTATTGTGTATTTTTTTTTCTTTTTTCTTTACTTGATTCTCTTTTCTAAAGCCCATCCAGGGACAAGAGTTAGTTATATTTGTGTATTTATAATATTTATAATATTTATAATTGTGTATTTAATCTTTTTTTGCATTGATGTATGTGGTTATTGTGTATTTTTTTTTCTTTACTTGATTCTCTTTTCTAAAGCCCATCCAGGGACAAGAGTTGCAAATTAGCTAATAGCTATACACTCTATGTGCAACACATCAGATTGATTGTCATTGATTAATTGTCTATGTTTATTGCACTGTCCCTGTCAAATAAACTAATCTATCTATCTATCTATCTGGCAAGCGTCTGAAATGTCTTGGCCACCCTCTTCCTCTGGCCCTGGTTCTTCTCCAACCACAGACTTCAGTGTGTTATTTTCATCCTCTGCTTCAGTCCTATATGCCTCTTCAGTTTCCTGAGGCTGTGTTGCTGATGGAGATTGTGGTGCAAAATAGCATTGCCAGTCATCTTCATCATCACTGCTACTCTCTTGTACTGTAATGTCTTCTCTTTCATCTTTTCTGGTGCCCCTTTTAACAGACTTTTTAGGGACTTTAAGTGGAACCTCTAATGGTAAATGGTTACATGGGAGGAGAAGATTGCGATGCAAGATTCTACTGTTTCTTACCTTTCCTTGCTCAGGCACAACTTCATATACAGTGGTGTGAAAAAGTGTTTGCCCCCTTCCTGATTTCTCATTTTTTTTGTATGTTTGTCACACTTAAATGTTTCAGATCATCAAATAAATTTAAATATTAGACAAAGATAGCAGCAAGTAAACACAAAATGCAGTTTTTAAATGAAGGCATTTATTATTAAGGGGAAAAAAATCCAAACCCCTCATGGACCGTCACCTTATCATGGTGGGGGGTTTGCGTGCCCCAGTGATCCCAGGAGCTATGTGGTCCGGGACAATTTGCCTCTGACAGGGTCACCCAAGACAAACTGGTCCTAGGTGAAGGGCCAGACTAAGAACGATCCAAAAGACTCTCATGATAAATTCTAGATCAAGGATTCAGTGTACCCCGCCCGGTATGGGGTTACCGGGGCCCCACCCTGGAGCCAGGCCTGGGGGAGGGGCTCAATGGCTAGCGTCTGGTGGCCAGGTTTCCACCCATGGGACCCAGCTGGGCTCAGCCCGAAGGAGTTACATGGGTCCGCCCTCCAGTGGGCTCACCACCTGCAGGAGGGATCATGGGAGTCCGGTGCTATGTGGATTAGGTGGCGGTCAAAGGCGGAAACCTTGGCGAACTGATCCCAAGCTTTCTAAACTGGCTTTTGGTACGTGGAATGTCACCTCTCTGGTGGGGAAGGAGCCTAAGCTGGTGTACGAGATTGAGCGATACCGGCTAGATATAGTCGGCCTCACCTCAACACACAGCTCCGGTTCCGGAACCAGTCTCCTGGAGAGGGGCTGGAGCTTGGCCTTTTCTGGAGTTGCCCTGGGCAAGAAGCGACGAGCAGGGGTGGGTATTCTTGTATCACCCCACCTTGCTGCCTCTATATTGGAGTTTTCCTAGGTGGATAAAAGGGTTGCTTCCCTGTGCCTTCTGGTTGGGAAACGGGTCCTGACCATCATTTGTGCCTATGCACCAAATGATGTTTCAGAGTACCCACCCTTTTTGGAGTCTGTGACTGGGGTGCAGGAGGGTGCTCCTTTTGGAGACTCCATTGTCCTTCTGGAGGACTTCAATGCGCACATGGGCAACGACAGTGAAACCTGGAGGGGAGTGATTGGGAGGAACGGCCTGCCCAATCTGAACCCGAGTGGTGTTCAGTTATTGGACTTCTGTGCTAACCACAGTTTGTCCATAACGAACACCATGTTCAAGCATAAGGGTGTCCATATGTGCACCTGGCATCAGGACACCCTAGGTCCCAGGCCAATGATTGATTTTGTTATCGTGTCATCAGACCTGCAACCGTATGTCTTGGACACTTGGGTAAAGAGAGGTGCAGAGCTGTCAACTGATCACCACCTGGTGGTGAGTTGGATCTGATGGCAGGGGAGGAAGCCATTCAGACCTGGTAGACCCAAACGTATAGTGAGGGTGTGCTGGGAATGTCTGGCTGAGGCCCCTGTCCGGGAGGTCTTCAACTTGGGGTCTAACTCCCAAGTCTCTGTTAGTCCATGATCTGTTAATTGATCATCAGATTGATTTAATTTCCCTTACAGAGACTTGGTTAGGACAAGAGGATTATGTTGGTTTAAATGAATCAACTCCCTCTGGTTATTTAAACTGTCAAAATCCCAGAAGTTCTGGTCGTGGAGGAGGAGTAGCAGCAATTTACCATTCCAAATTACTAGTTAATGTAAAGCAAAAAACATGTTATAATTCCTTTGAGGGCCTGGTCCTCAGTATTGGGCACTTTAGCAATTCCAGGTTAAACCCAATTTTATTTGCCATAGTTTATCGTCCCCCATCAACCTATTCAGAATTTTTATCCGAATTTCCTGATTTCTTAGCTGATTTAGTGCTGAAATCTGATAGAATAATTATAGTAGGGGACTTTAATATACATGTGGATGTAGATAGTGACTGCCTTAATGTGGCTTTTAATTCAATATTAGACTCGATTGGGTTTTCTCAGAAAGTAGGAAATTCTACTCATTACCTCCACCATACATTGGACCTTGTTCTGACATATGGCATAGAAATAGAAAATCTGGTAGTGTCTCCTCATAACCCTGTACTGTCAGACCATTGTCTGTTAACCTTTGATTTTACTATTTCTGACTATTTGGCACCTAAAGAAAAATATTATCACAGTAGATGCCTCTCAGATGATGCTGTTTCCAAATTTATGCAGATTGTTTCCTCTATGCCATGTGTCAACACAACGGAAATAAGCTATAGACAGCTTGCTCCTTCTGTAATTGATAACATGGTGGATAGTGTTTCAGCTTCTCTACATCAGGCTCTAGACTTGGTGGCCCCCTTAAAAAAGAAAAAGTCTAATCAGAGATTTTTAACTCCTTGGTTCAACACAGAAACTCGTAGCTTAAAACAGAAGACTCGTCAATTAGAAAGAAAATGGCGCTCTACTAATTTAGATGAAATCTATTTAGCTTGGAGAAATCATCTTTTAATTTATAAAAAATCTCTTAGAAAAGCTAGAACGAGTTATTACTCTGCATTAATAGAAGAGAACAAGAATAATCCCAGGTTTCTTTTCAGTACTGTAGCCAGGTTGACAAAGAGTCAGGACTCTGTCAATCCTAGCATCCCCTTAGAGCTTACTAGTCAGGACTTTATGAACTTTTTCAATAATAAAATTTCATCCATCAGAGATAAAATCAATCAGATTCTTCCCACAGTTAACTTAAATACTGTAACTACTACAACTCCTTCTATTGATGTCTGTCTTGATGAGTTTACTCCAATCGACCTTTGTGAGTTAGACAAAATAGTTTCCTCATCCAAACCTTCAACTTGTCTTTTAGACCCTATTCCTACCAGGTTATTTAAAGAAGTCTTCCCACTTATTGGTAGCTTTATTCTTCATATAATCAATTCTTCATTAACTTTAGGCCATGTACCGCAGGCTTTTAAAACGGCTGTAATTAAACCCTTACTCAAAAAGCCAACGCTAGATCCAGGAGCTTTAGCTAACTATAGACCAATCTCTAATCTCCCTTTCATTTAAAAAATCTTAGAAAGAGTTGTTGCTATGCAATTATTTGACCACCTGCAGGGAAATGGTTTATTTGAGGAGTTTCAATCTGGGTTTAGAATCCATCATAGCACTGAAACAGCCTTAGCGAAGGTCACTAATGACCTCCTCATTGCATCTGATAATGGACTAGTTTCTGTACTTGTCCTTTTAGATCTTAGTGCAGCTTTTGATACTATTGATCATAATATTCTACTTGATAGATTAGAACACTATGTTGGACTTAATGGAACTTCGTTGCAGTGGTTTAGATCTTATTTATCTGATAGGTTCCAGTTTGTTCATGTAAATGATGAGTTTTCTCTCAGCTCAAAGCTTAGTCATGGAGTTCCACAGGGATCTGTGCTAGGCCCTACTCTTTTTAGTTTATATATGCTTCCGTTAGGCAACATTATTAGAAAGCACTGTATACATTTTCACTGTTATGCAGATGACACACAATTATACCTGTCAATGAAGCCAGATGATACTAATCAATTAGCCAAGTTAGAAGCCTGTCTTAAGGAAATCAAAGTTTGGATGACTTGTAATTTCCTGCTATTAAATTCAGATAAGACTGAAGTCATTCTTGTTGGTCCAAAAAACCTTAGAAATTCCTTTCCAAATCAAACTTTCAGTTTGGATGCAGTTACTCTTTCTCTTAATAGCTCTGTGAGGAACCTTGGAGTTATTTTTGATCAGGATTTGTCCTTCAATTCACATATTAAATTTGTTTCTAAGACTGCCTTCTATCATTTGCGTAATATTGCCAAGATTAGGAGCATCTTGTCTCAGAGTGATGCTGAGAAGCTGATCCACGCTTTTGTTAGCTCAAGATTAGATTATTGTAATTCTTTATTATCAGGTTGTCCTAAAACATCTTTAAAAAGTCTTCAGCTGATCCAAAATGCTGCAGCAAGAGTTTTAACAGGTACTAGAAAGAGAGATCATATCTCTCCGGTTCTGGCCTCCCTTCATTGGCTTCCCATAGAGTTTAGAATTAAGTTTAAAATCCTTCTTCTTACTTACAAAGCTCTAAACAATCAGGCTCCTTTTTATTTAAAAGATCTGATACTACCGTATCATCCTAACAGAGCACTACGCTCCCAAAATGCAGGTTTACTTGTAATACCTAGAATCTCCAAAAATACAATGGGAGGCAGAGCCTTCAGTTATCAAGCTCCTCTCCTGTGGAATCAGCTGCCAATCTGGATTCGGGAGTCAGACTCGATCTCTGTTTTTAAGAATAGGGCTAAAACCTACCTTTTTGATATAGCCTACAATTAGGGAGGGATCATGTGTTTTCTGAACCCTCCCTTAGTTATGCTGCTAATAGGTTTAGTCAGCCGGGGGACCTCCAGTAATGCACTGGGCCTCACTCCTTTCCTCACTCTCTATGAAATATTTTTTTTTTTGCTGGTCATTAACATTTGTTTGTTCTCTCCCATAGATTGAGTCCCCATCGTGCTGTTTGCTCTCTACATGTCTGTTCTTTTCTTCTTCTCTATCCCCTCACCCCCCAGCCAGTCGCAGCAGATGACTGCCCCTCCCTGAGCCTGGTTCTGCTGGAGGTTTCTTCCTGTTAAAAGGGAGTTTTTCCTCTCCACCGTCGCCAAGTGCTTGCTCACAGGGGATCGCCTGATTGCTGGGGTCTTTCTGCAACTGTGGGGGTCCTCCCTACAGTTGATAGTGCTATGAGATGACTGTTGTTGTGAAATGGCGCTATATAAATAAAGTTGAATTGAATTGAATTGAATTGAACTTCCACCTCCGGAAGAACTTCAACCCCATTCCGAGGGAGTCTGGAGACATGGAGTCTGAATGGGCCATGTTCTCCACCTCTGTTGGGGAAGCGGTGGCCCAGAGCTGTGGCCGCAACGTGGTCGGTGCATCTCGTGGTGGCAACCCCCGAACCAAGAGGTGGACACCAGTGGTGAGGGGGGCCATTAAGCTGAAGAAGGAGTCCTATCAAGCTTGGTTGGCTTGTGGGACTCCCGAAGCAGCTGAGGTGTACCTGCAGGCCAAGCGGAGTGCAGCTCGGATAGTTGCTGAAGCAAAAACCGGGGTATGGGAGGAGTTCGGTGAGGCCATGGAACAAGACTTTCGGTCGGCCTCGAAGAGATTCTGGCAAACTGTCTGGCAGCTCAGGAGGGAAAAGCAGCTCCCTGTCCACACTGTGTATGGTGCGGATGGGGCGCTGTTGACTTCGACTGGGGATATCGTTAGGCGGTGGAAGGAATACTTCGCAGATCTCCTCAATCCCACTGATATGCCTTCCACAGAGGAAGCAGGGTTTGTGGACGAGGGGGATGACTCGCCTATCACAGGGGATGAGGTCGCCAAGGTGGTTAAAAATCTCCTTGGTGGCCGGGCCCCGGGGGTGGACAAGCTTCGCCCTGAGTACCTCAAGGCCCTGGATGTTGTAGGGCTGTCATGGTTGACACGCCTCTGCAACATTGCGTGGAGGTCGGGGGCAGTGTCTTTGGCATGGCAAGCCGGAGTGGTGGTTCCTCTCTTCAAAAAAGGGGACCGGAGGGTGTGCTCCAACTTTAGAGGGATCACACTCTTCAGCCTTCCTGGGAAGGTCTATGCCAAGTTACTGGAGAGGAGAGTCCGGCCGTTGGTTGAACCTCGGATTCAGGAGGAGCAATGTGGTTTTCATCCTGGCCGTGGCACATCGGACCAGCTCTTTACCCTCTCGAGAATTCTTGAGGGTTCGTGGGAGTTTGCCCAACCAGTTTAGATGTGTTTTGAGGACTTGGAGAAGGCATTCGACTGCGTCCCTCGTGGTTTTTTGTGGGGGGGTGCTTCGGGAGTATGGGTTATCGGGCTTGTTGTTACAAGAAATTCGGTCTCTGTACCACCGTTGTGAGAGTTTGGTTCTTATTGCCAACACTCGGTCAGACTCATTCCCAGTGAGAGTTGGACTCTACCAGGGCTGCCCTTTGTCACCGATCCTGTTCATAATTTTTTATGGACAGGATTTCTAGGCGCAGCCAGGCAATGAAGGGTGTCATGCTTGGTGACCACAGGATCTCATCTCTGTTGTTTGCAAATGATGTTGTCCTGTTGGCTTCATCCAGCAATGACCTACAGCTCTTGCTGGGACAGTTTGCCGCTGAGTGTGAAGCAGCTGGGATGAGAATCAGTACCTCCAAGTCCGAGTCCATGGTCCTCAGCCGGAAAAAGGTGTATTGTCCTCTCTGGGTTGGGGACAGGCTCCTGCCCCAAGTGGAGGAGTTTAAGTATCTTGGGGTCTTATTCATGAGTGAGGAGAAAATGGAGCGAGAGATTGACTAGATGGATCGGAGCAGCATCTGCAGTGATGCGGACGTTGTGCTGGTCTGTTGTGGTGAAGAGGGAGCTGAGTTCTAAGGCAAAGCTGTCGATTTACCAGTCAATCTACGTTCCTACTCTCACCTATGGTCACGAGCTTTGGGTAATGACCGAAAGAACAAGATCGCAGATACAAGCGGCTTAAATGAGCTTTCTCCGTAGGATTGCTGGATTCACCCTCAGAGATAGGGTGAGGAGCTCAGTCATCCGGGAGAGGCTCAGAGTAGAACCGCTGCTCCTCCACTTTGAAAGGAGTTAGTTGAGGTGGTATGGGCATCTGATTAGGATGCCTCCTGGACGCCTCCCACTTGAGGTGTTTTGGGCACGTCCCATTGCGAGGAAACCCTGAGGCAGACCCAGGACTCGGTGGAGAGACTATGTCTCCCAGCTGGTCTGGGAACACCTTGGTACCCTCTCTGAAGAGCTGGAGCAGGTGGCGGGGGAGAGGGAAGTCTGGGCTTCTCTGTTTGAACTGCTGCCTCCATGACCCGGACCTCCGGAAAAGCGGTAGAAGATGGATGGATGGATGGGAAAAAATCCAAACCTACATGGCCCTCTGTGAAAAAGTGATTGACCCTTCAATCTAAAAACTGGTTGGGCCACTCTTTTTTTTTTTCCACAATATCTTTATTGAACCTTTTTTTTTTTTTTTTACAAACATGACACAAACAATCAAACACTAACATTAAAGTACTACAAAAAAAAAAATGCACTAAAAACACCAACAACCACCAACAAAATGAAGTCTTCAACAATGCTCCTCTGTTTAGTCTAGACAATCCATTACATAAGTATACATATTATGTTCACCAGTTTGGAATTTACAAGGTCCACACACATCATTCACCTTCTTCTTCAAGAGTTATGTTTAAATTTTTTACATAATCAATAAAAGGTCTCCATATATTCTCAAACACACTTTCCTTTGATTTCAGTATGTATGTTATTCTTTCTAATGGAAGGTTTGTTAACATCTGTCTTAACCACTGGGTCACATCTGGTCTATGAGTCTTTTTCCACAGTAGTGCAATACATTTTTTGGCATTAAGCAAACTGAGGTCTATGAATGTTCTTTCACTTTTATTAAAGTTATGCTTTTTTGGGTACAGACCCAACAAAAGCAGTTTAGGATTCAATATGATTTGTTTTGAAATTATTTTTTCAATTGTTACCCTCACCTCTTCCCAAAACATTCTAATTATTCTACATTCCCATAAACAATGAAATAGGGTTCCTTTACTTTCCATGCATTTTGTGCATGTATCTGGTATGTTTTTGTTATATCTATTTAACTCCACCGGTGTAACATACATCCGCATTAACCATTTAAAATGTATCAATTTAAGACGTACATTTATTGATTTGGTTTGAACTTCTGTACAAGCCAATTCCCATTGTTCCTCTGAAATTTCAGTTTGCAGATCTTCTTTCCAGTAGTTTAATCTTTTCTGTGAGTTTTCACTTGAGGATAGTGTCAATGAGTTATAAAACTCTGAAATAATACCCTTTCTTTTACTATCTTTCATCAACATTTTTTCCAAGGATGAGTAAATAGGTCGAGTGAGAGCATTATTTTGATTTGATCGAATAAAGTTCCTAAGTTGAAGATATTTAAAAAAATGTGTTCTATTAAGATTAAATTTGATCCTCAGCTCTTCAAAAGACATTATGTTATCTGCACATGACAGATATAAATCTTGAATCTTTTGAATCCCTTTTAAATTCCATACTTTAAATACAGCATCCGCTCTCCCTGGTTTAAAATATTGATTACCCCATATTGGGCTAAATTGTGACAGTAAGTGTGGTTCTTTTAAATAGTTTTTAGTTTCACACCATATTTTGATCATATGTTTTACAAATGGATTTTTAACTTGTTTTTGTAATTTTTTTGCCAAATCTGAGTATATGAATATGGGAAGAGGTAAAGGTAAATTGTATGATTCCATTTCAGTCCAGTGAGGGAGATCATTTGATGAAAAATAATATGTCATAGACCTCAGTTGTGCCGACCAATAATACAACATAAAATTCGGACATTTCAGACCTCCACGATCAAATGGTAAATATAATAAAGACAGACGTAATCTAGCCCTCCTGTTGTTCCATATAAATTCCACTAACTTTTTTTTAATTCTTGAGAATAAATCTAAAGGTGGTGGTAAGGGAATGTATTGAAATAAATAAAGTATTTTAGGTAAGATATTACTTTTAAGAATATTGATTCTCCCGATCATCGACATTGGTAGTGACATCCATCTCTGAAGTAACTCATTAATATCTGTCATTAAGGCTTCATAATTGACACTGGCGACTGATTCTAGCTTAGGCACAATTTGGATTCCTAAATATTTAAACTGATTTACAACATTGAATTGATTTACCTCAGGGGCTGGGTAATTTCTCTGGGTCTCATTTAGCATTAATATTGAAGATTTAGTTTTATTTATTTTATATCCTGATATTTCCCCAAAATTCTTTATTAAATTCAACAAGGTCGGAATTGATTTTTTAAGATTCGACATAAACAAAATTATGTCATCGGCATACAGGGAGATTTTATGTTCTGTTGGTCCAACTTTAATTCCATATAAGATAAGATAAGATAAGATAAGATAAGCCTTTATTAGTCCCACAATGGGGAAATTCCAGGATTGCAACAGCACAGGGATAGCAACACTCAGAGCAACAATCAGAAGGCAAGAAAAAAAAAAAAAAAAAAAAAAAAAAAAAAAAAAAAAAAAAGCAAGAGCAGCTAATATACATATGTACATATTACTATAAAATATATACACACACACACACACACACACAGACACACAGTGCAGAGCATTGTAGCTGGATGGAATAAATATATGAATATATGAACACACAGTGCAGAGCATTGTAGCTAGATGGAATAAATATGTAAATATATAAACACCCACAGTACGGAGCATTGCAGCTAGGTGGAATAAATATGCAAGTATATAAACACACACAGTGCGGAGCAATGTAGCTAGATGGAATAATATGTAGATATATAAAAACACAGTGCGGAGCATTGTAGCTAGATGGAATAAATATATAGATATATAAATATAAACACACCCAGTGCTGAGCATTGTAGCTAGATGGAATAAATATATAGATATATAAATATAAACACACCCAGTGCAGAGCATTGTAGCTAGATGGAATAAATATGTAAATATATAAACACACACAGTGCAGAGCATTGTTGCTAGGTGGGATGAAACAGCATAACCGTCTATTTAGTTATCCTACATGGTATGATTATGTGCCCATACATATTCTCACCCTCCATAGCGACCGGTATGTTCCTAGTTGTATGCCGGAGAGGACCATTGTGTAAGTCTATTGCATCTTTTGCATTCAAAAAAAAAACAAAAACAAAAAACTATTAGTTTGTTACGTCTTTTTGCTATCTCTGCGAGCAGCCCTGCTTAGGTTGTACAGTCTGACAGCCGTTGGTAGGAAGGACCTACGAAACCTCTCGGTTGTGCACCTGGGATGATGTAGTCTGCTGCTAAATGAGCTCCTCAGTGCATCCAGTATGTCCTGCATAGGGTGGAACTCGGACTCCAGCAGAGATGACAGTTTAGCCACCGTCCTTCTCTCTCCTATCTCCTCCATCGGATCAAGGCGTTGCCCCAGGACAGAGCTAGCTTTCTTATATATTTGTGACTGTAGACGTATCGCCATCGCTAAAGGTTCAATTGCCATAGTAAACAGTAAAGGTGAAAGTGGACCACCTTGTCGACATCCTCTATTGATTTTTATTGATTTTGAAATATTGTTATTTGTTAGGATTTCTGCTGTAGCATTATTATATATTATCTGAACCCATTTTATGAAATTATTTCCAAGTCCAAACCTTTGTAAGACTTCAAAAAGAAAGGGCCATTCAACTCTATCAAAGGCCTTTTCGGCATCCAGTGATAAGAGAGCTGTATCCGGTGCTTCTTTATTAGAATAAATAATATTAAATAGTCTTCTTACATTATGGAAGCCTTGTCTTCCCTTTATAAATCCATTCTGATCTCGATTAATAATATTTGGTAAAATTTCTTGTATTCGTCTTGCTAAAATTTTACAGATTATCTTAAGGTCGGCATTTAATAGGCTTATTGGTCTCATATTTTCACATTTATTAGAGGGCTTACCTGGTTTTGGCAACAGTATAATTAAGGCATTATTCATGTATGATGGTAAATTACTATTTTGAAATGCTTCTAAAACCATTTCCAAAAAAGGTTTTATTAATTTATTCTTAAATTTTTTATAAAGGTCAACTGGAAGACCATCTGGTCCTGCACTTTTTCCTGATTTCATATTATCAATGGCTAGTCCAACTTCTTCTTGACTAATTTTAGACTCCAGTATCTCCCTATTTTCATTTGGAATACACGGTATAAATAGTTCGTTCAAAAACCCATGTAGTTTTGTTAAGTCAGATTCATTTTTGGTATCATATAATTTTTCATAGTAATCTCTAAAGGCTCTATTAATTTCTAAAGGATCTATAACTACCTGTCCGTTACTTATAATACTGGTAATTGGTGTTTTAAATTCTAATTGTTTAATCTGCCATGCCAATAACTTTCCTGATTTTTCACCTTGTTCATAAAAAGATTGTTTCAATCCTAGAAGACTCGAGGCAGCTCTATTCGCTGATTTTTTGTCATATTCAGCTCTCAAAATCAGTAATTCGTTCTCCAACCTTGGATCACTTCCTGCATACACTCTTTCTTGAAGAATTTTTATTTTATGTTCCAATTGGACTCTCTCCTCTCGAGTCTTCTTAGATTTTGAACCTGTATAACTAATAATATGTCCCCTAATAAAAGCTTTGAAAGCCTCCCACTTTACACATGCTGATGTTTGTGTAATATTGATGTCAAAGAACTCATCTATCTGTTTTTCTATGTATTTAACAAATTCCTCATCCTGAAGCCATTTATGCTGAAATTGCCATCTACCTGGTTCCTTTGTCAATTTCTTATCTACATACATTAGACAGCAGGGTGCATGATCAGAGATCACGATGTTATCATAAAAACAGTTTTGAATCTTGGACCTTAATTCTGTGGAGATCAAAAAATAATCAATACGTGAGAATGCCTTGTAGGTATTGGAATAACAAGAGTAGGCTTTAACTTGTGGTTTCATTTCTCTCCATATATCTAGCAATTTCAATTCTTTCATAAAATGATTAATGGTCATCCTACATCCATTGTGCGTACAGTCCAGTCCTGTTGATCTATCTATACCAGGATTCAATGTACAATTAAAATCCCCTGCTATTATATGTTGCCCTGTAAGTGATGATAAGATAAGAAATAAATTAGCAAAGAACTTTTGATCATCTATGTATATTGGGACCATATAAGTTCACCAAATTTATATTTTCTAATAGCAAAGATCCTTGAATGATTACATATCTTCCAAATTTGTCTCCAATTACATTTTTCACTTGAAATGGGACTGATTTATGTATGAGAGTCATAACTCCCCTGGCTCGGGATGAAAATGATGAGGTGAATACACTTCCTTGCCATCTACTCCTAATTCTTTTTACATCCTCCTCTATTAGATGAGTTTCTTGTAAAAACACAATTTTTGAACCCATGTCTTTTATTTTATTCATAACTTGTTTAAGTTTTTTTAAATTTTGTAGACCTCTGCAATTCCATGAAGTTAAATTAAGATTAACGCTTTGGTTTATGATCAATAGGGAGTTTGGGATTACCTTGCAGTGTAAACATGCTCATACAGAGAAGCAAAAACATGAGTGGTTGAACATTCATCCTACAAACTACACACAAACAAATTCCCCCTTCCCACATTTGTGGCAATCCCCCCAAAATCAAAAGAAAAATTCCGTCTCCCGATATAGCCGTCGACCGCTCCACACCCACGAGGATCAGCCAAAGCCACTCCTTCTTCATCCTCCCAATCACCCTAACTCTACTGCTTTTAATAACGTAACATTAACTCTCTTCTGTAATTTTCCAATTTAACTCCAAAATTTTATAGCAATTTTGTACTTTTTTTTTTTTTTTTTTTTAGTATGTAATACAATCTATATTTTGTAATCTTGCTATATGCTTCAAATCAGTTAAATGCCTATGTAAATGCTCAAATATTCTACCCTATATTCTGTTCATGCTTAGCTCCCACCAGTCTCTTCCTGGATCTTCTTGATGAGCTCCTGCGCCTCCTCAGGGGTCTTGAAGATGTGTGTTCTGCCCTCATATGTGACCAGAAGTCTTGCAGGGTGAATCACTCCATGACGAATCTCAAGGTTGCGCAGTTCTTTATGAATGAGGTCAAACTGCTTCCTTAATTGTTGGATTCCTGAGGCCAAATCTGGGTAGAACCGCACCTGATGATCTTGGTATTTAATTTCTCCTTTGGCCCGCACCGCGTTGGAGATCGTCATCCTGTCTCTGTAGCTAAGGAACTTCATAATTAGCGTCCTCGGTGCTGCCTTGTTACCTCTCGGTGGGCCGATTCGGTGGGCGCTTTCCAAGACGACTGATGATTTTAGCTCCGCGTTGTTCAGTGCCTCCGGGATCCACCCCTCCAAAAAGGAGCATGAATCACGACCTTTGGCTCCCTCCGGTAGACCCACCAGCCTCAGGTTGTTCCGTCTCGACCGGGATTCCAAGTCCAGAACATTATTTTCCAGACATTTTTTTTTTCCAAAGTGCGCACCTTTAATTGAAGTCCGCTGATTTCATCCTCCGCACTAGAAACACGAAGCTCCGCCTGCGTCACTCGCTCCACGCAGTCACCCAACTCCTTTCTCATTGCATCCAACGCTGCCATAATCCCATCAAGTTTAGCGGAAAAGTCTGCTCTCATTGAGCTAATGGCAGCCAGCACTGCACCTGTGCCGCCATCATCAGCAGTTACCGCACCACCGCTAGTTTCATCCGCCATATCCGCAGCTTTCCCTGCTGCGCCACAGACTTGAAAGTCCGTTAATTTGGACTGCTTCGGCGATTCAATTTTTCCCCCTCCTGATTTCCCAGTCTTCACCGGCATATCCTCACCCAAACGCTGGGAAAAGTTCTGTTCCGAATGAGAGAGTTATTTGCCAAATCTTTATCTCCAGGAGCAGAGCAGAGTGATACGTGTCTTTCTAGGTGGCCGCCATAACCGGAAGTCCCGGTTGGGCCACTCTTAGCAGCAACAACTGCATTTGTGATAACTGCCAATGGGTCTTCTACAGTGCTGTGGAGGAATTTTGGTCCACTCATCTTTGCAGAATTGTTGTAATTCAGCCACATTGGAGGGTTTTTAAGCATGAACCACCTTTTTAAGGTCATGTCACAGCATCTCAACTGGATTCAGGTCAGGTCTTTGACTAGGCCACTCCAAAGTCTTCATTTTGTTTTTCTTAACCCATTCAGAGGTGGACTTGCTGGTATGTTTTGGATCATTGTCCTGGTGCAGAACCCAAGTGTGCTTCAGCTTGAGGTCATGAACGGATGGCCGGGCATTCTCCTTCAGGATTTTTTGGTAAACAGCAGAATTCATAGTTCCATTTACCACAGAAAGTCTTCCAGGTCCTGAAGCAGCAAAACAGCCCCAGACCATCGCACTACCACCATCATATTTTACTGTTGTGTGATGTTTCTTTTCTGAAATTCTGTAACTTTTACACTGGATGTAATGGGTGTTTTGTCAGCTTGTAGTAAGACGCAAATGCCATGGCCTCCCACACAGAGGACTTCTAAAAAGTTCAACTTTTGTCTCGTCAGTCCAGAGTTTTTTCCCAAAAGTCTTGGGGTCATCAAGATGTTTTCTGGCAAAACTGAGATGAGCCTTTATCTTCTTTTGCTCAGCAGTGGTTTTCGTCTTGGAACTCTGCCACGCAGGCCATTTTTGCCCAGTCTCTCTCTTATGGTGGAGTCATGAACACTGACCTTAACTAAGGAAAATGAGGCCGGAAGTTCTTTGGATGTTGTTGTGGGGTCTTTTGTGACCTCTTGGAGGAGTCGTTCCTGCGCTCTTGGGGTAACTTTGGTTGGCCGACCCACTGTTCCATGTTTTTGCCATTTGTGGATAATGGCCCTCACTGTCCTTCGCTGGAGTCCCAAGCCTTTAGAAATGGCTTTATAACCTTTTCCAGATGGACAGATCTCAATAACCTTTTCCAGATGGACAGATCTCAATTACTTTGTTTCTCAATTGTTCCCGAATTTCTTTGGATCGCAGCATGATGTCTAGCGTTTGAGGATTTTTTTTGGTCTACTTCACTTTGTCAGGCAGGTCCTATTTAAGTGATTTCTTGTTTGAGAACAGGTGTGGCAGTAATCAGGCCTGGGTGTGGCTAGAGAAATTGAACTCAGCTTTCTAAAGATGTGATAAACTGTAGGGAACCCACGCTGGGATATTCATCTCAGACTGGAAGCAGAGGGGAGGGGAATATTCCCTCTGCCGGCAGAGCGTGGGGGATTTAACGGAGAAGGACAGTACGTATTGTAATGGGAAAAGATGGTAAGGCAGCAGTAAGGGGTAAATGTGTGAACGTAGTGTAATGCGAGATTTCAGGCAGCAGGGGGAAGGAATGGAGTGATATAAAAGGAGAGACCCTGGTGTATTGAAAAAAGCTTTTTCTGTGTATGAATGAAGTGGGAGTGAGAAATAAAGTTTGTCTGTCGTGTAAGTCTGATTCCTTTATTTGCACTCTCCACACTGGTGACCCTTGACGAATTATGGAACACGAGGCAAGAACCCTGGAGTCAGCCTGGACGGGAAGCCCCAGCAACGCGGCAAGCAATCCAGAGACGGCCCGGACGGAAAGCCCCAGCAACACGTGCGCTGTTTCGGTCAAACTACCGGACTTTTGGCTGCACGACCCGCGGTCTTGGTTCCTCCACATCGAGGCTCAGTTTGCCCTCCAGGGAATAATGGCAGATGATACCAGATATTACTATGTGATCGCAGCGCTGGGCGCTCGCAAAACTCAGCAAGTAGCGAGCCTGCTCCAACAGCCTCCAGCCCACGATAAATACAGGACTCTCAAGGCCGTGCTGACCCGGCGCTACACACTCTCGGACTGCGAGAGAGCAGAGAGGCTCCTGAGGCGCTCCGAGTTAGGAGATGGGTCGGCGGTCGAACGGATGGAGAAGATGTTGGCGTTGATGGGCACGGACGACGGGCATTTTCTGTTTGTCCACCTTTTCCTCCGGTACCTCCCAACAGAGGCAAGTGCGGTCCTGGCCAACTCACCGTTGCTGGCTGCACGCAATTACCGTGCGCTAGCCCAGGAGGCAGATCAGATCATCTTCACCACCAGAGCCCTCACAGTGAATGCGGCGGCGGTGGAACCCAGTGAGACAACCAGCGGAGGCAAGGAACCAGCGATGGTAGCGGCAGCGGGGGCCAGGAAGTGCCAGAGAGACATGCTCTGCTCCTACCACCGCTGTTTTGGAGAGAACGCACGCAGATGTGTGCCACCGTGCCAATTCAAGGGTTCGGGAAATGCCAAGGCCAGCAGTCAGTAGCAGCTGCAACTGCCAGTGAAGAAAACAAGCTGCTGTTAATGCAATGTCTTTTGATTCTCTCCCCTGTACAGCTCGAGGGGCCGGGCCAACAACACTAGCCAACGTCACAGCTACAGGCGGTAAGTTCCACACACTGCTCACTCAGTTCCCAGCACTCACAGTACCAACGTTTTCGGCGGCCAGCACTAAACACGGGGTGAAGCACTTTATCACCACCACTGGGCTGCCCGTTTTCACATGACCTCGGCGCTTGGACGCAGCTAAACTGGCCATAGCGTGCGAGGAGTCTGCAAACTTGGAAAGGTTGGGAATCATCAGGCGCTCAAACAGCCCATGGGCATCCCTGCTACATATGGTTCCTAAGGCCAAGGGATTGTGGCGACCGTGTGGAGATTTCCACAGATTGAATAATGCCACAGCGCATGACCGCTACCCAATTCCCCATATTCAGGATTTTTCCGTTCACCTCGCCGGGACACGCATTTTTTCTAAAATAGACCTGGTCCACAGTTACCACCAGGTCCTGGTGTGCGCAGAGGACATACCCAAAACAGCGGTAATAACTCCGTTTGGCTTGTTTGAGTTTTTACGCATGCCCTTCGGATTAAAAGGCGCGGCACAGACATTCCAACGCATGATGGATGCAGTGTTGCACGATCTGCCGTTTGTATTTGTCTACCTGGATGATATCCTGGTGGCCAGCGCGTCCGAGTACAAACACGTAATCCACCTCAGGACGGTTTTCCGGAGGTTGGAGGAGCACGGGTTAATAATCAACCCGACAAAATGCCAGTTCGGCGTGACAGGGATTGACTTTTTGGGGCACCGCATCTCACCAGAGGGAGCGATACCCTTGCCCGACAAGGTGCGCGCCGTGGCGAATTTTCCCCGGCCTCAGACTGTCAGAGTGCTGCAAGAGTTTTTGGGGATGGTTAACTTTTATAACTGGTTCCTCCCCCGCACAGCTCAGCTCATGCAGTCATTGTACGCCGCGCTCAAGAAATGGAAGCTGGCGGACAGAGTCAAATGGACTCCGGAGCGGGAGCAGGCATTCTCTGAGGTTAAAACAGCCCTGGCTAACACCACACTATTGCCGCACCCGGACCTGGCGGCCCGGATAGCACTCACTACTGATGCCTCGGACGTGGCCATAGGGGCCATCGTGGAGCAACATGTCGCTGGTTCTTGGCAGCCGCTTGCTTTTTTTCAGCAGGGCTTTGCGCGACAGTGAGCGTAAAGGGTGACAATATGTATGGGTACATAGTCATACCATGAAGGGTAACTAAATAGACGGTTATGCTGTTTAGGTTCAGGTTCAGGTTACTTTATTTGTACCCGTAGGTAGATTTGTTTTGCAGTCTGGTGACATCCATATTTACAAGCCACAAATTACATTCAACATAGACACAAACACAGGCACATATGAAGCTGACTATAAACATGATAAAAATACCCAAGGCTCCATCAATCAGGGTATAAAGACAAAGAGATGAGAGAAAAACCAGAGGTAAGAGAGAAGGGTCATATTAAAAAGTTAAAAACTAGTCAAAGAGGTTAAAAACTCAAAGGTCTAAAACCCAATAAAATATTTAGAACCCAAATAACATCCTACAAAAATAAGTAAATATAAAATGGAGTTAATAAATAGGTACCTAAATTACGTGCAATATATTGTTACAACTTGTTCAAATCTTTGACAGCAGCAGGAACAAAGCTGTTTTTGTAGCGCTGGGTTTTACTTTTTGGGACAGCAAACCTCCGTCTTGAGGGAAGAAGCTGAAAGTTGCAGTGCAAAGGGTGGGAGTCATCATTTAAAATGGAGGTAGCCATCCTCTGTACTTGTCTGGTGTACAGGGATGTCAGGCTCAGCTGTGACTCACCAAGCAAACGACTGGACCATCTAACTACCTGATCCAAGGATTTCCTCTGTTTCAGTTTTATCTGACCAAACCATGACACTAAAGAAAAGGATAAAACAGATTCAATAAAAGCCCGATAAAACATTGTCATTATGGTTCGGTCAATTTGGAAGTGTGCAAGTTTTCTCAAGCAATGCAAATGTTGCTGACCTTTTTTGCACACCCTTTCACAGTTCTCTTCAATAATTCTATCAATTCTATCAATTCTATCAATAATCGTCCCAAGATATGTGTAGGATTGTACACATTCGGTGGTCTGGCCTTTTAGTACGGTGACTTTGTGCTTGGGAGTTTTCCACCTAAAGTCAATAATCAAGTCTTTAGTTTTTGTCGTATTCAGCTGCAGGTAGGAATCCTCACACCAGTGAACAAAATCATCAACTACAGGGCCGTGGCCACTCTCATCATCCTGGAGGAGACTTACAATAACTGAGTCATCAGCATACTTTATCATGTGTCTGTTGTCATGTTTGCTCCAACACATGTTTGTGTACAGGATGAAGAGTAGTGGTGACAACACACACCCCTGAGGAGAGCCAGTAGAAGAGCACTTTAGGTCAGACAATGTACCATTGACCCTTACTCTCTGCGTCCTGTTGGTTAAGAAATCCAGAATCGAACCCACCAGATTATTGCTCAAATCAAATTGTTGCAGGAGCCTTTCAACTAAAATATGAGGTTGGATTGTATTAAAGGCGGAGGAAAAGTCCACAAATAAGAGCCTGGCGTGTGTCCCATTAAAATCCAGAGGTTTAAATAGCATATTAAACAAAGTGACGGTGGCATCCTCCACTCCTCTGTGAGGCCTATAGGCAAACTGCAGAGGATCCAATGCATGCTCAGTCTGCTTTAGGACCTCACATCTGACCAGTTTTTCAAAAATTTTCATTAAAATTGAAGTCAAAGCAACTGGTCTAAAGTCGTTTACCGTTTTAGGACAGCTGGATTTTGGAACGGGAACAACCATGGCATCTTTCTGGTTTATTGTTTGGCTCGGAAAGTGAGACGGCGGAAGAGAGGAAGACGAGCGGGCGCTCTCGTACGACTTCGCAGGAGAGGCTCGTGAACGGCGCTGCCTGGCATATTTCTGTCCAATACCAACTCTCTCTCTAACAAGGTGGATGAACTGAGACTGCTGATGCGTTTTAAGGACCTCGCCTCCTCAGCTGTCCTCTGCTTTACTGAGACCTGGCTCCGGGAAAATATACCAGACAGCGCGCTGCGCCTCGACGGCTTCCAGCTCTTCCGTGCTGATCGTGACACAGAGCTTTCCGGCAAGACCACAGGAGGCGGTGTCTGCTTCTACATCAACTGTAGCTGGTGCTCTGATGTAACGGTAATTTCCAAACACTGTTCTCCTGCCTTGGAATTTCTTGTTATCAATTGCAAGCCCTTCTATTCCCCGCGGGAGTTTGCTTCTTTCATAATGATCGCTGTGTACGCCCCTCCCGACGCGGACACGCGCGAAGCTCAGCGCGTGCTCGCGGATCACATTCAACACACAGAGCGGAGTTTTCCAGACTCGCTGATTATTGTGGCTGGCGACTTTAATCAGTGCAATCTGAGCCACGATCTCCCCCGCTACAAACAGTTTATTAAATGCCCCACCAGAGGATTAAACACACTGGATCACTGTTACACCACAGTGAAAGACGCATATCGCGCTGTCCCTCGAGCTGCGCTGGGATTATCTGATCACGTGATGGTTCACCTCATTCCCACATACAGACAGAGATTGAAGCTCACTAAACCTGTTGTGAGCACTACGAAGATACGGACCAGTGATGCTGAGGAGAAGCTGGAAACGTGCATGGAAATATCTGACTGGGGCATGCTTAAAGGAGCCACGCATGATCTGGATGAGTACACGGACACTGTGAACTCATATATCCACTTTTGTGAAGAGAACATTCTTCCATCACGCACCAGGGTGAGTTACTCTAATGACAAACCCTGGTTCACAGCTAAGCTCAGACAGATCAGGAAGGAGAAGGAAGCAGCGCTGAAAAGTGGAGACAGGGACTGCTACAGGGAGGTTAAATACCGGTTTAACAGAGAGCTGAAGAGGGCCAAATCTCTATACTCAGAGAGACTCCAGCAGCAGTTCACTGCTAATGATTCGGCTTCCGTGTGGAGAGGACTGAGGCAGATCACCAACTATCGGCCTCAGGCTCCTAAAGGTCAGGATGACAAAGCCCTTTGTCAGAGACTGTCCCAACACTATGCCCGTTTTGACACCTCGTCATCTGTGTCCAACTCCCCCCCTCCCTCCAGCTCCACAGCCTCCACATTCCCTACTTCATTTAAGGCACCCCCCCTCCTCCCCCCCTCCCCTTATCATCAGTGAGCAGGATGTGCTCAAACAGTTCTCCAGACTGAACCCGCGCAAGGCCCCCGGCCCAGACGGCGTGTCTCCCTCCACCCTGAGACTCTGTGCGAAACAGCTGGCTCCTGTATTCACAGACATTTTTAACACCTCCCTTAAGTTATGCCACGTGCCGTCCTGCCTCAAATCCTCCACCATCATCCCTGTCCCCAAGAAGCCACGGATCACTGGACTTAATGACTACAGACCTGTAGCGCTCACCTCTGTAGTCATGAAGTCCTTTGAGCGCCTGGTCCTGTCCCACCTCAAGTCCATCACCACCCCTCTCCTGGACCCGCTGCAGTTTGCCTACCGAGCCAACAGGTCTGTAGACGATGCAGTCAACCTGGCCCTCCACTCCATCCTGCAGCACCTGGACTCCCCGGGAACCTACGCCAGGATCCTGTTTGTGGACTTCAGCTCCGCATTCAACACCATCCGCCCCGCTCTGCTCCGGGACAAGCTGTCCCTGCTCAACGTGCCTGACTCCCTCTGCAGGTGGATCATCGACTTCCTGACGGACCGGAGGCAGCATGTGCGGCTGGGAAAGACTGTCTCAGACTATACTAGCATCAGCACCGGATCACCCCAGGGCTGTGTACTTTCCCCCCTACTCTTCTCCCTTTACACCAACTCCTGCACCTCCAGCCACCAGTCTGTCAAGTTGATCAAGTTTGCGGACGACACCACCCTCATCGGGCTCATCTCCAACGGCGACGAGTCCGCCTACAGGAGAGAGGTGGCCCAGCTGGCGTCCTGGTGCAGCAATAACAACCTGCAGCTGAACGCTCTGAAGACAGTGGAGATGATTGTAGACTTCAGGAAAGTCACTACTCCTCTGCCCCCCCTCACCCTCTCAGGCTCTCCCATCACCACTGCTGATTCCTTCTGCTTCCTAGGCACTACCATCACCAGGGACCTCAAATGGGAGCTGACCATCAGCTCACTCATCAAAAAAGCCCAGCAGAGGATGTTCTTCCTGCGGCAGCTGAGGAAGCTCAAGCTACCCACCAAGATGTTAGTGCAGTTCTACACAGCCATCATCGAGTCCATCCTCACCACCTCCATAACCGTGTGGTACGCAGGAGCCACTGCCAGGGACAGACTAAGGCTGCAGCGCGTCGTGCGCACTGCTGAGAAGGTGATCGGCTGCAAGCTCCCATCTCTCCAGGATCTGTACATCTCCAGGACCCGGAGGCGTGCTGGCCGGATCATAGCCGATCCCTCACACCCTGGTCACGTACTGTTTGCCCCCCTCCCCTCTGGTAGAAGACTTGGATCCATCCAGACTAAAACCTCCCGTCACATGAACAGCTTCTTCCCCTCTGCCATTAGACTGCTGAACACTAAGTGACTCTCGTGCACCATGTACAGCAGCTCAACCAGACTCATGTCAATCATCACTGTTTTCTTCCTGCATTACCGACTGCACTATATAGTTCTCCACAGTATCTGCTGCTGGCTAATATATATTTTAACTGTTGACCAGTATCACTTAATCTTATCCTACACTTTATTACATGTATAGTTTATTTCTCTTATCTTATCATGTTTAATGTTGCAGCATTGTACCGAGACAAATTCCTAGTTTGTGTACTACATGAACAATGGCAATAAACCTGATTCTGATTCTGATTCTGATTTCCAGAGCTTAGGTACATGTTGTGTTTGTAAGGACTTATTGAAAATGTAATGAAATATAGGACTCAGTTCATGTGCACAGGACTTTACCAAGCGCCCACATATATTATCAGGGCCCTGACTTTTGTTCACTTTTACAGCGCAGAACTCCCTTTTAACATCCTGCACCTCAATATTAAAGTGCTGATTGTCTTTGAGTTTCTGTTTCAAATCTTGGGTTTCTGTGCTAAAATCAAAGGAGTCAAAATGACCATAAAAACAATTAAGAGCATTAGCCAGCTCTGTGTCTGAATTAAAACCATCTAAAAAACACACGATTGCTGCATTCTGTGCTCTGAAGGCCTGCAATAGTTTTCATACTGGCCCAGGCTGAACCAAGTTTCTTTGCTGCCATCTTGCTTTCCAACTCTGATTTATAATTCTGTTTTGCTCTTAAAATTTTGGCCTTCAGCTCTTTTGTGGCAACCTGTAGGTCAGAAACAGACCCCTGTTTAAAGGCAAGTGCTTTCCTCTGTAAGCAGGATTTAACTGATTTTGTAACCCATGGTTTGTTGTTGGGATATATTTTGACTCGTTTACGTGGAACGATCGTATTTTTACAGAAAGCCATGTATGAGCATGTGATGTCCACCAGAGAGTCCAAATCATCCCCGCAGGACAGTGTGAACATCTCCCAGTCTGTACAGTTAAAGCATTCCTGGAGGCTGTGCACTGAATCCTCTGTCCACACATCTATGTCTCTGGTCTCCACCTTGCCTCTTCTGAGAGCAGTTTTATATGTGGGCAGCAAATGTACACAGATGTGATCTGAGGATTCTAAAGGAGGAAGGGGAAGTGATTTATAGGTCCTCTCAATGGATCCATAGCACAGGTCCAATGTCTTTTTTCGCCTGGTTGGGCAGGAGACATACTGATAAAAGTTTTTAAGTTTAGTCCATCTAGCTACAATGCTCCGCACTGTGTATATACATATATTTATGTGTACATATGTATTTTCACTGCTCTTATTTTCTTATCTTCTAAATTATTGCTCTGAGTGTTGCTATCCCTGTGCTGTTGCAATCCTGGAATTTCCCCATTGTGGGACTAATAAAGGCTTATCTTATCTTAAATACAGTGCATTCGACAGAGTTGCTGACTCTCCACCTGGCCATATGCCACTTCCAGTTCTGGCTGGAAGGGCACAGCTTCACTGTGTTCGTGGACCACAAGCCGCTAACGTACGCGATGGCCAAGGTTTTGGAACCATGGTTGGGCCGGCAGCAGAGAGAGTTGGCCGCGATCTCGGAGTTTACGACCGATATTCAGCATGTGGCAGGTAAACTGAATGTGGTGGCTGACTGCCTCTCGCGCGCAGTAGTGGCCCCAGTCTGCGTAGGGATAGATTATACAGCCTTGTCTGCAGAGCAGATTGGCGATGCAGACGTGTGCGTGCTCCAGTCTGGACCAAAAGGGTTAAGGCTGGAGAGCAGAGTACTGCAAGACGGCAGCCCCCCCCCAATCTGTGACGTCTCCACAGGACTCCCGCGCCCGGTGGTCCCGGTTGCTTGGCGCTGCCGAGTGTTTGAGTCAGTTCACGCTCTGGCACACCCAGGAGTGTCTGCGTCAGTCAAAATGGTGGGAGTGAAGTTTGTATGGCCAGGCCTGCGCAAACAAGTGAAAGAGTGGGCTGCAGCCTGCATAGCGTGCCAACGAGCCAAAATACACAGACACACGAAGGCCCCTTTGGAGCCTTTTTGGAATACCGGCTAAGAGGTTCGATCATGTTCACGTGGACCTCGTGGGCCCCCTCCAGCCATCGCAGGGGTTCACGCACCTTCTGACAGTGGTGGACCGCACCACATGCTGGCCAGAAGCAGTCCCGCTAGCGGCAACCACGTCCACGGACGTGGCGTGCTCCTTTTTGACAACATGGGTGGCACGTTTTGGCATCCCGTCGGACATCACGTCCGATAGGAGCCCTCAGTCTGTTTCCGACCTCTGGTCTGCAATGGCCCATAGCCTGGGTGTAGCAATTCATCGCACAACAGCGTACAACCCACAGGCCAATGGGTTATGCAAGTGTTTCCATAGGTCACTGAAAGCAGCACCCAGGGCTTCGCTTACGGATGCAAATTGGGTAGACCGGTTGCCGTGGGTTCTGTTAGGGTTGCGTTCCGCACCTAAAGAGGATTTGGAGGCTTCCCCGGCAGAGCTTGTTTTTTCTCAGCCACTGTGGCTCCCTGGGGAATTTTTACCAGATAATCCCGCGCCGGACAACTGTCTGTCTCAGCGTTCGCAGCATAGTGCAGACACAGGCACGCTACTGGGCCCGGCCCACCACTGTTTTCCACGCGCTTTTCTGCCAAAAACTTTGAAGAACATGGCGTTTGTGTTTGTTAGGCACAATGCCCACCGCCCCCCATTGCGCCCACCCTACGATAGCCCGTTCAGAGTTCTGGAACCAGGGGACAAACATTTTTTGTTAGACTTGGGAGGTCGTCGGGAGAAAATATGTATAGACAGACTTAAGCCTGCCTTTGTGGTGGCGGACAAGCAAGTGATGTTGGTTCGGGCCCCTCGGCGTGGAAGACCCCCACTGAGAACTCCCCACGTAGAAGATTCATCAGAGCAGCCACACGGACAAGTAGAATGTCCCCCCCATTGCCATTGCCTACCCGCAGACAGACACACACCCAGGAGCCCCCCACCGGCACAGCAGCGCCACAGACCCTCGTTACAGCAGATATGGGAGGAGACTGAAGCCAAAAGGACGTGAGGGTTGAAGCTCAGTCTGAGACTCTGGAGCGGGGGGGGGGGTGTAGGGAACCCACGCTGGGATATTCATCTCAGACTGGAAGCAAAGGGGAGGGGAATATTCCCTCTGCCGGCAGAGCGTGGGGGATTTAACGGAGAAGGACAGTACGTATTGTAATGGGAAAAGACGGTAACGCAGCAGTAAGGGGTAAATGTGTGAACGTATTGAAATGCGAGATTTCAGGCAGCAGGGGGAAGGAATGGAATGATATAAGAGGAGAGACCCTGGTGTATTGAAAAAAAAGCTTTTTCTGTGTATGAATGAAGTGGGAGTGAGAAATAAAGTTCGTCTGTCGTGTAACTCTGGTTCCTTTATTTGCACTCTCCACAAAACCACAGTTAATTTATGTTTTTACAAGGGGTGGGGCAATCACTTTTTCACACTGGGCCATGTAGGTTTGGATTTTTTTTTTACCCTTAATAATAATGCCTTCATTTAAAAACTGCATTTTGTGTTTACTTGTGTTAGCTTTGTCTAATATTTGTCATGAACTGGGGTGGATTTTCCAGCCCAGTTCCATGGCACAGTGGCGGTCTAGTCTCCAGTGTATGATGGGTTCCTTATTTGCCGTCTGACAGCCGACAACCACGCTCCCTCTCCTGCCAGCTCCTACCAGCTGATTGTCATCACCTGTTGTACTCTCTCCACACATACACACATGCAATTGCCCACACCGGCATTCATTCAGCACTTTGGCATTCACTCACTCCACACACACACACACACACACACACACATCTATCCCTACATGCTCACACTCACTCATTCTCACTCATTTACTCAGACATTCACTCACACACCCCAGCTCTCACTCTCCCTGCACACTGGCATGCACTCAGCTAATTAGTATTGCAGTATTTAAGATCTGGGTTCACTGTTGCACATTGTCGGGTGATGGTTGTTTGAACCGTGTGTTTAAACCAACTGTTTGTGTTTCTGCTCTACACTACCTGACGCACAGTTAGCTGTCCTGCTGGCATTATCTGGTGTAGCTGTTGTTTTGTTCCCCACACTCTGGATCTTTCGCGGACTGGGTTGACTCCTTTGCTGTTCAGCTGTCCTGCAGCGCTCTGGCCCGCATCTCCATTTTACTTCACTCGTGTGCTGTAGAGCATCCTGGAGGCATCCCTATTCTTCCTGTGCTACTGTTTATTGTTTGTTTGGACTGTAACCTCACTTTCTGCACAATAAAATACACACAACGCCCTCCTGCATGTGGGTTTATTATTTCTGTCTTAAAACAGCAGAAAATTCATGACAGAATCACCCGCCCAGTTAAAAACCCAGCGGAGATGTTATGTGTGTTTTTTCACCTTTTTGTGTTTTTCTCTCCCGTTCAGTAGCCCTCCAGCATGGATTTTTCAGTTTTTGAACTAAACCCAGAGAAGTGTGCAGCGGCCGAGCGAGCGATGGACTTTGCTTCCTGGGCTCGTGCCACCCATTCCCCGGAAATAAATTTTTATTTGCTGGACATTGCTGTCAGGGTGATGCAGACGTATCCCAGCCTTTGCCACTGCTCACCAAAATTTGTGAATGCTGGCAGCACTTCGAGGAAGTGGTGAGAGGGTCCTCCGCAGTACCACCAAGGCAGCCTAAGAAGCGCTCCCGGAGGCTGAACGCCCATCACACGCCTCCCAGGCCGGTGTCCTCTTCTCCCCATCAGACTCGTTGTTCTACTCCCGGGAAGACGGAGCAAGGCACCGGGACAGCGGCTGACATCATTACCAATCAGGAATTCAGGCAAGTGCTACTACAATCACACGCTCAATCACCTGATGTAGTTTGCCAGATTCCTGTGGAGGAGCTCCAGATTTTACAATCCACTGGACCTCCCCTATCAGCTGCTGTCACCGCTCCTCAACCCTCTGTCTCTGTTTCCCCTGATTCCTCGCTGGGCCCAGGAGAGAGTAGCCGGATGCCGGAGGAGCCAAAGGAATGGGAGGAGCCAACTTCACAGTGGAAGAATCATCCTTCGTTGAAACGTCGGAAGAAACCCTCCTCCTCACCGACAGCCAGGGACCTGACGTCATCCCCGACTATTTCTGCGGCAGAGCCTATCCCCGTGCCAGCTGTTCTGTCAGTCTGTGCCCTCTCAGCCCTGACCGCAGCCCATGCCGCTGAGACGTCTCCTCCTGCTGCCACGAGATCTACCGAGGATTCCCCAGACACTCCCACTGCTGCGTCGCCTGAGCCGGTTCCTCCTGTTACAGTCATCGACACAGAGGAGGATGGCACCTCGCCATCAGAAGCAAGTCAGCACCTGAGTGGGACCTCCAGCAGACCGAGTCCAAGATGTTGTCATCAGGATCGACGGAGTCCTGGATGGCAGTGAAGCTTGAGTGCAGGCAAGTGCTCTCTTTTGTTTGTTTTTTTTTCTGCCCGTTCTAGAGCAATCTTGCCTGGCTCTTGGTGAGGACAGCCAGGTGCAGCTGGCTGCTGCACCTGAGCTTGCCTCGCCGTGCTCCGCTGCTGCAGGCGACCCTAACCATTTTTCCTCTCCGATCGCTCCTGAGCCTTCACCTAGGGTCGCCGGAGAGGATCCACCACCGCCAGGAGTCTCCATGGAGCCAGTCCAACCTACCAGTGATCAGAATCAGAATCAGAATCAGAATCAGGTTTATTGCCATTGTTCATGTAGTACACAAACTAGGAATTTGTCTCGGTACAATGCTGCAACATTAAACATGATAAGATAAGAGAAAAACTATACATGTTATAAAGTGTAGGATAAGATTAAGTGATACTGGTCAACAGTTAAAATATATATTAGCCAGCAGCAGATACTGTGGAGAACTATATAGTGCAGTCGGTAATGCAGGAAGAAAACAGTGATGATTGACATGAGTCTGGTTGAGCTGCTGTATATGGTGCACGAGAGTCACTTAGTGTTCAGCAGTCTAATGGCAGAGGGGAAGAAGCTGTTCATGTGACGGGAGGTTTTAGTCTGGATGGACCGAAGTCTTCTACCAGAGGGGAGGGGGGCAAACAGTACGTGACCAGGGTGTGAGGGATCGGCTATGATCCGGCCAGCACGCCTCCGGGTCCTGGAGATGTACAGATCCTGGAGAGATGGGAGCTTGCAGCCGATCACCTTCTCAGCAGTGCGCACGACGCGCTGCAGCCTTAGTCTGTCCCTGGCAGTGGCTCCTGCGTACCACACGGTTATGGAGGTGGTGAGGATGGACTCGATGATGGCTGTGTAGAACTGCACTAACATCTTGGTGGGTAGCTTGAGCTTCCTCAGCTGCCGCAGGAAGAACATCCTCTGCTGGGCTTTTTTGATGAGTGAGCTGATGGTCAGCTCCCATTTTTTTTTTTTTTTTTTTTTTTTTTTTTTTTTTTTTTTTGTTACTTATTTGTACCCGTAGGTAGATTTGGTTTGCAGTCTGGTGACAAGCCACTGGCTGCCGGTCGCTGCGTGCGCGAGCGCCCTAAACCTACATGTTTTTGGTATGCGGGAGGAAACCGGAGAAATCCCGGAGTAAACCCACGCAACACGGGGAGAACATGCAAACTCCACACAGCTCACTGTTGGATGGGGGCTGGGATCGAACCCACGATCTCATGATCCCCGCGGTCCCCCGGCCGAGGGTAAACTGTGCTGCCACAGTGTTAAACCACTGCGCCACCGTGCAGCCATTTGAGGTCCCTGGTGATGGTAGTGCCTAGGAAGCGGAAGGAATCAGCAGTGGTGATGGGAGAGCCTGAGAGGGTGAGGGGGGGCAGAGGAGTAGTGACTTTCCTGAAGTCTACAATCATCTCCACTGTCTTCAGAGCGTTCAGCTGCAGGTTGTTATTGCTGCACCAGGACGCCAGCTGGGCCACCTCTCTCCTGTAGGCGGACTCGTCGCCGTTGGAGATGAGCCCGATGAGGGTGGTGTCGTCCGCAAACTTGATCAACTTGACAGACTGGTGGCTGGAGGTGCAGGAGTTGGTGTAAAGGGAGAAGAGTAGGGGGGAAAGTACACAGCCCTGGGGTGATCCGGTGCTGATGCTAGTATAGTCTGAGACAGTCTTTCCCAGCCGCACATGCTGCCTCCGGTCCGTCAGGAAGTCGATGATCCACCTGCAGAGGGAGTCAGGCACGTTGAGCAGGGACAGCTTGTCCCGGAGCAGAGCGGGGCGGATGGTGTTGAATGCGGAGCTGAAGTCCACAAACAGGATCCTGGCGTAGGTTCCCGGGGAGTCCAGGTGCTGCAGGATGGAGTGGAGGGCCAGGTTGACTGCATCGTCTACAGACCTGTTGGCTCGGTAGGCAAACTGCAGCGGGTCCAGGAGAGGGGTGGTGATGGACTTGAGGTGGGACAGGACCAGGCGCTCAAAGGACTTCATGACTACAGAGGTGAGCGCTACAGGTCTGTAGTCATTAAGTCCAGTGATCCGTGGCTTCTTGGGGACAGGGATGATGGTGGAGGATTTGAGGCAGGACGGCACGTGGCATAACTTAAGGGAGGTGTTAAAAATGTCTGTGAATACAGGAGCCAGCTGTTTCGCACAGAGTCTCAGGGTGGAGGGAGACACGCCGTCTGGGCCGGGGGCCTTGCGCGGGTTCAGTCTGGAGAACTGTTTGAGCACATCCTGCTCACTGATGATAAGGGGAGGGGGGGAGGAGGGGGGGGGTGCCTTAAATGAAGTAGGGAATGTGGAGGCTGTGGAGCTGGAGGGAGGGGGGGGGGGTTGGACACAGATGACGAGGTGTCAAAACGGGCATAGTGTTGGGACAGTCTCTGACAAAGGGCTTTGTCATCCTGACCTTTAGGAGCCTTAGGTCGATAGTTGGTGATTTGCCTCAGTCCTCTCCACACGGAAGCCGAATCATTAGCAGTGAACTGCTGCTGGAGTCTCTCTGAGTATAGAGATTTAGCCCTCTTCAGCTCTCTGTTAAACCGGTATTTAACCTCCCTGTAGCAGTCCCTGTCTCCACTTTTCAGCGCTGCTTCCTTCTCCTTCCTGATCTGTCTGAGCTTAGCTGTGAACCAGGGTTTGTCATTAGAGTAACTCACCCTGGTGCGTGATGGAAGAATGTTCTCTTCACAAAAGTGGATATATGAGTTCACAGTGTCCGTGTACTCATCCAGATCATGCATGGCTCCTTTAAGCATGCCCCAGTCAGATATTTCCATGCACGTTTCCAGCTTCTCCTCAGCATCACTGGTCCGTATCTTCGTAGTGCTCACAACAGGTTTAGTGAGCTTCAATCTCTGTCTGTATGTGGGAATGAGGTGAACCATCACGTGATCAGATAATCCCAGCGCAGCTCGAGGGACAGCGCGATATGCATCTTTCACTGTGGTGTAACAGTGATCCAGTGTGTTTAATCCTCTGGTGGGGCATTTAATAAACTGTTTGTAGCGGGGGAGATCGTGGCTCAGATTGCACTGATTAAAGTCGCCAGCCACAATAATCAGCGAGTCTGGAAAACTCCGCTCTGTGTGTTGAATGTGATCCGCGAGCACGCGCTGAGCTTCGCGCGTGTCCGCGTCGGGAGGGGCGTACACAGCGATCATTATGAAAGAAGCAAACTCCCGCGGGGAATAGAAGGGCTTGCAATTGATAACAAGAAATTCCAAGGCAGGAGAACAGTGTTTGGAAATTACCGTTACATCAGAGCACCAGCTGCAGTTGATGTAGAAGCAGACACCGCCTCCTGTGGTCTTGCCGGAAAGCTCTGTGTCACGATCAGCACGGAAGAGCTGAAAGCCGTCGAGGCGCAGCGCGCTGTCCGGTATATTTTCCCGGAGCCAGGTCTCAGTAAAGCAGAGGACAGCTGAGGAGGCGAGGTCCTTAAAACGCATCAGCAGTCTCAGTTCATCTACCTTGTTAGAGAGAGAGTTGGTATTGGACAGAAATATGCCAGGCAGCGCCGTTCGCGAGCCTCTCCTGCGAAGTCGTACGAGAGCGCCCGCTCGTCTACCTCTCTTCCGCCGTCTCACTTTCCGAGCCAAACAATAAACCAGATCGGCGGCAGGGGCTAGAAAAACTGGGAGGAGGTCCGTGGGGGTCAAAGTCCTGATATTTAGAAGTTCTTCACGGGTATAAGTGCAAGCAGACACACAATTGACAAACAAAAACAAACAAAGAGCGCAGCGAAGCACCATGTCGACCGCTGTGGGCGCCATCTTGGTGATGACGGAAGTCCAGCTTCCCCAGTGGAGATCGACGTGGGGGGGGGGGGGTCTGCCTCAATCCAAGACCTCCGTGGGTGCAGCACCTCCCCAGCTTGAAGAGCCGCCACGGCCTGGATGGCGGCGGAGCCCAAGTTCAGGCGAGTGCACCCTTTAATTTCTCTCCTGCCAGTTTCTGAGCAATCTTGTCTGACTCTTGGTGAGGAGAGCCAGGGGCAGCTAGCCGCTGCACCCGGGCTCACCTCACCGGGCTCTGGCGCTGCCGGCGATCCTGACCCTATACCTCGCTCCACTGTGTCTGAGCTTCCTCCTAGGGTCACCGGAGAGCGGTCAATACCATCGGAGGCCACCGAAGACCCAGGTTCATCGCCCGAGGTCGCGGAGAGCCCTGCTTCCCTCACTGGGGAGGTCACCGCGGGAGCAATGAGGCCCCTGACAGGGACACCACAGGTGCAACTGTGTCCCAGGCAGGGACCACCATGGGTGCAGCTGAGTCCCAGACCAGGACCACCGTGGTTCCAGCCATGGCCCAGTCGGGGTCCACCGAGGGTGCAACAAAGCTCCAGCATGGAGTCACCGCGGGTACAGCATTGACCCAGTCGTGGTCCACCGCAGGTGCAACCATGTCCCAGGCCTCAACCCTCACGGGTGCAACTAAGCTCCAGCCTGGAGCCACCACAGTTGCAGTTTTGTCCAGGACTGGGACCTCCGCTGGTACTACTGTCCCCCAACTCGGGGCCACAGGGGGCGGGGTGGCTCTGCCCTCGTTGCTGTCTGATGATGCCAGGGTTTCCCTTCCCTGGCTTCCCCTTCCTGCTTTGGGTTTTCCCGTGGGGAGGCCACCTCTCTTGAGCTGGTGGCTCAAAAACCTGGACTGTCCACCCAGTGAACTGGGCTGTGGGGTTAGGTGGCCAAGCTCTCCTGGCTGGCCACCTGAGCCGTTCGGCCAGTCGGTCCTACTGATTCTGGATTTGGACTGACCACCTGACCGACCTTCCTTCGCCGCCCCTTGGGCCTGGGGCTTTGGTCGGCCCCCGGAACTCTTGGACTCCTGGGACTGGGGGGGGGGGGGGGGTTCTAGGTTGTGGGGTTGAGTCACTGTGTTTTCACTTGTATATTCTTGTGCTATGTTACTGATTAATTCCCTCCTCACCTGTTTCCCCCACCTCCCACCCAGGTTGGTTGTGGCAGTTCCCCAGGGGTGAGGGAAGGGGGGGTCTTTTTTCTGTTTTTGTGTTCTCTTTTGTTGGTATGCTGGGGTGTCTGGTCGCCATCCCTTGGGAATGGGATGGGGGGGGGCTCTGTCATGAACTGGGGTGGATTTTCCAGCCCAGTTCCATGGCACGGTGGCTGTCTAGTCTCCAGTGGGTTCCTTATTTGCCGTCTGACAGCCAACAGCGACGTCCCTTCTCCTGCCAGCTCCTACCAGCTAATTGTCATCACCTGTTGCACTCTCTCCACACACACACACACAATTGCCCACACCTGCATTCTTTCAGCACTTTGGCATTCACTCACTCCACACACACACATACACACACTCATCTATCCCTATGTGCTCACACTCACTCACTCAGACATTCACTCACACACCCCCGTTCTCACTCTCCCCGCACACCGGCATGCACTCAGCTAATTAGTATTGCAGTAATTAAGATCTGGGTTCACTGTTGTGCATTGTCGGGTGATTGTTGTTTGAACAGTGTGTTTAAACCAACTGTTTGTTCGTGTTTCTGCTCTACACTACCTGACGCGCGTTTAGCTGTCCTGCCGGCGTTACCTGATGTATCTGTTGTTTTGTTCCCCGCACGCTGGATCTTTCACGGACTGTCTCGGACTGCTCCAGCCAGTGAGTACATTTTTCTTTTCCCGCTGTTCAGTTTCCCTGCTGCGCCCTGGGTCTACTCCTTTGCTGCTCAGCTGTCCTGCAGCGCTCTGGCCCTCATCTCCATTTTACCTCACTCGTGTGCTGTAGAGCATCCTAGAGACATCCCTGTTCTTCCTGTGCTATTGTTTATTTGGACTGTAACCTCACTTTCTGCACAATAAAATACACACAACGTCCTCCTGCATGTGGGTTTATTATTTCTGCCTTAAAATGGCAGAAAATTCATGACAATATTTAAATTTGTTTGATGATCTGAAACATTTAAGTGTGACAAACAAAAAATTGAGAAATCAGGAAGGGAACACTTTTTCACACCACTGTACATAAAAATAGCAAGAGAAACACTGTCTGTTAAAGTAGCTATTAACAGCAGTAAATACTGTAAAGCAGTTGAGGAAAATATTTGCAATGTCAGAGTGAAGTGCAGGTAAATTTGGGGTCCATCCCAATTCTCATTTCTACCCTGTCCCCTTGGCCCTTGAAATCAAGGGCCCCTTGTTCTCATCAAAAAAAAGAAAAAAAAGAAAACTGATGAGAAAAAGTCTCATCTTACAGATAAAAATGTCTCAGATTTACACAAACTATTCTAAACAGTAGAAAGTCAGAAATTTACTAGAAATAAAGCTGTAAATTCACAGAGAAAATTTTGGGCCCTCTGGAGGGCTGTTTTTGGCCCATGGGCCATATGTTTCACACCCCTGGACCAGTCCATTAAAAATACATATTTGGAGGATTTACTTCCATGAAATAGTTCCATATCACAGCAGCATGTAAATGAATAAGATAAAATAAAACAGAAAGCACAGAAAATGAAAGTTCACCTTAGAAGAAGCTTCATTTGTTCTTTACAGCAACAAATCACAGTCACTTTTTCCCTGTGTTGTAAGAAAACTTACATTTACACAACTGCGGACATTAAATGCGAGCTTCTTGGTCTGAAAATACTCATGTTTAACGACAGAGGTAGGAGCTGATGTTGGAGGCTACTCACCGCTAGGACAACGGGTGATCAGGGTTTGATATGAGAAGTTGCCACTGCCACGGCATTTCTTTCCACCGGATTTCAGTATGAACTGGGGCAGAACAGGAAACCGACCCACAGAGGAGACTGTCTGACTTTACAGGGGTCCAGGTGACTGTGGACCAATGAGCACACACTGTGTGCAGATAGTGCTTCTGGGAGTTGTAGTTTTGTAGTCTCATATTACAGATAGGTCATGTTTTTGATGCCGTCTAAGGAAACTACAATCCGCCAAGCTCTGCATGTCAGAGTCTCCAAAACACCAGAAAAGTCTCTGATAACACCAGAAAAAGTCTCTAGATTTGTCACTAGTTGCTTTTGACAAAAAAGTAATCAAGAGGGTTTGAAAAGTCGCCGGATTTAGTGAGAAAGTCGCCAAGTTGGTAAACCTGATGGAGAGTATGTTTCATCTGGAAATGAGGAGGAATCAAGGTGATAGTTTCGTAGTTTTATTAACACGTGAACAGGAACGTACAGGAGTCACTCTGTCAAGTCTGAGAGTCCACAGTGAAGAGACAGAGTCCCTTCCACTGTGCCCTCTTATACTCCGGTGACGCCACCACCAGAAAGATGGGGCGCCACCTCCCACTACACCCAGGGCACCACCATATTGGTACACCATAACTATATACACAATATTCATATCCAACATCCCCCCCCCGAAGAAAATCCCAAGAACACTAATCAGGCCCTCCCAAATTTTGCAACCTTGATACACACTCTAAACACACTGCAAACAATATAAATACACAAAGCTATCAATGTCACACAGGCCCAGCGGACTATTCCGCCATTTTAATTATTACCATCTGTGAACGTAAAAGGGCCACACACAAAAAAACTAATCCTGATAAATCACGTACGTTTCTAAACATCATGAACTATAAACACCTATAAACAATATGTACACTAACCTAATGGCGGTCCCAGATTCCCCCACCCCAGCTCTCCCACCCCACAACATGGGCACATCAAAGACAAATAGCACTGGGAACACTTACATTTCACACACTACTGTTTACTTTAACTACTCACACACCTATATAACCTATTTCACCACACACTCACATAAGGGCAATCTGCACAAAAGTTAGCGGTTTCTTCCTTTCTTTTTTTTTTAAAGCACACAGAAAAATACTAATAAGAACAGCATAAACACAACCCAACAGAACACACCGCTAGCCCTTTTTAAAGTCCCACTAAAGATCCCCTGGATGCTCCCCTCTGGAACGTCCGTCCTGCGGCCCGCTTCCAGAGTGTCTCCACCTTTTCCTCTCCGGAGACAGGCTGCTCTGGCATTTCCTCTCTCCCAAATGCCGCAGCTCGTTCGGGTGCCTTCTGGATCCATCAGTCAGCTCTAGGTAGCCGTCGTCACGAGTCCTCACCACCCGCAGTTGACCCTGGTCATCCCGCTGTTCTCGTGATTTGCGGACCCCACCAAGCCGAGATTCAACCCTAGGGCGAACATTATCGCCAACACCCAGGAGAGAACTCACTGGCCTGTGTCGTCCGCAGTGTCATGACCAGGTTCCTGTACGGTGTTGCAGGGTCCCGCCAATCCGGTCCAAGATTTGCCTCTGGTCCCTCTTGTTGGCATGCCTAGGGATCGTGCCACCTGGTCTCGCCCCGTTTGCTTTCATTTGGTGCGTTGAATCAGCCACGGTAGCACCCGGTTCGACAGTGGTACACGGTCGGCCACCGGAACTACACTGTGCCTACTCGCTGGCTCTATTCGCCCCCACTGATGTCTGACTGTGCCGTTCGGGTCCCTCATCCAGAGTACCGCGAACACTGGCACTGGAAACTCCCCGTGGTGGCGCTCCATGGTGCTGGTCATGCCCGTCTTCACTCGGTCCGGGCAGGTTTAAGTCCCACACTTCATTTTCATTTCCGACGTAAAAGGGTCGGTCCCATAGCCCACCATCAGACCACTCCTCTCTGATGCTGCAGGCAGTGGAGAACCTGAGTCCATAGAACAGGTCGCAGCCCATCAGGATATTTCCTTCTGGTCTCCGGTCCCCCTGCTCAAAGTTTTTGCAGGCTCGAGCGAAGTGGTGGAACAGACCACACTTCACACAATGCTTCCCCTTTGCTGGGCACTCCCTCGCTTTGTAGCGGTGCCTGGAGGATTCATAGCCATAGCATCTCGGCTTCCCTGGGGCGAACCTAATTTTCACAACGGAGGCGTACTCATCATCCCTTGTGTCGTCTGGATCCGCGGCCAGTGCCTTCCACTGTTTTCCGTTCCTTGGCAGGTTTTCTGTTTCGCCAAGATTTTTTGTTAACATTTCTGCTGCCTCACGTTGTTGTGCTAAGTCCATGGCGGCTAAGAGTGTTAGCTCACCAGCATGAGTGAGGAGGCGAACCTTCGCGGAAGAGTACAGCACGTGTTCCGCAGTTGGTCGCGGACCCTCTCTTCCTCCAAGGCACCGAATCTGCACTCTCCCGCCAGCTGCCGCAGATCTGCAATGAGCTGTTGTACCAACTCACCCGGCCGCTGGCATCACTGTCTGAACTGTATTTGCCTCATAATGGTGTTTTCAGGGGCGCAAAAATAGCCCGCCATTAGTCTCACCACGTCGTTGAATGAGTCTCCTCCTCCTAACGTACTCAGGATCCTCTGGCCCTCCATCCCTAAGTTGTGGACCAGAATTGCCCTCGCACGCAATTTCTTGAGGTCGCCAAGGTCCAGAGCAATGAGGTAGTTCTCAAAAGCTGCATACCACCTGGCCCAGGGAACATGCGGTTCTCCCGGAGCCTCCAAGAATGGCTGAAAAACAGTAGCAGCTCGCTCCATACCCTTTTGTCCTCGTCGCCAAATGTTACATCTGGAAATGAGGAGGAGTCAAAGTGACAGTTTAGTAGTGTTATTAACACAGGTTCAGGTTCAGGTTGCTTTATTTGTACCCGCAGGTAGATTTGTTTTGCAGTCTGGTGACATCCATATTTACAAGCCACTAATTACATTCAACATAGACACAAACACAGGCACACGTGAACAGGAACGTACACGAGTCACTCCATCAAGCATGAGAGTGCACAGCGAAGAGACAGTGCCCCTTCCGCTGTGCCCTTTTATACACCCGTGACCCCACCACCGGAAAGACGGGGCATCACTTCCCACTACACCCAAGGCACGGCCATATTGGTACACCCTAACTACAGGTACATCTCAAAAAATTAGAATATCATGAAAAAGTTCAATATTTTTTGTCACTCATTTCAGAAAGTGAAACCCATATATTATATAGATTCATTACATAGAGAGTGATATATTTCAAGTGTTTATTTATTTTAATTTGGATGATTATGGCTTACAGCCCATGAAAACCCCAAATTCAGTTTCTCAAAAAACACCAGCAGATGACCTCTGTTCAGATAAAAGTAAATTTTGCATTTCATTTGGAAATCAAAGTCCCAGAGTCTGGAGAAAGAGTGGAGACTCACAGAATCTAAGTTGCTTGAGGTTTAGTGTGAAGTTTCCACAGTCGGTGATGATCTGAGGAACCATGTCATCTGCTGGTGTTTGCCCACTATGTTTTATCAAGACCAAAATCAGCGCAGTCGTCTACCAGGAAATTTTAGAGCACTTCATGCTTCCCTGTGCTGACAAGCTTTATGGAGAAGCTGATTTCATTTCCCAGCAGGACTTGGCGCACCCCCCCCCCCACACACACACACACACACACACTGCCAAAAGTATCAAAACCTGGTTTAATGACTATGGCATCACTGTGTTTGATTGGCCAGCAAACTCTCCTGACCTAAACCCCATAGAGAATCTATGGAGTATTGTCAAGAGGAAGATGAGAGACACCAGACCCAACAATGCAGACGAGCTGAAGGTCACTATCAAAGCAACCTGGACCTTCATAACACCTCAGCAGTGCCACAGGCTGATCACCTCCATGCCATGCCACACTGATACAGTAATTAATCCAAAAGGAGCCCCAATCAAGTATTGAGTGTGTACATGGACATACTTTTTAGTCAGTCCACATTTGTATTAAAAAACTATTATTTAAAATTAATTTTATGTAATATTCTAATTTTTTGAGAAACTGAATTTGGGTTTTTCATGGGCTGTAAGCCATAATCATCCAAATTAAAATAAATAAACACTTGAAATATATCACTCTCTGTGTAATGTATCTATATATGGGTTTCACTTTCTGAAATGAGTAACAAAAAATATTGAACTTTTTCATGATATTCTAATTTTTTGAGATGTACCTGTATATACACAATATTCATATCCAACAGAGTACTTCCCATCACAACAAAAGTAATGGTTACTTAACTAGACTTTTCTTGCTCAAGTAATTTCTTTGTTGACTATTCTTATTGTGCTTGATTAATTAATTGCCCTGCCATAAGGCAACTTTTACTTGAGTATATATTCTGGACCTAACCCTGCTCAGTACTTAGTTACTTTTTTAACACCTGGGTTGTTGTATTTTAGTGCACTTAACAATGATAGAAGATCAGCTGATATGGCGAGTACTTCCCATCAAGCTCTGACCCTCCAAACACCTGTTGAAATTTATTTTCTTCCAAGCAACACAAATTTGCTAAACTATATTCAAAGTTACAAGGAAACTAACAAATTTGTGTGTGAGACAGAGAAGTAGAAGGTGCGCCATTTCCGGGGTTACCTAAGCCTGTTGTGGTTGTGTTATTAGAGCATTATGTTATGACATATTTGGGCGGAGCCGTGTCGTGTACTCGTCTTACCTGTTCAGATGACTACTGGTGTTTAGACGACGTTCGACAATGTCTCCGATAAAGGACTTCGATCTGTCTTATCAGGCAGTGAACAAAGATGCCACCTTTTCTCCAGGAGATACGATTACGGGCACCGTAACTTTCAGTTTGAACGAAGACACCAAAGTGAAGAAGGTTGTAGTTAAAGCGGAGGGGCAAGCGCATGTGCGTTTTCGTAAAGGAACCGGAGACCGGAGGAAAACCCACTTCGCCACCAGGCGCTATTTTAAAGTGAAAAAATACCATGTTGAAGAAAAGGATGGAGGTAGGAGCTACTGCCTAATCTTTCGAATCTAAGTTCCTTACACATTCCCTTAAACTTAAATTGCAAAGGATAAAATGGTCATGTCAACCAAGGCACTGGTAGAACTAGATCGGGAGAGTGCAATTTTTTCCCCTGCAGGCTTAAGGATGCATCGGGATCGGAAGAGTGCTCAGACAGCACATACATCCGCCCAGACTAAAGTTTTCCAACACTTTCACATTAATTTGATGTATTTGTATTTGCGTATTGTACTCATAAACCTCCTATGTACATCTGGATTTTTTTTTCATCATGCCCAACCCATAATTCTCTGAGAAATTAATGAAAATATAAAATAAAAATTAGCACTGTTAGTGGGGCAAAAAAAAAACCCCCAAAAAACAAAACAGAAATTCCTGGAATTGACCCTTATGTAGAGAATGTGTTCAAGGATGAGGCTGAGTTTATTTCTCAGGTTCAGTTTTATTAAAGGAACACATGCTCTATCAATCTCTAAACGACAGAAGAGACTGAGCAATCACATACCACACTTCTTATACCCTGCAGAAGCCACACAACCTAAGTCACATGGTGCTTTAGCAAACATACAACCATATGGTACATAATCCCAGTCACAATGCACTCTTTGATCTTCTTTTATTGTCGCTTATCCCTCGATGTTCCGGGAGTCCTCCTGGGGCATCCTCTCCGAGACAAAGGCCCAAACTCACACCTCCTCGTCATCTCCTGTAGATCTCTGCAGGCCCAGACCTCTTTTGTCCTCTGAGACATGAAGCCCCCAATACACATACAGTCATACATATGTGGGAAATATGAACTCAATATATGCGCCACACTTAGTTCAAACCTGCTCCAAAATCCAATATTTGCCTTTGACCTAAAGTCCATTCCTTGTAGATTCTGCATAGTGATGCTAACAGGCAAAATAACAAACAAAATAGTTCCTTGAAAGTACAACAAAAATATGTTACTGATAATTTTAGGTAGTCTGACTAGGAATTAATTAGAACTTTGTTGGCCTATCCACCTTATTCCTGGGAGTGCTGCTGTAGGAACGATTATGGGCAGAGCTTCCGGTTTCAGCTGACTGTGTTAAATCAGTCAGTAAGAGTGGAATAGCAGGGGCATTTAAAATAGCGTTTTTAACCCTCTAACTATCCACATTGCATGGACGGGTCATGTGCCCCCAGTGGCACAGCACAGCAACTGCACCTGTCAACTTATTGACATTCCCCGGCTATACTGAGAATTTGTACTGACCTGTATTGATCTGACAGTTCAGAAGGTGGCAGACACGCGCCGGAGGAATCATGGCTGACATGGAATACAGCAAAGAAAAAGAAATCCTCATTATTATTCTTCCTTTTTCCGCTTTGAGCTCACAACACCAATGTGGTCACCACCATGATCGGTCATGGCAGCGGCAATTCTGACTGAAACTGCATGATACGGGGAAAATAGCCACGTAATACAAACGAAATTCACGTGGGATAATCATAAGAGTTTGTAGATGTGGTAGACAGTGTAAATGACCGAGCAAACACAAAACATCGACCACGATGGACGAAAACGGACTGGTCATGTGAGCGAGCGAGACCCCCCACCCCTCCCCAGGTAAGAGAGGGATTTGTTTTTTGTTTTTTTTACATTTTGTTGATTTTTATGTTCATATACTTTGAAGATTAGATAAAAACATACCCCTGTAGACAAAACGGTGTCAAAAATCCCAAACCATTCTTTGTGTAAATGTGTCCAAAGTCCACTTTTGACTGAGTTATGTAATTTATATAGCTGCCATGACATTATGCAAATTAGATGCGTAAATTTATTCCTATCTGAAACTTTGGATCATATTCTACATCTTTCTAATTGACAGTAAGCCATTGTCTCTTGCAACTTTCAAGTTATAGCCTTGGAAATTGTCATGGTCTGAGCGCTGATTCTGTTCGCACTCGGGCTGTCCGGTATTTTCCCCGTTCTGTGTTGTCATAAGGCCTTCCTGGGCTTTTATTGTGACAGCGTCATGGCAGGACTTCCGGCTGTTCGAGCCGAGCTGCGCCGTGACAGCTGGATCACATTGCACTGATTACATTCCCCTTTACTGATTGGATTGTATTTGTATTCAAGGAAGCAGCTGAGGCTTACTCCTCGCTGCGACCTGACACTACATTGGACTCTCACCATGTTGGACTGGAGTTCCTAACCCTGACTCGTCTCCTTTTTGATTCCTCACTCTCAGTAAGTATTATTCCTCCTCAGAGTTTATGATCCAGTGTCTTTAGCCTTAGCCTCTGTCCATGTTTGTGTTTTTTCCCCACATGGCTATTTATGTTGTCATCTTTACCTTTTGTTAATAAAACATGCAAACTCACCGGTTGGCCTATAGCGTCTCATTAATGGCCCGCGAGGGCCACCCATGACAGTAGGTCGCAGCCAAAACGAGACGCCGGTCACCGTGAGTTTGTGTTGGGCTTGTAGTTTTTCCTTTTTCCGTGGACCAGCATGTTCAGAGATGGTGTCGCCAGGAACGGGCTATTATAGGAGCTTAGGCTACGAGCTGATCGTGTTTCTTATAGAGCTAGATGGCCTGCTGTCTAACGCTCATCGCAACATCACTCCTGATGGCCCACGCTGGGACTTGGACCTCGCAGAGGCGGCAATTAACCACAATCCTCACCACGCCGACCATGCTGAGGTAAGGAAGAGGATGGCGGAAATTACGGCTCTCCGGGAGAAGACCCGTGGACCGGGGGGGAACTCCAGAAGGAAGCCAAAGGTGAGGCATCCCCATTCCTCGCCTCAGGATCCAGTTCCTATCGCCCATCCAGCCCAGGAGTCCACGTCACCCAAGGGCCGTTCCCATCCACAGCGGAGGAGGACGTCAGCTGGGATTCCCCCGGAAGAGACACAGTGGGCAGCTGAGCTCATCTGGGGCTGTGTGGCTGAGGCTCGCTCTTCCTTCCATCCGACTCAAATCATGAAGCATGTGGTGGCGGCAGTCAGACTGGTGGAGGTCAATCCCGAACTTTATGACTATCCCGAGTTCGCCGAATTGCTGGCCTCTGTCTCCGCGCAGCAGCGGCGGTTTCCTGACCTAACCTTTGCCTCGACCTCGGCCGGTAAACGCCATCACCCTGCTCGCGCCCAGCCTCAACGAGATCCCCGTCCGGATCCAGTGCCAGGCTGGTGAAAGAACTCTGCCTCCCAGGCAGCTGTTGCCCCTGCGTCACGACAAAAGGGAAAGACAGCAGCCTCCACCTCCAGGTCTTTTGTTTCCGCTGTTCCGTCAGCTTCTCTCCCCCGGTCTGCCTCGGCTGCTCCTCCCTCCTCCTCGACGCTCTCCCCAGCTGCTGTGAGCTCCACGTGTCCTGCTCCGGCTGTGCCCGTCATCGATCCTGTGCAAGCGGCTCCTATTCGTCTTCCCGGGGGACCCTCCATCACCATCTGCAGGGGGAAGGGAAGAACCAAGCCTGTTACAGCAGGCACCATCGGCCCTCTGGAGAAAAGGCAAGTGCTATTTCATTCTCTTCCTCCGTGCTATGAATTGCCTTGTCTGACTCCTGGGGGTGGAGTTCGGGGTTTGCAGTCCCCCGAGCTTCCTTCTGCTGTAACCATTAATTGTGAACCTGCATCCTCTGTGTCCCCTTCCCCTGAGCATCCCCCGGTGCCAGGAATACACCGCCGGACGAAGAAGGAACCTGCGGCCCTGGAGAGCCTGGAACCAGTCCCGCAACCATGTCACAGGCAGAGGAGGAGGGCGGACTGCCGATTGGAGCCTGCACCGACGATTAAGTGTCCCCAGGTCTTCGTGGAGGAGCGGTTTGACCCAGCAGGCAAAGGATCCCCTGCCACCACGCTGTGCGGGCCTTTGGCGTGGACTTCAGCGCCAGGGAGTCTCCAGACTGTGAAGTCCATCATGCCGGCTGCGGAGCCCGCCGCAGTCGAGTGGGAACCGGGAATGGACCTCCAGCTAATTGAGCCTGGATCGTAAGAGTCCTGGACAGTGGTGGAGCCCGAGATCAGGCAAGTGCTCTATTTTGTCTTTCTCTTCTCTATTCTGGAACATTATTGCCTGTCTCTCAGGGAAACGAGCCAGGTGCAGCCGATCGCTGCATCCAAGCTTGTCTCGCCGGGCTCTGCCGCTGCCGGTGATCCTGATCCCAGTTCTTTCTCTTCCTCTGAGCCTTCTCCCGGGGTCACCGGTGACGAGTCTGTTCCGGTCGTCGTCTTGGAGGTTCCAGGTTCGTGCTCGGAGGTCATCCCTGGTGCTGTTCCAACCCAGTCGGGGTCCATCATGGGTGCTGTTCCGACCCAGTCGGGGTCCGTCGTGGGTGCAGCGCTGGCCCGATCGGGGTCCAGCTGTGGGCCTGAGGTGTGTGGTAGCCGGTTCCCCTGGTGGTGGTTTTCCTCACGACTCCCTCCGACGTGCGTGCAGGGTGTCCATATGGTTGTTGTGCAGTTCACACGGTGTTTAGTTTAAGACCCCTTCTTCCCCTTCTCCGGCTAGCCCCCCATAAAGCCGTATTCATGCTGCATTTCCCCTCTAGTCCGCTTTGGTCTGTGTGCGCTTTGAACGAGCCCGGTACACACGCGGCGCTGTACATGCTCACTTTTTTCATCTACCCAGGCCAAGCAGTTGACACATGCGCACAACCATCATTTGTAGTTTCACTCCCACCCTATAGGTAGCGCCAGTGCGCTGATGTGCCAGGATTTTCACCAACGAAGAAACTGCTTGCTTTCTGCTGCTTGACTTCCCAGTTTTCACTCCTTTTCCACGAAGATGCTGCTGCTGCTGCTGAAGTATGTATGTATGTATGTATGATTCATGTATAGTTACGTTCCGATCCACAGTGTACTTCAAACTGTACTTCATACTCCCTGCTCCGTTCTCAGGAAATATCAGTAAGTTCACTGCCCTTTACAAAATGTCTCCATTTGAAAGACCCTGTAACCGTCGGCTCCTCCTCTTCCATGAGTTACCACGATAACCATGGACACGTACTGATACTGTGGTGGATAATTTATATTTCTTAAATAAAATATTAACACAAATATATTTTTATTACTGTCAGTTGATATAAACAATAACCGATGGATCCACTCCAGTTCGCCTACCAGCATGGCATTGGGGTGGAGGATGCGGTGATCTTCCTCCTTCACCGTTCTCTGTCCCACCTGGAGAAGCCCGGGAATATGGTGAGGATCATGTTCTTTGACTTCTCCAGTGCTTTCAACACCATCCAACCGATGATCCTGAAGGACAAGCTGCTGCGCGCAGGGGTGGACCAGCACCTGTCATCATGGATCTTGGACTACCTCACGAACCGGCCTCAGTTTGTGAGAACCCAGGACTGTGTGTCCGACACGATCATCGGTAGCACGGGGGCCCCCCAGGGAACGGTGCGGGCTCCCTTCCTGTTCACTCTTCATACTGCGGACTTCTCACACAACACAACACACTGCCATCTACAGAAGTTCTCTGATGACTCTGCGATCGTTGGCCTCATCTCCAATGGAGATGAAGCTGAGTACAGAGGGCTTATCCAGGACTTCGTGGACTGGTGCCATCGGAACTGCCTCCAGATCAACGCGAGGAAAACTAAGGAACTGGTGGTGGACTGCCGCAGGCATGGGCAACCCCTCACGGCACCAGTAAATATACAGGGAACAGACATCGAGATGGTGACATCCTATAAGCACCTGGGTGTTCATCTGAACAATAAACTAGACTGGTCGCACAATACTGACGCACTCTACAAGAAGGGACAGCGCAGGCTGTTCCTGCTGAAGAAACTCAGGTCTTTTGGTGTACAAGGGGCGCTGCTGAAGACATTCTATAACACGGTGGTGGCATCAGCCATCACTTTTGGAGTGGTGTGCTGGGGCAGTGGCATTACTGCAGCCGATAGGAAGAGACTGAACAAACTGATCAAGAAAGCTAGCTCTGTCCTGGGGCAGCGCCTTGATCCGGTGGAGGAGATAGGAGAGAGAAGGACGGTGGCTAAACTGTCATCTCTGCTGGAGTCCGAGTTCCACCCTATGCAGGACATACTGAATGCACTGAGGAGCTCATTTAGCAGCAGACTACATCATCCCAGGTGCACAACCGAGAGGTTTCGCAGGTCCTTCCTACCAACGGCTGTCAGACTGTACAACCTAAGCAGGGCTGCTCGCAGAGATAGCAAAAAGACGTAACAAACTAATAGTTTTTTGAATGCAAAAGATGCAATAGACTTACACAATGGTCCCCTCCGGCATACAACTAGGAAAATACCGGTCGCTATGGAGGGTGAGAATATGTATGGGCACATAATCATACCATGTAGGATAACTAAGTAGACGGTTGTGCTGTTTCATCCCATCTAGCAACAATGCTCTGCACTGTGTGTGTTTATATATTTACATATTTATTCCATCTAGCTACAATGCTCCGCACTGGGTGTGTTTATATTTATATATCTATATATTTATTCCATCTAGCTACAATGCTCCGCACTGTGTGTTTATATATCTATAGATTATTCCATCTAGCTACATTGCTCCGCACTGTGTGTGTTTATATATTTACATATTTATTCCACCTAGCTGCAATGCTCCGTACTGTGGGTGTTTATATATTTATATATTTATTCCATCTAGCTACAATGCTCCGCACTGTGTGTTTATATATTCATATATTTATTCCATCCAGCTACAATGCTCTGCACTGTGTGTCTGTGTGTGTGTGTATATATATTTTATAGTAATATGTACATATGTATATTAGCTGCTCTTGCTTGCTTGTTTTTTTTCTTGCCTTCTGATTGTTGCTCTGAGTGTTGCTATCCCTGTGCTGTTGCAATCCTGGAATTTCCCCGTTGTGGTACTAATAAAGGCTTATCTTATCTTATCTTAACCAACATCAGTTTAGCTTGTTAATAACGTTAGCAACTACTTTGTCTTGGTATGCTGTGTCGATATCACCACCTCATAAGTGGGACGTTCAGTCTTGCTCATGCGCTTTTCAACGTGTTCAGGTCATAGGTGGGTGGCGTGGTCACAAAATTTTGGCTGCACTTGGTCGTCCACAGTCGAGCACTGTGGAAACTAGCGGAGTGGAGATGATGACATAAATTTCGTCACACAAGGTTTCCGGTTACATGTACGCTGACAGCAGAGGTGCAGCATGAATCCAGCTTTAGCCCCAGCCCAGATCCTAAACATTTTCTTGCCTAACGGAAATTGAGGCTGTAACTGAACTCGTGGTAGGTGAAATTCAAGTGTTGTGGTTTTAATTACAAACCAAGCGATTTAAAAAAAAAAAAAAAAAAAAAATATATATATACTGTGTGTATATACAGTGGGGCAAAAAAGTATTTAGTCAGCCACCAATTGTGCAAGTTCTCCCACTTAAAAGATGAGAGAGGTCTCCAATTTTCATCATAGGTATACCTCAACTATGAGAGACAAAGTGAGAAAAAAAAATCTAGAAAATCACATTGAAGGATTTTTAATGAATTAATTGGTAAATTCTTTGGTAAAATAAGTATTTGGTCACCTACAAACAAGCAAGATTTCTGGCTCTCACAGACCTGTCACTTCTTCTTTAAGAGGCTTCTCTGTCCTCCACTCATTACCTGTATTAATGGCACCTGTTTGAACTCATTATCAGTATAAAAGACACCTGTCCACAACCTCAAACAATCAGACTCCAAACTCCACTATGGCCAAGACCAAAGAGCTGTCAAAGGACACCAGAAACAAAATTGTAGACCTGCACCAGGCTGGGAAGACTAAATCTGCAATAGGTAAGCAGCTTGGTGTGAAGAAATCAACTGTGGGAGCAATTATTAGAAAATGGAAGACATACAAGACCACTGATAATCTCCCTCGATCTGGGGCTCCACGCAAGATCTCACCCCGTGAGGTCAAAATGATCACGGGAACGGTGAGCAAAAATCCCAGAACCACATGGGGGGACCTAGTGAATGGCCTGCAGAGAGCTGGGACCAAAGTAACAAAGGCTACATCAGAAACACACTACGCCACCAGGGACTCAAATCCTGCAGTGCCAGACGTGTCCCCCTGCTTAAGCCAGTACATGTCCAGGCCCGTCTGAAGTTTGCTAGAGAGCATTTGGATGATCCAGAAGAGGATTGGGAGAATGTCATATGGTCAGATGAAACCAAAATAGAACTTTTTGGTGAAAACTCAACTTGTCGTGTTTGGAGGAGAAAGAACACCATACCTACTGTGAAGCATGGGGGTGGAAACATCATACTTTGGGGCTGTTTTTCTGCAAAGGGACCAGGACGACTGATCCGTGTAAAGAAAAGAATGAATGGGGCCATGTATCGTGAGATTTTGAGTGAAAACCTCCTTCCATCAGAAAGGGCATTGAAGATGAACCGTGGCTGGGTCTTTCAGCATGACAGTGATCCCAAACACACCGCCCGGGCAACGAAGGAGTGGCTTCGTAAGAAGCATTTCAACGTTCTGGAGTGGCCTAGCCAGTCTCCAGATCTCAACCCCATAGAAAATCTTTGGAGGGAGTTGAAAGTCTGTGTTGCCCAGTGACAGCCCCAAAACATCACTGCTGTAGAGGAGATCTGCATGGAGGAATGGGCCAAAATACCAGCAACAGTGTGTGAAAACCTTGTGAAAACTTACAGAAAACGTTTGACCTCTGTCATTGCCAACAAAGGGTATATAACAGAGTATTGAGATGAACTTTTGTTATTGACCAAATACTTATTTTACCGAGGAATTTACCAATTAATTCATTAAAAATCCTTCAATGCGATTTTCTGAATTTTTTTTTTCTCATTTTGTCTCTCATAGTTGAGGTATACCTATGATGAAAATTGGAGACCTCTCTCATCTTTTAAATGGGAGAACTTGCACAATTGGTGGCTGACTAAATACTTTTTTTCCCCACTGTGTGTATATATATATAAAATATATTAAATATATATTAATATATTATATATATTAAATATATTTATATATGTTTATGAAATATATATATTTATATAAATATATATTTATATTTAATAAAATCTGTTAGTAATGGGATCACGTCTGTGACTCTTGTGTGTTTAGTGAACCTGTGTGACCTTACTGATCTTGGTTTATAGAAAAATTCCCCAGGCGAAATTCCCCAGGTGGCGTGATGATGGGCCACGAAGAAAGAGCAGTCAGGGCTAAGACCAAGGTCTAAAAAAGACCAGCTGTTCATTAGACACTGGCTGTGGACGTTCTTTAAGAACACCTTCCATGTGACTAAAGCCTGTTTTCAACTAGCCCAGCACACCTCGGTACGGCTCGATTCACTTCAGTACGGCTCGGAATGCTTCTGTCTCCATTAGCACGGTGTTGTGCTTGTGCTGTGTTTTTTTTTTTTAGGAGGTTTTAGAAGCGGGGCAGCAGCAGATTCTTAGCGAGGCGGGGCCACACTCCCGTGACGTTACGCACCCGACTGAGTCCTTATTTACACGAGACAAAAAAGGATCCAAGGATTATTGCCTTGCTTGCTCTGTGGATTTATCTCACAATTAATTTTATCTCATAATTAAGCTGCAACAACACAAGTCACTTTTGTTTTGAATTAACTGCCAAATGACCTAGAAATAATGAGCTGAGACTTGTTTTTATTCGTATTAAATAACGAGACGGTGGCACACTGGCCTACACCAAATTATTATTTTTTACATCCTAGGGCATTTTGGATGTACTGAATTAAAAAAATTCATGTTTTTCACCTTCAGGTCAACGTTTGGAACAACAGTATTATTATTTTCCGTTTAGATGATGCTACACTCCTTCTAAAGTATTGTAAATCTCTGAATTTGGAATGCCGATAGAACATTCAATTTACATATACTTACTTTTTTACATACTTTGACTTGTAAGCTTGAGCAGTCTCTCCTGCTGCATTTTAAAGTCCAACTGTGCAACTTCTTATAAGTTAACATAAAAAATGTACCCAAAGTTTAGAACTGGATCATGTGGGGCTAATTTTTTATGATATTTCAATAAAAAGAACAGAAAGCTTACAAAAAGATTTCTTTTTTGGTCTAGTTAAAAATTACATTACCTTTACAATGGTTGACCCTGACAGGAAGATCAGTATCATTTTGATCAGACTAGGCAATGGAATTTCTATGTAATTATACTGTTTTATAATTCAGTGTTATAACAGACAAACCACACTTTCCAAAACAATTCCATTTTATTATATACAAAATATTAAAAGAAAAAAAAAACTTTGCAACACAACATGAAGGTTAATCGACATTTTATACATGCCGACCACTGAGTGTCTACACCAGCTTCCCAAACTGGGTCACGACTCGGATGAATGAAGGCATCTCTGCCAGCTGTGGGTCAGGAAGGCTCGGTTGAATAATCCGGACGGGCTGTCGCGGCGGACGCGTGGGATGATTCTACAAGGAAAATGCACACAATAAAATACAGCACGTAAGTGCAAGATATACAGAAAAGACAATAGTTTTTAACAAGAATACATCAGCTTATTTCAGCGTATTGTTCACATGAATAATTAAAATAAAAGCTTTAGTCCGCATTGTGCTGCAATAAAGCAGCGATCCATCCACAAATGAACAGCTTTTTTATTGCATAAATAAACTGAGCGTCTTACCGAATATATTTGCGAAAAAATGCACAATAAAAAAAAATTAAAACTCACCGTTAAAGGACTCCAATGTCGAGACCTCCCGGTATATTTTTTCATTCCGGGCGGCTCCGTGTAACTCGCGCTGCATACGTTCGTCTGACAATGCAGTGAACAGACACTGCAGCTCCTTACTGGTACATGGAACACCCTTATTACACGAAGCCATTTTTGATAGAGAATAAATGAAATTAGCACAGCAATACACTGAAAAGGAACCGCCAACAGTGGTTGCGTGCTGAGTAAAGGCGGTCGTGAAGATTCTTTTTTTTTTTTTTTCAAAAACTTTATTGAGAAGGTCGTGAAGATTTGGTAGATGAGGAGGAGGAGAGGGGCGGTTACAACCTGACCAATCAGCGCCGGTTACGACCTGACCAATCAGCGGCGACCAGTCTGTTAACGTCACAACACGGCACAGCTCAGCACTGCTGTACCCTGCCCTTCAGCAGGGCTGAGAATTGCGGCTGTTAAACCGTGTTGGGGCTTGTGGAAAAGCGTACAAAGCGTGCTGAGCCGTCCCGTGTCGCGCTAAAGCGTGCTAGTGGAAAAGGCCCTTAACAGGCCGTGACAGACGGTGAACATTGTAATGATGACCGGCGGTGGAGCGGCTAGTTCGGCACAAGGCTGGCTGACAAGGGCTAGGTAGAGTTCTTGGTGACTGTGAAGATACAGTGATCCCTCACTTATCGCGGTTAATGGGTTCCAGAACCGACCGCGAAAAGTGAAAAACCGCGAAGTAGCGTCACCCCTAATGACGCCATCCATAAATAATACGTACGTTCATTCTCCCACTCTCTCTCTCTCATATGATACGTGTGTGTGTGTGTATGTGTACATACATACGTAGATGTAAACAAAGTGTACATAAATATGTTTTTAGAACTCTTTTATTCTTATAACAAGATACGTAACTCAAGATGAAAATGATTTACTGCACAGGTTAATGAGAGCTTTACTGCTCCTCAGGTGACACCTCATCGTGAGGTGCTGGAGGCTCAGGATCATCGAGGGCAGCTTCCGATAGAGCTGAAGCTGCAGGAGGCGGCGTAGTGCCTCGACGGGAAGACTATTTCGCACAAAATGGCACAAGAGAACAGCAAAAAGTTCCACGCGGCCAGACTAAGTAACACGAGCGATAAAAAGCAATGAATGCGGTCTTCCCTCCCTTCATGGGTGCTCGGCAGGGAGAGGAGGTAGGTGAAACGTCTCGGCCAATCAGCTTGCGGGGTGAAACGTCTCGGCCAATCAGCTTGCGAGATTTCCGAGCTGAGCCAACACGATAACAGCGAACAGAGAGTTGTGCGGCTCTCCGTGTTGACACCTGATGGTCTAATGTAGTCTCCCTGCCTTCTGCTAGCGCCCGCCCATTATTTCTCAATTTTGAATTTTTGATGAATATTTTTGAAAAATCCGCGATGCACTGAGGGCGTGAAAGGTGAAGCGTGAAGTAGCGAGGGATCACTGTACTACCGTTGTGGAGATACCCTGGGTAGGAGGTGTAGCTGGAATGATTTGCACTTCCAATGAGGCCATGACAGGGGTCTTGTGGGAGCAACAGAGCTGGGTACAGCTGTTTGTGGCAATGGGGTTTCCAGCGCAAAGAGCCATACATCATCCTCGCTAGATGAGTCTCCATCTGATTGTACCAAGGTGAGTGGGGACAGAGCCTGAGGAGGGTCAGTAGGGGGCCCAGGTCCAACCTGAACGTTCATCATGTCCCGGTGGACATAGTTACACCTTCTGTAGGTCACACACCAGGGCAATGGTATACACCACTCCCTTACCATCAGGTGCTCTCAATACCTGGTAGACCACTGCGCTCCAAAGGTCTTGGATTTTATGGCGACCTCTAGCACTATGGTCCCGGAGGTAGGCCAATTGACCCACTTTCAACGGTGCATTACAAACCCGCTGATCGTGACGGTCCTTTTGGCGGCCTGCAGCAGCTGACAGTCACTCACGTGCACCCTCAAAAGCCACTTTCAGTCTGGCTTGATGCTCAGCCATCCAGTCTTGTTCTTCTCCCGGAAGTGGGTCCTGGGCCCAACCGAGCAACAAGTCCACAGGAAGTCTAGGCTCCCGTCCAAACATCAAAAAGAATGGTGATTCTCCAGTCTCCTGATGAGGAGTAGAGTTGTAACAAAAGAGAACCTGAGAAAGACAGGAAGCCCAATCCCGCTTTCGGGAGGTGGGGAGTGTGTGCAGGAGGTTATGGAGGGTTCTACTGAATCTCTTGCACTGTCCATTGCCTGCAGGATGATACGGGGTTGTGCAAGACTTTTTCACCTCGTACAGGCCGCAAAGTTGTTGAATCAAGGAGCTTTCAAAACTCCTTCCCTGGTCCAAGTAATACAACTTAGAACCCCAAGCTGGAAGAACCACTCATTGAGTAGTACTTGGGTTACGGTAGAAGCCCGCTGATCATGAGTAGGGACTGCCACAGTGTATTTACTAATGTCAGTCATAACGAGGACATTCTCCAACCCATTTCGGGAGGGTTCCAACATGGTGAAGTCTGTGGCCACAATTTCACTGGGCCTAGATGCAGATAAGTGGCCCATAAAACTATACAGGACAGGTGCCAAATCTTTTGTGACTTGGCAACGCTCGCACTCTTGGACCCACTACTTTATGTCTAAAGTCATACAGTACCTGGCCAGTAGCAGTGCTCCCACACCAATTTAGTGGTTCTCTCAATGCCCTGGTGACCATGTTCTTGGTGCAGCTGCCTTAAAGTCTCCCCTTTAAGGACAGCTGGCAAGATCAGTTGGAGGGTTTCTTCGCCCCCATCTGGGCGAAAGAGCCAATGGTACAGCACCCTTGTTCTCTACCAAATGGTCCCACTGGTGCAACAGTGCCATAGTTGGTCTGGAGAGCTACTGCCTTTCAGTCTGGGTGGGCCAAACATGCCTCCTCCAAAATGGCAAGATGTCCTTCAAGAGACGATCAGTCTCCTGCAAGGAGTGAAGGTCAGAGAGAGGCTCAGGAGAACACAGACCAGGGACTGGGTTGCACAGGCAACTGGGGCCGGGTGTAAAACTTGCTGGAGGGACTGAAGTCCCGGGTACAACATGCTCATCCAAGCTAGAGCCTGAGGTGTACTGCTGAGAAAATGCATCGGCGTTTCTGTTGCTTCGCCCAGACTGATACTTGATTTTGAAATTGAAAGAGGCAAGTTGGGCAGCCCATCGGTGCTCTGTGGCCCCCAGTTTTGCAGTGTGGAGGTAGTTCAATGGATTCTTATCTGTGAAAACCACACACTTGTGTCCCAACAGATATTCCTGGGACCTCTCTGTCATGGCCCACTTGAGTGCGAGAAATTCCAACTTCATGGAACTATAGTTGTTCATGTTGTGCTCAGTAGGCCGGAGGCCTCGGCTAGCATACGAAACGGGTCGCACACCAGCCTTTGAGTCCTAAGACAGGACTGCCTCAAGGCCATTGTAGCTGTCGTCGACCTCCAGAATGAAGGGACGTGAGAAGTCGGCATAGGCCAACACGGGCTGAAACCAGGTGTGCCTTTAAGGCCTCAAAATTCTCCTTACACTGAGGAATCCAGGCAGACACCAGGTCCTTCCCTGTCCCCCTCTTGGACTTTGTACCTGCAAACTCAGCAACTAGCTTGTGCAGAGGGCTAGCCAGTTTGACAAATTCTTCTACAAAGTGCCGATAGTAGCTGGCGAAGGTGAAAAGGAGCGCAGTTCAGACACCATCTGGGGACGCTGCCACTTAGCCACAGCCTCAGTTCTACTAGGCTCAGTGAAAACACCTTGGCTGGAGATAATTTGACCCGTGTATTTAACCTCTTTGTTGAAGAAAGCACACTTTCCTAATTTTGCCTTTAGACCTTCATCCTGTAGATGACCCAGGACGACTTCCAGCCTCTGCATATGCTGGGAGACTGAGGAAGAGAGCACAATGATGTCATCACGATAAAGAAGAAGCGACTCACACTTTGATCCCCAAACATCCACTGCATCAAGGGCTGGAACATGCTTGGGGCAGTAAACAAATCAAAGGGCATCCGGTTCCATTCAAACAGGCCAAAGGGTGTACAAAAGGCCATCTCGGGTTTGTCTTGCTCCAACACAGAAACATGGTTGTACCCACTGGCCAACTCAATGGTTGAAAACCAGCAGGACCTGGATAATGCATCCAAGGTCTCCTCAATATGAAGAAGGGGAAACGCATCCTTCTTCGTCTTTTGGTTCAGAAGGCAGTAGTCCACACACAAGCGTAGAGCCCCATCCTTCTTATGGACCAAAACAATGGGGAGGCATAGGGACTTGTGCTCTCCCTGATTATCTGGCCCTCAAGAAGCTGGTTAATGTGGGCCTTCATCACTTCGTACTCTGATGGACGGATGTGCCAATACCGCTGCTGGATTGGGATGTCATCAAGCAGAGGTATGTGGTGTGTAACGAGGTTTTTTCAACCTAAGTCACCCTCATGGGCAGAAAAGAGAGAATTGTACTGCCGAAGTAAAGACCTACCCTCGGTCTGCTCTCTTTCTGCCAACCCAGACAAGTCCACTGCATCCACCCCTCCATTGACAAGGTTAGCCACAGCTTGAGTGGACACAGTGGTAGTAGCAGACTTCACTTCGGTGACTCCAGCAGGAAGACTAATGGCATGAGTGCCATTTACACCACCAAGGCTGATGCGTGGGTACAGGAGAACCTCTGTTGTTCCCACATTGCCCACTTGAATGTAGGCTGTCCCTCTAACAACTTGAACAAAGCTCGGGGAAGTCAGCAGCCCCCCCTGGTAGGCCGGGGGCTCAAAGAGTGCAGCCTGACCAGAAAACTGCTCAGAGTAAGTACTGGCCACCAGTCTCATAACCCCACCAGGGATGCGCACTGCACGTTTACCACGGATTCTGACAGTGCCATTGGGGGTTATTGGAGCCTGATCAGCAGCATGGTGACATCGCTGCAGGGCTTCAAAGACTGGACCAGGAGCCTGTGACACAAGAGCAGAGTCAAACAAAGACAAACTGTATTTGCCAAAAAAGTTCTCGATAGCAGCGATGGATGACATTCATCCCCAAGATCCCAGGGGCAGAAGAAACTGGACTCGGGCAATCTTTCACCACCAAGATCCCACAGCATGGAATGAACTTGTTACACAGGGCCACGTCCAGCTCCAAATAACCCACATATGATATGACAAGCCTGTTAGCCGCCCAAAGCTGCAACCAGTGACAAGACTGAAGATGATCATGGCCCCAAGGTGCAAACTGCTTTAAAAAGAAACTCTCCGTGATGGTGGACACCATGGACCCAGTGTCCACTCAACAAGAGACAACGATACCACCAATCAGGACGTCAAGGGTGGGGCATGAAGACATCAACCCAGTCTTTGACTCTCCCTGTGAGCCTAGGGAATTCCCATCTAAACTGTGGCTCGGCAGCTCAGTTGGCTTCAGTTTTTTGGTGGGTGGGAAGGCCTAGTCACAGAGGGCATACCAGAGACAGAATTGACATGAGCACGAGAAGGAGCACACTCACCATCACAGTCTTTTTCAAAGTGGCCTGGCTGCTGGCACCTACGACAGATCAACGGTCCACTGCGTGAAGGCCACCTTTGGGGATGAGGGACCTGTAGAGAGGCTACAGCTTGCATAAGCTGCTTTAGCTGGTGCTGATGGCTCTTCAAAAGATCCATCAGTTCACTCAGACCAGAGACAGACTGTTTATGCTCCCCACGAAGGGCCCTGTCAACAACATGTTCAATGAATTGATCACAAAGTAAAACCTCTGCATTAAGCATACAGTCAGTTGCACACCATTTTACCTGCTCCATTAATGCCATCAAAGCCAGGGAATACTTCTGGACTGTCTCGTCTTGTTGTTTCCAGGACAAACAGGCTTGCTGCAGAGTCACATATGACTGGGAGTGACCATAGAGCTCTTTCAAAATGGCTAGAACATGGACTGGAGCCCCACGCTCCGCACTGCTGCAAAATCTGATCTTTTCCTTTACTTCCCCTTCCAAATGATCAAAAATAAAGAAGGCCTGGTCAGTGGAGGAGAGATGACTGGCGTGCATAGACGCCTGAATGTCCTCAGTCCACTCATCTATATTTACCTCTGCCAAAGGGGGAGGTTATGTGATTGTCGGTGTTTGTTTGTTTGTTTGTTTGTTTGTTTGTTAGCAAGATGACTCAAAAAGTTATAGACAGATTTTCATAAAATTTTCACAGATTGTCAGAAATGGGGTATCCTACAGATGATTACATTTTGGTGGTGATCCGGATCACCGTCTGGATCCAGGAATTTTTTGTTTGTTTGTTAGCAAGATAACTCAAAAAGTTATGCACGGATTTTCATGAAATTTTCACACATTGTCAGAAATGGGGTATCCTACAGATGATTACATTTTGGTGGTGATCCGGATCACCGTCGAGAAGAAAACCGCCATTACGGAAAATGCCATTTTCGTCAATAACTAATGAACCACTAATCCTATCATTGTGAATCCAATTGCTTGTCATATGTTTTCATGGACAAGGAATCTGAAAACGTACACACAAACACTGTATGGGGGGAACTGTGGTGCTAAACCACCATTACGGACAATGCGATTTTTGTGAATAACTACTCAACCATTAATCCTATCATTGTGAATCCAATTGCTAGTCATATGTTTTCATGGTCAAGGAATCTGAAAACGTACACACAAACACTGTATGGGGGGAACTGTGGCGCTTGGCGGAGGTCTGCGCTCTCCGGGTGCTTTTCTAGTTATGCTTGTTCTGCCATTAAACATGGGACATTTACGGTCCCTGGGTATGACCACCAGCTTCTGAGGGACAGTTGCACAGGTGCCTGCAGACGGGGGACCAAAACCTGAAGTAGAAGGTGCTAGATCAGTTCCACTAGGGCCTGGCTGAGAAATGGCCCTCTCCTGAAGCAGCCACTCGTTATCTGCCTTTAGCTGCAAAACTAGCTCTCTGAGCTGTTGACCCTCCTCCTCCATACTAAATGTGGACACACTACACCAAAAGCAAAAAAAAAAATAATAATTTAGTCTGCGTAAATACAGGTTGGTCCCTCTAACATATACTGCCATCTTGTCTATCAATACAATAAACCATGTACAAAAACACCACTGTAAACACTGACACAGTACTGCTGAATCACAAAGCAAAAACTAAATAGAAATCACATCTCAGCCCATTAAATGAGTGTGTCCTGCCAACAATGCCAAGATGTGGCAGGGCGGTCGATTTTTAAACAAAGAGCACAACAATGCCACCTGGGGAATTTCGCCCCAGGAAATAGTTTTCTATAAACCAAGACCAGTAAAGTCACACAGGTTTGTTACACACACAGAGCCATAGACATGATCCCATTAATGAGATTTTATTAAACAATTTTAAAAAATAATCATTTGGTTTGTAATTAAAACCACAACACTTGCAGAAAAAGACAAAAAAATTAAGGACCTGGAGCAACGCGTTGAGGATCTTGAACAAGGTTCTTGTATGGATGACCTAGTTATAAGTGGACTAGACATCAGATATCAGTCATACGCCCATGCCACAACAGGACTGAGTGGTGAGGATGCTCCCATGAGTGAATCAGTCTCCCTAGAAAATCAGGTGCTTCAGTTCCTTAATAATAGAGATATTAAGGTAGAAGCTAATGCTATTTCAGCCTGTTATGCTTTACCGAAGAAAGATAACAAAACAAAGAAATCAATTGTGATGCGCTTTGTGAACAGAAGGGTAAAGAATGACATACTGAGGCAGGCCAGAAAGCTACGGGGAACACAAGTTTACCTAAATGAACATCTGACAAAAACAAACGCTGAAATAGCACGACAGGCACGGATGCTGAAAAGACAAAATAAGATACAGGCAACCTGGACAAGAAATTGTAGAATTTGGATTAAACTAAATGGAACACCTGAGCAAGCAAAGAGTATAATGATCAGAGATGCTACTGACTTAGATAAATACAGATGAACACTGATTAAGAAAATTATGAGTCAATGATAATCCATATTCACACACACGGTAAGAATAATTCTTTTGATACACCATGCCAAAGTACTTTAAAAAAAAATAAGCAAAACAAACAAAAACTTATGACCGACTCGAGTAGACACCAATTATCCCCAGTTGGAGGAAGTCATTTGACACAGAGTGAGGAAACTCAAACTCTGAAAATATGCCATTATGCTGAACATAAACCACAAGAGATGGAGAATGATATTGATCCTGATAACCACTTTTTCAATAATATTCATAACCATTGTGAATATTACACTGAAAAGCAATTCAAAAGTCAAGTGCAATTAGATGGTAAACTGTCAATAATACACTTCAACAGCAGAAGTCTTAACAAAAACTTTCCACAGATTCAGGACTATTTAAAACAGCTAGACAGAAAATTTACAGCTATTGCAGTCTCTGAAACTTGGCTTAATGAAGAGCAGGCTCCCCTGATGGCAATAGAGGGATATCAGATGTTTCATATTAACAGATCTCAAAAAAAGGGTGGTGGTGTTGCACTGTATATTGATGACCTGTATAGGTGTAAGCTTGTAAATGGAATGTCCTTTGCACTACCAGGGATCTTGGAATGTGTCACTGTTGAGATTGACAAAGATAAAAAAAAAATCTAATTATAAGTTGTATATATAGAATGCCGGGAACTTGCATTGAGACATTCAGAGATAAATTAGTTGAGCTGTACAATAATATTACTAGTAAGAAAATGGTAGCAATTTGTGGAGATTTCAATATTGATTTACTGAATCCACATCAACAAAATGTAGTTACAGAGTTCATGAACTCTATGTACAGCATGAGTCTATATCCCACAATAACACATCCCAGTAGAATCACAGTTCACACTGCTACACTTATTGACAACCTGTTTGTCAATGTTATTGATAAGAAAATAGAAAGTGGATTATTGATAAATGATATAACTGACCACTTGCCAACCTTTGCACTTATCCATGGCCACACCGGGACCAACACAGAAAAAATTTCAAAATCGTTCAGATACAAATCACCAAATGCAATCAGTTCTTTTAAAGAGGACTTGCTGAAACAAGACTGGACAGAAGTCTATGTATCAGATGTAAATGAAGCCTACGACACATTTATAAACATTGTAACCACTCTTAATGAAAAAAACTGCCCATTAGTAAAAAAAAAGCTTAAACATAAATTTGCTGATAAGCCATGGTTAACCAAAGGACTACAAAAGGCGTGTAAAAAGAAAAATTTATTATATAAAGCTTTCCTAAAGAAAAGGACAAAAGAAGCAGAGCAGCGGCATAAAACATACAAAAATAAGTTAACATATATAATAAGATGTAGTAAAAGAGACTATTACAGTAAAGAACTGGAGAAAAACAAAGACAATATTAAAAATACATGGACAATACTCAACAGTATCCTTGGAAATAAAAGCAGAAATACAAGCAACCCAACCAATATTCCAAAAAATAATAAAACGACTCAGAGTGTGACTATAGCTTCACCTGCAGATGAATTTAATAATTTTTTTGTTAACATTGAATCTAATCTGGCTCGAGAAATACCCACTACGGTGCCTACAGGTGATACAATATGCAATAACACTGCTGTAAAAGACTCCATCTTCATAAAGAACACAGACGAAAGAGAGGTCATTGAAATTGTTAAATCGTTCAAAAGTAAAACATCTATGGACTCTGATGGTATTGACATGCTCCTAGTCAAAACTGTTATTGAATGCCTAGTAAAACCACTGACGTATATCTGTAACCTGTCTCTCCAAACAGGTATATTTCCCAATGCAATGAAAATAGCTAAAGTAATTCCGATATACAAGACGGGCGACAGAGGGGAACTCTCAAACTATAGACCAATTTCACTATTACCGCAATTTTCCAAGATACTTGAAAAAATATTCTATGAGAGAATTGACAACTTCATACTGAAGAATAATTTATTGTGTGAGCAGCAATATGGGTTCAGACACAAGAGGACAACTGCATATGCCCTAATGGAATTTACAGAAAAAATATCAACAGCCATCGAAAATAAAGAGTATTCAGTTGGAGTATTCCTGCATCTTAAAAAAGCATTTGATACAGTAGATCATAATCTATTATTAAAGAAACTACAAAATTGTGGTGTTAGAGGGGTAGCACTGTCCTGGTTAAGTAGTTACTTAAAGGATAGATATCAGTATGTATGTGTTAACAACAAAAACTCACAGTTACTGAAGGTTACCTGTGGAGTCCCACAGGGTTCAGTTTTGGGACCATTATTATTCAATATGTATATAAATGATATATGTAAAGTTTCAGAAAAAATGGACTTAATATTGTTTGCCGATGACACTAATCTGTTATGCAGTGGAAACAATTTGGAACAACTTCTGGATACACTTGGAAAGGAATTAGGAAAGCTTAAACTGTGGTTTGATTCAAACAAATTAACGCTCAATTTAAGTAAGACAAAATTTATAGTCTTTAACAACCATCACAACATCCCAGTACCTAAACTCAGTGTAAATGGTGTAGAGATTGAAAGGGTATCCGAAACTAAATTTCTTGGAGTAATAATTGATAATAAACTGTGTTGGAAGTCACATATTAATTACATTAAAGGTAAAGTATCCAAATCAATTGCAATATTACACAGAGTGAAATATTTGCTGAATCAACCCACACTATACACCTTGTATCATTCATTAATACTCTCATACATGACATATTGTAATGAAGTATGGGGAAATACATATAAAACAAACATATATCCACTCTTTATGCTTCAAAAGAGAGCTATTAGAATAATAAACAAAGCAGCTTACAGGGAACCAACAAACCCACTTTTTCTTAAACAAAAAACTCTCAAGTTGAAAGATCTGGTTGACTTTAAAACTTCAATAATAATGTTTAAAGTGAAGACTTTATCACTGCCCGCAAATATCCCAAAATTGTTCCAAATAAGGGAGAAACGATATCACTTCAGAGGAACATGTATATTTCAAAAGCCTACAGTGAGAACAACCACCAAGCAACACTGTATTTCAGTGCAAGGAGTCAGATTATGGAACGATTTTGGACCTGAATTAAAATCATGTACAACGCTTGGACAATTTAAACAAAAACTAAAGGAAGAAATACTCCAAACATATATACAAGACGACATGTAAAATCACATAAGGATTGCCATATCCAGCCTGTGTTGTGTTGTAGCTTAGTTTTTTTTTGTTTGTTTTTTTTTCTGTCACATTTTGTCTTAGATTTGTTTTTGAATAGTAATCGCTTAACTTAGCTTAGCTTAGTTTTTTTTTTTTTTCTCTGTCACATTTTGCTTAGCTTTGTTTTGAATTGTAATCGTTCTTGTCTGTTTTCTCTTTTTCTCTTTTGAATTCTTGGATGGAATATGGGTGAGCAATATAAGCTGCGGCTTCAGCCATCACCCATTTCGGATAACTTACGTTGAATTGTATAATCAGAGGAGTCATTGTCTAATTTGGCCTTGTTGTTACATTATTCAGTTTCTTTTAACTTGTACTGTACTATCCTAAATAAATTCATTCATTCATTCATTTCGCCTACCATGAGTTCAGTTACAGCCTCAATTTCCGTTAGGCAAGAAATTGCTTAGGATCAGGGCTGGGGCTTACCAGGAGACTAGCCGGAGAAGGGGAAGAAGGGGTGTTAAACTAAACATCGCATGAACTACACACCAACCATGAGGACACCCTGCGTGCACTTCAGAGGGAGTCGTGAGGAAAACCACCACCAGGGGAACCGGCTGCCGCACGCCTCAGGCTCACAGGTCCTGTCCTGCAACAAAAGAATTCATTCAGTATTGCACAATACTGATGTGGCCCCTCTCGGCGCCACACCAGTCGGCTGCCTTTTGCAACAGCGGCTCGATTCCGAGTTTTTTTTCCCTTCCTCTCTCTTTTGATCACTTTTTTTTTTCACCCCACTTATATCACGGACACACAGATCATCCCAAATGTCTCCTGAGCCGGTGGACGGAGCCACTGTTTATAGCAGGATACGATATAACAGGGAAGAGCTGCTAGCATTTAACCGCCACCCGGTCCCACTGGAAAAACTCGACATACCGAGAGAACTGAGGCGAAAACGCCGCGGCTGCCGGGCTGGAGTAAGGCGGAGGACAAAAAATATAAGGTACAGACCCTCCCTTCCATCTGTTGTCATGGGAAATGTACAGTCGATACTGGGAAAGTTAGATGAGCTAGCGGCTATCTCCCGTTATGATAGCACTTACCGGGAGTGCTCTCTCCTTTTGTTTACTGAGACGTGGCTAACTGAACTAGCAGCAGATGCTAACATTGAGCTGGAGGGTTTTCACACGATACGAGCTGACCGAACACCAGAGAGTGGCAAAACTAGGGGCGGTGGAGTGATCATGTATGTTAACAACAACTGGTGCAGACCGGGACATATCACTGTTAAACAACGACACTGCAGCAAAGACATTGAGTTGCTAGCTGTTAGCATGAGGCCTACATATCTCCCGAGAGAACACTCACACGTGATCTGCATTGTTGTTTATGCAAATCCGACGGCGAACGCTGGGACAGCGCGTGACGTCATCCATTCAGTAACCAGCAGGCTGCAGACAGAACACCCAGATGCTCTTCTCCTCATCTCAGGCGATTTCAACCACGTTTCACTGTCTCCCATTCTGCCCACTTTCACCCAGTATGTCACATGCCACACTAGAGACAATAAAACACTGGATTTGTTCTACGCAAACACTAAGGAGACGTACACCTCATCACAACTCCCCCCACTTGGGAGATCGGATCACAACTTGGTTCATCTCCGACCGGTGTACAAACCCCTAGTGCACAGACAACCTCCGGCCATGCACACTGTGGAGTTATGGTCTGAGGAGACAATGGACACTCTAAAGGACTGTTTTGAAGCCACTGCCTGGAAGCAGCTCTGCGATCCACATGGTGAGGACATCGATGGCCTCATTCACACCTTCACGGGCTACCTCAGCTTCTGTGTGGACAAATCCGTTCCCACCAAGACCATATGGCGTCACTCAAACAACAAACCCTGGATCAACCCTGAGATAAAAACACTTCTGAGAGAGAAGAAGAGGATCTTCAGGTCGGGGAACAGGGAGATGCTGAAGTCCGTACAGAGGGAGCTGAGGAGAAAGATCAGAGAAGGCAAGGACAGCTTCAGGAAGAAGATGGAGGACAAGCTGCAACAGAGCGACATCAGCGGGGTCTGGAGAAACCTCAAAACCATCTCGGGGCTCCAGAATACCTCCCCCCAGGCCACGGGGGGCAGGGAGTGGGCGAACAACCTGAATCTGTTTTTCAATAGATTTGACCAACCGCCCTCCCCCCTGTCTGCACAACAACCACTGCTGCCTCTAAGAAATCAAGTCCTGCTACCCACTCCCCACTCCACCGACACCCCCCCCACTCCCAACACACAGCCCCCCATCCTGACCCTGACCAAGACCCAGGTGAGGACGGAGCTGAGGAAGATCAAGGCGAGGAAGGCGTCGGGACCGGACGGCATCAGCGCAAAGCTCCTCAAGTCCTGTGCAGACCAGCTGTGTGGGATTGTGACGTATATCTTCAACATGAGCCTGAAACTGGGGAGGGTACCACAGCTGTGGAAAACATCTTGTGTGGTACCTGTACCAAAAACTTCCCACCCCAAAGACCTGAACAGCTTCAGACCGGTGGCCTTGACGTCCCACTTGATGAAGACCCTGGAGAGACTGCTCCTTGCTCATCTCCGCCCCCTGGTGGAACCAGCGATGGATCCACTCCAGTTCGCCTACCAGCATGGCATTGGGGTGGAGGATGCGGTGATCTTCCTCCTTCACCGTTCTCTGTCCCACCTGGAGAAGCCCGGGAATATGGTGAGGATCATGTTCTTTGACTTCTCCAGTGCTTTCAACACCATCCAACCGATGATCCTGAAGGACAAGCTGCTGCGCGCAGGGGTGGACCAGCACCTGTCATCATGGATCCTGGACTACCTCACGAACCGGCCTCAGTTTGTGAGAACCCGGGACTGTGTTTCCGACACGATCATCAGTAGCACGGGAACGGACCAGGGAACGGTGCTGGCTCCCTTCTTGTTCACTCTTTATACTGCGGACTTCTCACACAACACAACACATTGCCATCTACAGAAGTTCTCTGATGACTCTGCGATCGTTGGTCTCATCTCCAGCGGAGATGAAGCTGAGTACAGAGGGCTTATCCAGGACTTTGTGGACTGGTGCCATCGGAACTGCCTCCAGATCAACGCGAGGAAAACTAAGGAGCTGGTGGTGGACTGCCGCAGGCATGGGCAGCCCCTCACAGCACCAGTAAATATACAGGGAACAGACATCGAGATGGTGACATCCTACAAGTACCTGGGTATTCATCTGAACAATAAACTAGACTGGTCACACAATACTGACGCACTCTACAAGAAGGGACAGCGCAGGCTGTTCCTGCTGAGGAGACTCAGGTCTTTTGGTGTACAAGGGGCGCTGCTGAAGTCATTCTATGACACGGTGGTGGCATCAGCCATCACTTTTGGAGTGGTCTGCTGGGGCAGTGGCATTACTGCAGCCGATAGGAAGAGACTGAACAAACTGATTAAGAAAGCTAGCTCTGTCCTGGGGCAACGCCTTGATCCGATGGAGGAGATAGGAGAGAGAAGGACGGTGGCTAAACTGTCATCTCTGCTGGAGTCCGAGTTCCACCCTATGCAGGACATACTGGATGCACTGAGGAGCTCATTTAGCAGCAGACTACATCATCCCAGGTGCACAACCGAGAGGTTTCGTAGGTCCTTCCTACCAACGGCTGTCAGACTGTACAACCTAAGCAGGGCTGCTCGCAGAGATAGCAAAAAGACGTAACAAACTAATAGTTTTTTTTTTTTTTTTTTTTTTTTTTTTTTGAATGCAAAAGATGCAATAGACTTACACAATGGTCCTCTCCGGCATACAACTAGGAACATACCGGTCGCTATGGAGAGTGAGAATATGTATGGGCACATAATCATACCATGTAGGATAACTAAATAGACGGTTATGCTGTTTCATCCCACCTAGCAACAATGCTCTGCACTGTGTGTGTTTATATATTTACATATTTATTCCATCTAGCTACAATGCTCTGCACTGGGTGTGTTTATATTTATATATCTATATATTTATTCCATCTAGCTACAATGCTCCGCACTGTGTTTTTATATATCTACATATTATTCCATCTAGCTACATTGCTCCGCACTGTGTGTGTTTATATACTTGCATATTTATTCCACCTAGCTGCAATGCTCCATACTGTGGGTGTTTATATATAAGATAAGATAAGATAAGATAAGCCTTTATTAGTCCCACAACGGGGAAATTCCAGGATTGCAACAGCACAGGGATAGCAACACTCAGAGCAACAATCAGAAGGCAAGAAAAAAAACAAGCAAGCAAGAGCAGCTAATAAACATATGTACGTATTACTATAAAATATATATATATACACACACACACAGACACACAGTGCAGAGCATTGTAGCTGGATGGAATAAATATATGAATATATGAACACACAGTGCAGAGCATTGTAGCTAGATGGAATAAATATGTAAATATATAAACACCCACAGTACGGAGCATTGCAGCTAGGTGGAATAAATATGCAAGTATATAAACACACACAGTGCGGAGCAATGTAGCTAGATGGAATAATATGTAGATATATAAATATATAAACACCCACAGTACGGAGCATTGTAGCTAGATGGAATAAATATGCAAATATATAAACACACACAGTGCAGAGCATTGTTGCTAGATGGAATGAAACAGCATAACCGTCTACTTAGTTATCCTACATGGTATGATTATGTGCCCATACATATTCTCACCCTCCATAGCGACCGGTATGTTCCTAGTTGTATGCCGGAGAGGACCATTGTGTAAGTCTATTGCATCTTTTGCATTCAAAAAACTATTAGTTTGTTACGTCTTTTTGCTATCTCTGCGAGCAGCATGGAATAAATATTTACATATTTATTCCATCTAGCTACAATGCTCTGCACTGTGTGTTCATATATTCATATATTTATTCCATCCAGCTACAATGCTCTGCACTGTGTGTCTGTGTGTGTGTGTGTGTGTGTATATATATATTTTATAGTAATATGTACATATGTATATTAGCTGCTCTTGCTTGCTTGTTTTTTCTTGCCTTCTGATTGTTGCTCTGAGTGTTGCTATCCCTGTGCTGTTGCAATCCTGGAATTTCCCCGTTGTGGGACTAATAAAGGCTTATCTTATCTTATCTTATCTTATCTTACAATAAAAAATGATTAAAACTCAGGGCAATAAAAGCAAGGTTGTCAATAATTTAAAAAAGACAGATGTAAAAGCAAAATTATAAACAAAATGAAGTAAACCCAAATCCCTAACACAAACTAAATTTGTACAACAGGATGGCGTCAACTTAAAACAAATAACAGAAAATGATAATGCAACAGAACAAATACTAGATAAACAAAGCAAAAAACCCCAAAAAACACAGCCATACTAAAAACAGTAGATCTATAAGTAAAATGGAAAAATAAAACCCAATCAGTGGAATAAAATAAGGCACTGTGTAGCACTGTATTTCGCTTACGTCCTTCATAAAATTTTGAAAGAATGAATGAATAGAAGACAAGATTATGCAGAACAAAACAAGACAGATAAGACAGCAGTTTTAGAGTAAGTGGCGGCCACTGGAGACGAGCCATACACCGTGGTGCTGATTGCCTAAAACAAAAAACAATTGCCATTAGCGCAAGATAAATAAGACCACTAATAAGGGATAGTTGGGAGCAGCGTACTTACTGAAGTCATGTAGCTCTGCCTGCACGGTTAGATGTGGGAGGCACAATGGCTCAATCATAAAGGCACAAGAAGGTAGTGAGAGCAGAGAAATTACTTAACACACACACGCAGTACAAAAACGGTGGCTAGGCAACTTAAACTTGCCTACCTTAACCAAGGAGAGCTGCATCAACAAGACCTGAGTGAAACAGAGCAAACACCACTGCACGACATGGCCCACAGCCAACGTACTGCAAGCACAGCAATAATGTCAACCCAGACACCAGTAATCGGCAGAGCATTGCACCAGTAATCGGCAGGGCACAGAACGTGAAAACTTCCCTTGATTCTTATTCAGAGGAGCACACCAACACGCAGGAGCCTCACATGCCAAACAATGCACCATGCCAACAAACAAACTGTCCTGGGGAGCGGCAGGAATTGGCCTGCCGGTGAGGACTGGCGCATATACAGTATACGCCACCTTCACCCACAGCGCCGCCTGTAAATTTAAGTGCCACAATAGGCAGGGGCAGGAGAAGGAAAAAAAAGAGAGGAGGCCAATCCTGCTACAACATCATAAGAAGTCTGAAAAGTTAAGATATGACATTTGTGATAAGAAAATTTAGGGGCAATTCTAAAAGTTTTAACATATTTGAGATTTTGAAGATTTGCCACGTGGTGTTAATCTTGATGATCAACAGAGACAATGAAACCATACAGTAAAACAGTCATCTTTTTTTTTTTTTATAAATTGTTAATCATCTTTACTTGTTTGCAGGTACTGTGCTTCCCAAAGGACACCATCATTTTAACTTTAGTCTTAAAATTCCACAAGGGTAAGTGGGATTTTCCATGTTTAGTATTATGGTAATGTCATTGTTTGCTTTTACTGAATACTGTAAGTGTGAATCTTGACCAGGTCTGTTTTATAGGGACGTGCCACCATCCTTCAAGGGATTTCATGGAAATATCACCTACATGCTTCAAGCAAAAATTTCCCGAAGCTGGCATGTACCGTCTATAACAAAAAAACCATTCAAATTGTTGTCAAATTTCTCTCGATATGCAGATCGAGCAATGGTAAATACACTCATCAATATGATCAGATCCATGTTTTATAATGGCTTGTTGCAGCTAAAATGGAGAACATTTCACTTCTGATTTTAAGTCTAAGCTTGATAGTAATCTGAAAAATGTTTGGAACCTTTTCAGTCTCCACAGCATCTTTCAATGAATCAAGGCAAGAGTACAATATCTGCTACTGTCGACAGAATGGCTTGTTCTCCAGGTATAGTTTTTTTTTCACACATGCTGAAACAGGACATTACAAAATACAAAATATTATATGGTGTAAATATATGTTCCATAAATCGATCATAAACAGATTTATATTTTTATAGGTGACACTATATCCATTGTTGCCAAAGTCTCCTCTTCAAAAACAGTGAAGCCAAAATTCAAATTGGTTCAGATTATGAAGTATTTTGCCGTTGGTGCCAGCGATACAACTCTGCAAACTCTAATCAAAATGGCTGGGGATGAAGTCAAACCAGGTTCAACGGAAACTGTTTCATGCCAACTGAGGGTTCCTCATAATGCTGAATATACAATTCAGAACTGTGACATCATCAGAGTGGAGCACAGACTGAAGGTATGGAACAGTATTAATGCAATTTTTGTTTGTACTCATAAATTATTTTTGTTTGTAAGAGTTAGCAACCCATTACCAACCCTCATCTTACCAAAGTATTATATGACAGGGTCTGATTGGACCCCAGAGGAATTTTTATATATGAAATACAAAAGCAATATGTTGTGAATAGACCAGTTCAGATACCTCTCCAACACAGAACAAATTTATAGTTCTCTGTTAAAAACCGTGTCCCTACATATGTAAATACAACCCCAATTCCCGTGAAGTTGGGACGTTGTGTAAAACATAAATAAAAACAAAATAAAATAATTTAATTAAAAATCCTATTCAGCATATATTCAGTTGAATACACAGCGAAAACGAGATATTTATTGTTCAAACTGATAAGGTTTATTATTTTGTGACAAATATTTGCTCAATTTTATTTTGATACTTGCAACATGTTCCAAAAAGCTGGGAGAAGGGTGACAAAAGACTGGGAAAGTTAAGGAATGCTCAAAAAACACCTTTATGAACTTTCCACAGGTGAACAAGTTAATTGAAAACAGGGTATAAATGTGTATAAAAGGAGCATCCCTGAAAGGTTCATTTGTTCAAAAGCAAAGATGGGATGAGGTTCACCACTTTGTGAATAACTGTATGGGTAAATAGTCCAGCAGTTTAAGAAGAACATTTCTCTGTGTAGAATTGCAAAGAATCTAGGGATGTCATCAACAGTCCATAATATTAAAAGATGTAGAGAATCTAGAGAAATTTCTGCATGTAAGCAGCAAGGCCGAAAACCAACATTGAATACCTGTGACCTTCGATCCCTCCGGAAGCACTGCTTTAAAAACAAACATCATTCTGTAAAGCAGGCCTATTCAATTGGTGGCCCACGGGCCACATGTCGTCCAGAACCAACCTCCGAGTAGTCCAGGCCCAGTCTGTGGTCCAGCCAGAGAAGCAAAGGCCAGCACTTTTCACAGAATTGCAGAAATCCATTAATTACTACAGATCATAAATGCAACACTTTGCGAAGCCTAGCAACCATCAACCCACAATGCAGGGCATTTGTTTTGAAGTATGGACTCTATAGCCTGTTTTCCACTAGCCCAGCACACCTCGGTACGGCTCGATTCACTTCAGTACGGCTCAGAATGCTTCTATCTCCATTAGCACGGTGTTGTGCTTGTGCTGTGATGGTTTGTGTTAGGAGGTTTTAGAAGCGGGGCAGCGGCAGATTCTCAGCGAGGCGGGGCCACACTCCCGTGACGTTACGCACCCGACTGAGTCCTTATTTACACGAGACAAAAAAGGATCCAAGGATTATTGCCTTGCTCGCTCTGTGGTTTTATCTCACAATTAATTTTATCTCATAATTAAGCTGCAACAACACAAGTCACTTTTGTTTTGAATTAACTGCCAAATAACCTAGAAATAATGAGCTGAAACTTGTTTTTATTCGTATTAAATAATGAGACGGTGGCACACTGGCCAACACCAAATTGTATTATTTTTTACATCCTAGGGCATTTTGGATGTACTGAATTAAAAAAATTCATGTTTTTCACCTTCAGGTCAATGTTTGGAACAACAGTATTATTATTTTCCGTTTAGATGATGCTACACTCCTTCTAAAGTATTGTAAATCTCTGAATTTGGAATGCCGATAGAACATTCAATTTACATATACTTGTACCTACTTTGACTTGGTGCTAATTTTTTATGATATTTCAATAAAAAGAACAGAAAGCTTACAAAAAGATTTCTTTTTTGGTCTTGTTAAAAATTACATTACCTTTACAATGGTTGACCCCTGACAGGAAGATCAGCATCATTTTGATCAGACTAGGCAATGGAATTTCTATGTAATTATACTGTTCTATAAATCAGTGTTATAACAGTCAAACCACACTTTCAAAAACAATTCCATTTTATTATATACAAAATATTAAAAGAAAAAAAAAACTTTGCAACACAACATGAAGGTTAATTGACATTTTATACACGCCGACCACTGAGTTCCTCTACACCAGCTTCCCAAACTGGGTCACGAAGACTCGGTTGAATGAAGGCGTCTCTGCCAGCTGTGGGTCAGCAAGGCTCAGTTGAATAATCCGTGCGGGCTGTCGCGGCGGACGCGTGGGATGATTCTACAAGGAAAATGCACACAATAAAATACAGCACGAAAGTGCAATATATACAGAAAAGACAATAGTTTTTAACAAGAATACATAAGCTTATTTCAGCGTATTGTTCACATGAATAATTAAAATAAAAGCTTTAGTCCGCAGTGTGCTGCAATAAAGCAGCGATCATCCACAAATGAACAGCTTTTTTATTGCATAAATAAACTGAGCGTCTTACCGAATATATTTGCGAAAAAAACGCACAATAAAAAAAAATTAAAACTCACCGTTAAAGGACTCCGATGTCGAGACCTCCCGGTATATTTTTTCATTCCGGGCGGCTCCGTCTAACTCGCGCTGAATACGTTCGTCTGACAATGCAGTGAGCAGACACTGCACCTCCTTATTGGTCCATGGAACACCCTTATTACGCGAAGCCATTTTTGATAGAGAATAAATGAAAATAGCACAGCAATACACTGAAAAGAAACCGCCAACAGTGGTTGCGTGCTGAGTAAAGGCGGTCGTGAAGATTCTTTTTTTTTTTTTTTTTCAAAAACTTTATTGAGAAGGTCGTGAAGATTTGGTAGATGAGGAGGAGGAGAGGGGCGGTTACAACCTGACCAATCAGCGCCGGTTACGACCTGACCAATCAGCGGCGACCAGTCTGTTAACGTCACAACACGGCACAGCTCAGCACTGCTGTACCCTGCCCTGGAGCGGGGCTGAGAATCGCGGCTGTTAAACCGTGTTGGGGCTTGTGGAAAAGCGTACAAAGCGTGCTGAGCCGTCCCGTGTCGCGCTAAAGCGTGCTAGTGGAAAAGGCCCTTATGACTGTGACTAAAGGTGCCTTCAGACCAAACGCGAATACATATAAAGTCAATGGAAAGAGGCAAGCTCCCGGACCTTCTGTCTCCAGGTGAGTGTCAGTCTCATTTTCAGATTAGTTTACTCTCTAATGGTGCCGGCACAATGTCAGGACTATCGCTATCCTTCGTATGTGAACGCGTGAATGCACAAGATTCACGCATGCTTGCCTCTTTCCACTGACTTTGTATGTATTTGTGTCGCTTGGTATCTTGCCACTAGCTTCATTACATGTCATTTTCAACTCTGAAGTGCAAAATTAATGATGAAAATCCCTGCCTGGACTGGTATGTGTGTGCAATGGAATGTGTAATTATAATAAGAGGTTCCTACTCACACGTGGTGATTTAAAACAAAACAAAACCCAATAGTGGATGTGCAATATTTACCTCCGCCAGGCCGAAGGCCAGGAGGAGGTTATGTTTTTGCCGGGGTTTGTCTGTCTGTCTGTCTGTTTGTCTGTCTGTTGGTTAGCAAGATAACTCAAAAAGTTTTGGACGGATTTCGATGAAACTTTCAGGCGTTGTTGGAAATGGTACAAGGAAGAACTGATTAAATTTTGGGGATGATACAGATCACCGTCTTGATACAGGAATTTTTAAAAGGATTCTTTAACATTGTGAGATACGGCCATTTTCAACATGTGTGCAGGGGCAATAGAAGGTGCTGGTCGGCGTGTCTGACGAACACAAACTCCACCTTCTTCAAAGTTTTAGGCACAAAAGCACGCGGAAAATAGTGGTGGGCAGGGCCTGCCAGCGTGCCTGTGTTTGCGCTACGCTGCAAAAGCTGACACGGGCAGCTGTCCGCAGCTGGATTATTTGGCACAAATTCCCCGGCCAGCCATAGGGGCTGCGCAAAAACCAGCTCTCTGCCGGGGAAGATTCAAAATCCTCTTTTTTTCCGCGGAGCGCAAACCCAATAAAACCCACGGCAACCTGTCTACACAATTTGCATCCGTCACTGAAGCCCTGAGTGCTGCTTTCAGTGATCTATGAAAACGCTCGCAGCCTGGGACTTGAAGGAGATGGACAAAACACCAACACTTCAGTTTATTACCTCCGCCAAGGAGGTAATGCTTTTACTACTGAACCACTAATCCTATCATTGTGAATCCAATTGCTAGTCATATGTTTTCATGGTCAAGGAATCTGAAAACGTACATACAAACACTGTACGGGGGGGAACTGTGGCGCTTGGCGGAGGTCTGCGCTCTCCGAGTGCTTTTCTAGTTGTTAATGTTATCAATCTTTTCTTGGGGGGTTTGTGCACCGAAGTGTTTGATAGTTCTTTTTTACTCAGCTAAATGCACTTTGTGATGTGCCATGGTCAGTTATGACCAGGATGTGTATTATATTTTATTTCAAAAGGGAAACAAATGTTAATGCTACTAACAGTGCACATTGAGTTTTTATGCACTTTGAGATATGCCTGAGTAAGCTTGGACCAAAATGGTTGTTTACGGAATTTCATTTTTTTTTCATTCTATTTATTTAATTGTTGTTCAAGAGGAAAAATACAGTGGATATAAAAAGTCTACACACCCATGTTCAAATGCCAGGTTTTTGTGATGTTAAAAAATAAGATCAAGATAAATCATTTCAAAACTTTGTTCACCATTAATGTGACCTATAACCTGTACAACCCAATTAAAAAACAAACTGAAATCTTGTAAGGGGAAAAATAAAAAAAAAATTACAATAACCTGTTTGCATAAATATGCACACCCTTAAACTAATACTTTGTTGCAACACCTTTGGCTTTTATTACAGCACTGAATCTTTTTGGGTAGGAGTCTATCAGTGTGGCACATCTTGATGTGACAATATTTGCCCACTCTTCTTTGCAAAAATGCTCCAAATCTGTCAGATTACAAGGGCATTTCCTGTGCACAGCCCTCTTCAGATCACCCCACAGATGTTTGATAGGATTCAGGTCTGGACTGTGGCTGGGCCATTCCTAAACCTTAATCTTCTTCTGGTGAAGCCATTCTTTTGTTGATTTGGATGTGTGCTTTGGGTCATTGTTGTGCTGAAAGATGAAGTTCATCTTCAGCTTTCTAGCAGAAGGCTGAAGGTTTTGTGCCAACACTGTCTGGTATTTGGAACTGATCATAATTCTCTCCACCTTGACTAGAGCTCCAGTTCCAAATGAGGAAAAACAGCCCCAAAGCATGATGGTACCACCACCATGCTTCACTGTAGGTATGGTGTTCTTTTGGTGATGAGCAGTGTTGTGTTTGCGCCAAATATACCTTTTGAAATTTTGGCCAAAAAGTTCAACCTTGGTTTCATCGGATCATAACACATTTTCCCACATGCGTTTGGGAGATTTCAAATGTATTTTTGCAAAATGTAGCCGGGCTTGGATGTTTTTATTCGTAAGCTAAGGCTTCCATCTTGCCACCCTAGATGGGAGATTGTTGTCACATGTACTAAACAGCCAGTACTTGCCAGAAATTCCTGCAGCTCCTTCAATGTTGCTGGCAGCCTCTTGGCAGCCTCCTTGACCAGTTTTCTTCTCGTCTTTTCATCAGTTTTGGAGGGATGTTCAGTTCTTTGTAATGTCACCATTGTGCCATATTTTCTCCACTTAATGATGACTGTCTTCACTGTGTTCCATGGTATATTTAATGCCTTGGAAATTTTTTGTACCCTTCTCCTGACTGATACCCAATGAGATCCCTCTGATGCTTTGGAAGCTCTCTGTGGACTATGGCTTGTGCTATATGATGTGCCTGCAAAAATGTCAGGAAAAGCCTACTAGAACAGCTGAACTTTATTTGGGGTTAATCAGAGGCACTTTAGATGGTGGCAGGTGTGTGCTGACTCTCATTTGAGATGAGATGAGATGAGATGAGATTCAACTTTATTGTCATTACACATGTATGAATACAAGGTAACGAAACGTGACTTGGCATTTGGGCACGCTCTGCAGAGCGCATCCAAGGCCGGGGCAGCCGCTAGGCGCCAGTCATAACTCATTTAACATGAGTTTGAATGTGATTGGTTAATTCTGAACACAGTCACATCCCCAGTTATAAGAGGGTGTGCATATTTATCCAACCAGGTTATTGTAAGTATTTTTTATTTTCCCCTTAAAAAAAATCATTTTGTTTTTCAATAGGGTTGTACAGACTATATTATATACAAATTATACAAATTCCTTGACTATTGATATACTGTATTAACTGATGATAATTGAACACTTTCCTCATGTATACACTTTACTGTCACATATGTTTTACATACACATGGACGAGTCTTTTTTTCTTGATCATTCTACTCAAGTATTCATACCACTAATCTATGTATGTGTATGTAATTATATGTAGGGTGTGTGTGTGTGTGTATGATTTTATCTTCCTCTTTTTATTATAATTTTTTTTTAAATTTAGTATTACTTTTCTTTTTATTAGTTATCTGACCCCACCCCCCCACCCCCGTCCTGGTGTCTGTGTGTGGCTGGTGTGCAGTGGATGCTCAATTTGAATAATGTGGATCTGTGTTGACTGCGACACCTTCTGGCATGCTGTGCACATGTAGATGTGTTCATTGGTATACTGTAAAAACTTCAATAAAGAAATTTTGGATTAAAAGTGCTTTATAAAAATGCATATTTTTAACAGCTTTTTTTATGTTCAACGTTTCATAGTATTCCAAGACTGGTGTACACTCTGTGTCCTCTGCCATCTCTGCTGATTGCTAATCAAGACCTGTTGCACTGATTACCATCTGCCTCTACCTGCTGCTATAAAGGTCAATTTGTCTATCTTTGGACACTGTTTGCCAGAGAAGCAGCTGTTATGTCTGTAAATGAGTGACCAGGGAGGCGGTGGCTGAACTGAACAAAGGTTTACTAAAAGAAAGCTAATAGCACGTGTTACAGAAGCGCAGTAGCTAAGCTAACTATATAGAGGTACAGGCAGTGTGTACATCTAGAGGCAGAGCACCAAAGAGCCTTGGTTCCCGCCGTTAGACCCCTAATATAGTCACGGCGTGCGAGCTTCCCCACGTATGTGGCACTTAAGGTGGTATTTCCTAAGAACACATTCTCCTCCCCCCTGGGAAAAACCAAAAACATTATGAACACTTCAACTTTTAAACTCACAACAGCTTTTTTTTTTTTAAACAGACCCTGGGCCACCAGGTGGACCACCAGGTGGACCACCGGTTGACCCTGCACGACTGGGTGGATTACTCTGCCACTGTGATCCAGTTGTGCTCTGCTAAACTCATTTCAAAAACAGTTATTTACAGTTCAACCTCGGGGCCTCAGGCGAGCCCGCAGTGGGCACAGCCCCAGAGGCACCAGTCGCGGCAAACCTGGGTGCCATCTCGAACCATCAGTCATCTGGAAGGTGGTTAGTCCCAGTCGCATGGCGCTCTGCATCGGCGGGGACAGTAACACCGGCAGGTCCAGGCATTTGGATCGGCGGACCTGAACCTAATCAAACGCTGTGAGTGGCGATCTGCTTGGCTGCACTCGGCGCTGCTGCTTTCTCGTCCCTGATGCTGGTTGTTGTTGTGGTGGCGTGCCTTTCACGCCAGTGGCAGGATGTGCCCCTGGTTGGCGTTGTCCTGCTGGATCCTGCTAGGCCACGAACTCTGTATCCCGGCTCCTCGCTGCTGACGCCGGGCATGGATAACGGATGAGTCCGGTTTCTGCCCTTTTCCCTCGCTGTCCTCTCCTTGTGGTGTCAAGCTTGGAGCAACTGTATTCCCGTCCGGGTGTGTTGCGTTCCCAACATCAGCGTTCTCACAGAGCCCCTGGAAAAGGAACACCAGCAAATTCTTGACCCGTAGTGAACCATCAGTGATACGGTCTCTTCCACGCTGATGTGTATGTGCCTGTAGCCATACAGCCCCGCTGGATTCTTTTCAATAGAATTGTTGAGAAAGGATTTTTTCACAGTAACCCAGTTCATCACTGACCTCACAACAGCGATCATCAGTGGCTCCCTCGGGCTGAGTGGCTGGTTTGATGGCCATCGTGATGATTGGCACACCTTGGTGAAGTGATTGAGCTTGCCGCAGCGTCTGGATTGCTGCTCTCCAGGCGGGCAGGATCACGTTCGCTCTTGGGGCTTCAGGGAGCCGGAGTTACCGCATGAATGGTGTCCCGTGATGTTCCGTTGCCCCGTAACATTCACCTCAGCGTCCTCCAAGTGAGTTGCGGAGTTAATGGGTACTTCTGCTTGGCTAACTGCATAAGCTAGCGAGATTCATTGTTGTGGCTCACCTAGTTGTGATGTTAGCTTGTTGGCAGCCTCCAACTGGAACGCCAACTCCACCACCTTCACCAGTGGTAAGTCGCCGGGCGGTCTGATTAGCTTTGCCAAGTTTTGTTGGTGTGCGCCACTAGCTGTTCCCGCACCATTTCCTCCTTTAGTTGCCCAAACCTGCACCTGCTCGCCAGACAGTGGAGTCCGGCTCATCCAGCCACGTCACTCTCCAACCAGGGTGCCAGACACGCGTCATCTTCAGGAAAAACGTTGAATTTTCTTCCAGAAGACCCATTTTTCTCCTCGTCACCATTGTTTTGTCTGCAAATGAGTGACCGTGGAGGCAGTGGCTGAACTGAACAATGGTTTATTAAAAGAAAACTAATGGCACGTGTTACAGAAGAGCAGTAGCTAAGCTAACTATAGAGAGGTGCAGGCAGTGTGTGCATCTTGAGGCGGAGTGCCAAAGAGCCCTGGTTCCCACTGTTAGACCCCTAATATACTCTCGGTGTGATGACGTCACGACGTGCATGCATCCTCAGGTCCGTGGCACTTAAGGTGGTATTTCCTTACATCACAGCAGCCACCTTCAGTCATGTGTGCCAACCTGGGATCTCTCCTGTGCCTTCTCCACTTCTCCAATGTTGGACCTGTGTAAGGAAAACATTTCATCTCAAATTAATTCTCTCTTTGAATACCTACCTACCTTCTCCCCAGGACCTTCCACTGAGTTGGCGGCGGACAAATTCATTCATTATATTTGGATCATTCTGACCTTGTAGTAAGTCTTGAGCAATATTTGATTAACTCCCCCCCCCCCCAAGTCCCCGGCCGGGGCAAACTCCTACCTTGTCCAGATCACCTTCCCTACCTTATCCAACTCTGCACAACCCGAGAGGAGGAAGAGCAATGCCCTGCAAAGATTCTCACCATGTGGTCTTTAGCTCCACCTTTAAGAAAAAAAATTCTCATGTATTATTGCCTGCAGTTGTTCAGCTGTATACTCACCATTTTCCTATTCTCTCCCATCTCCACAGGGGTTGCCAGTTCCTCTCAGATCACATCACTCTCACCTTATAAATATACTCGCTGGCTCGCCATACAAGCTTGTCAGTGTCTGATTCTGGGTCCATTACCTAAAAGTGGCACATTTGGCATAATGCTTGTTAAATGTCTGAAACAATCCAAAACCAGGGCTACACACTCAAAATGCACTATTTGAATAAAAGTATGTTTTACAAATGTTTCTGTTGGCCCTTTATTGCTGTTCCCACCTCGTGCTCAAGGTGTCCCCACACAGCCCTGGTCTATCTGATCTTCAAAGTTCATCAGGGTTTCCCTTGGTTGGTACTCAGATGGTAGATTGCCAGGGCATATCAGGTGCTGTGCTGGATGATGCTTGTATTGGTGCACCCAATACACACACAACCCAAAAGGATCAGATGATGAGTGTTTGTTACTACCTAATGACGTTATTTAACAACCTTAAAAAGGCAGGTTTTCATCTTTCACTTTTCAACCAGATTTAGACAATACAGAGACGCTTATATAGACATCTTTTCAACGACCGTAAGACGGCTTTTCATCCTCATTTTTCAACCAAATTTAGACCATGCAGAGACGTCAATATGAAGATGTCTTTTCATCGACCTTAAGATTGCTTTTCACCTTGATTTTTCAACCAAATTTAGACTATACAGAGATGTCTATACACTATACAGACGTCTTTTCAAGTTTCTCTTTTCAACCAAATGTGGAGGGATTTTTTAGATGGTTGGCAAAGCTGTCTTTTCAGCATTTTTTCACCCAAATTGTGCTGGGAGGGTAGAGTTTAAAAAAGATTACAACAGCTTATATAATTATAGTATAATACCCTGCATGAACATTTTTGCATAACTGGTAAATAAGCAAGTGTCAGCATAAATAACTTAATTAACTGTATTGTAAAAAGCATTGTAGTTAAAATCTGACCAACATTTTCTCATTTTTTTGTCTAAATTTTCCAGGTCTATTTGGACATCAGTTGGGCAGTTGACCCAGAGGTCGAGTTTCCACTTGTCATCATTCCTTCCAGGCCTGCCCGCACCCAGTTTGGTGAAGCTAAGGGGCCTTACCCACATGGGGTAGCTGGGGAACCAAGTTACAGTGACTTTCCTCCCCCCACCTTTGTTACTGGGTTTTATTCACCACCCACAGTCTCAAGCACTACTCACTACCCTGCACCAGATCCCAGTCAGCTTGCAGGCACAAGTAGCTATTATAACCAGTGGCCACAACCTGCCCCTCCATATGGTTATCCAAATGCAGCTTTTGTGCCACCTTCAGTGCAGCCTCCAGGTCCTGTTGCTCCACCTCAGTTTCAGCAGGGAGAACAGCCTCCATCTTATGCTTCGATTTACCCTCCCTTTCCAAACACTGATGAGGGGAGTGGCTCAAATCACAAATTATAAGCTTCAAGCAGAACATTAAATGTTGACAGAGGATCTAGGCATTAGTGCTTTGTGCTATTAATTGAATCATTTGTTCCGATTGTCTCGCTTAATTTAAATGCACTGGCAATTAATCACAGAAACGGTGTAATGAATATTTTGCTTTTCATATGAAGTTAGATATTAACAGGAACTTTCATTTAAACAGCTGAGAAATAATTGAAAACATGTTGGCTTTTGTTACCACAAAACATTTAAAAGCTGCCATTTGTGACTTTTTTCCCCTGTACATCGAAGGCTTAATACTCATAAATGTGTGAGATTTTTCTCATAAAATTGAGAACTTTTTTGTAAATTTAAGATAAGATAAGCCTTTATTAGTTCCATAACGGGGAAATTCCAGGATTGCAACAGCACAGGGATAGCAACACTGAGCAATAATTTAGAAGATAAGAAAATAAGAGCAGTGAATATACATATGTACACATAAATATATAAATATATATACACAGTGCGGAGCATTGTAGCTAGATGGAATAAACTGAGGAGAGCTAAATCTGTGTATTCTGAGAGACTCCAGCAACAGCTCACTGCTAACGACTCTGCTTCTGTGTGGAGAGGACTGAGGCATATCACCAACTATCGGCCTCAGGCTTCTAAGGGTCAGGATGACAAAGCCCTTTGTCAAAGTCTGTCCCAACACTATGCCCGCTTTGACACCTCGTCAGCTGTGTCCAACTCCCCCCCCTCCCCCCAGCGCCACTGCCTCCATGGTCCCCACTTCATCAAAGGCTGCCCCCCCTCCTCCCCCCCTGCCCTTGCCATCAGTGAGCAGGACGTGCACAGACAGTTCTCCAGACTGAACCTGCGCAAGGCCCCCGGTCCGGACGGCGTGTCTCCCTCCACCCTGAGACACTGTGCAGAGGAGCTGACTCCTGTCTTCACAGACATTTTTAACACCTCCCTGAAGTCATGCCACGTGCCGGCCTGCCTCAAAACCTCTACCATCGTCCCTGTCCCCAAGAAGCCACGGATCACTGGACTTAACGACTACAGACCTGTAGCGCTCACCTCTGTAGTCATGAAGTCCTTTGAGCGCCTGGTCCTGCCCCACCTCAAGACCATCACCACTCCCCTCCTGGACCCGCTGCAGTTTGCCTACAGAGCCAACAGGTCTGTGGACGACGCAGTCAACCTGGCCCTCCACTCCATCCTGCAGCACCTGGACTCCCCGGGAACCTACGCCAGGATCCTGTTTGTGGACTTCAGCTCTGCATTCAATACCATCCGCCCCGCTCTGCTCCAGGACAAGCTGTCCCTGCTCAACGTGCCTGACTCCCTCTGCAGGTGGATCACCGACTTCCTGACGGGCCGGAGGCAGCATGTGCGGCTGGGAAAGACTGTCTCAGTCTCTGTTAGCATCAGCACCGGATCACCCCAGGGCTGTGTACTTTCCCCCCCTGCTCTTCTCCCTGTACACCAACTCCTGCACCTCCAGCCACCAGTCTGTCAAGCTGATTGGGCGCATGCGCACGCAGCGACCAGCAGCTTGGTGATATAGTGCGTGTGTGCGTGTGTGTGTTTTTTGTACTTTTTTACGTTTTTAGAAAACCCTCTGTGTCGTTTCTGCCCTGGAGCGTTGGTGGAATATATGGCGAACAGCTCCCTGGTATCTGCAACATGGATTTCCTGTCATATCTCGCACTACTGCTTTCTGTGCTGTGGCTCTTTGTCTCTGAGGTAAACGCGTTCGGCTCCATGGCGAGCAGAATAGCGGGCAGAATACAATATTCCAGGGACATGTTGCTGCGCTTTAACACAGCTGGTGCAGAGTCTCTGATTGCGCCCAGATTTCAGCTGCCGGACTTTATTTTGAGAGACGGACACAGCGGTGAAAAGAGAAGCGGCAGGAGGAAGCGTGGAAGACGTGGAGGTGTGAAATTGCGCCTTAGGAGACGTCAGTTTGGTAACATTCCTCTTCCTTCGATCATTTTTGGGAATGCACAGTCTGTGAGAAACAAGGTGGAGGAAATTCAAGGCAACGTACGTTACCAGAAGGATTTTAAGAACTGCTGCGTCATGGCTTTCACTGAATCTTGGCTTACTGCGCATGATCGAGATGCAGAGCTGTGGATTGACGGCTTTGGAGCTCCGCTGCGCTCGGATCGGCAGGAAGAGGTAACGGGGAAACGTCAGGGGGGCGGAGTATGTTTATACATTAATAAGCAGTACTGCACATCTGTCACGGTCAGAGAGCGCATCTGTACACCCCATGTGGAGCTGCTGTCTGTGTCGCTTCGCCCCTTTTATTTGCCTCGAGAGTTTCCCCAACTTTTCATCACAGTTGTGTACATTCATCCGAGGGCAGACGCTGACTCCGCCTCCAGCACCATCTCTGATGTGATCCAGCGGCTGCAGTCAATTTCTCCAGAGGCGCCAAACTTCATTCTTGGGGATTTTAACCATGTTTCTTTAAAGAAGACACTTAAAAACTTTCATCAGTATGTCTCCTGCCCAACCAGGCGAAAAAAGACATTGGACCTGTGCTATGGATCCATAGAGAGGGCCTATAAATCACTCCCCCTTCCTCCTTTAGGATCATCAGATCACAACTGTGTGCATTTGCTGCCCACATATAAAACTGCTCTCAGAAGAGGCAAGGTGGAGATGAGAGACATTGATGTGTGGACAGAAGATTCAGAGCACAGCCTCCAGGAATGCTTTGACTGTACAGACTGGAAGATGTTCATAATGGCCTGCGGGGATGATTTGGACTCTCTGGCTGAGCTCACATGCTCATACATGGCTCACTGTCAAAATAAGTTTGTTCCACGTAAACGTGTCAAAATATACCCCAACAACAAACCATGGGTTACTAAATCAGTTAAATCCTGCTTACAGAGGAAAGCACTTGCCTTTAAACAGGGGTCTGTTTCTGCGCTACAGGTTGCCACTAAGGAGCTAAAGGCCGAAATTTTAAGAGCAAAACAGAATTATAAATCAGAATTGGAAAGCAAGATGGCAGCAAATAAACTTGGTTCGGCCTGGGCCAGTATGAAAAGAATTGCAGGCCTTCAGAGCACAGAGCGCAGTAATCGTGTGTTTTTAGATGGTTTTAGTTCAGACACAGAGCTGGCTAATGCTCTTAATTGTTTTTATGGTCGTTTTGACTCCTTTGATTTTAGCACAGAAATCCAAGATTTGAAACAGAAACTCAAAGACAATCAGCACTTTAATATTGAGATGCAGGATGTTGAAAGGGAGTTCCGCGCTGTAAAAGTGAACAAAAGTCAGGGCCCTGATAATATATGTGGACGCCTGGTAAAGTCCTGTGCACATGAACTGAGTCCTATATTTCACTACATTTTCAATAAGTCCTTACAGACACAACATGTGCCTAAGATCTGGAAAGATGCCGTGGTTGTTCCCGTTCCAAAATCCAGCTGTCCTAAAACGGTAAATGACTTTAGACCAGTTGCTTTGACTTCAATTTTAATGAAAATTTTTGAAAAACTGGTCAGATGTGAGGTCCTAAAGCAGACTGAACATGCATTGGATCCTCTGCAGTTTGCCTATAGGCCTCACAGAGGAGTGGAGGATGCCACTGTCACTCTGTTTAACATGCTTTTTAAACATCTGGATTTTAATGGGACACACGCCAGGCTTTTATTTGTGGACTTTTCTTCTGCCTTTAATACAATCCAACCTCATATTTTAGTTGAAAGGCTCCTGCAACAATTTGATTTAAGCAATAATCTGGTGGGTTGGATTCTGGATTTCTTAACCAACAGGACGCAGAGAGTAAGGGTCAATGGTACATTGTCTGACCTAAAGTGCTCTTCTACTGGCTCTCCTCAGGGGTGTGTGTTGTCACCACTACTCTTCATCCTGTACACAAACATGTGTCGGAGCAGACATGACAACAGACACATTATAAAGTATGCTGATGACTCAGTCATTGTCAGTCTCCTCCAGGATGGTGAGAGTGGCCATGGCCCAGTAGTTGATGACTTTGTTCACTGGTGTGAGGATTCCTACCTGCAGCTGAATACAACAAAAACGAAAGATATGATTATTGACTTTAGGAGGAAAACTCCCAGGCACAAAGTCACCATACTAAAAGGCCAGACCACCGAATGTGTACAATCGTACAAATATCTTGGGACGATTATTGATAGTGGATTGAACTTTGAGGTGAACTGTGAAAGGGTGTGCAAAAAGGGTCAGCAAAATTTGCATTGTTTGAGGAAACTTGCACGCTTCCAAATTGACCGAACCATAATGACTATGTTCTATCGGGCTTTTATTGAATCTGTTTTATCCTTTTCTTTAATGTCATGGTTTGGTCAGATAAAACTGAAACAGAGGAAATCCTTGGATCAGGTAGTCAGATGGTCCAGTCGTTTGCTTGGTGAGTCACAGCTGAGCCTGACATCCCTGTACACCAGACAAGTACAGAGGATGGCCGACTCGATTTTAAATGATGACTCCCACCCTTTGCACTGCAACTTTCAGCTTCTTCCCTCCAGACGGAGGTTTGCTGTCCCAAAAAGTAGAACCCAGCGCTACAAAAACAGCTTTGTCCCTGCTGCTGTCAAAGAGTTGAACAAGCTATAAAAATTATATTGTACATATTTTATATTTACCTATTTTGTAAGATGTGTGCCTGTGTTTGTGTCTATGTTGAATGTAATTGTGGCTTGTAAATATGGATGTCACCAACTGCAAAACAAATCTACCTACGGGTACAAATAAAGTAACCTGAACCTGAACCTGAACCTGATCAAGTTTGCGGACGACACCACCCTCATCGGGCTCATCTCCAACGGCGACGAGTCCGTCTACAGGAGAGAGGTGGCCCAGCTGGCGTCCTGGTGCAGCCACAACAACCTGCAGCTGAACGCTCTGAAGACAGTGGAGATGATCGTGGACTTCAGAAAAGTCACAGCCCCTCTGCCCCCCCCTTACCCTCACAGACTCTCCCATCACCACTGCGGATTCCTTCTGCTTCTTGGGCACCACCATCACCAGGGACCTCAAGTGGGAGCCGACCATCAGCTGCCTCATCAAAAAGGCCCAGCAGAGGATGTTCTTCCTGCGGCAGCTGAGGAAGCTCAAGCTACCCGCAAAGATAAGATAAGATAAGATAAGCCTTTATTAGTCCCACAACGGGGAAATTCCAGGATTGCAACAGCACAGGGATAGCAACACTCAGAGCAACAATCAGAAGGCAAGAAAAAAAACAAGCAAGCAAGAACAGCTAATATACATATGTACAAATTACTATAAAATATATATATACACACACACAGACACACAGTGCAGAGCATTGTAGCTGGATGGAATAAATATATGAATATGTAAACACACAGTGCGGAGCATTGTAGCTAGATGGAATAAATATGTAAATATATAAACACCCACAGTACGGAGCAATGTAGCTAGATGGAATAATATGTAGATATATAAACACACAGTGCGGAGCATTGTAGCTAGATGGAATAAATATATAGATATATAAATATAAACACACCCAGTGCGGAGCATTGTAGCTAGATGGAATAAATATGTAATAAGATGTTGGTGCAGTTCTACACGCCCATCATCGAGTCCATCCTCGCCACCTCCATCACCGTGTGGTACGCAGGAGCCACCGCCAGGGACAGACTAAGACTGCAGCGCGTTGTGCGCGCTGCTGAGAAGGTGATCGGCTGCGAGCTCCCATCCCTCCAGGACCTGTACATCTCCAGGACCCGGAGGCGTGCAGGTCGGATCATAGCTGACCCTTCACACCCTGGACACGCACTGTTTGCCCCCCTCCCCTCAGGTAGAAGACTTCGGTCCATTCAGACTAAAACCTCCCGCTACATGAACAGCTTCTTCCCCTCTGCCATCAGACTGCTGAACACTAAGTGACTTATTAGACTCTCGTGCACTACGTACAGCAGCTCAACCGGACTCATGATAATTATCACTGTTTTCTTTTGCACTACCGACTGCACTATGTGGAACTCCACAATATCTGTTGCTTGTTAATATATTTTAAATTGCATAGATTAGTGTTACTCATTCATATTCATTTTTTTTTTTTTTTTTTTTTTTTTTTTTTTTTTTTTTTAATGCAAAAGATGCAATAGACTTACACAATGGTCCTCTCCGGCATACAACTAGGAACATACCGGTCGCTATGGAGGGTGAGAATATGTATGGGCACATAATCATACCATGTAGGATAACTAAATAGACGGTTATGCTGTTTCATCCCACCTAGCAACAATGCTCTGCACTGTGTGTGTTTATATATTTACATATTTATTCCATCTAGCTACAATGCTCTGCACTGGGTGTGTTTATATTTATATATCTATATATTTATTCCATCTAGCTACAATGCTCCGCACTGTGTTTTTATATATCTACATATTATTCCATCTAGCTACATTGCTCCGCACTGTGTGTGTTTATATACTTGCATATTTATTCCACCTAGCTGCAATGCTCCGCACTGTGGGTGTTTATATATTTACATATTTATTCCATCTAGCTACAATGCTCTGCACTGTGTGTTCATATATTCATATATTTATTCCATCCAGCTACAATGCTCTGCACTGTGTGTCTGTGTGTGTGTGTGTATATATATATTTTATAGTAATATGTACATATGTATATTAGCTGCTCTTGCTTGCTTGTTTTTTCTTGCCTTCTGATTGTTGCTCTGAGTGTTGCTATCCCTGTGCTGTTGCAATCCTGGAATTTCCCCGTTGTGGGACTAATAAAGGCTTATCTTATCTTATATTCTACATTTTATTGCATGCATAGTTTTTTATTTTTATCTTTAGTGCTACTCCATGTTTAATGTTGCAGCATTGCACCGAGACAAATTCCTAGTTTGTGTACTACATGAACAATGGCAATAAATCTGATTCTGATTCTAAACAGCATAACCGTCTATTTAGTTACCCCACATAGTATGAATATGTACCCATACATATTGTCATCCTCCGTAGCGACTGATATTGTCCTAGTTGTATACTGGAGGGGACCATTTGTGTAAGTCTGTTGCGTCTTTTGCATTCAATACTATTAGGTCGTCACATTTTTTTTGCTATCTCTGCGAGCAGTCCTGCTTAGGTTATAAAGTCTGACAGCCGTAGGTAAGTAGGACCTGCGAAACCTCTCGTTTTTTTTGCAGTTTGCATTTTTTGCTCTTGCTAGTTTGGAAGGTTTTTCACTTAAATGTGTAACCCTGATGAAAATGCGAAATATTCAAAATTGAAGTAGGTTAGTGCTGTATATAGAAACAGTAAACAGTTGTAGATCCGATATTTCCTTAACCACAACAGAAAGAAATTAAATTGTAAATTCACTAAAATGACTCCAGATTAGTGATGTTGAAACAGAGGCCCTATGAAACAATGAGCAACTTTGAGACAATTGCTTCATGAGTGACACAGTGCTATGAAACATCTAGTAAAGACTGTCATCTGGTGACTGACTGTCAAAACTGCATCTGAGTGGAAAAACTGAAAAAAATCTCAATGCTTTTTTTTGTTGTTGAGCATTTGGCCATCCAAGGTCTATTCAAAATTGAATGGCAGGAACAAACAATACAAAGCAAAGAAAAAAATTAATTCCCTCTCAAACTTCCTGCGAGCCCTCAAGTTGCATGATGTGACCAACAAAACGAGGCCTCACTTGCTACGATCACGACTGTGGGCGTGCTGAAACGGCACGCGATGCACTGCTCATGACACTTCCGCTTTATATTGCTCAAATCAGTGTTGAGTGGGTGGTGTCGAGCGTAACGTCACTACTCCATATGCAATAAATTTTGGTTACAAGTTAAATTAAGAAGCATTTTAGCCAGTTTTTAAATCAGTGAACTCTAAACTCAAAGAGTATGACCAAATTTACTTGATTGAAAAAAAAAATTCTTCATATATATCTTGCAGTATAACAATTCAGTGAAGTACATTTTTTTTAACCATATAACCAATTTTTTTTTTTTTTTTTTTTTTTTTTGTTACTTATTTGTACCCGTAGGTAGACTTGGTTTGCAGTCTGGTGACAAGCCACCGGCTGCTGGTCGCTGCGTGCGCGAGCGCCCTAAACCTACATGTTTTTGGTGTGCGGGAGGAAACCGGAGAAATCCCGGAGTAAACCTGCGCAACACGGGGAGAACATGCAAACTCCACACAGCTCACTGTTGGTCGGGGGCTGGGATCGAACCCACGATCCAATTTTTTAAATGCTTTTTCTAAAAAGGTGACCTTTGAATAAATGGCCTCTTCATGTCAGTTGTTCGAGTGATTTTAAAGTCAAGAAGGAACAGCAGAAATGATCACTGGGTATTTTAATGGTACTTTTAATTTCAGGTATTGATTTGTTTTTGGTAAAACCTTTTGCTGAGGCAGAGGCTTTACTGTGTTGTCTTGTGTGGTGGTTAGATTTTTTTTTTTAACCAAGCCACAGTGTATTGAGTCAGATTGGAAAGGTCCCCCTCCCTTGTGTCTGTGCTCATAAATTAAATGTTTATTCAGCCCTGCATTCAGGTGTACTTGTGAAGGATGTTTAACAGGTCTATTTTGAGTCATCCATTTTTTGATATGATATGCCATCTTTAAAGACTGGACTTATGATGATGTCTGTCAGTCTGTAAGAGTTTGTCCAGCTAACTCTTCCCACAATTTTCAAGCTAGGGCATTTTCATTTTACAATGTTTGTGTGTGTATTGAAGATGTACATACTACTAAGATTTTTGATTTTGGAGCATTTTTATGAAAGATACAGCTTTTACAACTTTGTCATTTTTTGAATGAAATTTCAATAGAAGGTACATGGTTTGTCTGGCCAACTCCTACAGTTTTCAGGCCAGGACATTTTCATTTCACACAATGTCTGTATATGTGTTGAAGATGTGCATATTGTAGAGAGTTAAATGATTTTCTGCTATTTTCTCAAAATTTGTTCTACTTCGAATTGTACATTGCTGTATTTACTTTAACTCCTTGCTGTCACATGCTTATTAGTTGAATTATTGATCTACAGTATCTTGAAGTTGACATAGATTTTTCAATTGCTGGTGTGCTGTGTGAGTTACATATGCACTATCAGTAATGGCTATGGATGGGCATATAATGTACCATGTGTGGGGCTCTTGTTAAGTCAGTCGCTTAGTCTTCTGCAAGCCGGTGACTTGAAATGATATCTGTTTCCAGGTTGTCCTGTTACTATATCTATTTTTAAGGTTTATAATGTCCATTTGTACTGGTTGTGGGTTCTGTAGCTCATTAGAGACAAATGTAAACATAACGTCATTAAAAATTCATAAAACATTCACCTTGTTATTGATTTTAAAGTGAGAAAACTCAATTGTTAATTTCATTGCTTTTGTCCTACATCTAAGCTTAAAGTTTGGGGTGTAGCAAGCTTTTCAAAAGTGTGGGTGTTGTGGTTCGGCTGGGGGGAGGGGGTGCATGGCTTTTAGAAAAACCATGGTCCTCATCATTACTTGTGTATTTATAGGACAAAGGGTCAATTACAAAAAAGAATAGCCAGCTTCCATTGAAAAATAAATCTGGTGAAAATACATATGTACGTACATCTTTGCAAAAATCTGAAGAAAGGCTTTTCTTTCAATAAATAAAATATTAAACCTCCATTTACAGGAGTAAATCCTTTCAAAAAAAAAAAAAAAAAAGGACCAGCAAAATGAGCCAAAATCCTCCCCTCTGTTAACCTACCACCCTCCATCTTCATAAAGACTGCAAGGATAGTTTATAGAGGGCAACTTAGTTTATTAGTGAGAGGATAGTTGCAAATGTACAAGAAAAATCATGCAACTATGAGAAATATTGTTGCAAATTCTATAGGAAAAAGTTGCAAATTTTGTAGAAAAAATTGTAAAGTTATGATTATATTGTAAATCTGTGTGGGGGAAAGGTAATAATTTTATCAGAAAATGTGGCAAATTTACAGGAAAAAAAGTACTATTAACTACAAACATAAAAAATGTGCCAGGAAAAAGTTGCAGATTTATATAAAAAAAATTACTTTCCAAGAAAAATGTTAGCTTACGAGAAAAACCTCACTAATTGGTGAGAAAATTGGACAATTATGTGAGAAAAAAGGTAAAAAGAAAAATGCTCTAGAAAATTGGCATATTTTTGTGTAAATGTTTGACTTCATTGTAAATTTATGACTTTCTTGGAAATGTAGGAGGTTTTCAGCATTTGGAAGTTGTATATTTTCTCATGAAAATAACTTGTAAATTTGGGACTTATAGTAAATTTGGGACTTTTTAAATTGTAAATTAGCATCTTTGATCATATTTTTACACCTTTATTCTTGCAAATTTGTACTGACATTTACACCGTGTACTATATGAACATTCCCTTGTTAAAAAATAAATCACCAACTGCGTATAAAAACTTGCAAGAGGATAATTCAGGGAGCAAAGGTGCAGTCTATGATATATATATTTTAGTGTGAAGTGTGAGATGGTGACACGTAGCTCCGGTGATGTCACCACTCTGCCCTATAAAAGGCCGGGGTCGGCCATCTTACTTTCTCTTGCTTGCCTGTGCCTTGGCCGGGCCTTGTCAGTGGCCACCTCTTCCGGTGTCTACAATAAAGTTGTGTTTAACAAATCACCTTGCCTCATCTGTGAACCAGGGTAATATCGTACATAACATTTGGTGATGTCGGATTAAACCATGGAGTCGTGCGTAGCTCCAATTCGGCCTTTTCTCGAGTTTCCTGGGGACCCGCCGGTGTCCTGGCCTAGGTGGTTTGAAGCCTTTGAAACTTATGTTGCCACGCTGGGACTCTGAGCTCGATAAGCTAAGAACCCAGGTGCTTCTGGTTCACAATTTGGGTATAGAGGGCCAGCGAGTCCTGCGAACGCTTGGTCCCTCAGACACTTATGAAGAGGTAGCAGGGCTGCGAGCTAGCTATTTCCACACCCCAGATAGCGTGATGGTCCGGAGGAGCTGCTTTTGGCAGCGGCATCAACGGATAGATGAACCCGTTTGGCAGTTTGTCACCGACTTGAGGCAGCTAGCTAGCGAGTGCCGTTTTGGGACACTGGAGGAAGAAATGATTCGTGACCAGCTGGCGGAACATACATGCAACACCACATTGCAAGCTAGGCTACTTATGGTGCCTACGGACCTCACGTTAGCCAGAGCAGTCAAGCTAGCTCTCCAAATGGAAACCGCGGACAAGCTAGCTCGAGAGCTAACTAGGTGTCAGTCACAGCAGCCACCAGAGTCTCTTGCCGCAGCAAATGCCGTGGGCACAGATAGCAAAGATAGCTGGGACAATGAAGATGCAAAAGCCAATGCAACCAGCAGGGGGTTTGCCCCAGGGAATTTCCTTTGCATGAGTTGTGGGTCTGCTAAGCACCAAAATAAGGCTAAGGACTGTCCAGCGAGAAGAGCATGTTGTAACAGATGTGGTCACTTGAACCATTTTGCCAGGGTGTGCCGTGAAGTTAAGCAGGAAAGCCCACGGGATAAATCGCTCATCCCGCCCCTGACAACCATCCACATGGTGTCCCCCAACACGAACGGGTACATGTTTTGCACAGTGGGGCTGGACGACGTAGAGCTGCCACTGTTAATCGACACGGGGACGGAGGGGTTGTTGCTGAATTGGGCCACAGTGAAGAAGTTTTTTTCCCCACTACAGGATTAAAGGTAACCCAGTGCCGTTGTACGATTATGGAGATGGAAGGCTGGGCACGGTCGGGACTTTGGAGTTGACTGTTCGGTACAAGTCTGCGATGGTGACCAGCTTCACATTCCATGTGACAGCACAGGGCGATAACATCATGGGCTGTGATTTATTTTACAGACTGGGTTTCGCCATTAAAGAGGACGGGGGGTCTGCAGCTATGAGGGCGCATGCTACAACAGCTTTAGAAAAGGTTGGGGCAGGACTGAGAAGCACGGAGGATCAGCATGCTCGACAACAACATCTCAAGCCGAGCTGGGCCCCGTTGAGGGTCCTGGATTGGGTTTGGAGTTGAAATGAGGAACATCTGCGGCGAAGGTGGGCCAGAAGACAACCTGAGGAGCATCGGGGATGTCTGCGCATAGTGGACAAACTGGGTGCAATGCACTTCAGGCTGTCTGATGGCTCGGTGTGGCATGCAAATCAGCTTTGGCGTGTCCGGGAAAAGACTCCGGGAGATGAGGCTGGACGTGGAACGAGGTAGATGGCGAGGACGAGCAGCTTCAGCGTCCGGGGGGTCAGCCATCACCTCGGAGACCGGCAGTTTCCAGGGGTGCATTTGCTGAGAGGGTGCCCTGGGCCCCCACGCCAGGTCTATCTTTTCACCCAAAGAACTGAGTTGAAAATGGTATATATTAAAGTTCTGGCATTAGTAGAAATATTATACATGGGATTATTTTATGTTTTCTTTAAGAACACGGTGCACAATTTTAGTTTATTAATGGACTTTGCTTTATTTTAGCAGGTGGCAGAATAATTCACCATGCCATGTGGGCAGGACGGCAGTCCACCCGTCCTCCCTATTTTAGGTTCTTTTGTGTGAATGCGTTGGACTGTTTTAAACGGGGAAAATGTGATATATATATTTTACTGTAAAGTTTGAGATGGTGACGTGCACCTCCGGTGACGTCACTGCTCCGCCCTATATAAGGCCGGGGTCAGCCATCTTACTTTCTCTTGCTTGCTTGTACCTTGGCCGGGGCCTTGTCAGTGGCCACCACATCCAGTGTCTACAATAAAGTTGTGTTATATAAATCACCTCGCCTCATCTGTGAACCAGGGTAATATCATATATAACACAGTCCAGGGGCATCACAACATGAAATTGGGAATTTTATATTCACAAACACACCAGACATGAGTGCACCTTGGACAGAAATAAGCACCACCCATGACACACACCCACACGGCCGCTCTTCCTTCAATAGACCTCTTTCACAAACTGTAACTAATAAAAAAAACTTAGTTATTTTAATCCTACATTTATTTCATTGCTCACCTGTGAAGCTTTCAACTTCACTTACAACTTCACACTGTCATAACTCTGGCTCTCACGAGCCAGAAAAGAGATACGAGGGCGACCAGTGAGTTGGCGTAATTTATTAATACAAACACACACACTACACTAAATAACAAACAGCAAAGTAAAGAGCCACGTGGGGCAAAAATACACACAGAACTGAGGATAACATACAACCCAGGGAGAAAGGCTAGAGAGGCGGCGAGGGAAAAACGCACGCCGAGTCGCAGCACTTACTTTGGGGAAGCGCCGAGGTAACGGCGAACTGAAGCTAGTCGTAGGAGCTAACAGTCGTGGAAAACACAAGGCATGTCTTTCCATAGCGAGGTCGCAGCAACGAGTAACTCTCGGCTGCTCGCTTAAATGGGGGAGATGATTGGGAATAGGAGACAGCTGTCCCAGCGCAGCTGAACTAGACAGCTGGCAATCAGCTGAGCGCTGTCAAAGAACGGGCCTTGGAAGACCCGGCACGGACTACCACGGAGCAGGAGCGACACTGGACAACCTGAACGCAGAGAAAGATAGCGTTCAGGTCGTGACAGTACTCCTCCCCCGAGCCGCACCTCCTGGAGCGGGCTAACCCCCCCCCCCCCCGAGGGAAGACCAGGGAGGGCGGTGGGGGCCAGATCTGGGAGAAAGGGAGGGACCAGGAAAAGGAGGCAGGGAAGAAAAAAAAAGACCTAGGTACAGTATAGGACCAGATACCATAGTAATAATTTCAAAAACAGGAAAAAAAACCATCACCCCCTCCTCTGCAGAGGCCAGACGGTCTGTGCAGGTGACCACAGGAGGTGGGGAGAACAACCTGCAGAAATATAGCGACATAGTCACGGAAAAAAAAGGTTCACAATAACTTAGGACGAGGACAACGCAAAACTCGTGTCCCGACGACCACAAAAAAAAAGCTACAAAACTCAGTGAATATAAGGTTAAAGAAGATTTACCCATGTAACCCCGGCCAAGACAGAATATACAAAAAAAAAGGTAATCCGGGCACAAGCCCTGAAAATAGAGCCTGGAGCTACCGATCGGCATATAAACACAAAGGAAACCACTCCTCGATCATGAATTAGTACAACAGATATCACCAAACAGTGTGGAGGAGGATAAAAATGCAGATAAACCAGGCTACTCTGTATGAGGCCAGGCAATGTGAAGCAAATGCAACTTAAGGGACAAATTAGAAAGAGTACATACAGGGATAGTAAAACATAGAAAATAGTCTAAGGAAACGCTTGGTTGCAATGACACCACAATAAGGACTCTAGCACAGAAAGTTCCTTGATGTCCTGAATGAAATTAAATAATGAAGATAAGATAAGATAAGCCTTTATTAGTCCCACAACGGGGAAATTCCAGGATTGCAACAGCACAGGGATAGCAACACTCAGAGCAACAATCAGAAGGCAAGAAAAAAAACAAGCAAGCAAGAGCAGCTAATATACATATGTACATATTACTATAAAAAATATATATACACACACACAGACACACGGGTGAAGGGTAAATAAATAAGGCTACGAACAGTCAGTCAATCCTTCAGGAACGACAGCAGGTGGAGCAGGCGATGACCGCTTGTCCGGCGGGCGGCCCGAACTCCACCAAGCCAGGAACCACAACACCAGTTCGGGTGGCCTACCCGAGTCCCAGGCTAGGAGACACAGTTCCTCCGGAGGCCGACCCAGATCACCGAACCAGCCAGATGGCTCCCCAGGCGGTCGTCCCGTGACCTCAGACCACAGAGAGCTGAGGGAGAAGTCTTGGCGCAGCTTCCTCCCTGAGGGAAACGGCAGGAGGAAACTGACCCAGGTGAGAAATACCCCAACAGTAGTAGGGGGAGAGGAGATGGAGGCAAGGGGCAAAGTCAGCCTGCCATCTAATAAGGGCAGGGGGAAACTGGCCTGGGTGAGAGGAACCCCAACAGCGGCAGGAGGAGAGATGATGGAGGCAAGGGACAAAGTCAGCCTGATGTCAGGCGAACACAATCCTCCAGCTCCCACACTAACTGTTACCCGGGCCGGCGCAGCACCCCCGGTGGACCCCGATCGGGCTGGCGAAACACCCCCGGTGGACCCCGATCGGGCCGGCGAAACACCCCTGGTGGACCCCGATTGGACCGGCGAAACACCCCCGGTGGACTCCAGCTGGACCGGCGAAACACTCCCGGTGGACTCCAGCTGGACCGGGACAGCACTCCCGGGCGCAGCATCTGGGGCGAACACCGTGCAGAGAACCGGAACCTCCGAGATGGCACCCAGAGCAGGTTCGTCTCCGGTGACCCTGGGGAGAGGCTCAGAGGGACAAAAGGAACCGGGATCAGGATCACCGGCAGCGGCAGAGCCCGGCGGGACAGGCTCGAGCGCAGCAGACGGCTGCACCCGGCCCGCCCCCACGAGAGACAGGCAATAATGCTCCAGAGAATGAATGAAAGAAGGAAAATAGAGCACTCGCCTGATCTCGGGTTCTACCACCATCCAGGACTTCGATGCTCCGGGCTCAGCATGCAGGACTCCGTCCTCCGGCTCCAACTCGACTGCGAATGGCTCCGCAGCCGGCATGATGGTTTCCACAGTCAAACGACCTCCAAACGCCGAAGATCGCGTCGACAGCCCGCCTGGCGTGGAGGCAGGAGATCTGGACTCTGCTGGGCCGAACCATTCCTCCGTGGAGACCCGGGGACGCTTAATCATCGGCGCTGGCTCCAACAGGCAGTTCGACCTTCTCCTCTGCCCATGACGTGGCTGCGGGGCTGGGGCAAAACCTTCCAGGGCCGCAAGCCGCCTCCTCCTTGCGCGGTGGTGTACACCTGGCACCGGGGCACACTCAGGGGGAAGAGACACAGAGGACGCAGGTTCATATTCAATTTTTGCAGCGGAAGGAGAGAGCTCAGGGGACTGTGAACCCTGAACTCCTCCCCCAGGAATCAAACAAGGCAATTCACTCATAATGGGAGGAGAATGAAAGGACACTTGCCTGATTCCCGGAGGGCCGGTGGAATCCGCTACAAGGGACTTGAGTCTTTCCTCTCCCAGCCGGATAGAAGTGGAGGACCCCCCGGACAGACGAGGTGGTGCTACCCGCACCGGATCGGGACCGGGAACACCTGGGGATGAATTTGCGCCATTCCCAGCAGCCGGAGTGAATGACGAAGAGGGGGGTGAAACAGCTGAGGAGAGCCGGGGGCCCAAAGCTGACGGGACAGCGGGGAGAGCGGGCCCAGGAGCGGGAGCAGCTGATTCACTTCTTCGGCAAGACACAGGAGCTACAGCAGGCTGGGAGGCGGAATTCATGTGGTTTCTTGGAGCGGGATCCGGACGGGGCTCTCGCTGAGATGAGCGGGGAATTTGGGAGGGACGTCTTCTGAATGTGAGATCGGGAAAACGCCGCTCCTGTGCGGTGAGCGAAGCCAACAGGTCAGCGTATTCCGGATAATCGTTCAGCTCTGGGTTCTTCTCGACCAGCCTGACCGCCGCAATCACGTTCTTCATGGCTACGGGGGGAACGGCGGCGGAACAAGCGGCTGCCACTCGGTCCGCAATGCGCATCGCTGTCACTCTCATCTTCTCCGGGGGAAACCCGGTTGACGTCACTCTATCCTGGGGATCACCCCTGGGTGAGGCGAACTCCTGGACTGGATCGGCGGCAGGAGCGGGATTCCGAAGCGAGGAGTGATGACGTCCTGTCTTCGGCTTCCTGCCGGAGTTCTCCTCCAGCCTACGGAGTCTCTCCCAGGCCACAGAGATGTCTGCCCTTCTCGCCTTAACCTCGGGGAGAAGGAAGTAGCGAGAAAAGTTGTTAATCATACCCTCGGCGAGCTCCAAGCGCCAGCGTATCTCGCTGGGAGAATCGTAGAGGTCCGTGGTGAACAGCGTTCCGTCCACAAGGTCCAGAGCCTCCGAGAGATCGTGGCCTGGGTGCCGCATGCGTCTCCTGGAGGGAGACATGATACAGGCCTGCCTGCACCCAGAGGAAGGGAAAAAAAAACGTTGAGTCCCACAGCAAACTCACGGTCGCGGCCGTCTCAGTCTGGCTGCGACCTACTGTCATAACTCTGGCTCTCACGAGCCAGAAAAGAGATACGAGGGCGACCAGTGAGTTGGCGTAATTTATTAATACAAACACACACACTACACTAAATAACAAACAGCAAAGTAAAGAGCCACGTGGGGCAAAAATACACACAGAACTGAGGATAACATACAACCCAGGGAGAAAGGCTAGAGAGGCGGCGAGGGAAAAACGCACGCCGAGTCGCAGCACTTACTTTGGGGAAGCGTCGAGGTAACGGCGAACTGAAGCTAGTCGTAGGAGCTAACAGTCGTGGAAAACACAAGGCATGTCTTTCCATAGCGAGGTCGCAGCAACGAGTAACTCTCGGCTGCTCGCTTAAATGGGGGAGATGATTGGGAATAGGAGACAGCTGTCCCAGCGCAGCTGAACTAGACAGCTGGCAATCAGCTGAGCGCTGTCAAAGAACGGGCCTTGGAAGACCCGGCACGGACTACCATGGAGCAGGAGCGACACTGGACAACCTGAATGCAGAGAAAGATAGCGTTCAGGTCGTGACACACACTACAACGTTTGGACCGACTTTTACTGATGTTTTGGCAAATGTCTGGCTCTGTTGGCAAAAGTTGGTAAAAGTAATAGTTCGTGTTTGTTGGTAGACACTGGCGAAAGTTGTGTTCTTTGAAAATTTTCAGCATGCTGAAAATTTGCTGATGTCTGGAAATACACGGTGAAAGTTGTGCTCATTTTGTAAAAGTTCCTGAGCGCTGGGCTAAGTTATGCAGAGTTCACCTAAGTCGGCCTAAGTTAAGCTTCATTGGCAAATGCTGACTGAAATGCTGGCGAAAGCAGATATTTTTAGGCCAAAACTCACTTCAGAAATGCACGGACACAAGAGAAATGGAGAGAAGGGAGAATTTTAAAAAAGAAAAATATATATATAATCTCCCAAAAATGTGACAGCCCAAAAGAAAAATAAAATCTCCTCATTGCAAAGTTTATTGTTCTTAATTTTCTGTTCCATGAGTAATCATTCTCCAGGATTGATTGGTTCGGCTTCCATTGTGGAGAATTAAACAACGCTGATGTGATGTCAAAAAGTAAATGACATCTAACGAGAGCGTATGTTATTTTAATGGAGAGAACTGTAACAGTCAAAATATAATCACCTGTCATTTTATTTATAAGATGATATACTAAATAGTTTTTTTTTTATTCCATCTACATTCACATTTTAATTGTGGACTTACTGTTGGAGTCTATAGATAGGCATTATTGTATTATCTTTAGAGGAATGAATGAATGAATGAATGAATGAACAGGGGAAAAGGGTATGCAGAAGTAACTACATAGGACTATAAAATGAAAATAAATACTGAAACATATGTCCAGGGGAGGGAGCTTAGTTCTAAGGCAAAGCTGTCGATTTACCAGTCAATCTACGTTCCTACTCTCACCTATGGTCACGAGCTTTGGGTAATGACCGAAAGAACGAGATTGCGGATACAAGCGGCTGAAATGAGCTTTCTCCGTAGGATTGCTGGACTCACCCTCAGAGATAGGGTGAGGAGCTCAGTCATCCGGGAGAGGCTCAGAGTAGAACCGCTGCTCCTCCACATTGAAAGGAGTCAGTTGAGGTGGTATGGGCATCTGATTAGGATGCCTCCTGGACGCCTCCCACTTGAGGTGTTTCAGGCACGTCCCACTGGGAGGAGACCCCGGGGCAGACCCAGGACTCGGTGGAGAGACTATGTCTCCCAGCTGGTCTGGGAACGCCTTGGTATCCCCTCTGAAGAGCTGGAGCAGGTGGCTGGGGAGAGGGAAGTCTGGGCTTCTCTGCTTGAACTGCTGCCTCCGCGACCCGGACCTCCGGAAAAGCGGTAGAAGATGGATGGATGGATGGACATATGTCCAAGGGCGATACGTTCACTCCAAAAGCAGGTCCAGAATGGCAGGAAGCCTCCACAAACGCTGATCTTTATATGAGCATCGCCTGACACTGATGTCAGCTGACCTGCGCTGAGTATTTGTTTGTTAACCTAAGTTGGTAACAGCTACACATACGGTAGCCTAAGTTGGCAAACTTTACCAACGCTGAATGCAACGCTGGCAAATGCTAGCAAAAGTTCATAAAAGTTCGTAAAAGTTGGTGTGTGCTGGATTAAAAAAAACACAAACGTAATTTCACCGATGTTTGGACTAATTTCTCTGATTTTTCAAAACATCTGTAAAAGTTGGTCCACATGCTTTAGTGTGAACACAGCTTTACAGGAACATAAATCAGACATCACACTCAGCCGGTGTCATGTTTCAAGGAACAGGAGAGGGAGGGGAAGAGCAGCGCACACAGAGGCCAGAGAAATTGAGTGGCCTTTGTGGGAAACTGAAAAAACTAGGTGTTCGACAGTGTCCCCTTGAAAACTCAGGGGCGCCTCCAGAAATTTTTCATGGGAGCGGGGGGATATATGGGGGCCACTGAAAATCTTGGGGTGGCACATCAAAATCAATTTAAAATGAAATCATGTTGCATGCCTGTTCACGTTTGGTCTGAACGCACCTTGACAGTGTGATCTGTCCTACTTTGCTGTATTTTGTTAATATTTGTTTATAATATACAGCACACATCAATTATTCTTAAACATCTACATGTAAAATATGACATAGAAAAACAAGTTATAAAATTATGCTAGACTGTTCAGTAGCAGGGACCAGGGGTGGCCACTGGAGGGGCCCAAGTGGTGGTGGTGGTGGGGGCGCCCTGGGGGCATCCTTTTGAAAACTGTGGATGTTAAAACACCCACAGGTGCGACGCCTATGCTTGAAGTCAACTATGTCACAGTTCTACCGCCGGCTGAAAGGAAGAAGGCGATTCTTTAAGGCAAGGCAGGACTTTGTGCAAGGATGCTTTATTAAATAAATAAAACAAAAGGCACCACGGGAACTACATATATAAGCGGCTAGGCTAGGAAGGCTAACCGGGGATGTGTACGTGACCGGTCCCAGAGGGAGAATACTGCAATCTCAGCACACCAATGAGTGGGTAACGCCAGCATAAATAAGAAACCAATCAATTAACTAACACAGGACAGCTGGAAACTAATTAGAAACTAAACGATAACACCAGGGAGAGAAACTAAAGGCAGAAAATGAAACTATAACTAGACCAGAAAAAAAAACAAAGGAACCTTTCAAAAGACTGGCTAGGAGCTAAGGATAAACAAAGAACATTAGTGACAACTGTGACGGCCCCTTTGGCCCTCTTATTAATGCAGTTCTTTTCCAGGTAATTGATGGGCGGGGCCGTTTACTCTGACAACTGGATGCACCTGGGCCCGGTGTTCTGGAAGCCTCAAGACCCCCTCAAGAACCCCTGCTCCATTCATTCTGGAGAGGTTCCTCTCCGCGCACAGTGTTTTGGGTTATGTTGGTTCATCATACAACATGCACTCACTATATTTTCACACATCCATCACTCCCACACAACTGATTCAACAGATCTCCACACTTAAACCTTTTTCTTTCTAGTTACCTCCGCCAGGCCGAAAAGGCCAGGAGGAGGTTATGTTTTTGCCAGGGTTTGTGTGTTTGTCTGTCTGTCTGTCTGTTTGTCTGTCTGTCTGTCTGTTGGTTAGCAAGATAACTCAAAAAGTCTTGGACGGATTTGCATGAAACTTTCAGGCGTTGTTGGAAATGGTACAAGGAAGAACTGATTAAATTTTGGGGGTGATCCGGTTCACCGTCTGGATACAGGAATTTTTTTAAAGCATTTTTCCTCACTGTGACATAGGGCCATTTTCAACATGTGCGCATGCGCAATGGAGGCCGCTGGGCGTCGTGTCTGACCAACACAAACTCCGCCTTCTTCAACGTTTTAGCCACAAAAGCACGCGGAAAACACTGCTGGCCTGGGCACGCCAGCGTGGCTGCTTTTGCACCACGCTGCAAAACCTGACACGGCCACCTGTCCGCCGCCCCATTATTTGCCACAAATTCCCTGCCCAGCTATAGGCGCTGCGTAAAAACGACCTCTCTGCCAAGGAAGACTCTAAATTCTGTTTTGCCGCCGAGCGCAACCCCAATATAATATAAAACCCACGCCAACCTGTCTAACCAATCTGCATCCGTCAGTGGAGGAGATGGACACACCAACACTTCAGTTTATTACCTCCGCCAAGGAGGCAATGCTTTTACAACCGTAAAACGGGGCTATAAGGGACGGCGGGGTAATATGGGACACTTTTCTAAATGTAATTCTGCTTTTTTAATTTTGCTTCCGCCTACATTTGATGAAGGATTCATGGATATTTGACAATAACAACACAACTCAGCATCCTGCTCAAAATAAAAAAAGCACAATTACATTTAAAACATTTCCCACAAAAGTCTCCCTTATTAACCCGCCGTCCCTTATAGCCCCATTTTACACTACTGAACCACTAATCCTATCACTATCACATTGATTGTCATTCATTAATTGTCTGTTTATTGCACTGTCCATGTCAAAGAAACAAATAATCATTGTGAATCCAATTGCTACTCATATCTTTTCATGCTCAGGGAATCTGAAAACGTACACACAAACACTCTATGGGGGGAACTGTGCCGCTTGGCGGAGGTCTGCGCTCTCCGAGTGCTTTTCTAGTTGGTAAATTTGCTTTAACAAATAAATAGTATCATTGGCAATCTTGGCATCTCTCCCCTTTATTTTGTTATGGCATTGGAGCCGGCCATGAAAAAGTGGGGGCTCGTCTGTTTTAGAGCCGGTGTGCACACCTATTGTATTTGGTGTGGAGAGTGCAAATAAAGGAACCAGACTTACACGACAGACGAACTTTATTTCTCACTCTCACTTCATATATACACAGAAAAAGAACTCCTCAATACACCAGGGTCTCTCCTTTTATACCACTTCATTCCTTCCCCCTGCTGCCTGAAAACTTGCATTATAATACGTTTACACATTCACCCCTTGCTGTCCCCACAGCTACTCCTTCCTGCTGCATTACCATCTTTTCCCATTACAATACGTACTGTCCTTCTCCATTAAATCCCCCATGCTCTGCCAGCAGAGGGAATATTCCCCTCCCCTCTGCTTCCAGTCTGAGATGAATATGCCAGCGTGGATTCCCTACATTGGGTTCCTTTTAATTCAATTCAATTCAATTCAGCTTTATTTATATAGCGCCATTCCACAACAACAGTCATCTCATAGCACTATCAACTGTAGGGGGAACCCCCACAGTTGCAGAAAGACCCCAGCAATCAGGCAATCCCTTGTGAGCAAGCACTTGGCGACGGTGGAGAGGAAAAACTCCCTTTTAACAGGAAGAAACCTCCAGCAGAACCAGGCTCAGGGAGGGGCAGTCATCTGCTGCGACTGGCTGGGGGGTGAGGGGATAGAAAAGAAGAAAAGAACAGACATGTAGAGAGCAAACAGCACGATGGGGACTCAGTCTATGGGAGAGAACAAACAAATGTTAATGACCAGCAAAAAAAATATTTCATTGAGAGTGAGAAAAGGAGTGAGGCCCAGTGCATTACTGGAGGTCCCCCGGCTGACTAAACCTATTAGCAGCATAACTAAGGGAGGGTTCAGAAACACATGATCCCTCCCTAATTGTAGGCTATATCAAAAAGGTAGGTTTTAGCCCTATTCTCAAAAACAGAGATCGAGTCTGACTCCCGAATCCAGATTGGCAGCTGATTCCACAGGAGAGGAGCTTGATAACTGAAGGCTCTGCCTCCCATTGTACTTTTGGAGATTCTAGGTATTACAAGTAATCCTGCATTTTGGGAGCGTAGTGCTCTGTTAGGATAATACGGTAGTATCAGATCTTTTAAATAACAAGGAGCCTGATTGTTTAGAGCTTTGTAAGTAAGAAGAAGGATTTTAAACTTAATTCTAAACTCTATGGGAAGCCAATGAAGGGAGGCCAGAACCGGAGAGATATGATCTCTCTTTCTAGTACCTGTTAAAACTCTTGCTGCAGCATTTTGGATCAGCTGAAGACTTTTTAAAGATGTTTTAGGACAGCCTGATAATAAAGAATTACAATAATCTAATCTCGAGCTAACAAAAGCGTGGATCAGTTTCTCAGCATCACTCTGAGACACGATGCTCCTAATCTTGGCAATATTACGCAAATGATAGAAGGCAGTCTTAGAAACAAATTTAATATGTGAATTGAAGGACAAATCCTGATCAAGATAAGATAAGATAAGATAAGCCTTTATTAGTCCCACAATGGGGAAATTCCAGGATTGCAACAGCACAGGGATAGCAACACTCAGAGCAACAATCAGAAGGCAAGAAAAAACAAGAGCAGCTAGTATACATATGTACATATTACTATAAATATCTATATATATATACTGTAGACACACAGTGCGGAGCATTGTGGTTGGTGGATGTGCAGCAGAAAGTCTAAGCTCTCTCTCCGCGGATGCGGCGCATCTGATTCGATTTGGCTTTTTGGTGCTCCTGATTTAATTCAATGTTTTTTGCGCTTCTGTCTAAATTTGGCGTTTTGGTGCACTGTGCAGGTGTTTAGAGTGGGCAGGTTTTTTTAGTGCACGGTGGGGAGACGTCCGGAAGGTTAAGCTACTTGTTGGCTGTTTTGGTTTGGAAAAGAGCCTCAGTTTGGTCAGATGGAAGGTAAGTGATAACATGCTGGTTTAATTTTGTTTGTTTTGAGCTGAAGCTGCAGTGCCTATGTGTTATGTCTGGAACTGGAGTCAAGGAGGAGAGCAATAGTGGAGCTGAACAGACATTTATTATAACACAGGGCGCAGTGCACCTGACCACACATACGACCGCTGGCAGAAGTAAAGGTGGAAAAGACCACCCACCTACCTGCAGCCCTTCTTATACGGACAGTGTTGGTGGAACCGGAACATGGAGCCACCACCCCGTGCCACACAAATAAGAGCTCCAAACACAATACAGCATATGAACAATAAATAACTACACAACATTTACCCCCTGCAGAAAATCCAAAACACACATACAATCAGCCCACCCCAATTTGGAACCCGAATCATCCGTTAAACAAAACTAAATTAAAATCACAAAAAGGGGCCTATGGCATTCACACAAAATAACTAAAATTAGGGGGGACGGGTAGACTGCCGTCCTACCCCCCACATGGCGAGGCGGGTTAATCTGCTGCCCATGATATATAAAAGTCCCTTTAAAAAAAAAAAAAAAAATTACTGCCGTGTGTTATGTATGGAAATTGGACTTTGGGGTTTGCCGTAGCACCGCCAGGGTGGGGGGAGTAGGTGATGTCAGGCGGGCTACGGTGGGGAATATAAATTGGAATAAGAACTCAATAAAGTTCAGTTGTATGTTCCCAGAGAAACTCTCCGTTCTGCGTTATTCCCGACATAACATTTGGCGACAACTTGAAAACAAATGGGTGCATGTATCATAGAACCATCTCCGTTCCTGCAGTGCCAGGGTACACCATATAAACCATGAGCACGGTGAAAAATATGTTCAAGGTCTATGTATGTGACAGCGGCTAGACTCGGCAATATCACCGACGAAAGACGGAGGAGCTTGTTGGTGCACTATCTGGGCGCGGAATGACAGCGCATTTTCTTTGGGCTGTGTGGGGACGGTTCACTGGAAAAGGGTTTGCTAATGATGGACAATATTTTCGGCGACCACTCCACAGTCACCGAAAGAAGATATGCGTTTTTTGACCACCAACAACATGCTGGTGAGTCCACCCTGTCATTTATTATGGAGCTACACAGCCTAGCGGGAAAATGCGCCTTTGGGACACTAGCGGACGAGCTAGTGAGGGACAAGTTAGCCGATAGCACAACCAGTTCGTGGCTGGGAAGCATGCTAAGATTAGCCCGACAGCCTTTATCCCTAGATGGGGTGGTGGACTTGGTGAAGCTACGGGAGTCCGCATCTCTACAGAGGCTAAGCACGTCAGCTAGCGAGGAGCCGGTGGACTGTGCCCCCGCACCAAGGACGATAGTTAGCATGCTAACAAGGCCTCAAGGGCGGGCTAGGAGGAAGAAAAAAGGCGGCCAGTGGCATGTGACGGAGCCTATGTAACCTTTACGGATCTGGTGAGAGCAGGACCCGGGGAAACTGAACGTGTGTGTAGCACATGTGGGAAGAGGGCCACTCAAATGGTATGTTGTACAGCTCGATGGCATTGAGGTGCCCCGTATGGTGGACTCGGGGCTGGTAGATCCATCCTAAGTCTGGCTACACTGAGGAGGCTGTTCCCAGCGAAAATTGTCAAAGCAGGGGCAGTGAGAATGTTCAGCTATGGCCATGCAGAGATTGAAATGGTGGGCACGGCGGAGTTTGATGTGATGTGCGGACCGAAGATGGTGCCTAGATTCACCTTCCAGGTGGCACGACAGGAGGTGAACCTGTTAGGGATTGATCTGCTGGGGGAGCTGGGCTTCTCTATATAGGATCCGGAGGGCTTAGTGGTGTTGACAGTATACGCTGACTGGCAACTTTGTTGGCCAGCGTTGTTCACAGGCCTGGGCCGGATAGACGCCTTCTATCATCGCCTGCTGGTAGATGAGACCGTGAAACCTAAGATTCAACTGTTGCTGTGCCTACCCCTAGCGCTACGTGATGAAGTCTCAGCGGAGCTGTCTAGGCTGCTGGATTCCAGGATCATTGAGAAGGTGGATGCCTCACCTTGGATTTCTAATCTGGTGGTAGCGAAGAAGAAAGGAGGGGGGATCAGGCCTTGTATAGATCTGCGGGTGGTTAACAAGGCGATCATCCCAGACAAATGCCCCTTCCAACCATGGAGGAGCTTACAGCGACATTTAGTGGATCCCAGGTGTTCACGAAGCTGGACCTCCGACAGGGTTATCTACAGGTGCCGTTCCACCAGGACAGCAGGAAACTGACGGCGTTCGTGACCCACATGGGGGTCTTTAGGTATACCAGGATGCCGTTCAGACTGAGCTCCGCCCCCAGCTGCTTCCAAAAGGTGATGCGCTGGCGGGTCTTGAGGGCATGGTAGCCTATTTGGATGATATCGTAGTGCATGGCACGTTAAGGAAGGAGCATGATAAGAGGCTGGAGAAAGTTCTGAAAACGCTGCAGGACTACGGGGTCACCCTAAATGGAGAAAAGTGTCTCTTCGCAGCGCATGCCATTGAATTTGTGGGTTTTCGGCTGACAGGGAAGGGCCTCCATCCACTACACTCAAACATGGAAGCGGTCCTTTGCATCCCGGACCCTTCTACACCTGCCCAGATCTCGTCATTTCTAGGCATGGTGAACTTTTATGGGCGATTCATTCCACACTATTCGAAAACAACTGAGCCTCTCCGGGCCATGATAAAGCAAAACGCGCCATGGGAGTGGACACCAGTCTGTTCAGCGGTGGTCTCCAAATTGAAGCGTCCTGGCACTGTTGCATGACGGCCACCTGGGGGTGGTGAGAGTGAAACAACGTACTAGAGAATCGGTGTGGTGGCCGGGCATTGATAAAGACATCGAGGCCATGGTGAAGCACTGTGTGCCATGCCTGGAGAGCGGCAAGACCGGCGGACCTCCTCCTCCACCACTTAGGCCAGTCATATACCCAGAGGGGCCCTGGAAACACGTTGAGCTGGACATCTGTGGTGAATTCCATACAGCGCCTTCAAACAGCAGATTCCTACTGGTGGCCTATGACATGTTCTCAAAGTTGCCGGAGGTGCTACCTACCAGCTCGGTAGCAACAGAAGTGGATACGGGGTTCCTGACGTCTTTGTTTGCTAGTTGGGGGACCCCGAACAAGCTCATGATGGACAATGGCCCGCAGTTTGTATCTGGGGCGTTTGAGGAGTTTTTGCACAGCAGGGGTGTGGAGCACATGAAGACGGCATTCTGTCATCCGCATGCCAATGGAGGGGTCGAAAGGTTTAACCTCTTGCACTCTGGTGTACCACGGACGGGCACGTCTCTGTGTCCTAGAGCGCACGAGGGCGCACGAGGACGCTGCGTCCAAGAGCGCACTGAAAAAAAAAGCTGCATTTCCGTTCTTCCACTACAGACACAGCCGCGAACAGATTAGATATGATTGACCTCTCATTCGACTAATAAGAGCCTTGAATTGGGTTTCTGAAAACTTGAAGAACCAATGACTGCAAACCTAGCAAAAAGGACCCGCCTACCAACGCTGCAAATGCAGCAAGCCACTTGAAGCACAGAAGTTCGAAAGCTGTTTTGTGTAAGGCTGGGTGAAGAGAGACTGCTGCAGCAGATGAAAAAAGGACCCGCAGGAAGAACCGCCACAGACCCAGCAGCACGGAGACCACCCACAAGTGCGACCTGTGTGACAGGGACTGCCATTCGCGCATCGGCCTGTTCAGCCACAGGCGGTGCTTTTTTTTTTTTTTATTCCAGCAGAGTAGACGTTTAGGATTCTCTTCCATGGTCATCATAGACCGACGGAGGCCGACGACGAAGGCTGGGTGACACACACGCGTTCGCCAGTCTTTTTTTCTTACTACTGTTATTTGTTTTGAAAAATCGTTCGCAAAAACTGCAATCATGGAAGCACAAAACCGCAATAATGGAATTATGTTTTGACCAGATCTCGAGACCAGAACCACGAGTCCATAATAAGCGGACCAGCTTCATGTTCGTCTGACAATGAGGAAGAGAAGTTCGCCAGCTACGCTGCTGTTGTGAACAGGTAAGTGTTATAAGCTAAATTATTCTTTATCCCTGAAAATTGTAATCAAAAATGACTTTTGACTGATCGATAAATTACAACTGTGCGGCGCACGAAGTCCAAAGTCCATGCGCCGCGGTACACAGTTCGTGTGCCACGTCCGGACCGTGAACGCCCCCCCCCCTACTCTTCTGTAGCAAGGGGGGGGGCCGCGGTGACCGCGGTGACTGTGTGCCGTGGTCGCCACATCGCCACATGACTATTCCGTCATGTAGCGATGGCCAATGTCCGTCCTCTGTAGCGGGGTGGGGGGGGGGGAGTTGTTATCTTCTACATTACAAATATTTTAGAATAATTTTTAGTGCACTGTAGGTTATTTTTTCTTGTAAAAAAAAAGGCACACATTTTTTACGTGGCATGCTTCTTTGTGTGTGGGGGCTTGTTTGTTCATTCATTCATTCATGAATGAATAAACAACCCCCACACACACACACACACACAGCCCTGAGTGTCACCTTTCATTAGAGCCCAAGATGAAGCTTCTATATTGAATCATTCAAAAGTTACAGACGCTTTTCCAAACTGTGCCATTTGGCACAATTTGGCACAGTTCAAAAATGCCTGGGAACTACCTGAGAACAAAGCTGTGTAATATATTCATTTTTTGTGGTATTGTTACAAAATTTTGACCTCAGCTGGATAACACTTGGTTCTACATTTCTGTTGCATTTTCCAGCCCGGATCTGAAGTTGTGTGTTATTTGCAAGCATTTGTATCCAAAAAAACACCCAGGCGAAATTTATTTTCTTCAAGTTCAGTATGTTTAGATGACTGTTACTCAGTGGCAGGAGCACTTAGAGAGATTATGACTGTTTTGCCAAAAAATTCAAAGTGTTTTCTTTTAAATGAGACTAACCCCATGAAGATGCTGCAAAGGGTTGAAGAACAGCTTTTGATTTACTTTGGGCACATTATTTTTTGGTGTTTTTAGGGAAATTGACCAGAGTGCAAGGGGTTAATAAGACCCTAAAGAACGGACTGAGAGCGCACCTGGTGGATGGCTTCACCTTCTCGGATGCCCTCCAGAACACACTGCTTCACTACAGGGCATCAGTCCACGCCACGACGGGCTGCTCCTCGGCAGCCCTCATGCTGGGGCGAGAACTGTCTTTGCCAGTAAACCGTTTGAGACCACCGGTGGTGTCTCCCCAGAAGGATATGGAGGCACTGAGGAGCAGGGTCACTGGTCAGCAAAGCAAGATGAAGCGGCGGTTTGATAAAAAGCATAGGCATCAAGTTTGGGCCAAGCATCCTCTCTGGACTCACAAGTTGCAGCCACTTTGGACGGGACCACGGCAGCTCGTGAGGCAGCGGGTCCTGGATAATTTTGAATTCGATGATGGGTCCAGGTGGCATGCCAGCAGACTGAGACGTTTGTTGCCTGGCCAGAGGAATCTGGATACCATGGGACATCTCAGTGAGAGCTGGGACTGGGCAGCCCCACCTGATATGGACTCACAGGCTGAACCAATGGTGCCTGGTGCAGAGTCCCCTCGTAGGGGATGCCCGGCTAGAGTGCGTCGGAGGTATCTGGAGGATTATGTCACTAGAACTATCATGGACAGTGCCAGTTGGATCTAGCAGCAGAATAACCCTCTCCAACCTGACAGGGCACTCTGGCAGTCTACCCAGACGTCCTTGGGTTCCCTTGTTTGTTCAAAAAAAAAAAAAAGAGAGGACTGAGTTTATTATATTAACTTGTGTTGAGTTTGATGGTATGTTGTGTTTGGAACTTGTGGGGTGGGGGTACATATGTATGGAAATTGGACTTTGGGGTTTGCCATAGCACCTACAGGGTGGCGGGAGTAGGTGACGTCAGGTGGGCTACGGTAGGGAAAATAAATTTGAATAAGAACTCAATAAAGCTCAGTTGTATGTTCCCAGAGAAGCACTCCGTTCTGTGTTATTCCCGACATAACACGATGTCTCCTGCTTAAAACAGAACACCAAAACAATCCCAGAACTATAAATACATATTAACAACTAACAACAAATACATACCCATGGCTTGGTGAGGATGACCCGTCCCCCCCCCCCCCCACAGACCCTTTACCATTCAGTCCACCCCTGGAGGTAGCTCGTTTGCTGGGCCACAGCTGGTCACCTCAGTCCTGATGCACCTTCTCCTCCACACCTCCGAGCACTCCAGTCATCTGAGGCCGTGCCCAACTGCCTTCTTCAGGGCACGCCGTAACTCATTAGGATGGTGCCACAAGCCATCCAACAGCAAAAGGTAATCATTGTGCCGCTCGCCTGTCACCTACAGCCGGCCCTGGTACTGCTCCATCTTCCACTTTTCTCTCAGCCACCTGGACCACCTGCCTGAGTCCGAACCCAGTCCATGACTCCAAACGGGGCCCTGCACGGCCTGCAGTGTATCCGCCTGGCACTTGATCTCCCAGTGCCATTCACTCCTCCCCCAACTGCTTGTAAATCCGCTGTGAACCCTGCCGATGTGGCCCAGTGTTCACTGGCCCGCCACGGCAGTGCTCCAGGAACACCTGGGACCATCTTTTGGGCATCGCCTGCTGCCAGTCTCTCCCCTGTGCCGCCTGGTACCCTCGTCCAGGGCGACTCGGACACTGGCACCGGGGCCCTCCCACAGTGACCCTAAGCATAACAAGGCCTGTCCACTTTCCGGAGTGCCCAGCAATTGTTCATCCCACACAGCGTCGTCCTGAACTCTTGGAACCGGTCGGTCCCACTGTCTGCAGCCCGACCCTTCTTCCCCAGCACTGTTCCCGATGGAAAACCCGAGCCCATAAAACAAGTTGCAGCCCATGGTGTTCGTGCTGCAGGCCATCACGATGAACTCCACATTGGCCATCTCCGCCGACTTGTACCGAGCCGTCAGTCTGACGGTACCCACCATGGCCAACCGTCCTCCTCCATAGCCGCAAAGCGGCGCTAAGTCACTTCCAATTCTGTAGTGGGGAAAACATTTTCTAACCATAGCCCAGTTCAGCAGCGAACTCTCCGCCCCTGTGTCGATCAGCATTGGTACCGGTACTCCATCCAACTCTACCATGCAATGTGTGTGCCTACTGGTACTCGGGGGCACAGTATGAATCACCGTCGGGGCGGGAGGAGTCGAGCTCTTGCATGGGCTATCTTGTTCCGCTGACTGGCACACCCTCACGAAATGACGTAGATGGCCACAATTGCCGCAGTGCTTTCCTCTTGCCGCACACTCCCTTGTAGCGGTGTTTCGTGGACCCGCAGCCCATACACCTGGGCTCCCCTGGGGCAGACCTCATCCATACAGCGTTGGCCCTCTCGGCATCATCCTCAACACTCCCATCGCTGTCCGGGTCCAATACCTGTGTGGCCATGGAGGACCCCAACTCTCATGGTGATAGACGCTCACGTAGCTCCCGAGTTAGCTCATCTGCTGCCTCCCGGTGGAGAGCCAACTCGACGGCCTTGTCCAGCGTCAGTTGGTCGCGAACCATTTCTTCCTCCAACCGTCCGAACCAACACTCAGCGGCTAGCTGCCTCAAGTCCAATTCAAACCAAGCCGCTGGATGGGTTTGCTAACCTGTTGGCGGTGCTGTTGGAACTTAATCCTTCGGACAATGATGTTGCCCGGTGCTCTGAAATGGCGCGCCATTAACTCAACCACTTCTTCGTAGTTGTCCGTGTCACCAAGCGGGCCCAAAATCCTCTGGTCCTCCATTCCCAGGTTGTGCACAAGCAATGCATGCGCCCTCAGCTTCTCCATCCTTCTCAGGTCCAATGCCACCATATACACTTTAAAGGCTTCATACTACCAAGGCCACAGCACCGGTACCTTACCTGGGAGCTCCAAGAAAGGCTGAATTGGTGCTCCACACGCTTCCATGGCTTTTCTTCTCGTCGCCAAATGTTATGTCTGGAACTGGAGTCAAGGAGGAGAGCACACGTTTGTTATATTACAGGGCGCAGTGCACCTGACCACACATACACCTGCTGCAGAGGTAAAGGTGGAAGAGAGCGTCCCTCCCACCTGCAGCCTTTCTTATACACACGGGGTTGGACCATGAACCAGAACATGGAGCCACCACCCGGTGCCACAAAAATAAGAGCTCCAAATACAACACAATATGAACAATAAATAACTACACTACACGCATGAAATTCAAATGACGCTCTGATCTATCCCTCAGATTTATCAATGAGTGAACGATCTGAGATTGACTAGATATGCACAGATTAATAAATACTATGCAGACCTTTTCATTCAATCATATTTATACCCAAATGTGTGCCGATTTCTATGCACTTTTGATAAATGAGGGCCTTTGACCCCAGAAGCAGATGGGCTACAGCTGCAGAAGACCTCCTAAGAACCATAAACTGAGGCTAAAATTTTACAGACTCACTAGAACTGGACAATAGAAGATTTTTATTTAGTATTTATTTTTTTGTGTCCTTTATTAATCCCAGAGGGAAATTCAGGGCATCCACGTGGATGGAAGAGGCACCCATGGTGCAGCATTAATCCCTTCACCATTCACACCTATGAAAGGGTTAATGGAAAGTTAGTGCCAAAATAATAATTCTGTAGGTAATCTTCAATTATGCTCTACACAGATTCCATACATATTCTGTTTGCATGCTTATGAACAAATTTGTGGTGTTAAACTCTGGTAAACTGGAATTAGGCAGAGCTACAGAGCTCTCTCTCTCTCTCTCTCTCTCTCTCTCTCGTTGTAGTCAGGTCTATCACATTAGTTACACACCCAAACCAACGTTCTCACACACACTTTTGATTGTACATTTTAGGACATCGGTAACGTGAATAGTGGATGGCCTGTTCACGTCAGAGTTAAACTGGCCAATCAGACGGTCGCGTACAAGCCCATCCTATTGTATGGGGGTTGGTCCAACCCGCCAACTCGAGAAGATAAATGTATGTCGCACCTGGAAGTCGTGGTCAGTGTAGCAACGCTCCAGAGGGAGCTGTGTCACGCTGCACCCAGCGCTGCTTGCTTTACTTGTGACTTCTAAATAAATGTTCCATCTTTAAATTGAAGAAATGTCCGGCTTGTTCTTGGATCTTTCAATCAAAGAATTGGGTGTTTTTCTAACAAATTGGTGCTGTGACCTGGATTGAACTATTCCGAGGCAAGCCTGAACACAACAGATGGGAAGGTCCCTTTTCAGACGACCGTGGTGGTGCCTGAACAAAAGAAAAGTAAGCCGAAAACCTTTCCTTACACAAAATTTCTGCAGTTTGGCCATTCTAAATTTACATTTGTCTGATAAAGGGGTATATCTGATCTCCAAATTTTATCATTTGGTTGGGAGTCACATGTAAAGTCTAAACAAATAGTCAAATAGTTTAAAAAGTTAAAAGGGAAGTGCACATGTTCTATTTTCAGTCTGAGGTAGAACGATCGCGATCATGGACATACAATTCACGGGTGTATGGTCCATCAAATTTTAAAACATTTTGGAGTCAGTCTGAACCAAAATACCGAGACTTAGGAGGCCAAGGTGACTAATAATCACCCAGGTTCATCAAATTATAAGCCAGGTTTAGTAACCTGTTGCCAGCGGGAGCCATTGAAAGTGTTAGACCCGATGCCGCTGTGGAGCGAGGCCACGACCATTTAATCTGCTGGACACATGGCACAGTTTGTACTCGGGGCTGAAAGAAGCCTCTAGTGAAAGTGTTCTCTGTGTATCAGAGTTAGTCACAGCACCGCTTGTGCTTGGGGGACCTGCCGATGCCTCAGCGAAAGTGTCCTCTGTCTAACAAAAATTAAACGGATCGGTGAGGTTTTGGGATGCAGTCTGTACCCAGAACTTAATAAGACATAGGAGGCAACGGCCGTGCCTGTCTTCCAAATTAAGAGAACAGGATTAGCCTGTTGCTGGGGGGTTAAGTGACCGACCCGATGCCGTTAAGGAACGATGCCATGTAGGCGAAGTGTTTCGGAGCAGTCTGTTCCAAAATAATTATGAGACTTAGTGAACAGCGGTGATCAGCGATCGACCGCGTTCGTCTCCCAAATTAAAGGACCCGGATTAGCCTGGGCGCCATTAATTTTGGTTGCAGTCTGTGCCGGAATAAGAGACTTAGGGAACAGCGGAATCAACCGTGTTTGTCTCCTAAATTAAAGGACCCGGATTAGCCTGGGGGCCAGTAATTTCTGTTGCAGTCTGTGCCGGAATAAGAAACTTAGGGAACAGCAGAATCAACCGTGTTCATCTCCCAAATTAAAGGAACCAGGGATAGCCTGGTGCCAGATGTCTTTGTTAATTTTGTGTCTTTAAGGGATAAAAGTGTGGTTTGAGAAATACTGGGGGTGGAAATATCAAACTTTTCCCATAGTATGATTTAACTAATGGCGCGCTCCGGACTGCATAGCCAGAACAAAGGTGAGTGTGTGTTTTTCCACAAAAGGAGGGAGGTAATGCGCCCCCACCACCGAGTGGAGGTGAGATTGTAAAACAGGTTACTGAACAGAGAATTATTTGAGGTAACAGTATTAAAATGAAGCGCTAAATTAAAGTTGTGAGGTTCTTCTGGCATGTGTACAGCTGGGGTTAGGGAGGCAGCGCTCCATTTCCTTAAAAAAAAAAAGTGGTTTGTGAACAATAGGCTCAGGAGCCATCTTGCACATGTTGTATTCACTGCACATATGCATGAGAACGCCATCTTGAACCACCTTCAAGCTGTGGCACAGTGCCTCCATCGTGTGGTCAAATATAGGAAGTGCAGTATTTCACAAAATTACTGCCAATATGAACTTAAATCTTAATAATAAATTTGGAACCTTATCTCTCTGGCTGAAAGGAAAGCTTTAAGTCTGCGCATGGCAAAATAAAGTCCTCCCGCACCCGCCTATGTGGGTTTGTTTGTAGTGAGGCAAAAGCATGCCCACTCAGCTTGGAGAGAAAAGGCTCAACTTTAAATTAGGCAGAGGGAAGTATAAGAATAATAACTATTCCTACTTATACAATAAAACTGTAGATAGGAAGATCTATTCCTCAATAAAACTGTAGGAAATCCTAGGTGGACACTATATAAAGGTGAGATAATTCAAATGAAAAATGGAAAATTGCAGATTGGAACAGATAAGTAAATATATAAATGAATTAAATTATAAATGAATAAATGAATAAATAGGAGTTTTTGTTGTGGAGATGAACCTTGTGGAAGTGAGAGTGGGCAGAAAATGGAAAGGGAAATTTGTTTTTTTGAGAAAATTGAAAACTGATGAAATGTTAAAGTTTTGTGCAGGACACAAGACAAAATATGGAGAAATGATTGGAGGAAGGAAAGAAAAAATGTAAGAATAAGAGACTTATGCTGCAACGGTGAGAACAAACGCAAAATAATCAATAAACACGATAGAACAGAAAAGGACAAAAACACACTGTTTAATAGCCTGTCTGTTTCTCTCCATTAAATCTGAGATGATTGTGGTCTGAGAAGATGGCGGCTGTGGAACCCCTCCCCCAGCAGCTGTCCCCTGGAAGTGGCTGTGTCTACCCTCCCCCTCCACGCCTAGCGACCCCCTCCTCCCTCCGCAACAACAGTACAAAGGGACATCGAAAGAATGGTTAAAGAGGAACAATTGAACACATGTAAGTACAGTATTGTTGCTTTCCATAGCAGAGACGTGCCAAGACCACATACTGAGCAGACACAATACATGACCAATCTTCAAAAAAGCCATACCCATGCCCCACCTAATTTGCCCTATCAGTATCAGCTGCAGGGCCACAGGAGGTCAGAGTTTTAATAATAGAGTCAGAGGCCCCCATGGGACTAATACTTCCCATGTTAACAATTTGGCCACTGAGCTCAAACACCCACAAGGGCACCCGGGGGGTTCCCCAATTAGCAACACAATGTGTATCCTCCCCTACAAGATGTTGAAAAAGAATGGCTTTGATATTAAGCCATTCTGTTTCAAAGGGGGAGAGTGGGACAGGAACGGATAGAAAAGTTACTAAGTCATTAAGGTTTTACTGTCTTGAAGTCTGAAGTTAGGCATTTTGTGAGTTGGCATCCTCTTTAACAAACAGGGAGTGAATCTAACAGTAAAAGTAAGATAATTGGCCACAATGTTCTCAACCTTGTAGCTGAGAGGTCGGTGTGCTTTCTCATCTAAAATGCTACCATGTATGCAAACTATTGAGTAGCTACAGAAAGAGCATATAAATATGAATGAATCTTTATTTTTTGGACAGATTAGATTAAAAGATTAAAAGAAAGGAACAGAACAATATATCAAGGAAAAATCCAACAAGGTCAAATTAAACATTAACTCCCCTGATTGTACAATTCAACATAAGTTATCCGAAAAGGGTGATGGCTGAAGCTGCAGCTTATATTGCCCACCCATGTTCCGCCTAAGAAACATCTAATAAAAAGAAGGCTTGCAATTAAGACCAAAATCTGGAAAATTCTTGAGGCTTGAAAGGTCATTTTTCCACAGAATATCAGGCAGTCTGACCTTTTACTACAAGAAAACTAGCCACCTGCTGGCCAAGAGAAAGGATGCAGGTGTAGGGCTCCTTTATACTTAAGGGTCAATACATTCTATATTTGGAGATTCCCAGACCCTCCTATCTGTATTTTTTGCACATTTCCCAAAACTTTATGGATATGAACCAAACTTATTAGTGTTTTTTTGGTCTCAAGGACCACCACTGGTGCTAGCCCTCTATTTTAAGGGCCTATAGGAGAAAGAGGTCTGGGGACAATTTGGAACAACCAATTAACCAAACATGTGAGGGCAGTGCAGCCAAGAGTTAAAGAAAAGCTAGAGAAAAGTACTTGTTGAAATCTAATCACATTGTTAAAATAAGAGATTTGCAGTAGACATTTTTTAACTCGACATAAGGTATGAACATGTGAAGGTAAATCAAGTACAAATTTGTAAGATGGAGGTGCAAAATATGATAAACATGTTGATTTACAATCACAACTTAAGACAAAGGTTGAAAATTTATGCAAAAAGGTATAAAAGTAAAACTGTGCAAGTTTCAGAGAAAATTGCACATTTGAGGAAAAGTTGCAAATTTACAAAAATATTTTGGAAAGAGTCACAAACTTCTGAAAAAAATTGCAAATTTACAAAGAAAAAATTCAAAATTTGTTAGGAGAAGAATGACAATTTAGAGAAAAGCTGTAAGTTTACATGAAAGTCACATTCTTTACACACTTCCTTACACTTTGTATGGGGATGGGGGATGGCAGCGTAACAAGGGTGAGGGTTTTTGATCATCCAGAGATGAATAAAAAGCGTTATAGAAGAAGATGAATTAAAACAATTATGACTAGAGCAGACTAGAGAAACAAGAAGACATTTTTTTTTTTTGTTACGTACTTACTTGTACCTGTAGGTAGACTTGGTTTGCAGTCTGGTGACAAGCCACCGGCTGCTGGTCGCTGCGTGCGCGAGCGCCCTAAACCTACATGTTTTTGGTGTGCGGGAGGAAACCGGAGAAATCCCGGAGTAAACCCGCGCAACACGGGGAGAACATGCAAACTCCACACAGCTCACTGTTGGTCGGGGGCTGGGATCGAACCCACAATCTCATGATCCCCCGGCCGAGGGTAAAACTGTGCTGCCACAGTGCTAAACCACTGCGCCACCATGCAGCCCGAAATTGAGGTAAAAGCAGCAAACACTCGGCCAAATAGACTCAAAGAATGAAGCATATACAAACATATAGCTGTGTGTGTACCGGCCTTATCCAAAGGGTATAGTTTTGTAGGCATGGTGTTAGCTCGTCTGGAGGCTATCTGTTCAGAAGAAAAAGACAGAAGACTCCACCACACCAAGATACAGATGACTCTGTTATACTTTAGTTTTCAGAGCAATCAGCAGACGTGTTATTTTTATACGTTCCTCGAAAGGCAGATGTTCAGACCCAGAGGCATTATTTAATTCCAAAACAAATGGAAAGGTCAGTAGTATGAACGACTGGACAGTAAATCATGAAGAAGACAAGTAGGTGGTAACAGAATGTTGATGAAGGCTGAGGAGAACCGAGACCAGATGAATGAAAGGAAGTTTTAATACTGAAAGAGATTAAAGATACAGTATGAGATGTGCAGCTTCATCAGCTAGTCCAGGGAAAGGTGAAGTCTTGTACACAGATGGATAGTGGATGGTAAAAATGGAGTGTTTCTGATGGAAAAAGTATGTAGGGGAAGAGAGAACGGTGGATTTAGCAAGTGTAGAAAATATTTTTGGTTTTGAGATGGAAATGGAAAGAGAAATGAAAGCAGAGTATGTGTAACCAAAGAAAAATAACCAAAGAAAAATAAAGACCCATGTAAGATTTGCAACTGTAGCTTTAAAAACCAAACAAACAAAAAACCAACAATAAATAAATTAGATTTTGCTTAATCCTGAAGAGTGTCAGGAAGAAGGCACAAACACAGGCAGCCATCTTAAATGTTTCCAAGTACTTAAAGCGGCAATGAGGCATTAGGTACCCATTCTTTCAGTGCATTTCTTTTAAGTGTGAATATTAACATTAATGAGCAAACACTCACAGCAAAGATTATAACTTTACTATATACTCAGCTATTTAAAGTCAATCTAACACCCCAGTTATGTTCCTCCCCAATAGAGGGTATGCATAGGATGTCACCGAACAGAACTCTTGGAAGATAAAAATACTGAGTGGCAAAAATGAATAGCAACATAGTACAGTAGTACAAATAATATCTCTTGGCATGGTGGAGAGTTAATCTTATTATCCCATCCATCGCCTGATTGCTGGGGTCTTTCTGCAACTATGGGGGTTCCCCCCTACAGTTGATAGTGCTATGAGATGACTGTTGTTGTGAAATGGCGCTATATAAATAAAGTTGAATTGAATTGAATTGAATTGAATTGAATCTTGTATTAATTAGCAAAATTAAATAAAGGCTTTGAAGCAGTTCTTTTCTTGACTTAAGGTTGGAAGTCTAAATAAGAAGGGGAAAATAAAATTTGAAGGAAAAACATGCACTTATTTATGGAATGGCTGACACAAGGGGAACCTCAGGCTCCCCATGAATCTGTTTCTCTTATAAAAGGAGGCCAAAAAGAAGGAGGGGGAGGACAACAAGGAGGAGGAGGGAGCACACCCCACAATGGCCGCTGCTTGCGGGAGGGAGGCGCCCACATCCACCACGGAAAAACTGGACTGCATACTTAAAGACTAGAACAGATAAGTGGACTCACTTCTACACATATACAGAAAATTAGCAAAAATTAAATTATTGCATGTAAAGTAGGAACTCCGGGTAATGACATACAGGACTTTTCAAGGTCAGAAAAGTAACGATCAAATTCTGCAAATGGCAAGCTACCAGTAGAACACTTATCAACATCTGTAAAAGTAGCATTGTACCCCATGTACTATAGGTGATTGAACAGATCTGATCCAAATTATTAACAACCATTATTTGCAAATCCATCCTCCAGATTGGTCATAAAATTGGACTGATAAACAAGGAAATGTGTGGGAGCACCCATTGTCCTAACTGAAGAGGATAAGAGACATTTCAACTTATGGGGGGTTCCACACATCCTGCTGGTTAAACCCAAACACATGGATTGGAAAATGTTGGACATTTTGACACCTCTACTATGGAATAGAGCCATCCATGGAAAACCAATATTGACCTTAACATAGAATATTCTCCCAAAATAAAACCATAAGCATTGTCTCTTATCTAGGTAACCACAGCACAAAAGGTGGTACACACTGACGCCCAGAAATCCCCTATATGACAAATCTTAACATTAACAAACAAGGGGATGAGGAAAATTTGAAGCAAATTCCAAATTGGTTATGGTAAAAGGATAACCAGATGTAGATCTAATAAAAGAAGCAGAGTACGACACTATAGGCCATATACTCAGAAGCCCAGAAGGGCGTTAGCAAATGCAATTTTCCGCAGTGGGAGTCGTCAGCAAGTTTTAGACCAATTGCTGGGTTGAGAGGAAGAGCTGAGGACCCCAAGACGGAGGATGATGACGAGGAAGACCATTCTGCCATCACAGATTATTTGTAAACACAGTGTGCTACTGATAATACATAAATCATACAAAGCTCACCACACATAGGTACGGGTGTGAGACTTATAGTACTCTTGCGTGTTTATTTCCATCATGCTAATTACGGTTAGGTAGTCTGGATAAGGGTGAAGGTTAGAAGCTCTGAATGCCTGAATACAACAATGCATGGATAAGGATGTCTCCTAACTTTGAACGATGTTGTCTACTGCTTACCCACTGCTAAACATATAGGTTCCATCACCCAACACACTCATCACAACACAACCACTGCTTACAGATTTCATATGGTCAACAATCACACACTCAAGGTTAATGGGAGATAACTTACAACAGCACATAGATAACTACAGATGTAGTGAATAAGGATAAAACGGTACAGGCTCCATACATTGTGGTGGCAACCCCTCAGGCCATTATTGGTCCTGCCCCGGCCGAGCTCTTTGTATCGGCACTCGAGCAAGGGTGTAGAGTACAGGGAAGATACATGCCGGAGGGCACCAGACCATCACGACGTGTGCCTGCAACATAGGGTGAGTGACTGTACGACTTCAGTCCCTAGAAGAAGAATGGACTGGTACCCGAGTGCATCCACCACACCTCCAGCATCCGGAGTGGAGCCAGAAGCTCAAGCCTTACCAACACCAGCATCTCTACCTCTGTCCAGTGACAGGGGGGTAGCATCACTGAACTGTTCACTGGCTGGACTGGATGTTATCTATCCTCTGCTGCACCCACCAGACTGTCCTATAGACCTCATTGGACGAGGTGTGCCTCTGAGAGCATGGGCACACAGTTGTTTCGAATGGTACCGGTGTGTGTAAATGAGATGGGCTTCGTGGATTGACCCTGTTCGACCCTATGACCCCCACATGGTCCACTCCACCAGACAAAGAACTATGATCAGGAGGAGACCTCGGTGGGGATACAGGACTTGGTGACAGTCCATCTCTTAGACATCGCTGCACCGCACTAGGGTGTCCACAAGGGGGAGGCAAGGGTAGCAGAACCAATGGTGCAAGCCTCTTGGGTTGACACACAATGCAGGGACCTGCCTTATTCACCATCTGTTAATCGCTAGCTTCTCTCACACCATGCATGGTTGACATGATAAAATCATGTCAAAGGAGGGAGTGAAAGGGTTAATGGTAAGTTAGTGCCAAAATAATAATTTTGTAGGTAATCTCCCATTATGCTCTAAACAGATTCCATACATATTCTGTTTGCATGCTTATGAACAAATGTGTGGTGCTAAACTCTGGTAAACTGGAATTAGGCAGAGCTACAGAGCTCTCTCTCTCTCTCTCTCTCTCTCTCTCTCTCTCTCTCTCTCTCTCTCTCTCTCTCTCTCTCTCTCTCTCTCTCTTTTTATAGTCAGGTCTAGGTTTAGTTGCACACCCAAACCAACATTCTCACACACACTTTTGATAGTACATTTTAGGAGATCAGTAACGTGAATAGCGGATAGCCTGTTCACGTCAGAGTTAAACTGGCCAATCAGACGGTCGTGTACAAGCCCATCCTATTGTACGGGGGATTGGTCCGACCCACCAACCCGAGAAGATAAATGTATGTCGCACCCGGAACTCGTGATTAGTGTGGCGACATTCCAGAGGGAGCTGCGTCACGCTGCACCCAGCGCTGCTTGCTTTATTTGTGACTTCTAAATAAATGTTCCATCTTTAAATTGAAGAAATCTCTGGCTTGTTCTTGGATCTTTCAATCAAAGAACTGGGTATTTTTCTAACACCTAGGGCACTTTAGAGTCTCCAGTTAACTTAACTTGCATGTTTTTGGCCTGTGGGAGGAAACCAGAGTACCTGGGGTAAACCCATACATACACAGGGAGAACTTGCAGTCTCCACACAGAAGGGTCACTGATGGTCAGGGATGGGATCGAACCCATGACCTTCTTACTGTGTTGCCACAGTGCTAACCACTGCTCCACAGAGCTGCCCAAGATGGTCTGAGTCTCAGGTTTTTGCTACAATATTCAGATGGATGGGTCAGAATTTGGCATAAGAAACATTAAAAAGATGGATGCCTGCATGGAGCATGATGGATTTGCAGCCAACAAATCTGCAGCAACTGTATAATGCTAGCATATTAGTCTGGACCGATATCTCTGAGGAATGGTTCCAGCACCTTGTTGAATCTCTGCCATGAAGAATTAGAGCAGTTCTGTTGGCAACAGAGATCCAATCTAGTAATAGCAATATGTGCATATTAAAGTGGCTATATGTTTTAATCACGTTCTTTGTGGTGCCCACACAGTGCACAGTGAGGAATGAGACGGTCCCATTCATCTGTCAAAACCATTCTGCCCTTTTAACAGATTTATGTTCCACAGAACTAATTAGTAGTCCATGCAGCTGAAGCACAGTAGTTCAAAAACACTTGGGGTTTTTTTTCCTTCAGGCTTTAAAAGGATTGCCTATGAACAAAATAGTTACAGAAAAACTTGATTTTTCAGAGACATACAGACAACATAAGCTATGCAGCATTTTCTTTTTTTGTGCTAATTCTATCAAAAGGGCCTGTGTAAAAAAAAAAAAAGTAAACAAGCTGTGAAGACCCTCCCACCTGCTGCTCATTCTAAATTAACACCATGATACTACCACAACTGAGCTGGTCAGAACAATGGAAGGAATTCTGCTTTGCCTCTGTCTGTTGGTCTTCTCTTTTAAAGGTAAGCACTGTTTGCCCTGCAATTAAAACTTGGAGCTTTAACGGAGTTGTTTAAATCCTAGTAGGGAAACACAAATTTGAGAAAATAGAAGAGCTCATTGTTGCAAAATTCCATCTTAAAGACTAGGTGGGAAAATATGTAAAAATAAATTAACCTTGATTCTGGATAAGATTACTCCAAATAACATATGGCAAAAGTTTCATGTCAGAAATAATATCATGCATTATTTACAGTTGTGAAAAAAATTAGAACACCCTATGAAAGCCTGTGTGTTTTTTTTAACATATTTGAACATATGAATGTTTAATATCAATTTCAACATTTATAACTGAAGTAATATAACTAAACAATTAAAACTGAAAAGATTTTTTAAAAATTTTCTGTAAAATGTAATTTCAAAAACATGCAATTTCTGGTGAGTAATAAATTAGGACACCCCCACATTTAGGCTGTGTGTCCACCAAATGCGTTTTTTTCCGCTCTGGGCGGCTATTTTCCATTCATTACCTCCTCCAAGGAGGTTATGTTTTTACCAGGGTCTGTTTGTCTGTCTGTCTGTTACCAACATAACTCAAAAAGTTATGAACGGATTTTGACAAAATTTTTCAGGACAAGTCCAAAATGGGACAAGGAAGAAAGGATTAGATTTTGGGAGTGATCCAGATCACCGTCTGAATCCAGGAATTTTTTAAAGGATTCTTTATCATTGCAAGATAGGGCCATTTTTAGCATATGTGTATATAACTCCACAATAAATGGTCAGGACGCTTGCCAAAAAAATACAGGATAAGATCCTAATAGGTTCTACGAAATATCAAAGACTGATCCCGATCCTGCAAAAAATCTGGATACTGTGATCCAGAACAGGAAATGATAGGGGATCTTTGGAATTTTCATCACTGTAAGGTAACAAATTAAGATACAGGGTTTAAAAATTAAGATTTAAAATTAAGATTGTGACTTCCGGTCTGGACGCCATGGTGATAGCAACTTAACGCTGAAGCTCCCAGACCCAATCCAGGAAAACATCTTCAAAATCAGACTTAACGGATTTTTGGAAGAATAAAAATCAAAAGACAAAAACACCATGCCTAACCAAAAACAGAAGAAACTGACATTCCCCAGGCCAGGACGCGCAGCGGCCGCAGAATCTGAACCGGAGGACCTCCATTCAGAAGACGAGGAGCTGAACGTAGCTAACAAGAAGGTTAGCTTGAAATCGCTATTTGATGAATTACGACGATTTCAGGCCGAATTTCATGAATTCAGAGAGGAATTAAAAAGGAGGAACAGCAGAGTGGAACAGGCCGAGTACCGAATCTTGGAAGCTGAAGAAAGAATTAAAGTGCTTGAAGATTCTATGCTGGATTTACACAAAAAACAGTCAAGGCTGGAGGCTAAGCAAACCGACCAAGAAGGAAGACAGAGACGAGACAACATTAGAATTCACGGTCTGAAAGAAGTTGCTGAAGATAGTTTCAACACAATGGCGGAATGCGTGGAATCCTTACTGAGAGAGAAGTTGGATATTCCACAAACCACTGATTTGAAGATAGAAAAGGCCCATCGTACATTAGCCGCAAAGCCAGCGGCAGAAGCGCCCCCACGTTTGGTGGTGGTAAGATTCTCCGATTTCAAAATAAAACAAGAGGTTGTAAGACGGGCTTGGCAGAAAAAAGGATTTATGCATCAAGTAAGAAAAGTCTTCCCGGAGGTACTTAAAAAGCGACGGGAATATAATGACGCCAAAAAGGTACTACGGGAACAGAATCTACGCTTTCAGACGCCATTTCCTGCAAAGTTAAGGGTTTTTTACGGTGAAGAGTCATGTCTCTATAATTCGGCGGAAGAAGCAACAATTGACATGGCGAGAAGAGGGCTCCCGGTATCGGTGTTTAAACCCGCAGCAGACCTGAGCGAGAGGATCAGAGCTCAAACGTGGTCCACTCAGAGACCTTCAAAATCCACGGGCCAGCAGCGGGAAACCCAGCCCCAGAGCTACAAAGATAAGCTTTCCAGTTCCAGGAAGGAATAGCGACCTTTTTGTTTTTTTCAGTCATTCTGCACTTCCATCCCCCCTCCTACAAGGTAACAAACATTAAAGGAGATGCAGAATCAGCATGTGGTAAAACCTTTCATGGAACAGTTATAGCATTAGAAACAAATGTCTTCTTAATTTAAAGGTGTGGCGGTTCGGTTAACCCCCACAACAGATAAAGACACTCAGCCCTCTTGTCTCTGTTTTTCCTGCTGCACTACTGAGATGCAATGTGCCAAACATGCATGTATTGTGATGTAATGCGCCATTCTGTATAGTGTTCATGCGTCTTGTCCTTACTGTGCTTTTAGCAAATAGTAGAACAGTGTAATGTGTATTAATGTCTACAGGCAGACGCATTTTGTCTGGCGCACCTCTGTGATGTTAATGATTGCCTTTCATCCATTGTACTCATGCGTCCTGTCCTCACTGTAACCTAGGGACTGAGAGCAATATGTCTCTCAAATGCAAATGTCTTATGCCTGTTCTGTTATCTCTTTGATCGTACTAACTGCTGGGGTATGTTCCTTTGATGTATTGTTATGGTCAAGTATATAAGCTGCAACTCTGTAACGCAAACTCTCACTCTCTCACTCTTCAACCTCTGCTGCAGACACGCACTCTGTGTCTTTACTGAGAGCCGTGGGCTCGCTCCCGGCGCTCATGCATGGCGCCGGGAGCGGAGCTCGTGACGGCGGTATGATTAATAAAACCTGCTTAAAACCACAGCATCGCTGCTTATTTTTTCATGCCGCCGCACTGGTGACCCCGACGTGATGAGAACACGCAACCTTCTGATTTGGACGGCCACGCTGGTGAACCGACGCTGAAAAAAACGAGCGGCCAGCGAACGCAGCACCCGAACACGCACACGCTTTGTGCGAAGCAATCTTCTGAGCTGGACAGCTGCACTGGTGACCCGTTCTACAGGATGAGATCTGCACGTCTGAGATCTGCTCATCCACGCTGGACCGGCCGCGCTCGCAGTTTCCTTCACACGAGAGCGCGGGCACCTCGTCCCTTCTCCACGACGGCATCCTCCAGGGCCGGCGGAGAACGCAACGCGTGGACCTGAACGCACCACGCCCGAGCCGAGGAACAAAAGATCGTCTATTTCCTCCCACCGCTCCAACGCATCTGCACGAGCCTGAGGGACAAAAGATCGTCTATTTCCTCCCACCGCTCCAACGCACCATGGCCAATCTACAGCCACAGCTCAACCTGGATTTTTATCGGCGCCGTCTGCGCCAATCTCCACCAAGTTTCTGCACCCTGGTTCTCCTCTCTCCAGCGGCCCACCCACGCACGGAATCCCCGCGCACGCATCGGGGAGTTACGAGGACGGCGCATCACGCACGGGACAAGTAACGGCTCCAGAGACCGCCATCGTCCTCCGCCGCTGCTCACAGAACCTTCAGGGCTGCCCGTTCACCTGAAGCAAGCACGCAGCTCGCCACTGGATTTTTTTAACGGTCTCAGCCACGGCACAAAGGGATTTCAGCCGTCAGCTGTTCCCGGGGGGTTTTGGGGTTGCTTCTGCACCTAAAACCAACACGCCAGTCCCTCTGCTTTTGTTTAATTTTTTCTTACAGCCGTTCCTGCTTTTCTTCATGGCCACGAGAGGAGCCAGAGACTAATTTTTCTTCTTCTGATCTCTGCATGTTCAGACGGGACATCGCGGAGCAGCAAACACTTTTGGCGCGACTACCCCCCCCCCTCCTCCTGCACAGAGCTTTTCCCTGCTCGCTGCCCAGACTGCAACATCGAGGTCTCGGCCCCCTGCCGCACCCTCTGGGGGGGAGCGTGTGGCGGTTCGGTTAACCCCCACAACAGATAAAGACACTCAGCCCTCTTGTCTCTGTTTTTCCCGCTGCACTACTGAGATGCAATGTGCCATTCATGTATTTGTGATGCAAACATGCATGTATTGTGATGTAATGCGCCATTCTGTATAGTGTTCATGCGTCTTGTCCTTACTGTGCTTTTAGCAAATAGCAGAACAGTGTAATGTGTATTAATGTCTACAGGCAGACGCATTTCGTCTGGCGCACCTCTGTGATGTTAATGATTGCCTTTCATCCATTGTACTCATGCGTCCTGTCCTCACTGTGACCTAGGGACTGAGAGCAATATGTCTCTCAAATGCAAATGTCTCATGCCTGTTCTGTTATCTCTTTGATCGTACTAACTGCTGGGGTATGTTCCTTTGATGTATTGTTATGGTCAAGTATATAAGCTGCAACTCTGTAACGCAAACTCTCTCACTCTTCAACCTCTGCTGCAGACACGCACTCTGTGTCTTTACTGAGAGCCGTGGGCTCGCTCTCGGCGCTCATGCACGGCGCTGGGAGCGGAGCTCGTGACGGCGGTATGATTAATAAAACTTCCTTAAAACTACCAGGTCACCGCTTATTTTTTCATGCCGCCGCAATATAATCATAAATAAAGGCATGGTCGAAGTTTGGCAGAATGTTTATATCCAAACTCCATGTGATATGTTGGTAGGGAGCTAGTCCATTAACCCCTTCAAGCTTCGCCAAATAGTGTGCCTTTGCAGTCCCATTCAATTTGGCAGAGTACGGTCCCTTTAAATTTTCCTTCACGGTCCAGTTTGTGATTTATTTTTTTTTTCCGTTCATTCACAAGAAATGCCGAGGCGCTGTGCGTCTGCAGTCCGTTTACAATCGCTGAACCTACCCCGCCCAGAATGCATTGCGCGTTTGTCACGTGGGCTGGCGAGGTTAATACTCCAAATCTACTGAATGGATTTGGATTATTTTTTTTATTTTTTTTTTTACCAGAGGTGGTTCTTGGGTTACAGAGATGGGTACATCTCAAAAAATTAGAATATCATGAAAAAGGTCAATATTTTTTGTCACTCATTTCAGAAAGTGAAACCCATATATTATATAGATTCTTTACCATCCATCCATCCATCCATCCATCTTCTACCGCTTTTCCGGAGGTCCGGGTCGCGGAGGCAGCAGTTCAAGCAGAGAAGCCCAGACTTCCCTCTCCCCAGCCACCTGTTCCAGCTCTTCAGAGGGGATACCAAGGCGTTCCCAGACCAGCTGGGAGACATAGTCTCTCCACCAAGTCCTGGGTCTGCCCCGGGGTCTCCTCCCAGTGGGACGTGCCTGAAACACCTCAAGTGGGAGGCGTCCAGGAGGCATCCTAATCAGATGCCCATACCACCTCAACTGACTCCTTTCAATGTGGAGGAGCAGCGGTTCTACTCTGAGCCTCTCCCGGATAACTGAGCTCCTCACCCTATCTCTGAGGGTGAGTCCAGCAATCCTACGGAGAAAGCTCATTTCAGCCGCTTGTATCTGCGATCTCGTTCTTTCGGTCATTACCCAAAGCTCGTGACCATAGGTGAGAGTAGGAACATAGATTGACTGGTAAATTGACAGCTTTGCCTTAGAACTAAGCTCCCTCTTCACCACAACAGACCAGTACAACGTCCGCATCACTGCAGATGCTGCTCCAATCCGTCTGTCGATCTCTCGCTCCATTTTCCCCTCACTCGTGAACAAGACCCCAAGATACTTAAACTCCTCCACTTGGGGCAGGAGCCTGTCCCCAACCCGGAGAGGACAATCCGCCTTTTTCCGGCTGAGGACCATGGACTCGGACTTGGAGGTGCTGATTCTCATTCCAGCCGCTTCACACTCAGCGGCAAACCGTCCCAGCAAGAGCTGTAGGTCATTGCTGGTTGAAGCCAACAGGACAACATCATCTGCAAACAACAGAGATGAGATCCTGTGGTCACCAAGCATGACACCCTCCATTCCCTGGCTGCGCCTAGAAATCCTGTCCATAAAAATTATGAACAGGATCGGTGACAAAGGGCAGCCCTGGCGGAGTCCAACTCTCACTGGGAATGACTCCGACCGAGAGTTGGCAATATGAACCAAACTCTCACAACGGTCGTACAGAGACCGAATAGCTCGTAACAACAAGCCCAATACCCCATACTCCCGAAGCACCCCCCACAAAAATCCACGAGGGACGCGGTCAAACGCCTTCTCCAAGTCCACAAAACACATGTAAACTGGTTGGGCAAACTCCCACGAACCCTCAAGAATTCTCGAGAGGGTAAAGAGCTGGTCCGATGTGCCACGGCCAGGACGAAAACCACATTGCTCCTCCTGAATCCGAGGTTCAACCAACGGCCGGACTCTCCTCTCCAGTACCTTGGCATAGACCTTCCCAGGGAGGCTGAGGAGTGTGATCCCTCTAAAGTAGGAGCACACCCTCCGGTCCCCTTTTTTGAAGAGAGGAACCACCACCCTGGTTTGCCATGCCAAAGGCACTGCCCCCGACCTCCACGCAATGTTGCAGAGGCGTGTCAACCATGACAACCCAACAACATCCAGGGCCTTGAGGTACTCAGGGCGAATCTCGTCCACCCCCGGGGCCCGGCCACCAAGGAGATTTTTAACCACCTTGGCGACCTCAGCCCCTGTGATAGGCGAGTCATCCCCCTCGTCCTCAAACCCTGCTTCCTCTGTGGAAGGCGTATCAGTGGGATTGAGGAGATCCTCGAAGTATTCCTTCCACCGCCCAACGATATCCCCAGTTGAAGTCAACAGTGTCCCATCCGCACCATACACAGTGTGGACGGGGAGCTGCTTTCCCCTCCTGAGCCGCCGAACAGTTTGCCAGAATCTCTTTGAAGCCGACCGAAAGTCTTGTTCCATGGCCTCACCGAACTCCTCCCATACCCGGGTTTTTGCTTCAGCAACCACCCTAGCTGCACTCCGCTTGGCCTGCCGGTACACCTCAGCTGCTTTGGGAGTCCCACAATCCAACCAAGCTTGATAGGACTCCTTCTTCAGCTTAATGGCCCCCCTCACCACTGGTGTCCACCACTTGGTTCGGGGGTTGCCACCTAGAGATGCACCGACCACCTTGCGGCCGCAGCTCTGGGCCGCCGCTTCAACAACAGAGGTGGAGAACATGGCCCATTCAGACTCCATGTCTCCAGACTCCCTCGGAATGTGGTTGAAGTTCTTCCGGAGGTGGGAGCTGAAGACCTCCCGGACAGGGGCCTCAGCCAGACGCTCCCAGCACACCCTCACTATACGTTTGGGTCTACCAGGTCTGAATCTTTACATAGAGATATATTTCAAGTGTTTACTTATTTTAAATTTGATGATGATGGCTTACAGCCCATGAAAACCCCAAATTCAGTTGCTCAAAAAATTAGAGTATTATATAAAATTAATTTTAAAAAACATTTTTTTTTAATAGAAATGTTGGCCAACTGAAAAGTATATCTATGTACACACTCAGTACTTGGTCGGGGCTCCCTTTGGATGAATTACTCTATCAATGTGGCGTGGCATAGAGGTGATCAGCCTGTGGCACAGACGGACGCACCCCCAACAGCCGGGGGTGCATCCGTCTGTGGGGTGACATTGGGAGGGGGGAAACATCTTCAGCATGCCATTGTGACTGATCTGACGAGTCATTTACCTGGAGAGTTCTCAGTGGGGGGTCGTCCGCGCCGAGGAGCTCAGGCCAACACCACCTGCTCATCTGCCAAAACGAAAGCGGGCTTAAGCCTGTCTATACAGACTGTTTCCCTGCGTCCCCCCCAAGTCTAACACAAAATGTTTCTCCCCGAGTTCCAGCACTCTGAACAGGCCATCTTAGGGCGGGCGCAAGGGGGTCCGGTGGGCATCATGCCTGACAAATACGAACGCCGCATCCTTCAAGGCCTTTGGCACAAAAACACGTTGAAAACAGTGGTGGACCGGACTGGGTACCGTCCCTGCCACTGCACTATGCAGTGAAAGCGGGGACGGATCAGTGTTCAGCGCGGGGCTGCAGCAGCTGGGAAAAAACAGCTCTGCTGGGGAGGTTGCCAAATCCTCCTTCGGTGCTGAACGCAACCCTAACAGAACCCACAGCAACCGGTCCACCCAATTTGCATCCGTAAGCAAAGCCCTGAGTGCTGCTTTAAGCGACCTATGGAAACGCTCGCCTAACCCATTGGCCTGGGGGTTGTACGCGGTCGTGTGATGAAGTGCGACTCCCAGGCTCCGGGCCATGGTGGACCAGAGGTCGGAAAAAAACTGCGGGCCCCGATCGGACGTGATATCCGAAGGGGCACCGAAACGTGCAACCCATGTTGTCAAAAAAGCGCATGCAACGTCTGCGGACGCGGTGGAAGCTAGCGGGACTGCTTCGGGCCAGCGCATGGTGCAGTCCACCACTGTCAGGAGGTGCGTAAACCCCTGCGATAGCTGGAGGGGGCCCACGAGGTCCACATGAATGTGGTCGAACCTCTTACCCCAAAAATGGAACGGCTCCAAAGGGGCCTTTGTGTGCCTGTGCACTTTGGCTCATTGGCACACTACGCAGGCTGCAGCCCACTCTTTCACCTGTTTGCGCAGGCTCGGCCAGACAAACTTTGCTTCCACCATTTTGACTGACGCGTGCACTCCTGGGTGCGCCAGGGAGTGAACAGACTCAAAAATGCAACGGCGCCAAGCGCGTGGGACCACCGGGCGCAGGCGGCCCATGGAGACGTCACAGATTGGGGTGGGCCCGTCTTGCAGTACTCTGCTCTCCAGCCTTAACCCTGTTGGTCCAGACTGGAGTGCGCAAACATCCGCATCGCCGATCTGCTCTGCGGCCATGGCCTTGTAATCTATCCCCACGTAGACTGGGGCCACTATTTTGCGCGAGAGGCAGTCCACCACAACGTTGAGTTTACCGGCCACATGCTGAATGTCAGTTGTAAACGAGATCGCGGCCAGCTGTCTCTGCTGCCGGCCCGACCATGGTTCTGAAACCTTGGCCATAGCGTACGTTAGTGGCTTGTGGTCCATGAATGCAGTGAAGGTGCACCCTTGCAGCCAGAACTGGAAGTGCTGTATGGCCAGGTGGAGAGCCAGTAACTCCCTGTTGAACGCGCTGTATTTATGCTCACTGTCGTGCAAAGACCTGCTAAAAAAAGCAAGTGGCTGCCAAGAACCTATGACGCACTGCTCCACGACGGCCCCTATGGTCACGTCTGAAGCATTGGTAGTGAGCGCTATCCGAGCCGCCAGCAGGTCCGGGTGCACCAGCAGTGCGGCGTTGGCCAGGGTTGTTTTAACCTCGGAAAACGCCTGCTCTCGCTCAGGAGTCCAGTCGACTCTGTCCGCCGGTTTCCGTTTTTTAAGCGTGGCGTACAACGGCTGCATGAGCTGGGCTGTGTGGGGGAGGAAACGGTTGTAAAAATTAACCATCCCCAAAAACTCCTGCAGCACCCTGACCATCTGAGGCCGGGAAAAATCTGCCACTGCGCGCATTTTGTCTGGTAAGGGTATTGCGCCCTCCAGTGAGATGCGGTGGCCCAAAAAATCGATTCCCGTCACCCCAAACTGGCACTTCGCCGGGTTGATTATTAATCCATGCTCCTCCAACACCTGGCAAACTGTCAAGAGGTGAACTACATGTTCATCCTCGGACGCGCTGGCCACCAGGATGTCGTCCAGGTAGACAAACACAAACGGCAGATCGTGCAACACCGCATCCATCATGCGTTGGAATGTCTGCGCCGCGCTTTTTAACCCGAAAGGCATGCGGAAAAACTCAAACAGACCAAACGGGGTTATTACTGCTGTTTTAGGTATGTCCTCAGCGCACACCGGAACCTGGTGGTAACCGCTGACCAGGTCTATCTTGGAAAAAATGCGTGCCCCGCTGAGGTGAACAGAAAAATCCTGAATATGGGGGATCGGGTAGCGGTCGTACGCTGTGGCGTTGTTCAAGCTGCGGAAATCTCCGCACTGTCATCACGATCTCTCGGCTTTAGGAACCATATGTAGCGGGGACGTCCATGGGCTGTTTGAGCGTCTGATGATGCCCAACTTTTCCAAGTTGGCAAACTCCTCGCGCGCTATGGCCAGTTTAGCTGCATCCAGGCGCCGAGGTCGTGTGAAAACGGGCGGCCCCCTTGGTGGTAATGAAGTGCTCCACCCCGTGTTTAGTGATGGTCACCGAAAAAGTCAGGACCGTGAGTGCTGGGAACTGGGTGAATAGTGTGTGGAACTTACCCCCTGGAACTGTGACGTTGGCTAGCATTGTGGGCCCGGCTGCTCTAGCTGTACAGGGGAGAGAATCAAAAGACATTTCGTTAATCAGGCGTCTGTTAGCCACATCGACTAGTAGACCGTGTGCACACAAAAAATCAGCGCCCAAAATGGGGAAACTGCATGCCGCTATGACGAATATCCATTGGTATGTACGGCCGTGCAAGGATACAGTCAGTGTCCTCTCACTAAAAGTCTTAATGTCTGAGCCGTTTGCGGCCATCAGCTCGGGGCCGCTAGTTCCTGCCAGCCGGTCTGCGTAGGACGGTAGGATGGTACTCTTTTGGGAGCCGGAGTCCACGAGGAACCGTCTCCCCGAGCGTGAGTCTGTCACATAGAGCACCTTGCTCGCTTCACCGGCGGTCGCCGCTGCTACCAACTGCCGGCCCTGGCGTTTCCCGAGCGCTTGAATTGGCATGGTGGCACGCATCGGCGTCCGTCCTCTCCAAAACAGCGGTGGTAAAAGCAGAGTGTGTCTCTCTGGTGCTTCTTGGCTTCCGCTGCAGCCACCGTCGTCGGCTCCTCGCCCCCGCTGGCCGTCTCGCTGGGTTCCGACACCGCTGCATTCACTGCGAGGGCTCTGGTGGTGAGGATAATCCGATCTGCCTCTTGTGCTAGTACCTGGTAGTTGCGCACGGCCAGCAGCAGCAAATTGGCAAGGACCGCCCTGGCCGCCGTCAGGAGGTTCCAGAGGAAAAGGTGGGCAAAGAGGAAATGCCTGTCATGTGTGCCCATCAGCGCCAACATCTTCTCCATTAACTCGACCGCCAACCCGTCTCCCAACTCAGAGCGCGTCAGGAGCCTTTCCGCTCTCTCGCAGTCTGAGAGCGTATAGCGCCGGGTCAGCATGGTTTTGAGAGCCTCATATTTGTCGTGGGCTAGGGGGCCATTGGAGCAGGCTCGCCACCTGCTGAGCTGTGCATGCGTCCAGTGCTGCAACCACGTAGTAGTATCTGGTGTCATCTGCCGTTATTCCCCAGAGTGCGAACTGGGCCTCGGTGTGGAGGAACCAAGACTTCGGGTCGTGTAGCCAAAAGTCTGGGAGTTTGATCAAAATGGCGCACGCGTTGCCGGCCTCTCCAGTCCGGGCCATCTCCAGGGTGTTTGCCTCGAGTTCTATTGTGTGTCAAGGGTCACCAGTGTGGAGAGAGGAATAACCAGGCAAAGCGGTCCAAAACAAAGCAGGCTTTATCTCTCTCACATCATCCAGAATCACAAGCATCAGAAAAAGTCACAGGTCGCAGGCACCTCTCCTTTTATAGCCTACGACCTGCTCAGTCACCTGTGGTGCCACAGTTACATGAAAGACTTTGCAATTCCCATTCTCTTTGTCACTGTTCGCATCAACACACCAACCCCCGCATCAACACACAAACCCCCCCATGACGATTTCTCTTGTCCTTCTTGGACATGTTAAGTGTGAAAAATATACAGAAAGAAATTAATTACAAACTAAGAACAGCTAGACATGAGACGAGGAAGAAATTTGAATCTGAATGCCTAGGAAAAAGTTCTAGGAAACTGTGGGACTCAGTTAAAGTTATGACGAAGATGACTCCATCCAAAACCTGCATTAATGTAATGAATGAGGAAGAAAAGGCAAACGAGTTGAATAATTTCTTTTGCAGATTTGAGACTAGAGATTTTTCTCATGAACAAAAAGCTGCTCTGGACGCTGTATCAGTTTCAGGCTCTGCAAAAATTATAGTTGACCAGCATGTTGTGGAAATATTTTTCTCGCGTATGTGCCCCAGGAAGGCATCTGGACCAGACGGGATCTCTGGGCGCTTACTGAAGTCATGTAGTGAGGAGCTAGCAGAAGCCTGGAGTCCCATCTACCAGAAGTCTTTAGATATGTGTTCTGTCCCAGTAATTTGGAGAAGCTCTATTATAATTCCTGTACCAAAAAAAAGCAAGCTGCAAAGAGAATAATGACTATCGTCCTGTTGCACTGACCTCACTGGTAATGAAGTGCCTCGAGAAGATTGTCATTGACATTATGGAAACTGATTTTGGAGGACTTTTGGATCCTCTGCAGTTTGCTTATAAAAATAATAGAAGTACAGAGGATGCTATTTTAACCTTAACTCATTCTGTGTTTAAACATTTGGAGGAGACAACCTCATATGCACGTCTTTTATTGGTTGATTTTAGTTCAGCTTTTAACACACTGCAGCCACACCTTTTAAGGTTAAATGATTTTAAAGTGCATCCTGTCATTATTAAATGGTACCACTGATTTTTAACTTATCGTAAACAGCAAGTTAGTGTAAATGGAACTTTATCTAAATCCAGAACCCTCAGCACAGGAGCTCCCCAAGGCTGTGTTAGTTCACCATTTTTGTTCACCTTGTACACTGATGAGTGCAGAAGTGTCTGTCCAGGCAATCAAATTATTAAATTTTCTGATGACACTGCTATTTTATCACTACTTCAAAAGACTCATGATCTGTCAAGCTATTTTATAGAAATTCAGAGGTTTGTCAATTGGTGTGATGACAGTCATCTCATTTTGAATACTGATAAAACAAAGGAGATGGTGTTTGACCCTCGGGGAGTTGGTGACCACAGGCCTGTGGTCATCCACAACCACACTATAACACAGGTTAGTTCCTATAAATATCTGGGAGTATTTATTGACAATTCATTAACCTGGAGCACACATATTGATTACCTCTGTAGTAGACTACAACAGCGGCTGCATTTCTTGCGTAGATTAAGAATACATGGCGTTGATAAAAGGATTATGCTAATATTTTACCAGGCTGTGTTGGAGAGCTGTATTAGATGCAGCATTACAGCTTGGTTTGGCAACCTCTCTGTGAAACTAAAGAACAGAGTGTTGCGTTTAATTCATACAGCATGCCTGCCAGCGTGCCTGACTCCCTCTGCAGGTGGATCATCGACTTCCTGACGGACCGGAGGCAGCATGTGCGGCTGGGAAAGACTGTCTCAGACTATACTAGCATCAGCACCGGATCACCCCAGGGCTGTGTACTTTCCCCCCTACTCTTCTCCCTTTACACCAACTCCTGCACCTCCAGCCACCAGTCTGTCAAGTTGATCAAGTTTGCGGACGACACCACCCTCATCGGGCTCATCTCCAACGGCGACGAGTCCGCCTACAGGAGAGAGGTGGCCCAGCTGGCGTCCTGGTGCAGCAATAACAACCTGCAGCTGAACGCTCTGAAGACAGTGGAGATGATTGTAGACTTCAGGAAAGTCACTACTCCTCTGCCCCCCCTCACCCTCTCAGGCTCTCCCATCACCACTGCTGATTCCTTCCGCTTCCTAGGCACTACCATCACCAGGGACCTCAAATGGGAGCTGACCATCAGCTCACTCATCAAAAAAGCCCAGCAGAGGATGTTCTTCCTGCGGCAGCTGAGGAAGCTCAAGCTACCCACCAAGATGTTAGTGCAGTTCTACACAGCCATCATCGAGTCCATCCTCACCACCTCCATAACCGTGTGGTACGCAGGAGCCACTGCCAGGGACAGACTAAGGCTGCAGCGCGTCGTGCGCACTGCTGAGAAGGTGATCGGCTGCAAGCTCCCATCTCTCCAGGATCTGTACATCTCCAGGACCCGGAGGCGTGCTGGCCGGATCATAGCCGATCCCTCACACCCTGGTCACGTACTGTTTGCCACCCTCCCCTCTGGTAGAAGACTTCGGTCCATCCAGACTAAAACCTCCCGTCACATGAACAGCTTCTTCCCCTCTGCCATTAGACTGCTGAACACTAAGTGACTCTCGTGCACCATGTACAGCAGCTCAACCAGACTCATGTCAATCATCACTGTTTTCTTCCTGCATTACCGACTGCACTATATAGTTCTCCACAGTATCTGCTGCTGGCTAATATATATTTTAACTGTTGACCAGTATCACTTAATCTTATCCTACACTTTATTACATGTATAGTTTATTTCTCTTATCATGTTTAATGTTGCAGCATTGTACCGAGACAAATTCCTAGTTTGTGTACTACATGAACAATGGCAATAAACCTGATTCTGATTCTGATTCTGATTCTGATGGAAAATTATTGGAGTTAAAGAGTATTTACCCATGCAGATCTTACACGACCAGGCAGCCTGTAGACAAGTTCAAAAAATAATCAGTGACATGAGCCATGTACTAAACAATGAATATGTGCGGCTGCCCTCAGGGAGGAGATACAGAGTCCCCAAGTGCAGGTTCAATAGATACAAGAACTCATTTATCCCAACGTCAGTAAAACTTTTAAACTCAGATAAATAGGTCAGGGACACTTATAAGTCCTGTTCTTAATGACTGCTGTTATATATTTATGTATGTATGTACTTGTATTATTTATTGGGTTTTATTTCATTTATTAAGATAAGATAAGATAAGATAAGCCTTTATTAGTCCCACAACGGGGAAATTCCAGGATTGCAACAGCACAGGGATAGCAACACTCAGAGCAACAATCAGAAGGCAAGAAAAAACAAGCAAGCAAGAGCAGCTAATATACATATGTACATATTACTATAAAATATATATATACACACACACACACACACAGACACATAGTGCAGAGCATTGTAGCTGGATGGAATAAATATATGAATATATGAACACACAGTGCAGAGCATTGTAGCTAGATGGAATAAATATGTAAATATATAAACACCCACAGTATGGAGCATTGCAGCTAGGTGGAATAAATATGCAAGTATATAAACACACACAGTGCGGAGCAATGTAGCTAGATGGAATAATATGTAGATATATAAAAACACAGTGCGGAGCATTGTAGCTAGATGGAATAAATATATAGATATATAAATATAAACATAAACACACCCAGTGCAGAGCATTGTAGCTAGATGGAATAAATATGTAAATATATAAACACACACAGTGCAGAGCATTGTTGCTAGGTGGGATGAAACAGCATAACCGTCTATTTAGTTATCCTACATGGTATGATTATGTGCCCATACATATTCTCACCCTCCATAGCGACCGGTATGTTCCTAGTTGTATGCCGGAGAGGACCATTGTGTAAGTCTATTGCATCTTTTGCATTCAAAAAAAAAAAACAAACTATTAGTTTGTTATGTCTTTTTGCTATCTCTGCGAGCAGCCCTGCTTAGGTTGTACAGTCTGACAGCCGTTGGTAGGAAGGACCTACGAAACCTCTCGGTTGTGCACCTGGGATGATGTAGTCTGCTGCTAAATGAGCTCCTCAGTGCATCCAGTATGTCCTGCATAGGGTGGAACTCGGACTCCAGCAGAGATGACAGTTTAGCCACCGTCCTTCTCTCTCCTATCTCCTCCATCGGATCAAGGCGTTGCCCCAGGACAGAGCTAGCTTTCTTAATCAGTTTGTTCAGTCTCTTCCTATCGGCTGCAGTAATGCCACTGCCCCAGCAGACCACTCCAAAAGTGATGGCTGATGCCACCACCGTGTCATAGAATGACTTCAGCAGCGCCCCTTGTACACCAAAAGACCTGAGTCTCCTCAGCAGGAACAGCCTGCGCTGTCCCTTCTTGTAGAGTGCGTCAGTATTGTGTGACCAGTCTAGTTTATTGTTCAGATGAATACCCAGGTACTTGTAGGATGTCACCATCTCGATGTCTGTTCCCTGTATATTTACTGGTGCTGTGAGGGGCTGCCCATGCCTGCGGCAGTCCACCACCAGCTCCTTAGTTTTCCTCGCGTTGATCTGGAGGCAGTTCCGATGGCACCAGTCCACAAAGTCCTGGATAAGCCCTCTGTACTCAGCTTCATCTCCGCTGGAGATGAGACCAACGATCGCAGAGTCATCAGAGAACTTCTGTAGATGGCAATGTGTTGTGTTGTGTGAGAAGTCCGCAGTATAAAGAGTGAACAAGAAGGGAGCCAGCACCGTTCCCTGGGGGGCCCCCGTGCTACTGATGATCGTGTCGGAAACACAGTCCCGGGTTCTCACAAACTGAGGCCGGTTCGTGAGGTAGTCCAGGATCCATGATGACAGGTGCTGGTCCACCCCTGCGCGCAGCAGCTTGTCCTTCAGGATCATCGGTTGGATGGTGTTGAAAGCACAGGAGAAGTCAAAGAACATGATCCTCACCATATTCCCGGGCTTCTCCAGGTGGGACAGAGAACGGTGAAGGAGGAAGATCACCGCATCCTCCACCCCAATGCCATGCTGGTAGGCGAACTGGAGTGGATCCATCGCTGGTTCCACCAGGGGGCGGAGATGAGCAAGGAGCAGTCTCTCCAGGGTCTTCATCAAGTGGGACGTCAAGGCCACCGGTCTGAAGCTGTTCAGGTCTTTGGGGTGGGAAGTTTTTGGTACAGGTACCACACAAGATGTTTTCCACAGCTGTGGTACCCTCCCCAGTTTCAGGCTCATTATGTACTACATCCATTGTGTATGTGTGGATTGTGTGGTTGCAGCACGGGTGTCAAGCCCAAGACAAATTTCCCCTTGAGGGACAATAAAGTTTATCTTATCTTATCTTATCTTATCTTATCTTCCGTCTGAGTGGAAACATACTGACATATTGAGTGGGCTCCCACACTAATATATGGGTTTCACTTTCTGAAATGAGTGGCAAAAAAATTGAACTTTTTCATGGAATTCTGACTTTTTGAGATGTACCTGTACATTTTGGTGATGATCTGAGAATGCATACCTCCACCAAAGCTCTTCTCTTCTCACAGTGTGTTAGCAACAATTCTCCAAAACTAATAGACAGACTTTGATGCTATTTTCACCAGAAGTGGCTCTAGGCCTACACACAAACCCATTACATTTTGGAGGTGATCCATGAGGGATGGAAGGAGCCTTGGCAGAGGTATGTGCTCTCTGAGTGCTTTTCTAGTCATAAAAATCAATTAAAAGGCAAGTTTTACCACTTTTGATTACTAAGTCACTCTGAAGGCTATTCTTAAATATCCACATTAAAAGAAATTATTTTCCCTGCAGATCATTTTCAGATCTTCTATGGACTGTGAAAATATCACAACTGCACAACAGAGTATCTATACAAATATATAAGAAATGAACACCAAATAGATGAAAGAATAGATGCATTTCATATTCCTAAACTTGTTATAACATTTTTACATGTTAAAATGAGTTCAAAAGCACTACAGTACAGCATTACTGATTAATTTAATTATTGAGCTTAAAATCACATTTCTAGTTTTCCATTCCCATTTTATTTAATCACGAGACAGCATTACACAAATTAGATGGTGACCAAACACTGAGATACTGATGGCTTATTATCACTGTATAGTGATTTAGCACCTAGTACAGTGGTGTGAAAAAGTGTTTGCCCCTTCCTGATTTCTTATTGTTTTTGTATGTTTGTCACACTTAAATGTTTCAAATCATCAAACAAATTTAAATATTAGACAAAGATAACACAAGTAAACACAAAATGCAGTGTTTAATTTAAAGTGTTTATTGAGGGTAAAAAAAACAAACAAACCTACATAGCCCTGTGTGAAAAAGTGATTGCCCCCCATTAAAACATAAATTAACTGTGGTTTATCAGATCTTTGAATGCTGAGTTCAATTTTCTAGCCATTTCTAAAGCTTTGGGACTCAAACAAACCAGAGTGACCGCCATTATCCACAAATGGTAAAAACACGTAACAGTGGTGAACCTTCCCGGGAGTGGCCGACTGACCAAAATTACCCCAAGAGCGCAGTGATGACTCACCCAAGAGGTCACAAAAGACCCCATAAAAATATCCAAAGGACTGCAGGCCTCACTTGCCTCAGTTAAGGTCAGTGTTCATAACTCCACCATAAGAAAGAGACTGGGCAAAAATGGGATGCATGGCAGAGTTCCAAGACGAAAACCACTGCTGAGCAAAAAGAACATAAAGGCTCATCTCAGTTTTGCCAGAAAACATCTTGATGACCCCCAAGACTTTGGGGGAAATATTCTGTGGACTGACGAGACAAAAGTTGAACTTTTTGGAAGGTGTGTGTCCCATTATATGTGGCGTAAGAGTAACACAGCATTTCAGAAAAGTAACATCATACCAACAGTAAAATATGGTGGTGGTAGTGTGATGGTCTGGGGCTGTTTTGGGACCTGGAAGACTTGCTGTGGTAAATGGAACCATGACTTCTGCCGTCTACCAAAAATCCTGAAGGAGAATGTCCAGCCACCTGTTCGTGACCTCAAGCTGAAGTGCACTTGGGTTCTGCAGCAGGACAATGATCCAAAACACACCAGTAAGTCCACCTCTGAATGGTTTAAGAAAAACAAAATGAAGACTTTGGAGTGGCCTAGTCAAAGTCCTGACCTGAATCTGATTGAAATGCTGTGGCATGACTTAAAAAAGGTGGTTCATGCTTGAAAACCCACCAATGTGGCTGAATTACAATTCTGCAAAGATGAGTGGGCCAAAATTCCTCCACAGTGCTGTAAAAGACTCATTGCCAGTTATCGCAAACACTTGATTGCAGTTGTTGCTGCGAAGGGTGGCCCAACCAGTTATTAGGTTTAGGGGGCAATCACTTTTACACACAGGGCCATGTAGGTTTGGATTTTTTTCCCTTAATCATGAACACTTTAATTTAAAAACTGCATTTTGTGTTTACTTGTGTTATCTTTGTCTAGTTTTTAAATTTGTTTCATATGAAACATTTAAAAGTCAGGCATTGGTTTGCTTGCGACTGGATAACCATGAAAACCAGTACTACCTGTCTCATGGGTCGGGCCGTCGGCGACTCAACCAGTGACCCCACCCTTCCAAGGTCGTGGAAGGTGAAACTGGGCATCCTGGCAGAACTAAAAACAATATCTGTCACAGGTCTGTGGTGGACCACTCCCAGTTACATGGGGTGAGACTGGACATCCTGGCAGATAAGCACATCTGTCGCAAGGTCTGTGGTGGACTTTTGCCAGTCGGTGCATCGTGACATGCACTACACAAAGAGCAGAGATAAACAAACCTATCATCTGGTCAGTCACTGCAACAGATACTGGAGACAGTTTGTCTTGGCCTGTCCTTGCTACTGATAATACCTCTATCTTTTTTTTTTTTTTTTTTTTAGATTTAGTCTATTGATCCCCAGAGGGGAAATTGAGGGCATCCACCACCTGGATGGATGAAGCAGCCACGATACGGCGCTATCCCTTAACCATTCACACACACACATTCACACCTAGGGCCACTTTAGAGTCTCCAATTAACCTAACCTAACCTGCATGTTTTTGGCAAAATAACACTTATATAACACTTATAACACTTATCTGCCAAGAATGTGTCGCTAGTCCAGCAAAAGCTAGCGGTACTCAAATACTTTGAAAGCAGTTTCATGAAATGGTCAGTCAGAAAGCAACTCGTACCAGCTCAGACACTGCCTGAGTTTGCAGGGTTGGGAGTTCCTGGCAGCAGAGGGCGGGGTACAGAGCTGCGTAGAGGAATCTGATCAGACCTAAATGAAACAGTCATTGTCGCCCGTGACAGACTGCTATGATGATGATGATGATGATGATGATGATGATGAAGTGTAACAAACATACAAAACATGAGAAATCAGAAAGGGGGGCAAACACTTTTTCACACCACTGTATATATGTGTGGGCCCCCCCATGGGGCCCCTGTGCCCTTGCTGCTGCCTTCTTTGGGCATGGGGGTCCCCGGGGTGTGTGGAGGTGGCACTGGGGTGGGGGTGGGCCTGCTATGGGGGTGTCTGGGCCGGTCTCCGGCCCAGGGGAGGAAGGCACTGTCCTCCTGGCTGCTGGGGTGAGGGTTGGCTGGTCCGGGGGCGTGGGTCCACTGCGCCGGCCGCTCGACAGTCTGGGGCAGATGCCTGGCTGTCCTGGGGCTTGTTGGCCTCGGGACATTTGTGCTTTGTGGGGATTGGTGGAGTTGTCCTGCTTGCTCGGGGTTTCCGCGGGGGGAGAGGAATGCTGTGACCAACCACACTCTTTGTATGTTTCCTGGCAAACCACTCACATGCACACACTTATTTTACGCACGCTGTCATACACACGCGCATGTATACACACACATATGTCTCTCCTTTAACAGGTGCAGATACCAGGTTCGTTCCTTCATGGGTAAAGCAATTTAAATAAAGTATTAAATGTTATTACAAGATGAGTTTATAAACAATATACAGTACATATATACTGTATGTACTGTATAAAGCTCCTTTTGGCAAAGTAAATCTGTTTGGCACAATAAGGGAAGCAGATTTCTGTTCTGCTCACCTAGCTGCTTGGCAGGACTGGGATGGGGGGGAACCAAAAAGCATATTATAAACCTATTTAAAGGTGGAGCTGTCCTCGCTACCAACTTTTAGGGATCCAAATATTATGTCCAATCTTTTATCTCCCTTCCTAAACTTCATCTGTGTTTTATGTAGCACTGACATTTCTAACGTCACTTTTTCATGTGTGTGTAGAAGAGCTTGGAATAACGAGGCGATGTGATTTATAAACCAAAGTTTAATATCAGCTTCGCTCCTCTAACAAGTCTCATCTCAGTGCAGAAGCAGAATAAGAGGTCGAACACATTCAGACCTTCATACTTATACCTACACACAACAAAAGACATTGCATATCAAAGCTGGCATCCCGCATTAACTTAATCCCCCCTCCTTTGTCTTCCGTCTCCTCCACCTGACCCTGGGTGGTCAGGGAGATCGATCTCCTCCATTGTCCTCTGTCTCCTCCACCTGACCCTGGGTAGTCAGGGAGATCGATCTGGTCTCCACCGCTGCGACTCCGTATGCTCTTTGATCTTCGCTGGCGGTCGAGACCTCTTGTCCCGTTCTGAGGCGTGAGGTCATTGCACATATGTAATCACTAAACATTCTAATATGTCTATACATATGTAGGTATGGAATATATGATTAATATAAACCACAGCCCCCCCCCAAACGACTAAGAAAAGGACAATCAAAGTAATTCTACAGTTTAAGATAATTTCTATGACATACTATGCTGTTAAACCTCTTAACAGGGAAAACAAGGAAGAATCTTTCCAGCAGTCATGCTCCTGTAGAGAATTCAGTGGTGACCATAACAGCATAGTGATATCACAAATCAGCCTTAAAACTGTCATGGCACAATCTGATAACATAGTTAACAACTCTTGGTTAATTTGCATCAGTCCCTGTGCCGTCTGGGTTTTAATCTTCTCCCGAATCTGCTGTAGGTCCGCTTTGGCGTCCTGGTGGGACCCTCCTGTAACGAATCTGCAGCTTGGGGAGGAGAGTGGTTATTTGTTCCCTGCAGGGGGGTTGAGTCTCTTTTCTTGGGGGGGTCTACCCCGCCGAGGTGCCCTCGCCACCCGTGCAGGTTCGTCTCTCAACAAGAAAGCAGGTTTAAGTCTGTCAATGCTGACTGTTTCTTTTCTGTCCCCTAAATCAAGCACAAAATGCTTATCACCAGGTTCCAGCACTCTGAATGGTCCATCGTATGGTGGACGGAGGGTTGATTGTAAAGCTTCATGCCTAACAAAAACAAACTCAGCGTTTTTTAAAGCTTGGGGGACAAAAACCCGTGGAAAAGAGTGATGTGCCGGTCCGGGGAGAGTGTCTGGTCCGTTACTGCCTAAAGGCCTCAGGGTTGGAAGATGCCCAGGCTCTGGGTTCTCTGGTAAAAACTCACCTGGGAGTCTGAGAGGTTGTGCAAAAACTAACTCTGCTGGGGAGGCGTCTAGATCCTCTTTAGGCGCAGCACGCAACCCCAATAAAACCCAGGGAAGTTTATTTACCCAATTTGTATCCGTTTAGCGAGGCCCTGAGGGCGGCCTTTAAAGATCTGTGAAAGCGCTCGCATAATCAATAGGCATATGGGATCGCCTGATTGCTGGGGTCTTTCTGCAACTGTGGGGGTTCCCCCTACAGTTGATAGTGCTATGAGATGACTGTTGTTGTGAAATGGCGCTATATAAATAAAGTTGAATTGAATTGAATAACCCATTAGCCTGAGGGTGATAAGCGGTGGTGCGGTGAATTGTCGCCCCTAAGCTGCTGGCCATGGCTGACCAAAGCTCTGGGACAAATTGAGGCCCCCTATCGGACGTGATGTCCGATGGGACGCTGAAACGTGCCACCCAGTTTGTCAAAAAAACGCGAGCGACTTCCGCCGCTGTGGTTGATGCCAGAGGGACCGCCTCAGGCCAGCGCGTAGTACGGTCTATCATTGTTAACAGGTGTGTGAAGCCTTGAGACGAAGGTAGTGGTCCCATGAGGTCGACATAAACGTGGTCAAACCTTCTAGCTGGGATTCGAAAAGGCTCTAGAGGGGCTTTTGTGTGTTTGTGTATTTTGGCGCGCTGACAAGACATGCAAGTTTTTGCCATTCCTTTACATTTTTGCACAGGCTCGGCCACACAAACTTTTCGGCGACCATTTAAACCGAGGCACGCACACCTGGATGCGCGAGGGAGTGAATTGAGTCAAAAATACGGCGGCGCCATGCAGCTGGGACTTCCGGGCGAGGTTGGCCAGTTGAGATGTCGCAGATTGGGGGGGTACACCGTCACGTAAACCCCTTTCCTCCAGTCTTAACCCTGTTGGTCCAGACAGGAGCGCGCGCACGTCCGCGTCACCACTTTGCTCCTCTGCCATGGCTGCGTAATCTATCCCTACGTGAATTGGGGCTGCGTACGTGTCCGCGTTGGCGAAGAGTTCTGCGGCTGAGGTAGTATAATCTGTCTCCTCGTGCTCTGGCGATGTCACAGTGTGAGAGAGGCAGTCTGCTACCACGTTAAGTTTGCCTGCCACATGTCGAATGTCTGTGGTGAACTCTGAAATTGCAGCTAGCTGTCTTTGTTGCCTGCCTGACCATGGTTCTGAAATTTTAGCCATCGCAAAAGTGAGCGGTTTGTGGTCTACAAAAGCCGTGAAACGCCGCCCTTCCAACCAGAACTGGAAGTGGCGGATGGATAAATGAAGCGCTAGCAGCTCCCTGTCAAAAGTGCTGTATTTACGCTCGGTTTGGTTTAACGATTTGCTAAAAAATGCTAAAGGTTGCTAGGTTCCGCCAACGTGTTGTTCCACAACTGCCCCTATGGCCAGGTCTGAAGCGTCTGTGGTTAGCACTATGTGGGCCGAGGGATCGGGATGAACCAACAATGTGGCGTTTGCTAGAGCAGTTTTTACTTCCACGAAGACGCGTTCGCGCTCTGGGGTCCATTCGACCGCGTTGGAAGGCTTTTGTTTTCTGAGTGCGGCATACAGGGGCTGCATGAGTTGAGCTGCGCGGGGGAGGAAACGGTTGTAAAAATTAACCATTCCCAAAAATTCTTGCAGCGATTTGACCGTTTGTGGTCGTGGAAAATTTTTTACCGCGCGGACTTTGTCTGGCAATGGGACTGCCCCTTTCGGTGAAACTCTGTGTCCCAAAAAATCAATTTGTGACACGCCGAATTTGCATTTGGCTGGATTGATTATTAACCCGTGCTCTTCTAGTCTCTGAAAAGCTGTAGTGAGGTGTTGTTCGTGTTCTTCCTCTGACGGGCTGGCTACCAGCATATCATCGAGGTAGACGAACACGAAGGGGAGATCGCATAATACCGCGTCCATCATCCGCTGAAAGGTTTGAGCAGCGCCTTTGAGGCCAAATGGCATCCGCAAAAATTCAAAAAGACCAAAAAGGGTTATTACAGCCGTTTTAGGAATGTCTTCCGCTCGAACGGGGACTTGGTGATAGCCGCGGACCAGGTCTATTTTAGAAAAAATGCGCGCACCCACCAGATGTAGTGAAAAATCTTGAATGTGAGGAATTGGGTAACGGTCATGCGCTGTCGCATTGTTTAATCTGCGGTAATCGCTGCACGGTCTCCAAGAACCGTCGGTTTTCGGGACCATGTGGAGTGGCGATGCCCAGGGGCTTTTCGAGCGTCTAATAATGCCTAATTTTTCCAGGGTGGTAAACTCGTCCCGTGCTATGGCGAGCTTGGTCGCGTCTAAGCGCCGAGCTTTGGCGAATATGGGTGGGCCCGTTGTGGGAATGAAGTGTTCAACCCCGTGTTTCGCTACTGTTGCTGAAAATTTGGGAACTGTGAGTGCTGGAAATTGGGTGAGGAGTTGGTCAAACTTACCTCCTGTTGTTGTGACGTTGGCCTGCACGGATGTGGAGAAACTCGAGCTGAGCAGGGGATAGAAGAAAATGACAGTGCATTAACCAAGCGTCTATTTGCTAGATCGACTAACAACCCATGTGCACACAAAAAATCAGCGCCCAACAAGTTAAAACTCACTGCCGCTACAATAAATGTCCATCTATAGTTGCGGCCGTGAATGCAAAGAGGCAGGCTCCTTTCACCGTAAGTGTCGATGATGGAGCCGTTGGCTGCCATCGCCCCATTACCCCGGGGACCCATGGCCCGGTCTGCGTGGGAAGGGGTGATAAAACTCAGTTGAGCTCTGGTGTCAATCAGGAACTGTCTCCCGGTGTGTCCGTCAGTCACATAAAGAAGCTTATTTTTTTCGCCGAGAACCGCAGCCGTTAACGGTTCTCGGCTTTGGCGTTTCCCGAACTTTTGAACTTGCAGGGGGGAACGCATTTGTACGCCCTCTCGGCAAAACGGTGGTGGTAATAACAGATGTCGTTCCGCCTGCTGCGTCTTGGTATCCGCACTGAGATCTGCGGATGCTGCTGTGGCCATCTGTTCGCCGCAGGCGTTGATGAGTCGCTGCGCTTCGCGGGCCAGCGCGCGGAAGTCTTGCTGGGTGCTGCACCGCATGTTGACCAGCGTCCCTCTCATGTGTGGCGACAGAGTACTGAGGAAGATGTGTTGGAAGAGGAAGTTGTCGTTGTCCTCTTCCTTGAGCTGCAGCATGTCCTCCATGAGGGCCTTGGGTCTGCATCCTCTGTGGCCGTAGATCGCCAGGATCTTCTCTGCTCTCTCTTCGGCTGAGGGGACGAAATTCTCGACGATGGTCGCCTTAAGTTCTCTACATTTGTCATGGGTGGGTGGCCGTTGGATTATGCTCCGCGCACATCTCGACGTGGCAGCGTCGAGTTTGGCGACGATGTGATAAAATTTTGTGTCGTCTGCCGTTATGCCCGCCAGTGCAAACTGAGCCTCAGCTTGTTGGAACCACGAGCCCGGGTCTTCTTGCCAGAAGTCTGGCAGCTTGACTGTGACGGCGCTTGTGTGGGCCGTCCCTGATGTGTCCGCCGGGTGAGAGCGCCTTTCTTCAGCTCTCTCGGCGGGGCTGGTGCTCGGTTGAGCCCTCTCTGTGGCTTCTGCTGTGGGGGAACGTCGTCCATCTGTTCCCCTGTCTGCATGGGCGCCGGCGCTTGCCTGGGTCGCCTCTGATGAGTCAATCGCGGGAGAACGTCTCTGTTCCATCCTCGCGTCAGGGTCACCAGTGTAGAAGAGCTTGGAATAACGAGGCGATGTGATTTATAAACCAAAGTTTAATATCAGCTTCGCTCCTCTAACAAGTCTCATCTCAGTGCAGAAGCAGAATAAGAGGTCGAACACATTCAGACCTTCATACTTATACCTACACACAACAAAAGACATTGCATATCAAAGCTGACATCCCGCATTAACTTAATCCCCCCTCCTTTGTCTTCCGTCTCCTCCACCTGACCCTGGGTGGTCAGGGAGATCGATCTCCTCCATTGTCCTCTGTCTCCTCCACCTGACCCTGGGTAGTCAGGGAGATCGATCTGGTCTCCACCGCTGCGACTCTGTATGCTCTTTGATCTTCGCTGGCGGTCGAGACCTCTTGTCCTGTTCTGAGGCGTGAGGTCATTGCACATATGTAATCACTAAACATTCTAATATGTCTATACATATGTAGGTATGGAATATATGATTAATATAAACCACATGTGCATCTTTTTTTGTCATAGTTTTACAGCTTTTCCTGTAAATCGGAGACATGTTTTTCTTGTAAATTTGCCTACTTTTTATATAAAAATGCAGTATTTCCCCCATGTTGTTTTCCCTAAATTCAGTTTCTCACAAAAATGTAGCATTTTTCTTGAATTTGTCATTGAAAATAAGCATTTTTCCTTATATATTTGCAGAATCATTTATTTATTTATTTATTTATTCTTTTTTTACGATCAAATTGCTGCTTTTTTTCTTGTAAATTTATACTGTTTTCTCCTAAACTTGCATGTTTTGTTTTTTTTTTTCTGGTAAATTTGGTCAAGGTAAATTTGTTATTTCCCTTTTTTTTGGGGGGGGGGGGGGGGGGGGCTAAATACCTGAATTCCTAAATTTGAAAATTGAATGTCATTGTAAAAAAAAATATCTTGATAATGAACCAGGATATACCAGGATGATGATGATTTGATACCAGGATGATGACCAGTTGCCCTCACATCTCATGTGATGAAGGTCCTGGAGAGACTGGTCTTAGCCCACCTGAGGCCACAGGTGAAGAGACGTGGCTGGACCCTCTGCAGTTTGCATATCAGCCCCATTTAGGAGTTGAAGATGCTGTCATCTACCTGCTGCAACGAACACATCTGCACCTGGATGGTGGAGGAGATACTGTGAGAATCACTTTTTTTGATTTCTCCAGTGCCTTTAACACCATCCAGCCACTGCTGCTGGGTGAGAAGCTGCGGGTGATGGGGATTGACAGCTCTGTGATCTCCTGGATTACTGACTACCTGACAGGCAGACCACAGTTTGTCCGGCTGGGAAATGTCTTGTCTGGGGTGGTGGCTTGTGATATGGGAGTTCCACAGGGGACTGTGCTCTCTCCTTTTCTCTTTACCTTATACACCACTGACTTTCAGTACAACACAGAGTCATACCACCTGCAGAAATTCTCTGATGACTCAGCTGGAAACTGGTAGACAGATTTGTGGAGTGGGCGTTGCAGAATCACCTGAGGTTGAATGTCAGCAAGACCAGAGAGATGGTGATTGACTTCAGGAAGAGGAAGACACCTTCTCAGCCACAGCAGATTAGGGCGGAGGATGTGGGAGTGGTTGAGGACTACAAATATCTGGGTGTCAGGATCAGCAGCGGGTTGGACTGGAGATCCAACACTGATGCTGCGCACAAGAAGGGGATGAGCAGACTCTACTTCCTGAGGAAGCTGAGATCCTTCAACGTGTGCAGCAGGATGCTGGAGCTTTTCTACCAGACCGTTGTCACCAGCGCCATCTTCTTTGCTGCTGTCTGTTGGGGTAGCGGTATCAGGGCCAGAGACACCAACAGATTTGACAAGATTATCAAGAAGGCTGGCTCTGTAATTGGTCTCAGACCGGAGACCTTTGAGACAGTAGTGGAGAGGAGAACACTAAAACTGTGATCCTTCATGGACAATCCTGATCACCCCCTCCACCACACACTAGACAGACAGCAAAGAACTTTCTCCAGTAGACTACTACAGCTTCGCTGTCCAACGGCCAGATACAGGAAATCTTTCCTGCCACATGCAATTTCACTGTACAATAACTCACTATGATGTTGTATTCTGGTCATAACAATGCTGCCACACTGCACCTTACAGACTAACTGGTACCTCACATTTCACTCTGCTCCTGATAGTCCTTCTTTGTACAATGGGATGATTCATGTGTTTATACGGGTCATCATATACTAAGCTATGGTGTACGTACTGTATATAGGTTTTACAGTTGTGTTAGTTTTTACTTTCCATGGGTAATCCCTTTGTCTGTCATGTGTGTGTTTCTGTTGTTTGGTTGTCTACTGTCATGCTGCTGTTACACTGTAATTTCCCATTTTGGGATCAATAAAGTACATCTATCTATGATTTAGTCACAAATCTATTCACAGATTTACTATTATTTCATGAATGAAACGGAACACCTAATTGTGGTGTGCTGTGTTCATAGTGCCTCAGCAGGAAGAATAACTGTTACCCTTGTCATAGTCTAGCTGACTAAATCATTGTAGTGGCCTTAGTTCATTTGCATGGTAAGAAATAGCCACATGGTGGCAAATGGTGAAATCATAAATTAATGAAAAAACATTAGTCATGTCAGAATAAATGTGTTAATCACCACAACTGATTAATAACAAAATAAAATGAGTTAAGAATTATGGTGATTAAGCATCATTCAGCAGCTAGATTAACCTTACTTAATACTGATTGTACTGTTAAGATGCTATTAAGAGAGAAGAAGGGGTAAAGAATATTTCACATCTTTCCAAGTTTTTGGCATTGAAAAATCTAGCATGAATTACATCCTCCAAAATTGCCCATGAAGTACCTCTTTTAAACCATTTGAACATTAACTGAGATTTTTTTTTTTTTTTTTTTTTTTATATCGGGAGCAAGAATATGGCAGCAACAGGGTGAACCAAGAAGGAGAGGAGGTGAAGGTAGTCAGAGAATCAGCACAGGTGTCCAGAGGGACAGAGACAGTACTGATGATGAGAGAGAGAGAGAGAGAGAGAGAGAGGGGGGCGGGGGGGAGGCACACATGACCAGGTAACAATAGTCTAAACTTGATTTCTGCCAGTTTTGAAATACTTAGTGCATAATGGGTATTAAGAAGGCCTGCTGCTTCATAGTGGCATAGACTTTTACAAGGTTGATTATATATTTGGTAAATCAGGGAAATAATTTTTTACAGCTTTTACTAATATGGGAATGGCAAAATAAAGAAGATTAATTAGCTTTGTCCTTTTATCAGAGTTAATGATTTTGTGCTCTTCCTCCACATTAGGATACATACTGTCAGTTTTTGCTAAAAATCCTTTTCCTTTACAAATGAAAGAGGACATTGGAGACATAACTGTACTGATGTGCTGACAGTCCTATAATAAAAATATTTCTCAAAAAATCTTTATACAGTCAGAGATTTCACCCCCCCCCCCCCCCCCCCCCCCCCCAGTGTTTGAAACAAAGTTACATCCTTGCGGAGACCAAATGCAACATTCCAAGAAAAGAACTCATACCAACTGTGAAGCATGGAGGTGGAAGTGTCATGGTTTGGGGATGCTTTGTTGCTGCAGGACCTGGCCAGCTCACCATCACAGAATCCACCATGAAGTCTACCATGTATGAGAGGATGCTTGAGGACCACGTGAGACTATCTGTAAAAAAATTAAAGCTGAAACGGAACTGGACCCTACAACATGACAATGACCCAAAACATCCCAGTAAATCCACAAAGGACTGGATAAAAACTAAGAATTGGAGAGTCCTGGAATGGCCAAGTCACAGCCCAAATCTTAATCCCATTGAGATGCAGTGGGGTTTAATGTTTATTTGAAAGGGACATTGCATACTAATGAACGTTAATACAAATGTATGTATGCCAGATTTAGCTGCTAATTTAGTGCTAATTAGCTGCTGATTTACTGCTAATTTGCATCTGTAGTCCCCTGGCGGGTCACAAAAACACAATCAATCATACAGATTGCAGAACAACTGCAATGAAACTGTACAAAGTGGATATGCTAAAGTACAAGAATTAAGGTGTGACAAGATATTCAAATGTCACACAAGTGAAGTGCTGTGTATGTGTTCACACACATGCACCCAAGCACTTCACAGCAACAAGAGACAGCAACAAACAAGAGGCGGGGCATATCTGTGTGTGATGCAGGGGCACAGGTTCATGTATACAGACGTGGACAAAATTGTTGGTACCCTCTGTTAATGAAAGAAAACCCCACAGTGGTCACAGAAATAACTTGAATCCGACAAAAGTGGTAATAAATAAAAATTCTATGAAAATTAACCAATGAAAATCAGACAAGGCTTTTGAATTGTGGTTCAAGAGAATTATTTTAAAAAACAAACTCATGAAACAGGCCTGGACAAAAATGATGGTACCCTTAATACGATATTTTGTTGCAGTGTAGAGGATGTGCTCGAATGATGAGGCTGAGTTTATTTCTCAGGTTCAGCTTTATTGACAGAACACATCGTCTAGCATTCTCAAAGCAGGAAGAAGAGGAAGAATCATATCACATCACCCTTTTATATGTTTCCAGCATCAGAACTCAAGTCACATGGTGCTACAGTAAACATACAGTCACAAAGCATCCCTTTGAACCTTCACCATTGTCTCTCATTCATTGATGAACCGGAAATCCCTCCGGGACATCTTCTGTGGGACAAAAAGGCAAATCTCACACCTCCTCGTTATCTTCTGCAGATTCGAGTCCTTTGTCCTTCCAGACGTGAAACCCCCAATATACATGCAGTCATATCTCTGTGGAAATGTGAGCCCAACATGTGTGTCACCCACAGCACAACCTTTTGAGGCAATCACTGCAATCAAACGATTTCTGTAACTGTCAATGAGACTTCTGCACCTCTCAGCAGGTATTTTGGCCCACTCCTCATGAGCAAACTGCTCCAGTTGTCTCAGTTTTGAAGGGTGCCTTCTCCAGACGGCATGTTTCAGCTCCTTCCACAGATGTTCAATAGGATTTAGATTGGGGCTCATAGAAGGCCACTTTAGAATAGTCCAATGTTTGGCTCTTAGCCATTCTTGGGTGTTTTTAGCTGTGCGTTTTGGGTCATTATCCTGTTGCAAGACCCATGACCTGTGACTGAGACCAAGCTGTCTGACACTGGGCAGCACATTTCTCTCTAGAATACCTTGATAGTCTTGAGATTTCACTGTACCCTGCACAGATTCAAGACACCCTGTGCCAGATGCAGCAAAGCAGCCCCAGAACATAACAGAACCTCCTCCATGTTTCACAGTAGGGACAGTGGTCTTTTCTTGGTATGCTTCATTTTTGTGTCTGTGAACATAGAGCTGATGTGCCTTGCCAAAAAGTTCCAGTTTTGTCTCGTCTGTCCATAGGACATTCTCCCAGAAGCTTTGTGGCTTGTCAACATGCAGTTTGGCAAATTCCAGTCTGGCTTTTTTATGATTTGTTTTCAACAGTGGTGTCCTCCTTGGTCATCTCCCATGAAGTCCACTTTGGCTCAAACAACGACGGATGGTGCGATCTGACACTGATGTACCTTGACCTTGGAGTTCACCATGGATGTGTTTAGAGGTTGTTCTGGACTCTTTTGTTACCATTCGTATTATCCATCTCCTGCGGCCACGTCCAGGGAGGTTGGCTACAGTCCCGTGGATCTTAAATTTCTGAATAATATGTGCAACTGTAGTCACAGGAACATCAAGCTGCTTGGAGATGGTCTTATAGCCTTTACCTTTAACATGCTTGTCTATAATTTTCTTTCTACTCTCCTGAGACAACTCTCTCCTTTGCTTCCTCTGGTCCATGTTTAGTGTGGTGCACACCATGTCACTAAACAGCACAGTGGCTACTTGTCACCCTTTAAATAGGCCAACTGACTGATTACAAGTTTGTAGACACCTGTGATGTTAATTAGAGGACACATCTTGGTTGAACATGTCCCTATGGTCACATTATTTTCAATCTTTTCTAGAGGTACCATCATTTTTGTCCAGGCCTGTTTCATGAGTTTGTTTTTGAAAATAATTCTGTTGAACCACAATTCAAAAGCATTCTGATTTTCACTGATTAATTTTCATAGAATTTTTATTTATTAAAAGCACAGTGGCAGCACAGTGGTGCAGTGGTTAGCACTGTTGCCTTACAGCTAGAAGGTTCCAGGTTCAAATCCCCAGGCTGGCAGGGGTTGGAACCTTTCTGTGTGGAGTTTACATGTTCTCCCTGTGCTGTGTGGGTTTACTCCGGGGGCTCCGGTTTCCTCCCACAATCCAAAGACATGCATGTTAGGTTAATTGGTTGTTCTAAATTGTCCCTAGATATGTCTCCTATAGGCCCTTAGAATAGAGGGTTAGTACTAGTGAAAGCGCTTTGAGTGGTCTTTGTGACTAGAAAAGCGCTATATAAGTGCAGGTTAGTTAGTTAGTATTACCACTTTTGTCAGATTCAAGTTATTTCTGTGACCATTGTGGGTTTTTCTTTCATTAACAGAGGGGTACCAACATTTTTGTCCACGTCTGTATGTGTATGCTGGAGAGCAACCACTAGTTATGGGTACAGTTTTGGTTGTTTAAAAGCCAATTGTTACAATGCGTTTTAAGTGTTAAGTGTGGTACATTCTCTGATGGCAGGTGGTATGTTAATCCAGATCTTGGTGCCCTTCACTGATACCACAGACTGAGCAAATGTGGTACATCTGTGGGGGACCTCATAGTCTCCTCTAGTGATTGCTCTGGTGGTTGGACCGGTGACAGTTCTCAGTTTAACATATTCTCCCGGGGGGTGGGGGGGGGGGTGCATAGCCATTTAATATTTTATAAACTGAATGGGCAAATTTGAGGGTTTTATAATTTTCAAAAGACAGAAGATTGTATTTTTTGTAAATGTTACAGCAATGATAGGATTTTTTTTTATTTTTATTTTTTTTTTGAGGCGCCGTAAGGAGAGGCAGCCATATCGGCAGCAGCTCTCTCGTGTCTTTGTGTTTTATTTGCTTATTCTTGTATATAGTGTGTCTCTTTTCATCAGGGCTCAGTAGAAAGACTCGGATTAACGACTGGACCAAGTTTTTTTTTTTTTTTTTTTTTTCTATTTTAGCCCCGGACGCTCTTATTTTTTTTTTTTCTTCCTCGGGGCAATGGAGAACAATTGAGGTGGGGGTGAATTGCTTACACATGTGACCAGCTGATCGTACTGAGGAGGCCAGCACTGCTGCCCAGAGTGAAGCCCCTCATCCCACATAAACTCGAGAGGAAACGCCATTGGCAAAGGATTGGAGCCAAAGTGAGGAGGAGGAGAAAGCACAAACTGGCTGTACCAATGTTCATCACCGATAATGTGAGGTCAGGATGCAAAGGGAATATCGTGAGTGTAGTATCGTGTTTTACAGAAACGTGGTTACACTCACAGGTCCCAGATATCAACGTTGTGATACCTGGCTTTAAGACTATCCGGTGGGACAGGGACGTTATAAGTAGCGGGAAACAGAGGGGAGGAGGATTGGCACTTCTTGTGAATGAAATTTGGCGCAATCCTGGACACATTTAAGTGAAGGAACAGCGCTGCAGCCCGGACATTGAACTGCTGGCTGTGAGTATGCGACCCTATTATATGCTGCAAGAGTTCACATGTGGAATTGTAATTACCGTTTCCGTCCCTCCGTCAGCGGTGGCCCGTGACATCATCAGCTCCTCTACTGCCATATTACTGGAGAAGCACCTTGATGCATTTATAGCCATCATGGGTGATTTTTAACCATGTCTCACTGGGCAAAACATTATCAAACTTCCACCAGTTTGTTGATTATCCCACCAGAGAAAATAAAACACTGGATCTACTGTATGCCAATGCAAGAGCTGCATATAGTGCCACAGCTCTACCCCCCCACCACCACCACCACTGGCAAATCAGATCACGGCATGGTCCTGTGATCACCCAAGAACGTTCCCCTTGTGCAAAGGCAGCCTGCTTATACACGGACTGTGAGGAGGTGAACACAATAGGCTGCTGATGCACTACAGGACTGCTTAGAGACAATGGACTGGGGCGTACTCTGTGAACCACATGGGGTGGACATAGACAATATGATTGACTGCATCACAGAATACATCGGATTCTGTGAAAACACAGCCATGCCAGCTCAGACTGCACACCGTTTCCCCAACAACAAACCATGGCTCACCAGTAATCTGAAAGTACTTCTGAACAAGAAGAGGGCTTTTAGGTCTATAAACGGGGAGGAACTGAGGAGAGTGCAGCGTGAACTCAGAGAGATGTAAAGACAATTACAGGAGGAACTTGGAGGATAAACTCCGGTAAAACAATACTAAGAATGTGTGGACGGGAATGAAACGAGTCACTGCGTGTAAGGGGAGAGACAGACAGACATCGGGAAGCCTTGAGAGAGCTAATGAGCTGAATCTGTTTTTTAATAGGTTCAACTCACTGTCTTTCATCCCTCACAACACAGCCAGCCCCCCACCCTCCTGTGCAGCACCTCTCTCCATCTCCCCTCTCACCCCCTCCTCTGGGGACACCCCCCCCACACACACACACAGATTCAACACACACACGTACATCACTTTGACTACAGACTAGGTTATGAAACGGCTGGAGCGAGTCCATCAGCGGAAGGCTGCGGGCCCTGATGGCATCTCTGCCAGGATCCTGAGGACCTGCGCCAACCAGCTAGCTCCAGTACTGAAACACCTGTACGGCCTGAGTCTGGAGAGAGTATCAGTGCTGTGGAAAACATCCTGCCTGGTTTCTGTCCCCAAGAAGTCATCGCCATCTGACCTGAATGACTATCGACCAGTTACTCTTGCATCCCATGTGATGAAGGTCCTTGAGAGATTGGCCCACCTGAGACCGCAGGTGACGACGTGGCTGGACCGTCTACAGTTTGCATATCAGCCCCATTTATTTGTTGAAGACGCTGTCGTCTACCTGCTGCAACGAGCCCATCTGCACCTGGATGGTGGCGGAGACACTGTGAGAATCACATTCTTTGATTTCTCCAGTGCCTTTAACACCATCCAGCCACTGCTGCTGGGTGAGAAGCTACGGGTGATGTGGGGTCGACAGCTCTGTGATTTCCTGAATTACTGACTACCTGACAGGCAGGCTACAGTTTGTCCGGTTGGGCAGTGTTTTGTCTGATGTGGTGGTTAGTGACACGGGAGCTCCACAGGGGACTCTGCTTTCTCCTTTTCTCTTCACCTTATACCCCACTGATTTTCAGTACAACACTGAGTCATGCCACACTGAGTCATGCCACCTGCAGAAATTCTCTGATGACTCAGCTGTTGTTGGGTGTATAAGAGGGGGAGAGGAGGGGGGAGTACAGGGCACTGGTAGACAGATTTTTGGAATGGACTGAGCAGAATCACCTGAGGCTGAACTTCGGCAAGACCAGAGAGATGGTGATCGACTTCAGGAAGAAGAGGACGTCTTCACAGCCATTGCAGAATAAGGGGGAGGATGTGGCGGTAGTTGAGGACTACAAATACCTGGGTGCCATAATCAGCAATGGATTGGACTGGAAATCCAACACCGATGCTGAGTACAAGAAGGGGATGAGGAGACTCTACTTCCTGAGGAATCTGAGATCCTTTGTGTGAAACGGGATGCCAAAGCTTTTCTACCAGGCCATTGTCACCAGCACCATCTTCTTTGCTGCTATCTGTTGGGGTAGCAGTATCAGAGCCAGTGACACCAACAGACTTGACAAGATTATCAAGAGGGGTGGCTCTGTAAATGGTCTAAGGCCGGAGACTTTTGAGACTGTGGTGGAAAGGAGGACACTAAGTAAACTGCGATCCATCATGGATAATCCTGATGTAGCAAATTATTGTTATAAGGTACAAAGATTATTTAATTAATGTGTGTGTGTGTGTGTGTGTGTACGAGGTTTTATTTCAGTACCACACACACACACACACACAACACTCATGGGGACACCAGTCCACAAGTGTGGACAAATTTATTAATAACTAATCTTTATACCTTCTATCAATCAGTCTCAACATTTGTGAATTCTTCTGCATGACTCAAGAGAACACACCAAAAAAAAATCAAGCAGAAACTTCCATATACCGTTACCAGTTTTAATGATCAAACTCTGCTTAGATAACATTACATTCAACTGACTTGGAGGGCAAGGTGAAATGATCAACAAGTTTCAAGCATCACTTTAAACTTGTAACAGATTACTGAGCATAAAGTATATTGTCAACATTTGTGGAGCCAAGGAAAACCCTAGTTTGAATTTTTAACTGTGAGGAAACTGGAAACTGTAAAATAACGGTTACAAAAATATGAAGAGAATGGGATGCAATTTTTTGAGGAAAATGATAAAAGCTGATTATATGACGAGGAAATTCTGGGTTACTCTAAAAAGAACGTAGGTTCATAAAAAGGACATTATTTTCCTTCAATTTTATAGCTCTTATCGTAGCCTATGAACTAGCTTGTAATATGAGAAAGTTTGTCATGCTCAATTGGAATAGACATCACACTTAGCTCAGCAGATAGAACTTGAGTCTAGCTGACATGACCAACTGTTCTTCAGGCTGAATTCAGCGGGATCCTTGGCCAAAGTCAGCAGATGGCAGGGAAAAGTGGCTGCCAGCAGGCACTTTTCGTTCGGTGCAGCAGTTCAAGCTAAGACTCACAATACAGAGTTGACAGCAGGCTCCTGGTGGGGTGACGTCTCTTACAACAGGCAATGAGGTCCTTTCCTGGCCCAAAATTTGGCGATTGTCCAATGTCACAGAATTGAAGGAAAAATGGATGTAAAAACTATTCAAGCCATGAAATCAGAGTTCTTCCGATGTCGTGGTACTTGGTTGAAGCAGCTTCTAGGGAAAATTAGAAAATCATAATCAGTCCACTTTACTTAGTGAGTTAAAGGAAACACTTAGAAAAGTTTAACAAATTAAAAAAGAAAACATCCAAGGAGAGGAAAAACATTCTTACTCCATGCAATAGAGAAGGGTTTTTTGAGCTCAAACAAAAAACAACAATCTCTCCTCAGACAACAGCTTAGACGCATACACAAGAGAACAGAATTCAAACAGGAATTGCCCTAAACTGGGATTTTCCTCCTATTTAAAATGTGAGCTTTCCAGGAGAAAAAAACTTGATTGGCAGGAGAAGGAACCACGTTTCTACTAGTGCGGGAGAATAGAATGGGCTATTGTCCAATCAGAAAGAGTTTCTTTGTCTGTAACTGACCAGTGGAATGAAAGGGGGCATCAGCCAACCAAGGCGGGTTGGTTATTGGCTGATACCAGTCAGATGGCTTGCTTTGACACTGAATAGGGAGAACCACATATTAAAATGAAAAATTAACATTTTTATATATATATACTGTATATATACAGTATATATACTATATATATATACAGTATATATACTGTATATATACAGTGGAGCAAAAAAGTATTTAGTCAGCCACCAATTGTGCAAGTTCTCCCACTTAAAAGATGAGAGAGGTCTCCAATTTTCATCATAGGTATACCTCAATTATGAGAGACAAAATGAGAAAAAAAAATCCAGAAAATCACATTGAATGATTTTTAATGAATTAATTGGTAAATTCCTCGGTAAAATAAGTATTTGGTCACCTACAAACAAGCAAGATTTCTGGCTCTCACAGACCTGTACCTTCTTCTTTAAGAGGCTCCTCTGTCCTTCACTTGTTACCTGCATTAATGGCACCTGTTTGAACTCATTATCAGTATAAAAGACATCTGTCCACAACCTCAAACAGTCAGACTCCAAACTCCACTATGGCCAAGACCAAAGAGTTGTCAAAGGACACCAGAAACAAAATTGTAGACCTGCACCAGGCTGGGAAGACTGAATCTGCAATAGGTAAGCAGCTTGGTGTGAAGAAATCAGCTGTGGGAGCAATTATTAGAAAATGGAAGACATACAAGACCACTGATAATCTCCCTCGATCTGGAGCTCCACGCAAGATCTCACCCCGTGGGGTCAAAATGATCACAAGAATGGTGAGCAAAAATCCCAGAACCACACGGGGGGGACCTAGTGAATGACCTGCAGAGAGCTGGGACCAAAGTAACAAAGGCTACATCAGTAACACACTATGCCGCCAGGGACTCAAATCCTGCAGTGCCAGATGTGTATCCCTGCTTAAGCCAGTACATGTCCAGGCCTGTCTGAAGTTTGCTAGAGAGCATTTGGATGATCCAGAAGAGGATTAGGAGAATGTCATATGGTCAGATGAAATCAAAATAGAACTTTTTGGTAAAAACTCAACTTGTCGTGTTTGGAGGAGAAAGAACACCATACCTACTGTGAAGCATGGGGGTGGAAACATGATGCTTTGGGGCTGTTTTTCTGCAAAGGGACCAGGACGACTGATCCGTGTAAAGGAAAGAATGAATGGGGCCATGTATTGTGAGATTTTGAGTGAAAACCTCCTTCCATCAGCAAGGGCATTGAAGATGAAACGTGGCTGGATCTTTCAGCATGACAATGATCCCAAACACACTGCCCGGGCAATGAAGGAGTGGCTTCGAAAGAAGTATTTCAAGGTCCTGGAGTTGCTTAGCCAGTCTCCAGATCTCAGCCCCATAGAAAATCTTTGGAGGGAGTTAAAAGTCCGTGTTGCCCAGCGACAGCCCCAAAACATCACTGCTCTAGAGGAGATCTGCATGGAGGAATGGGCCAAAATACCAGCAACAGTGTGAAAACCTTGTGAAGACTTACAGAAAACGTTTGAACTCTGTCATTGCCAGCGAAGGGTATATAACAAAGTATTGAGATGAACTTTTGTTATTGACCAAATACTTATTTTACCGAGGAATTTACCAATTAATTCATTAAAAATCATTCAATATGATTTTCTGGATTTTTTTTTTTCATTTTGTCTCTCATAGTTGAGGTCTACCTATGAAGAAAATTGGAGACCTCTCTCATCTTTTAAGTGGGAGAACTTGCACAATTGGTGGCTGACTAAATACTTTTTTGCCCCACTGTATATACAGTATATATATACTGTATATATACTGTATATATATACAGTATACGTATATATATATATATATATATATATATATATATAAAATAAGGTAAACTAACTTCAGTGATTCATGACCATTTTCATTATTACCACAGTGAGCATGCAATTTCATAAATTCGTTTAAGCATATTTCCAAACATGCAACACATTTATATCAATAATTAATGAAACATTTCAAACCATAATTGTCCATCTTGGGGTCTTCTATATCTTCAAAGTGTCCTGAGAAGTATTTTCTGAAAACGTATCAAAGTCTTGAGAGGAGAAAGTCAATTTCAATCAGCAAAACAGTTCAGTTTTGCCAGAGGCAACAGCAAACATATTCCTGAGTTGTCCACTGGGGTACAGTGTTGGACTTTGGATTTTAACTAGAGACCTGGAGGAATTTGGTTGATACCTGGATCATCTCAAACAGCTCTTGGAACATAAAGCTGTCTGGTGAGTGTTACATAGGAAAAACAAGTGGTAAGATGGCAGCATGGGAATGACCGGGGAATAGAGGGGGTTGGCAGCCCACCTTTCCAGTGGTAACGTCAGCCAGGGTATAAGGGGGAAGGCCTCTTTCGTCATTGACACCTGGACCAGGAGCACCGTAGTCCACTGCTGTGTGTTCGCGAGTTCAATAATAATATAAAGTGCCTTCCGCCCTCTTCCTTATTACATTAATTATGGACACAACATTTGGCAAAGAGGAGAACACAGTTATGGAGTGTGCTGCAACTAGTTTTTGGCCATTTCTGGAAGCCCCTGGTGAGCCTCCCATGTCTTGGCCTAGGTGGTATGCTGCATTTAGTAACTACCCGGTGGCCCTCAACCTCGGTGAATTGAAAAAACTGCAGGCTAGAGCAATTTTAGTCCATAATTTGGGCATGGAAGGACAGAGGATCCTGGAGACTTTGGGGAGAGCTGAGAGTTTTGAAGAGGTGGTAGAGCTGATGGCGCAATATTTTTGCATGCCGGACAATGTCATCGTTCGGCATATCCAGTTTCGACAGTGCCGCCAGAGGATGGGAGAGTCCGTGAAGAGGTTTTTGGCAGATCTACGCCAACTGACTGCGGAATGTAGATTCAGGGCTCTACAGGATAAAATGGTTCAGGATCAGCTGGCAGAGCACGTTCACTGCCCAGCTGCCCAGTCACGGCTCCTGACATTCTCTGGTGAATAGACTCTGGCTGCCGCTATTGAAATTGTCCAGCAGTATGAGGCGGCTGAAATATTAGCGAGGGACCTTGGTAGAGAGTCCTCCTCTCCTGCATCAAATGAGCCTTGACTAAAGGTACTGACAGTGGGCCCTGATGATGAAGACGACATTGAAGATGAGGAATATACCTCTGTTGTCAAAATAAGGTCTACCCCAGGAACGCCAAGATGTTACGACTGTGGGTCCGCTAGACATAGGTATACACATGTGGACAAAATTGTTGGTACCCCTCTGTTAATGAAAGAAAAACCCACAATGGTCACAGAAATAACTTGAATCTGACAAAAGTGGTAATAAATAAAAAGTCTATGAAAATTAACCAATGAAAATCAGACAATGCTTTTGAATTGTGGTTCAACAGAATTATTTTAAAAAACAAACTCATGAAACAGGCCTGGACAAAAATGACGGTACCCTTAACTTAATATATTGGCCCACTCCTCATGAGCAAACTGCTCCAGTTGTCTCAGGTTTGAAGGGTGCCTTCTCCAGACGCCATGTTTCAGCTCCTTCCACAGATGTTCAATAGGATTTAGATCAGGGCTCATAGAAGACCACTTTAGAATAGTCCAATGTTTGGCTCTTAGCCATTCTTGGGTGTTTTTAGCTGTGCGTTTTGGGTCATTATCCTGTTGCAAGACCCATGACCTGCGACTGAGACCAAGCTGTCTGACACTGGGCAGCACATTTCTCTCTAGAATACCTTGATAGTCTTGAGATTTCATTGTACCCTGCACAGATTCTAGACACCCTGTGCCAGATGCAGCAAAGCAGCTCCAGAACATAATGGAACCTCCTCCATGTTTCACAGTAGGGACAGTGTTATTTTCTTGGTATGCTTCATTTTTGTGTCTGTGAACATAGAGCTGATGTGCCTTGCCAAAAAGTTCCAGTTTTGTCTCGTCTGTCCATAGGACATTCTCCCAGAAGCTTTGTGGCTTGTCAACATGCAGTTTGGCAAATTCCAGTCTGGTTTTTTTATGATTTGTTTTCAACAGTGGTGTCCTTCTTGGTCTTCTCCCATGAAGTCCACTTTGGCTCAAACAACGACGGATGGTGTGATCTGACACTGATGTACCTTGACCTTGGAGTTCACCATGAATGTGTTTAGAGGTTGTTCTGGGCTCTTTTGTTACCATTCATATTATCCGTCTCTTCCATTTTTCATCAAGTTTCCTCCTGCGGCCACGTCCAGGGAGGTTGGCTGCAGTCCCGTGGATCTTAAATTTCTGAATAATATGTGCAACTGTAGTCACAGGAACATCAAGCTGCTTGGAAATGGTCTTATAGCCTTTACCTTTAACATGCTTGTCTATAATTTTCTTTCTAATCTCCTGAGACAACTCTCTCCTTTGCTTCCTCTGGTCCATGTTTAGTGTGGTACACACCATGTCAACAAACAGCACAGTGACTACTTGTCACCCTTTAAATAGACCAATTGACTGATTACAAGTTTGTACACACCTGTGATGTTAATTAGAGGACACACCTTGGTTGAACATGTCCCTATGGTCACATTATTTTCAGTCTTTTCTAGGGGCACCATCATTTTTGTCCAGGCCTGTTTCATCAGAATCAGAATCAGCTTTACTGGCCAAGTATGCACAACACATACAAGGAATTTGACTTTGGCTAAAAACTTGCTCTCGTTGTTCAGGTGGAGGATTTAAATGAGGATTCAATGACAACAGAGTATGTACAGTAAATTAGTCTGTCCACGTTTCTATAAAAGGATGCAAATATATACAGGAATATATGCAGTTATTTACTCAGACTAACCACACTTTGCAGAAATATATGAAAAAATATACAGTCACACAGTATTTCAATGTGAACTCAGATTCAGTGATATAATGTGAATGAAGTAAAAAGCAGTGTGAGAGTTATGTGCAATGTAATAATGGATGAAAGTCATGAGTACAGCAACAGGTAGGACTGGGTGAATGTTAGGAGTTCATCAGAGTGATGGCTTGAGGAAAGAAACTGTTCCTGTGACGGGTGGTTTTGACCTTCAGTGATCTGTAACGACGACCAGAAGATAGAAGTTCAAACAGTTTGTGGCCGGGGTGTGATGGGTCAGCACAGATGTTTCCCGCCCGTTTCCTGGTTATGGACCGATATAAGTTCTCAATGGAGGGTAGGTCGGTACCAATGATCCTCTCCGCAGACTTAACGATCCGCTGCAGTCTGGTCTTGTCCTGTTTAGTGGCAGATCCAAACCAGACAGTGATGGAAAAGCAGAGGACAGATTGGATGATGGCAGTGTAGAAGACAACCAGCAGCTCCTGAGGCAAATCAAACTTCTTGAGCTGACGCAGAAAAAACAACCTCTGCTGGGCCTTTTTCTGGACAGTGTCTATATGGGAGGACCACTTCAGGTTCCGGGAGATTGTGGTACCTAGAAACTTGAAGGAGTCCACAGTGGACACTTGTGCTGTTGAGGATGGTGAGTGGGGGGAATGAAGGGGGGTGTCGCCTGAAATCCACAGTCATCTCCACCGTTTTGGCTGGGTTAAGTTCAAGATGGTTCTGGCTGCACCAGAGGATCAGCTGCTCCACCTCCCGCCTGTATGCAGACTCATCATCATCCCGGATCAAACCGATGACTGTGGTGTCGTCCGCAAACTTCAGGAGCTTCACCGAAGGGTCCTCTGAGGTGCAGTCGTTGGAGTAGAGGGAGAAGAGCAGTGGGGAAAGGACACATCCTTGGGGGGCGCCAGTACTAATTTTTCGGGAGCTGGATGTAAATCTCCCTAGCTTCACCTGTTGCCACCTGTCAGTCAGAAAGCTGGAGATCCACTGGCAGGTGGAGGGGGGCACCTTGAGCTGGAGGAGTTTCTGATGAAGAATGCCTGGGATGATGGTGTTGAACGCTGAGCTGAAGTCGACAAACAGGATCCTGGTGTACGTCCCTGGGGAGTCGAGGTGTTGCAGGATGTAGTGTAGTCCCATATTCACTGCATCATCCACTGACCTGTTTGACCGGTAGGCAAACTGCAGTGGGTCCATCAGGGGGCCTGTGATGACCTTCAGGTGGTTCAGCACCAATCTCTCCAAGGATTTCATGACCACAGAGGTCAGGGCAACAGGTCTGTAGTCGTTTAATCCTGTAACAGAGGGTTTCTTGGGAACTGGAATGATGATGGAGCGTTTGAAGCAGGAAGGCACTTCACGCAGCTCCAGTGATCTGTTAAAGATCCGGGTGAAGATGGGGGCCAACTCGTTGGAGCAGACTCTCAGGCAGGACGGAGACACACCATCAGGTCCTGCAGCCTTCTTGATCTTTTGTCTCTGAAAGACCCGGTGCACCTCCTCTTCACAGACCGTTAGTGCTGGTGGGAGGTCAGAGTGGAGGAGGGATGGAGTTCCTGGGGCTGCAGATAATCCTTTTGTGTGGGTGGGAGGTGTGAACTGTAGGTTCTTTTCAAACCTGCAGTAAAAGCTGTTTAGGTCGTTAGCCAGCTGGAGGTTTTCCACAGGGTGAGGGGATGAGTTTGTTTTTTAAAGTAATTCTGTTGAACCACAATTCAAAAGCATTGTCTGATTTTCATTGATTAATTTTCATCGAATTTTTATTTATTACCACTTTTGTCAGATTCAAGTTATTTCTGTGACCATTGTGGGTTTTTCTTTCTTTAACAGAGGGGTACCAACAATTTTGTCCACGTGTGTAAGTCCAGAGAGTGACCGGCGAAGGGAAAGCGCTGTGGGAAATATGGCCTGCTGCACCACTTTGCGTGGTCTTGCAAGAATTTTGAACATGGGGAATGTGAAAAGGGAGGGGGATCCTCTGAAGACTCCCACTGTTGTTCATATGGTTGCACCAGAGTCTGATGGCCGTATCTACTGCACGGTATCTTTGGACGGTGTTGAGGTATCGATGCTGATGGATACGGGTGCGGTGGCTTTGATTTTAAATCTACAAACGATGAAGAGTCTGTTTCCCCGGTACCGCATCTAGAAGACGGCGGACCCATTTTACGGCTATGGGAGGAGCAGGAGTGCCGTGTTGGAGTGCATTGAGCTAATGGCAAGGTACAAGTCACAAAGCATGGCGGATGTCCAGGTGGTGGTGACTGCTACGAGATCCAGCATTATGGGATGCAATATGTTCTACGGCTTGGGCTTCTCCATCACCAACGACACCGGAGAGGAGTGGTTGGGTGGAGGTTTGTGGAATCGACCCCTGCCGGATGTGGATGATGATGTGGCTTGGGACGCCGATTGCCCGGGTTTGGAGAAGAAGACAAGGAGGACCATCACGGGGCACCTCCCCGGTATGGACCCGATGCCAGAGCTCAAGCTACCATTGGTGTGGGAGCTGGGTGGCATGGCAGGGCCCCTGGGTCGGTAGGCAGAACCAGGACATCAGCGCTGAACAGCACCGGGGCTAGACTAACAGGTGCGCGTCCAAAACACACCAGGAGTCGGCCTTTGAAAAGGGCTTCAGGCTGGACTAGCGAACGGACCCGGTCCAAATAGAAGGCCCCCCATGACAGGAGGATCTGAGGAGACCTATTAGAGCTCCCCTGGGTGTTGGTGATATGGTTTGCCCTGGGGTTGAAGCTCGGTCGAGGGGGATCCATAGGCGTCATGGGCAGTACGATGACCAGGGGCGTCTGCAGGTGGAAGTGGCCTGGAGTGACGGCTATGTTCGCCTGTCAGATGAGACGTGGAGGCACCCCAACGAGCTGCATCAGGTGGTGGGGAAGAGGAGACGGCGCAGCCCGTCACCAGAAGTAAGGAAGCGGAGATACTCTGGCCGGGAACCACGAGATGGTGATCCTGGAGGGGGTGCTTTCCACAGGATTTTTGAAATGACTGTGGGTCTGACTGTTGATGTAATTTTAGTTCTAGGCCCTATGCCGTTATATATATAGTTGTGTCTCTGCTGGTTTTGTGCCCCGGGTGTGTTTATTAAGAAAATGAGTTGGTGGGGTTTAATTGATTCCGGTACATTATATGGACGATAAATTGAACTATTTGGCACTCATCTGGTTGATTGTATGTAGTTTTGGAAAGCGTGAAAATTTGGGAGTTTAAAAAAAAAGGGGGGGACGAATGCATGAAGAAAAGAAATGGATATTGTTGTTGGTGTGTGTAACGAGGGATATTAGACTAGATTAGATTAGATTCAACTTTATTGTCATTACACATGTATGAATACAAGGTAACGAAACACAGTTTAGCATCCAATCAGAAGTGCAAAGGACAGCAGTGCAGTATATACGGTAATTAACAGTATGTGCAATTTAAGCAAATATATGCAAATATATGCAGCAGTGCAGAAAGTTAAAAGTACTGTTATGTGCAAATAATGTGCAATAAGTTAGATGTAGTTATGTAGTTATGCAGTTATGTACAGGTGAGGATGGTAAAAGATGATTGTAAGAGAGTCAGCGGGGAACTAAGTTCAATAACGTGACAGCTGTTGGAAAGAAACTGTTCCTAAACCTGCTGGTTCTAGTCCGAAGGCTTCTGAAACGTCTTCTGGAGGGGAGAAGCTGGAACAGTCCATGACCAGGATGGTTGGAGTCCCTAAGAATGCTGCGTGCCCGGCGCAGACATCTTTTCCTGTAGACGTCCTCTATAGCTGGAAGTGGAGTCCCTGTGATGCGTTGGGCGGTTTTCACCACCCGCTGCAGCGCCTTGCGGTCAGCTACAGAGCAGCTCCCATACCAGAGTGTGATACAGTTGGTCAGGGTGCTCTCTATCACACAGTGGTAGAAGTTGCCCAGGATGTCAGTTGATAGATGGTTCTTCTTCAATGTCCTCAAGAAGAAGAGGCGCTGATGGGCCTTCTTGATCAGGCTGGTGGTGTTAACTGACCAGGACAGGTCCTCCGAGATGTGGGTCCCCAGGAATTTGAAGCTGGGGACACGTTCAACAGCTATGCCATTGATATGGATGGGGTCATGTGTCTCTTCCCTCTCCTTCCTGTAGTCCACTATGAGCTCCTTGGTTTTGCTGGTGTTAAGGAGCAGGTTATTGTCAGCGCACCAAGTAGCCAAGTGCTCAACCTCTGCCCTGTAATCTGACTCGTCGTTGTCCCTGATGAGTCCAATCACCGTGGTGTCATCTGCGAACTTTATGATGGAATTGGATCCATACATAGGCCTGCAGTCATGGGTGTAGAGGGAGTAGAGGTTTGGGCTGAGCACACAGCCCTGTGGTACACCAGTGTTGAGTGTGATGACGGAAGAACGGTTGGGGCCTGACCTAACATGCTGGGGTCTGTTGGTCAGAAAATCCATGATCCAGTTGCAGGTGGAGGTACTGATTCCCAGGTCCCCAAGTTTTGTGAGCAACTTGGAGGGGATAACTGTGTTGAATGCTGAGCTGAAGTCAATAAACAGCATTCTTGCGTAGGTGTTCTTGTCATCCAGGTGTGAGAGTACATAGTGCAGCGCTGTAGAAACCGCATCCTTTGTACTCCTGTTGCTCCGGTAGGCGAACTGATGAGGGTCCAGTGTAGGGGGCAGGCCTTTTTTGAGCTGTGCCAAGACCAGTCACTCAAAGCACTTCATGACTATGGGCGTCATTGCCACAGGGCGATAGTCATTTAGGCATGATGGTGTTGAATGTTTCGGCACTGGTACTATTGAAGTGGTCTTGAAGCACGCTGGTACCACGGCCTGGGCCAGGGACAGATTGAAGATGTCTGTGAAGACCCCTGCCAGCTGCTCAGCGCATGCCCTCAGCACACGCCCAGGAATGCCATCAGGGCCAGCAGCCTTACATACGTTGACATGACTCAGTGCATTACGGACGTCGGTGTGGGTGAGTGTGAGGTGGTGGAGGTCATCAGAGGGTGGGAAATTGATGTTCTTTTCATTGTTGCCCTTGTCAAAACGAGCATAGAAGTTATTTAGCTCATTGAGAAAGGGCACAGTCATGGCTATAGGTATGGAGTTGCTGGGCTTATAATCAGAGATAGCTTGAATGCCCTGCCACATACGTCGGGGGTCAGAGTCCCCAAAATGTTCCTCCACCTTCAGCTTGTAGCTGTGCTTGGCCTTCTTGATGCCCCTCTTCAGATCTGCCCTGGATGAACTGTAGGCCTGTGCATCACCAGATCTAAAGGCATTGTTACGTGCTTTTAGCAGAAGTCGCACTTCTCTGTTCATCCACGGCTTCTGATTTGGGTACGTGGTGATCTGTCTTTCCGTGGTGACACTGTCAATAGTGGTGTTGATATGGTCCAGGACTGAGTGGGTGTAAGAGTTGATGTTTATGTGGGAGCCACAGGTAGCCTGAGAGGTGAACATACTCCAGTCTGTGTTCCTAAACTTCTCCTGGAGTACAGAGTCAACCCCCTCTGGCCACACTTTGATGGTCCTCACTGATGGCTTCACCCGGTTGATGAGCGGTACATACTTGGGGGTAAGGAACAAGGATAAATGATCAGACTGACCTAGGTGGGGGAGGGGAGTTGCTGTGTAGGCTCCCACAATATTGGTGTAAACATGGTCCAATGTTTTGTCCCCTCTTGTGTGACAGGAGACATGCTGGTAGAATTTAGGAAGCACTGTCTTGAGGTTAGAGTGGATAAAATCACCCGCCACAATAAATGCTGCCTCTGGGTGTGCAGTTTGTTGTTTGCTAATAGCTGCATGCAGTTCTTTCATAGCAAGCTTAGCATTAGCATCCGGAGAAATGTAATGCCACATTTCCACTATATAGTTCTGCACTACTCTTTTCTTTTCTTTACTACTTGTTTCTCCCGCGGCTGCGCCTCCAGCACAACCGCAGAAAGACGAGTATTGCTGGGGTGGGCGGGATCGAGGTGGCGCTACACTGCTGACGTATAAAGGACGAGACTGACTCCTCAACAACACAGAAAAAAATAGCGGATTACGAGCGGAGGATTTCCACGGTTTTTAACACAATGAATGTCTTTAACGAGACAAGAGAATTTTACAGGAGATGACGACGTGGATTGAAACAACACACGTTGGAGCAGGAGAGGAGAATAGCGGTTGCCCAGGAGGAATCTGAAGCAGCTGCATATGAAGCAGAGATCATTTCATTTGTTCAGTGTTCATGTGCATACATATGTCAAACGTGTTTTTTAAATAAAATGTTGTGCACTTTTAAACTACGTCGCCTCTGTTGTTCAAAACGGTTAAATGTTAACAGACGGTTAATTAAATGCTGAAACACCTGGGTAATTTAAAATTATGCAGAAACTTAATCCTAAACCCCTTTAACTTACCAAATAATTTATAATATTATAAAAAAGCCAATCCAAATCTAGACCCATTTTGTATATTGTGTAATAATGATACACTGATGATAAACTGACTTCCCAAAAAAAGCAGCAGCTATACAATGCACTTTTGGTTTGATGGAATTGCCAATTGACCTTGGAATTATATGTGGAAACTTGTTATACTTCCAGTTAACTTACAAAATAATTAAAAATATTATAAAAAAGCCAATCCAAATCTAGGCCCATTTTTTGTATTGTGTATCATTTGAGTATCATTGTACAATCTATTGTTATTTATAAGGGTTATCTGTTCAGTGGTGGCTAATTACACACTAAAACAACGTAGAAATGACTCCAAAAAAAAAAAATGCTGCAGCTACACAACTCACTTTTGGTTTGATGGAATTGCCAATTGACCTTGGAATTATATGTGGAAACTTGTTATACTTCCAGTTAACTTTAACTTACCAAATAATTGATATTATAAAAAAGCCAATCCAAATCTAGGCCCATTGTGTATCATTTTTCCCATCTATTGTTATTTATAAGGGTTATCTGTTCAGTGGTGGCTAATTACACACTAAAACAACGTAGAAATGACTCAAAAAAAAAAAAAATAGGCTGCAGCTAGACAACTCACTTTTGGTTTGATGGAATTGCCAATGAACCTAGAAATTTTATGATGAAATTTTTTTTAATCCTACTAAATACACTGACATTGTCACACTGCCCAACACCAAATTATAATTTTCTTTTTCAAACCAAAGATCACTATGGATCTATTGAATCACAATCGCATAGGTTTATCATATACATGTCAACGTTTACAACATCGAAAATGTTATATTTGGGTTTACATGTATGGGTATTTTCGCTTTATATTATACTAGACTGCTTATAATTTATTGGAATTCTCAGAATTTGGAATGCCGATATAACATTCAATTCACATGTACTTACCTTTTACCCAATTCGACTTTTACCTTTATCAGTGTCTACTGCTGAATGTAAATTACACCTGTGCAACTGCTTACAATTTTACTTAAAAACTGTACCCAATGTAGAGCAATGGATACAGCAGTGGTAATATTTATTAAATTTAACAATAACAATTACATTACCATTAAAAATCTTGACACCTTTATGGCTGAACAGCAGGATTAGGGTCATATGAGGCAATGGAATGTGTATGTAATTATTCGCCTTTATCATCCAGTGTTATAATATACAAACCACACTTTTATCCAAAAGACTAACATTTTATTACATTACAAATATTCCCAAAACATGTTAACAAATGGGGAGCTTTCAGTACTTCGACCAGACTGCCAAAATGGTTTCGGAAGGCTCCGTGGAAGGAAGCCGTCTCTGTCAGCTCATCCCTTCTTAATGCGGCTAACTGCAGGTGTCTTTCGCGCTGTTCGAGCATCCTTTCACGGATCCGCATCTCCTCAGCATGATTCTGGGCCATCAGTGATGCAAGGTCTGCAATGTTGCTGGACCTCTTCAGCTTGCCTATATGAAAGACAGAAGTCATTGTATTTAGATAACACCGGATCAAAACATGTCAGAAAAAATATTATGGAATTAAACTGTTGAAAGCCTGTGGTGGGATGCTTCGTTGCTGTATTTAAGCTCAACTGTCATGTCGTTGCCCCGCAGTAGAGTGGACTTAAGCAACTTCTGTGGTGATGTGGTTAGGCCCCCCTTCATTTCAAAAAGGATTAATTGTAAAAAGTATTTTGATTTAATGGGTTATTTTTAAAAGAATTTCTTTGTGCTGTGGCCTCATAAATCAGAATGGGTTAATAGTGTTAGCTGACTTGAAGAATTTCAATCAAGCATTTTGATTTGAAGTCGGTACATGTGCTCCTTTTTTGGGGGGAAAATGCAACAGTATTTCACCACCAACACACCTATAACACTGGGCCACTGTGGCTATGAACACCCCTGAATCTAGTATTTTTATAAACGTAGAAAGACATTTTAAATTCCTTGTTATGCGTCTATAGAAAACAATCACATATAAAAACAACCGGGTGGTAATTTTCAGTTTGTTGTGCCTTACCAGCACTTGACCGGGAGATGCCGGATAGTGATGGAGCTGGCAGTCCAGTGAGGTGGACCCAAGGGATTTGAAAACTGTGTATAGAAGGAAAAAAACACACAATAAAGCTCACAAACAAAGTGCAACATGTACCGCAAACACAAAACTTTTTAACCAGAATACAATAAGCTTATGTCAGCGTTTTGTTCACGTGAATACTGAAATAAAAGCGCGATTCAGCAGCTTGATGCCAGGTAGCAGCAAGGTACAGAGGTAGCTAGCTATTAGCGGGCTAGCCATCACCACAATTGCCCACAATCAAACAACTTTCTTTATTGCTAAAATAAAGTGCGCTTTTGACCGAAAGGCAAGAAGACGGACAATAACAAAACAACACTCACCGTCACCGTTTTCCAACTGCGTGGCCGTGTCGAGTCCAAATTCTCTGCCAAAATAGCAGGCCGGACACTTCCTGGTATATTTTTTCATTGCAAGTTGCCCCACCAACTCGCTCTGGATGTAGTCATCGGCTACGAGGGACAGAAAAGTCCACACCTCCTCGTTTCTTCATGGAATAAACTTGCGCGTGGACATCGTTATATGAGAACACAATTGTGAATCCAGTCACCGCAGTTACTCGCTGAAATTACAAATGGCGGACGTGTAGCTTCAACAGAAAACAAAACGGACGCGTTTGGTGACGTTACGCCCTGACCAATCAGCGTTTAGCAGTCGATTGACGTCAATTCACACCTCGCTTTTCGCTCGCCTGTACCCTGCCTCTGAACAGGCACGAAAATTGTAATGGTTAAACCGTGAGGACTTGGGTGGAAATGGCGAAAAACCGAAACAAGTAAAAAAAAGTAAAGCCAAGGTGATACTGGTGGAAATGGGGCTTAAGCGGCTGTTATGATGGTACAAGTGAACTCGCGTGGCAGATAGAAAGGTCTACATTTAACCATGAGAAACTCCAGGTTAGCCGAGCAGTGTCTCTCAACAGTGACAGAGTTCGTGCACCAAGCCTTGTTAATATAAATGCACAATCCCCCCCCCTCTTGTCTTACCGGAGTCAACTGCTGCTCTGTCTGCCCGGAGCGTGTGTAGGCCGGCTAGCTCGATAGCATTGTCGGGTATTCCACTGTGAAGCCATGTTTCCGTAAAAATCATGATATTGCAGTTCATAAGTTTCTTATTGTTGGTGATCCGAAGCCGTAGTTCACTCATTTTGCTCGCCAGAGACCGTACATTAGCAAGGAAAATACTGGGTAGCGATAGCTGGTGCGGTGTTAGCTTTAGCTTAGCTCTTAACCCACCGCGTTTACCCCTCCTTTGTTTACGGTCCTTACGCCGCCTGCGAGCACTTCCGGTCGGCCGGGAAGCCTGCCGAGCGTCGGGAGTTCTCCAGAGCTCCGGGATGAGACGTAGATTCAGACGTCGTCGGCCTCCGTCGGTCTATGATGACCATGGAAGAGAATCCTAAACGTCTACTCTGCTGGAACAGCACTGCCTGTGGCTGAACAGGCCGATGCGCGAATGACAGTCCCTGTCACACAGGTCACACTTGTGGGTGGTCTCCGTGCTGCTGGGTCTGTGGCGGTTCTTCCTGCGGGTCCTTTTTTCATCTGCTGCAGCAGTCAGTCTCTCTTCACCCACCTTGAGCTGTCTGGTCAGGGTGCCTCTCCATTTGGAGCGGTCCGTTGCAAGGTCCTCCCAGCGCTCTGTGTTGATATCCAGGGCCTTCATGTCTCTCTTGCAGACGTCTCTAAAGCGCAGCTGTGGGCGGCCAACGTCTCTCCTGCCAGTTGCCAGTTCTCCATAGAGGACGTCTTTGGGGATTCTGCCATCCTCCATACGGTGAACGTGGCCTAGCCAGCGGAGCCTGCGCTGCCTGAGTAGAGTGAACATGGAGGGAAGGCCGGCGCGGGACAGAACTTCTGTGTTGGGCACTTTGTCCTGCCAGGATATGTCCAGGATGTGGCGAATGCAGCGCAAGTGGAAGGAGTTCAGTCTCTTTTCCTGCCGGGCGTATGTTGTCCACGTCTCACTCCCATAGAGCAGTGTGCTGATGACGCAGGCGTTGTACACTGCCATCTTCGTCTTGACAGAGAGTTTGGGATTCTCCCACACTCGTGTGGTGAGGCGAGCGAGTGTGAAGGCTGATTTTCCAATCCTCTTGTTGATCTCTGTATCAAGGGAGAGGTTGTTGCTGATCGTGGACCCCAGGTACGTGAACTGATTCACGACCTCCAGCTTGTAGTCATCAATGGTGATGGTTGGTGGTGCTTCCGTGCCTTGCGCCAAGACGTTAGTCTTCTTCAGGCTGATGGTAAGCCCGAAGTCCTTGCATGCCTGGGAGAAGCGGTCCATCAGGGTCTGAAGCTCCTGCTGTGTGTGGGTTGCGACTGCAGCGTCGTCTGCGAACAGCATGTCTCTGATTAGAGCCTCGCGTACTTTGGTTCTGGCTTTCAGGCAGGCAAGGTTGAAAAGCCTGCCGTCAGATCTTGTGTGCAGGTAGATTCCCTCTGTTGCTGTGCTGAAGGCATGCCTCAGGAGCATAGCAAAGAAAATCCCAAAGAGGGTTGGCGCAAGTACACAGCCCTGTTTCACTCCACTGCGTATGTTGAATGGCTCTGAGACGTTGCCATCATGCTGCACTATCCCCTGCATGTTGGTGTGAAACGATTCGATGAGGCTTTGCAACTTTGGTGGGCATCCTATCTTTGGCAGGATCTTGAAAAGGCCCTCTCTGCTGACCAGATCGAACGCTTTGGTGAGGTCGATGAAGGTGACGTACAGAGGCATGTTCTGCTCTCTGCATTTCTCCTGGAGTTGGCGGATGGAGAATATCATGTCTACCGTCGATCGCTCAGCGCGGAAGCCACACTGAGACTCGGGGTAGACACGTTCGGCAAGCTTCTGTAGACGAACGAGAACAACTCGTGCGTAGACTTTGCCAACAACGCTGAGGAGGGAAATGCCCCTGTAGTTGTTGCAGTCACTTCTCTCCCCTTTGTTTTTGTAGAGGGTGATGATCTTGGCGTCCCTCATGTCCTGTGGTACGGCACCTTCCTTCCAGCACTGGCAGAGGACGTCATGCAATGGCAGCAGTAGGGCGGTCTTGCAGTGCTTGATCAGGTCAGGGGGTATGCCGTCGTTGCCGGGTACCTTGCCAGCGGCCAAGCTATCAATGGCCTTACTGAGTTCGTCGATGGTTGGCTTGGCGTCAAGTTCGTCCATGGATGGCAGGCAGTCGATGGCATCAAGGGCTGATGGTGTCACGGTGTTCTGTCTAGAGTAGAGGTCGGAGTAGTGTTCCACCCATCTCTCCATCTGCTTGTTCTTCTCTGTGATCATCTCCCCAGTGGAAGATTTGAGGGGGGCCGTCTTGCTCTGAGCCGGACCAAGTGCTTTCTTGATGCCATCGTACATACCACGGATGTTCCCTGTTATGGCAGCGGTTTGAATGTCTTGGCTGAGCTGAGTCCAGTACTCGTTGGCACAGCGCCGAGCAGTCTGCTGAACTTTGCTTCTCGCAGCCCTGAGAATCTGGAGATTCTTCTCGTTTGGGTACTTCTTGTACTCAGCAAGTGCTGAGCGCTTGGCTTCAATGACGGGGGTCATCTCAGTCAACTTGGCATCAAACCAGTCCTGTGACTTCGAGGTCTTCCTCCCAAAGGTAGCCAAGGCTGTGCGGTAGATGGTGTTTCGCAGCTCTTCCCACTTCTGCTTTGCAGATTCTCCTCCTTGTGGTACACCAAGTTCCTTCTCAAAGGTGGAGGCAAACTGCTCAACAAGTTCTGGTTGGGCCATCTTGCTGGTGTCAATCCGTGCCTTTCCAGGTTGTCTAGCATGATGGAATTTCTTCAGCTGTAGCTTGACCTTGCAACACACCAATGAATGGTCTGTGTCGCAATCTGCACTCTGGAACGAACGGGTGATTAGCACATTCTTCAGTGAGGTGCGCCTGGTCAGGATCAAGTCCAGCTGGTGCCAGTGCTTTGAGCGCGGATGTTGCCAGGAAACCTTGTGTTGGGGCTTGGTCTTGAAGAACGAGTTTGTGATGCACAGATCGTGATATGTGCAGAACTCGAGCAGCCGCTGTCCGTTGTCGTTCATTCTGCCCACGCCAAAAGGTCCAAGACAGGAGGGCCAGGAGTCGTGGTCAGCACCCACTCTGGCATTGAAGTCTCCAAGGAGAATGAGTTGTTCAGAGTTGGGGATGATCCTGACAGTTGTTGTGAGATTCTCGTAGAACTCGTCTTTTGCCTCTGGTGTGGCTGTCTGTGTTGGGGCATACACACTGACGAGGGTGACTGGGCCTTGAGTGGTGTTCAGGCGGAGGGTGAGGAGTCGTGCAGAGCCAGTGCTACCCGGTTCCACCATCTTCAGCAAAGTGTTCTTCACTGCGAAGCCCACTCCGTGTTCCCTGTGTTCGTCACTGCCCTTTCCCTGCCAGTAGAACGTGTAGTCCTTCTCTCTCAGTGTGCCTGCATCAGCTAACCGTGTTTCCTGGAGAGTGGCGATATCCACTCCCAGTCTCTTCAGCTCATTATTGATGATGGCAGTCTTCCTGGTGTCGTTGATGTCCTTGAGGTTAGCAGCGAGTCCTGTCATCATAGTGCGGACGTTCCAAGTTCCCAGTTTTAGAGTTGGTCTCTTTTGTTTTATTGTCTTGCCTGGTGCGAAGGTTCTCAGCCTGCTGTTTGGATTTCTCCTTATCCCCATGCACCCAATGAGGAAAGCAAGCTGTGGCGGGACAACACCTTATTGGCTGGGGGCTGCCCAGCTTGAGGCGGGCGGTAGCTGTCCAGTGAGATCTGATGATCCCTCCTACCGTCGGGAACAACCCCTGGCGCCACACTCTACGCCAATTGAGCAGTGGCTTATAACCGGTAACTGTCATTCCCCGTGTTTTGTCTACGCCAAAGGCGAAGCTGGAGTGTCCTCTCCAGTGATCCGGTGTTCTACCTTCCAGCGTTAGGCGTTGGTAGGATTCAAGCCTGGGCAGGAAGATATGGAGGACGAGATGTTGCCCATGCAGCATGTCCCCCCTCTCCACGTCACTGATGAATCCAAAGGAACAGCAGGGCTGCTACAGTTTGGCACCAGCGCTGTTGCAGGAGCTGCCAGAACGATGTTGAGCACAACATAGAACTGCCTTAGGGGCTCCGACTCCGGATTTTTCCTCAGGGTTGACTCCCGAAGCCTTTCCCGTGACCGGGTATGCCGCAAGGCAGCAGAGGTTTGAAATCAGGGTTTACCTTCCCCTAGATGGGCTACCTTCCCAGGTTGACGAGCCACCATCTACCCGAAGCATCTGGTTTTAAGGCGCCAGAGATCCGCCCTCGCCCCTTCTCCTATTAGTAAAAGCAGTTCCGCCGGGCTTAGAGACTAAACCACACGGGCAGGCTAGGAGTTGGACTTAGTTGCCAGAGGCTTTTCGAGACGCACGCCAAAAGGAGCATTTTATGAGCACTGGGAGCTTAACCCCAGTACCGCTCCTGGCTATGACAACCTTGGAACCAAAAATTCAGATTCAGACGTAGGTTGCTGATAAAAAGGTCGTTATCGTTGTTTTGTAAACCAATATTCAAAAGCTCATCTCGGGTGTAAGATGTAAAAGCAGAGCTGTTCTGAACGAACATACCTGAAATGAGCAGAAATAACACTGCTAGTCCCCAGAATCTGGTAGGACGCTGAGCCTCGCGTTGTGCACGCGCCGCCATCTTGCGCCAAAATGATATTTTGACATTGGGTGGGTTATGAGTGGGTGCTTTGTGTTTAGACCCGTAAAGTGGTGCTGATGTAAATTAGTGGTAATTTGTTGATTTGCCCAACATTTGTATTGTGTGCCCTAGTGTGGGGTGGGTGTGCTGGGGTGGGGGATGTTTAGGTAGGGGATGTTTAGGTTGTGAATTGGAACGGTTTGTTTATTTATTATGTATGTAAAAGGTTCTGGGATTGATTTTCTTTAGACACACGGTTGTATTTTTGTTTGGACAGTTAGGAACAAGGCAGCAGAATAATCTGCCTGGCTGTGTAGGGGGCGCTGGTAGTCTACCCAGCCCCTCAGCCTTGGTTGTGTGAATGGATAGGTTATTTATTGGTTGTGTACATACTGGTCTTCCCTGTTAGAGCGTGAGTCGGGTTTTAAAGTTGGGTGGGTAAATTTGTGTGCCTGCGTTTTTTTTGAAGGGGGGGAGAAATGTTACACATGAAAAACAGTGGTAAGATGGCGGCATGGGAATGACTGGGGAATAGTGGGGGTTGGCAGCCCACCTTTCCAGTGGTGACGTCAGCCAGGGTATAAGGGTCACGGCCGGAAGGGGAACGTCCTCTTTTGCCGTTGACGCCTGGACCAGGAGCGCCGTACTCCACTGCTGTGTGTTTGTGAGTTCAATAATAAATAATATAAACTGCCTTCCGCCCTCTTATTACATTAATTATGGACACAACAGTAGGGATGTACTTTATTGTTACCTTTCCAGTTCCGGCGCCACACGAGTTGGCTGCCTTTTGCGACAGCGGCTCAATTCTGAGTCTTTTTATCTTCCTTCTTCTTTCTGATCCGGTGATAACTTTCTGATCCGGCACACCTTTCACTCTATATATATCACGGACACACAGATCGCCCCAAAGGTCTCCCGAGTCAGCGGACGGAGCCTCTGTTTACAGCAGGAGACAATACAGCAGGGAAGAGCTAGCTAGCACTCAACCGCCACCCGGTGCTAACGGAGAAACTCGACATACCGGGAGAACTGAAGCGAAAATGACGCGGGTGCCGGGCTGGAGTTTAGGCGGCATGCAAGAAATATAAGACGGAATAATAAAGAGCGATGGCAAGAACCAAGCAGACCGCCCGTAAATCTACTGGAGGAAAAGCCCCCAGGAAGCAGCTGGCCACCAAGGCTGCTCGGAAAAGCGCTCCGGCCACTGGCGGAGTGAAAAAGCCTCACCGTTACAGGCCCGGTACCGTGGCTCTGAGAGAGATCCGTCGCTACCAGAAATCCACGGAGCTGCTCATCCGTAAGCTGCTCTTCCAGCGCCTGGTGAGGGAGATCGCTCAGGACTTCAAGACCGACCTGTGCTTCCAGAGCTCCGCCGTCATGGCTCTGCAGGAGGCCAGCGAGGCCTACCTGGTGGGTCTCTTCGAGGACACCAACCTGTGCGCCATCCACGCCAAGAGGGTCACCATCATGCCCAAAGACATCCAGCTGGCCCGCCGCATCCGCGGAGAGAGAGCTTAGACTTTCTGCTGCACATCCACCAACCACAATGCTCCGCACTGTGTGTCTATATATATATATATTTATAGTAATATGTACATATGTATACTAGCTGCTCTTGTTTTTTCTTGCCTTCTGATTGTTGCTCTGAGTGTTGCTATCCCTGTGCTGTTGCAATACTGGAATTTCCCCATTGTGGGACTAATAAAGGCTTATCTTATTGGATTTATGATAACAGTCCAAGCCGTTTCCTGGCACAAAGGGGATTTTGGGAGTCAGTTCACCATTGGAATGGTGCCTTCAAACAGGTTATTTAGGTGAAAGGGTGAACATGAGATCTTCTGTTCCGCAGAGACTGGCCTTATAAATTGGGATCCAGCGTTTAAAGTTACACTGATCACCCCCTCCACCACACACTAGACAGACAGTGGAGCACTTTCTCCAGCAGACTGCTACAACTTTGCTGCCAAATGGTTAGGTACAGGAAATGTTTCCTGTCACATGTCATTTCACTGTACAATAACTCACTCTGTTGTATTTTGTCATAACTATGCTACCATACTGCACCTTACAGTCTAATTGGCACCTCACATTTCAGCTGGCACCTGATAGTCCTGCATTGTACAGCGGGTATGATTCATCTCCCTATACGGGTCACCATCTATTCATCTATGATGTATATAAGTTTTTAGCAGTTTTACTTTCCATAGGTAATCCCTTTGTCTATGCTGTGTGTGTTTGTCATTTTGGTCGTCTGCTGTCATGCTGCTGTTACACTGTAATTTCCCAATTTGGGATCAATAAAGTGCATCTATCTATCTGATATATAGGATCTTTCTTGTCAAGGATTTTTTTTTTTGTATAAAGATTCAGTGGGTTTGATTATGGTTACACCAATGAGTGACCAGTTGGTAAAACAGTTATTGATGTGTGAGAAGATCATTGCATGCAGAAACATTTTGGCCGCATTAACTGTCAGCGATGGTCTAATTTGTTTAAAGTTTCTTAGATTGAATTTGATTGTGTTTGAGATTTTTTGATGTTTTTTAAAGGTTAATGAGGAGTCTAAAATCACACTGAGGTACTTAAATTCCTCGACTAGATGCAGCTCCTCCCTTTTTAAGATGTTCGAGTTTGTAATATTTGATCGTTGTTTGGTGAACATCATGAAAACAGTTTTTTTAGTGTTTAGTAGGAGACATGAGTTATTCAGCCAGTCATGGATTTGGGTAATTGCTGTTGTAATAATGCAGGTGGCTTCTTGTGTGCTTTTTTTGTTTTTGTAGGTGTGAATATTACCGTGTCATCTGCATACATTTGTATATGAATATTTCTGCATGCATTTGGTAGATCATTTATGTATAGGGAGAATAATATTGGTCCAAGTAAGATTAATTCATTTTTAGGATTGCATTGATTAAGAAGCATTTTAAACTGGTAATAAAAATCTGCTTTAGAGTAAGGTTTGCAGTATAAACAAATAACAGAGAAGGTCATATTGGCTGACAGCTTAATGTTAACTCCTACACATTCTAGACTTATATCTTTTGATCATTCAATCTGATTTTAAGGTGTTTTTAACATATAGTAGTACTCCTCCTCCTTGTCCTTGCTCCCTGTCTTTCCTAAACGTATCATAGCCAGGCATGGTAACAACAGTTTCAGGTGACGAGGATGATAACCAGGTTTCAGACAGCTCCATAAAATCAATATTGGAGTTTATCAGCAGAGGTTCTAGTTGTTCACATTTGGAGATCATACTCTGTACATTTAAGTGCCCCCCAAGCAGACCTTTTTTTTTTTTTTTTTAACTTTGAGGGTCCCAAATTCGTTTTGCCTGGTTCAGGGTTTGAAAAACTTTTAGCTAGCTATGTTTTTTTAACACAGGATTTCTCTGACGAGTTTTACACTCACCACCGGCTGGTTGTTGTATTGCTGCTGGGGTGGAGTCTGTGTGCTGGGTAGCTGCTGCTGGTGAGACTGACCCAGTGGCAGCGGCTGGCCGTGTGGTGACATGGGTTCTCCACTGTGCTGTGGTGAGGAGGGAGCGTTGCTATGCTGCAGGGACGAGGGTCAATTGCCAGTCCATCCCGGCTCTGTTCCGCTGTTGGGCCGTGATGATCTCATCAAGTTGCCCTGCCACGGTGATATTGGTGGGCTGCAGGGCCGCTGCGGTTCTGGTTGGTGTGGGTTGCCTTTGCGCAGTCAGTACCAGTAGTGTGCATGGCATTAATTCTTCTGGCGATTGTGCTGCTCGTGTCCAATCTGGTCCTGTAAACAATTGTGGTCTCATTGTCTCCACTGGTGATGGAGGCACTAATGGCGCTACTCCTGTAGGCATTAAAAGCATCTGTCCTGCACACAGGTCCGTGGCCACCGGTCTTGGGTTTGTTTCCATGTTGCCAGCCAGGGGCAAGATAACGCTGAAGGGGAATAATCTCACAAAGCTGATGGCTGTGCAGGATTGCCCATGGTAGGTTGGCGGTCTGGCCTGTCCTTTGTTCAGGTAACTCCTGTACAAGAGGTAGTGGCCTCCATTAGCTGTGGGGTGGAGCTGTTTTTTTCCATCTTGTTGAGAGCCGATGTCGGAGTTCTTAATTCTAAGTACTCCTGTACTTAGAATTAAGTACAGGAGTAAGGCAGCTGTTAACAGGTGGGATTGTAAGAGACATAGTGATTTTGCTGTAGTTTTAGCTGTTTTTTTTTAGCTGTTTTTGAGCTTACATGCAGGACCCACCACGCTGTGTGCTCACTCTGTCGGCCATCTTGGTATAGTAACAGACGGGCTGTACATGCAAGAAACCCATCAAACATCTCATAGCTGAAAGAATTCTGCATTGAGGAGTGGGGCAAACTTTCCTCAGATCGCCGTCAGAGATTGGTAGATGGCTACAATAAATGTCTTACTGAAGTTATTTCAGCCAAAGGAGGTAATACTAGCTATTAGGCAGGAGGGTGTCGTAACCTTTTCCTCAGAATACAAATTTTTATTTTTTTAATGAGTAAAACAAGGTTATTTTTGTTGACTTACCTGCAATTAAATCACCTTCTTTTCCAGAGCTAAAACAAGATTAGGCATCAATATGTGAACATTTCTTAATAAAGCACTGAATATTTAGAATCAGAATCAGAATCAGAATCAGGTTTATTGCCATTGTTCATGTAGTACACAAACTAGGAATTTGTCTCGGTGCAATGCTGCAACATTAAACATGATAAAATAAAAGAAATAAACTATACATGCAATAAAGTGTAGAATAAGAGTAAGTGATACTGGTCAGCAGTTAAAATATATTAGCGAGCAGCAGATACTGTGGAGAACTATATAGTGCAGTCGGTAATGCAGGAAGAAAACAGTGATGATTGACATGAGTCTGGTTGAGCTGCTGTACATAGTGCACGAGAGTCAATAAGTCACTTAGTGTTCAGCAGTCTGATGGCAGAGGGGAAGAAGCTGTTCATGTGACGGGAGGTTTTAGTCTGGATGGACCGAAGTCTTCTACCAGAGGGGAGGGGGGCAAACAGTACGTGACCAGGGTGTGAGGGATCGGCTATGATCCGGCCAGCACGCCTCCGGGTCCTGGAGATGTACAGATCCTGGAGAGATGGGAGCTTGCAGCCGATCACCTTCTCAGCAGTGCGCACGACGCGCTGCAGCCTTAGTCTGTCCCTGGCAGTGGCTCCTGCGTACCACACGGTTATGGAGGTGGTGAGGATGGACTCGATGATGGCTGTGTAGAACTGCACTAACATCTTGGTGGGTAGCTTGAGCTTCCTCAGCTGCCGCAGGAAGAACATCCTCTGCTGGGCTTTTTTGATGAGTGAGCTGATGGTCGGCTCCCATTTGAGGTCCCTGGTGATGGTAGTGCCTAGGAAGCGGAAGGAATCAGCAGTGGTGATGGGAGAGCCTGAGAGGGTGAGGGGGGGCAGAGGGGTAGTGACTTTCCTGAAGTCTACAATCATCTCCACTGTCTTCAGAGCATTTAATTTAATTAATTAAGCATTTAATGGGGTGTACTAATTTTTTCACATGACTGTATAGCTAATCAGTTTGTTCTCCTTGACGTTGCACCAAAGAAGCCTCCATTTTCAGCATCCACAGCTTGCCAGGCCCTTTGCATACAAGGCTTTAGCTATGATAGGAGGGAGTTATGGACAAATAAAGGTACTTGCTGCTTTCGGGACACAAGGTGATGCTTTTATAAATCAGAATCAGAATCAATCAGAATCAGCTTTATTGGCCAAGTATGCACAACACATACAAGGAATTTGACTTTGGCTAAAAACTTGCTCTCGTTGTTCAGGTGAAGGATTTAAATAAGGATTCAATGACAACCAGAGTATGTACAGTAAATTACAGTCTGTCCACGTTTCTATAAAAGGATGCAAATATCTTCTAAGCTACAGATTTGTTCTAATGTCCCGATGAGTTGGGCTAAATTTTGAAATCATAGAGTACTCATTCAAAGCAACAATATATTGTCAGAGTGTAGCTTGAGATGAGGTTTCTTAGTTTACAGAATGTGGCTGTTTTTAGAATTATATCATCTGATTTGGTTACATGTGAATTTGTGCATTGTTTTAAACATTGTAACAGTACATGTCACCTCTGCATTCTAATCAGTAATTTAATACTGTGGTGTTCTCAGAGACTTCTGGGTTGAAGATTCGGAACAAGCTGCTGGGTAAATGTCTGCAGGTACCTGAAGGAGCCCCCAGGGCTAGGGTTTCATTGGGGGACTGCAGCTCAAATTTGCCTTCACAGGAATGGCACTGGCTCGCAAAAAGCCAGGCTGTCATCAACCACCACACCAGAGCATGCTTAACTGCACCGAAAGAACAGTATGAAGGCATCCACCTGCAGCCCTGCATCTTCAGAGCTGGAAACAGCCAGGCTGATGATGGAAAGGCAAGCAGACAGGCATGGACCTGCTCCAAAAAAGGGCACATCACTGTAGTGGGGAAGGGACTGCACCTCACCACTATACAGGAATCCACTTTGGTCTTTGTTTCAAGGGGACATAAGCAGGTAACATTTTACAGAGAATGTGGTCCTTAAGTGTGGCATAATATTAGCTAGTGTCATAAATGGCTGCATGCTCTTCTGGTTCCTCTCTTTACAAACAGGGCAGCAGGTGGCAGACCCTTGATAACCAAATGTTGTGTAATGGCAGAGGCACCCAGCATAACCAAAGCCAACCCGCTGAAGAAAATGTGCAACAGAGACAAACAGAAATGTGTAAGAACCTCAAACTTTCTTACTTACAATAATAAACTCACCATCTTGCAACAGCATGTTACAAAGACAAGTGTGGAAATGAGGAAATTAGGAGTGGCAAAGAAGTATGTGTAGGTGGTGCAGGATATGTATGATAGGGGTGGAATGGTACTTGTATTCGGATTTTTCAGTATGCCACCCACGGTATGATACCGACACATACCAAAGTATGACACAGATGGACACATCACAGAGACGGAGCAGAAGAATGGCAGAGAGGAAGAGGAGTACCGTGTCGTGTGGCTATATTTCCAGGCCGAAAATGAAACAACGGCAAGCTGTGCAATTTGTGCAAAGGCTATGAAATACAGTGGTAACACAACTAATTTATACAAGCATATGAAAAATCATCCAAAAGACAACCCTGAGCTACAGAAATGGAAAGAGGAGAGAAATGCCACGACAGACCCCAACTCAGAGGCAGAGATCATTGCCAGAGGCCTTTCAGTGTGGCAGAGAATATCCAGGTATTTTAGTCATCTTTAGCATTAGTTAATATTAAAAGTGCAACTGGTCATTTGTTACTGTAGCCAACTCAAAAAGTATACAATAGTGTGAAAAAGTGTTTGCCCCCCATCCTGATTTCTCATTTTTTTCTATGTTTATCACACTTAAATGTTTCAGATCATCAAACAAATTTAAATATTAGACAAAGATAACTGTCATGGATGGCTCTCGCGAGCCACCATAAGACGCCACACAGTCACCAGTGAGTTTAGTGAGAGTTTTATTTACGGTGAAAATAGTGACAACACAGGCTGCTGAGACAATGACACATACTTGTCTTCATACAACTGGAGGCGTAGGGCTATACAGCTCACTACAGGTCCAGAGGAGGAGACGGTCAAGTACAGACAGACGAGGTTGGTGATAATAATTACACCGGCTGCTAAGGCAGAGACACACAAAGATCGATACACACCGGAAGGGGTAAGGCTACACAGCACACTTACTAGTCCAGGGGCACGACGGTCAAACCAAGAGCAGACGTGGTAGGAATTAATCCTAAGCATCCGTAGCGTGGCGGAGTGCGAACAGACACTGCAGCGCCGATGCAGCCGCCAGCGCGGGTTAAAGTAGCCTGAGCGCTAACAACCACAAATGCAGCACAGCTGTTGAGGGTTTGACAGCTCAGCAGAAGCCTCCCCAAGCACTATCACAATAAGAGCTCGGAGAGCTAGAATAATAATTCCGCTGTCAAACCCTGACAAGAATAACCCGAGCACAAAGGCATAGTGCTCGGGTCATGACAGTAGCCCCCCCTCATTTGACGGGCTCTGAACGTCTAGTAACACCTGCCCCCCCTCCCCCTAACCACAGGGCGAGTGGATTGAGGAACAGGCAAGGAAGGAGCCAAACAAAACCTAACAAAACCCTAAACAGAAAAGGAAAAGAATACATCACCTGACATATCCATCCCATTTTCCCCAAAACAATGATGAGAGGAAAAAAAACCAGAGGAAAAAAACAACAAAACAAGACATGACTACAATACAAGGGAAAAACAAACAAAGCAAAAAAAACACCTGACACTGAAAGTTTTCCCTCCGAGACCACAGACAACCCATCTAACTCCAGTGTACATAACCTAGCCCAAAAAAATAAACCCAACACACGATGACCCTGGAAACCGAAACAAGAAATAAATGCAAACATGATAACTATGGGGAAAAAAAAAAAAACAAGACGTAAATGCAAACACATGACTATGACCAAAAAAAAAAAATTACATGACGGTAACTATGGAAACAAAACAAAATGCAAACACATGGTAACTATGGGGACAAAACAAGAAATAAATGCACACACCTGGAAACTAAGAAACGAGAACACCAAACTATGGCCCCTCAAAAGAAAGAGGGGAGAACAAAACAAAAAGCAAAACATGACCATAGCCCCTCAAAAGGAAGAGGGGAGGACAAAACAAAAAAACAAAACCCAGACTATGGACTACAACCCCACATGAGGCAAACAAAATAACTTTACATAACTTGACATAACTATGGACTGTAAACACACATGAGGCAATAAAAAAAATTGCTTTACATAACTTGACATGACTTGACTATGGATTTCAAATACACACATGAGGCAATAAAAATTGCTCTACGTAACCTTGACATAACCCTGATACTGTATGGGCCAAAACAAAAGATGATCGGCGGAGATCCAGCGCCCCCCAGGCAGAGCTCCGGCGACCTCCCTGCCTCCGATGGCCCACGGATAGTCCCACAAAACAGTACATGGTCAGGCGGCCTGCCCCAGTCCCAGGCCCCCAGAAACAAGTCCTCTGGTGGCCGAACCAGGTCACCCAGTAGCAACCACAGTTTATCAGGCGACCAACCCAAGACGCCGAACGCACAAAGCAGTTCCTCGGGTGGCCGACCCGCATCCCACAACCACCAGGACCATGGAGGAATTGCATGCAGCTGCCCGCCTAAAGACGACAAGACATGAGAGCGCCACTCTGCCAGACAAAAACCTCCAACGGCCCCCAGCTGGTGGCTCCTGAGAGGGGAACAACCAAAAACTTGGACCCCCTTGAATCCTGATTGGGACCCCCTGATTGGGGGTCCAGCGCAGCTGCACCTGCGCTGGACCCCCACTGGACCTCGCCGGACCCCAACTGGGTCATAGCTGCACCCGCGTCGGACCCCGATTGGGTCAACTCGAACCCTGATTGGGTCACAGCCGCACCTGCGCTGGACCCCCACTGGACCTCGTCGGACCCCAATTGGACCTCGTCGGACCCCTATTGGGTCATAGCTGCACCCGCGTCGGACCCCGATTGGGTCAACTCAGCCCACGCGTTGGACCCCGACTGGGTCTCCTCGGCCCACGTGTCGGACCCCGACTGGGTCGGTACTGCACCAGCGACGACCTCCATCCCCGAACCTGGAACCTCTAGTCCTGTGACCTTGACAGATTCCAGACTGGTAACGCTGTGGAGAGGCTCAGAGAACAAGAGAGGGCCGGGATCAATTCCACCGGCAGCGCCAGAGCCCAGCGAGACGAGCTCGGGTGCAGCAGACAGCTGCCCCTCGCTCGCCTCCCCATGAGGCAGGCAAAAATGCTCTAACACACCATAAAGAAAAACAAGGAAGAGCACTTGCCTGCACTCGGGCTCTGGAGCCGTCCAGGACTTCGTCGATCCAGGTTCAGACAGACACTCGTCGTCGGGCTCCCACTCGGCTGCGTCAGGTTCCACAGCCGGCCTGATGGTCTCTGCAGCTGGATCCTCTCGTGCTGACGTCCACGCCAATAACCCGTATGGCGTGGGGGGAGAGGACCCTCGACCTGCTGACTCGGGCTGCATCTCTGAGGAACCCTGGGGACGCTCACTCGTCGGCTCTGGCTCCTCACCGCAGTCCGTTCTCCTCCTCTGTCCAACACAAGGCTGCAGGGCCGGGAAATTTCCCAGAGCCGCAGGCCTCCCCCTCGTTCGACGGCGTGGGACTGACGCTGAGGACCGCTCAGCAGGAGGAAACACAGAGGCAGCAGGTTCAGTATAAATGGCTTCAGCTGGAGAAGGAAACTCGGGGAGCTGCGAACCCCGAACTTCACCCCCAGGAGTCAGACAAGACAAATCACTATAATGACTAGGAAAGTGAAATTGAACTTGCCTGTCTCCCAAAGGTAAGATGGTGCCAGCTGAAGAGGACGTTGCTCCTTCCCTCGCTCGCTGGATGGTAACATAGGACCCATGGACGGAGCTCACCGGCACAGGACTCAGCTCACTCTCAGCAGCTGGCTGATTGAGTGGGTCATTCCGGCGGCCCGGAACTGGATCCGGAGCAGGAGCTTGCTGAAGACGTGCTCGGCCGCGGCGCCGACGCCTCCGCCGGCCCCCAGATGGTGCGAACTCCAGGACTGGATCGAGGACGGGATCAGGATCCGTAGGCCAAGAGCAGGAGTGCCTCTTCTCCTGCTTCACGCCGCATTCCTCCTCCAGCATCAGGAATATCTCGCGTTGCGCGGCGATATCCTCCTTCCTCGCGTCGACTTCCGGGTGGTCAGCGTATCAGGGAGAGAGATGATGAAGAACGTCTTCAGCAGCGTCTAGGTACCAATGTATGCCGTGATGGTAGTCCAGCAGGGAAGCAGAGATGAGCATCTCATCCACGACTTCCAGGACGCCTGTCAGCTCGTGGCATGGGCTCCCAGCGCGGCCCCTCCGCGACGGCATTCCTCCCACACACACAGTACCCAGACGGGAACAGCAACTGTCCAGAAAACTCAAACTCACTGGTGAATTGCGTCTCGGGTTGGCGTCACCTTAAACGCCGTTTTGGCAGCAGTGTACTGTCATGGGTGGCTCTCGCGAGCCACCATAAGACGCCACACAGTCACCAGTGAGTTTAGTGAGAGTTTTATTTACGGTGAAAATAGTGACAACACAGGCTGCTGAGACAATGACACATACTAGTCTTCATACAACTGGAGGCGTAGGGCTATACAGCTCACTACAGGTCCAGAGGAGGAGACGGTCAAGTACAGACATACGAGGTTGGTGATAATAATTACACCGGCTGCTAAGGCAGAGACACACAAAGATCGATACACACCGGGAGGGGTAAGGCTATACAGCACACTTACTAGTCCAGGGGCACGACGGTCAAACCAAGAGCAGACGTGGTAGGAATTAATCCTAAGCATCCGTAGCGTGGCGGAGTGCGAACAGACACTGCTGCGCCGATGCGGCCGCCAGCGCGGGTTAAAGTAGCCTGAGCGCTAACGACCACAAATGCAGCACAGCTGTTGAGGGTTTGACAGCTCAGCGGAAGCCTCCCCGAGCACTATCACAATAAGAGCTCGGAGAGCTAGAATAATAATTCCGCTGTCAAACCCTGACAAGAATAACCCGAGCACAAAGGCATAGTGCTCGGGTCATGACAATAACACAAGTAAACAAAAAATGCAGTTTTTAAATGAAGATGTGTATTATTAATGGAAACAAAAATCCAAACCGACGTGGCCCTGTGTGGAAAAAGTGATGGCCACCCTTAGCAGCAACAACTGCAATCAAGTGTTTGCGATAACTGGCAATGAGTGTTTTACAGCACTGTGGAGGAATTTTGGTCCACTCATTTTTGCAGAATTGTTGCAATTCAGCCACATTGGAGGGTTTTTGAGCATGAAGTACTTTTTTAAGGTGATGCCACAGCATCTCAAAGGGATTCAGGTCAGGACTTTGACTAGGCCAAAGGACCTAGGTTCGTGGTTCGTGACCTCTGTGCTTCAGCTTGAGGTCACGAACAGATGGCTGGACATTCTCCTTCAGGATTTTTTGGTAGACAGCAGAATTCATGGTTCCATTTACCACAGGAACTCTTCCAGGTCCGGAAGCAGCAAAACATCCCCAGACCATCACACTACCACCACCATATTTTGCTATTGGTATGATATTCCTTTTCTGAAATGGTGTTACTTTTACACTGGATGTAATGGGACACACACCTTCCAAAAAGTTCAACTTTTGTCTCGTTAGTCCACAGAGTATTTTCCCAAAAGTCTTGAGAATCATCAAGATGTTTTCTGGCAGAATCAGAATCAGAATCAGGTTTATTGCCATTGTTCATGTAGTACACAAACTAGGAATTTGTCTCGGTACAATGCTGCAACATTAAACATGATAGGATAAGAGAAATAAACTATACATGTAATAAAGTGTAGGATAAGATTAAGTGATACTGGTCAACAGTTAAAATATATATTAGCCAGCAGCAGATACTGTGGAGAACTATACAGTGCAGTCGGTAATGCAGGAAGAAAACAGTGATGATTGACATGAGTCTGGTTGAGCTGCTGTACATGGTGCACGAGAGTCAATAAGTCACTTAGTGTTCAGCAGTCTAATGGCAGAGGGGAAGAAGCTGTTCATGTGACGGGAGGTTTTAGTCTGGATGGACCGAAGTCTTCTACCAGAGGGGAGGGGGGCAAACAGTACGTGACCAGGGTGTGAGGGATCGGCTATGATCCGGCCAGCACGCCTCCGGGTCCTGGAGATGTACAGATCCTGGAGAGATGGGAGCTTGCAGCCGATCACCTTCTCAGCAGTGCGCACGACGCGCTGCAGCCTTAGTCTGTCCCTGGCAGTGGCTCCTGCGTACCACACGGTTATGGAGGTGGTGAGGATGGACTCGATGATGGCTGTGTAGAACTGCACTAACATCTTGGTGGGTAGCTTGAGCTTCCTCAGCTGCCGCAGGAAGAACATCCTCTGCTGGGCTTTTTTGATGAGTGAGCTGATGGTCAGCTCCCATTTGAGGTCCCTGGTGATGGTAGTGCCTAGGAAGCGGAAGGAATCAGCAGTGGTGATGGGAGAGCCTGAGAGGGTGAGGGGGGGCAGAGGAGTAGTGACTTTCCTGAAGTCTACAATCATCTCCACTGTCTTCAGAGCGTTCAGCTGCAGGTTGTTATTGCTGCACCAGGACGCCAGCTGGACCACCTCTCTCCTGTAGGCGGACTCGTCGCCGTTGGAGATGAGCCCGATGAGGGTGGTGTCGTCCGCAAACTTGATCAACTTGACAGACTGGTGGCTGGAGGTGCAGGAGTTGGTGTAAAGGGAGAAGAGTAGGGGGGAAAGTACACAGCCCCGGGGTGATCCGGTGCTGATGCTAGTATAGTCTGAGACAGTCTTTCCCAGCCGCACATGCTGCCTCCGGTCCGTCAGGAAGTCGATGATCCACCTGCAGAGGGAGTCAGGCACGTTGAGCAGGGACAGCTTGTCCCGGAGCAGAGCGGGGCGGATGGTGTTGAATGCGGAGCTGAAGTCCACAAACAGGATCCTGGCGTAGGTTCCCGGGGAGTCCAGGTGCTGCAGGATGGAGTGGAGGGCCAGGTTGACTGCATCGTCTACAGACCTGTTGGCTCGGTAGGCAAACTGAGAGAAGCCTTTGTTCTTTTTGCTCAGCAGTGGTTTTCGTCTTGGAACTCTGTCATGCAGGCCATTTTTGCCCAATCTCTTTCTTATGGTGGAGTCATGAACACTGACCTTAACTGAGGCAAGTGAGGCCTGCAGTTCTTTGGATGTTTTTGTGGGGTGTTTTGTGACCTCTTGGATGAGTCGTCGCTGCGCTCTTGGGGTAGGATGCCACTCCTGGGAAGGTTCACCACTGTTCCATGTTTTCACCATTTGTGGATAATGGTGATCACTGTGGTTCACTGGAGTCCCGAAGCTTCAGAAATGGCTTTATAACCTTTTCTAGACTGATAGATCTCAATTACTTTTTCTTATTTGTTTCTGAATTTCTTTGGATCGCAGCATGATGCCCAGCTTTTGAGGATCTTTTGGTCAACTTTACTTTGTCAGGCAGGTCCTGTTTAAGTGATTTCTTGGTTAAGAACAGGTGTGGGAATAATCAGGCCTAGGTGTGACTAGAGAAATTGAACTCAGCTTTCCAAAGATATGATTAACTATAGTTAATTTATGTTTTAACAGGGGGTGGGGGGGCAATCACTTTTTCACAGAGGGCCATGTAGGTTTGGATTTTTTTTAACCCTTTATAATAAACACCTTCATTTAAAAAATGCATTTTGTGTTTACTTGTTACCTTTGTCTAATATTTAAATTTGTTTGATCTGAAACATTTAAGTGTGACAAACATACAAAAAAAAATGAGAAATCAGGAAGGGGGCAAGCAGTCTTTCACACCACTGTAAATTATGCTAAGACCTTGGTATAATTTGTCCCACTGAAACATTTTATTTAAATGAATACATTTACTGCAATTAAAACAAATATACTGAAAATAATATGGCTTAGATTTGATTGAATATAATTACCCTTTGCGTTAACTGTGAAAGTGATACTGAATGTATTTACCTCTAAACTTTGCCCAAAATCTGTCCTGAGTTTTAACTAATTAATAATCCAAAGGAAAAATCGCAAAACACTTGGGGGCAGATCTACCAAGGCAGTGCAAATTAGTTAGTGTGCAAATTAGACAGAGCGCCTCAGGAAGTGGCCAATCTTTGCCAGTGATCTTCCAACAACACGCAAAATTATGAACACAGACGCAGTCAATTCATTTCAATAATGCCCACCCATCCGCCAAGAGCACCACAAAATTGTGCACAGGCACAGCCAGTTCAGAGGAGCATAATATATAAAGCTTTTTTTTTTTTTTTAGTTTTTGTTTAAGCACAAACCCCACTAAAATAGCTAGTTTTTGTTAATTATATTTCAAATTTTAGATTTTCATTTAACATGGCAGATTTTTTTTGTTTAATATGTATAAATGAAGCATTTGTATGCAATTTAATAAAGGACTACTCCTGACTAAACTGATTATTTAACCAAGTGTTTTTGTTAACACGAGAACCATCAAGATGGTCTGATGGAGACTCTGGGGTTTTATTATGTGAATAACTTTGTTTTAACAAAATCTAAAGGTCTCCCAGTTCACAACTTTTTATAAATGCCAATGAGTTACGGTGTTGCAATTTCAGGGGATGTTTCTATGGATCTGTGCACTGTTTTTGTTAATAATCGCATTGTTGTTTTCCTCCTATATTATTGTAACGTCGGGGCCATTTTAAGGGAGCCAGGGATTTCCCAGCATGCTTTGCCAGTTTGAAACGTTACTGTGTGTGTGTTAAATGTGTTACTTCTGAGTTATACTGCTGTGTCATTATAACTGCATTATAATGGCCCAGCAGTGTTTAGCAGGATTAGGGCAAGATGTATCATGTGTGTGTAACCGTGATGTAAACAGAGGTCTGTGAGAATGACCTCCGCTCCTGTCTGTGCTGAGAAGCAGGTTGGGGGGTCGGGGTGTGTGTAAAATAAATCTGGTTGATCACAGCCATCTGCTCCATTGTCTTTTGTGTGTGAACCCCTGCAAATGTCACACTGGTGTCAGAAGTGGGATATGGAGCGAGATGAGGATCCAGGCGGAGGTACAGCGGCCGGAGCGATTCATCGCTCAGCCGGGAACGGAGTGTAGAGCTGAGACGCCGGCCCCTGGAGAGCTTCGCCACGATGGACGGAGCAGAGCAAACCAGCCCCGTTTCCCGCCCTTTTCAGGGCAGGACGGGCTGGCGATTCCAGAGCGACTAGGAGCGGCAATCGACCGGGAGATGACAGTCTCATCCATTCAGCAGCGGGCCAAGATTCCCCGCTACAACGGCGAGAACCTGTTGGATGACCACCTGGCCCAGGTCGAGCTGGCTGCCGCGCTGATCATCAGAGGAAACCACCGTGCTGAGAGCGAGTGGAGGAGGAGCTACGGCAGATCACAGCAGCGCGTGCACAAAGGAGACAGCCGTGGCGACGCGAGGAAGGACGGCTTCCGCTGCACAGAGCCAGGGTACATGGCATGGTACTGCCCCGCACACAGCGCACGACAAATGGCCCCTCGCTGACGCTAAATTAGAGCGAGGTGGCATGGACGGGAAAAAAAGCCGCCTCCTGCAGATGCTTCCCCCGGCAGATGACGTCACAGAGGCGCAGGAGCGACGCAGCGGAGCGAGCAGGACGAAGATGCGGCCACTTTCCAGGCGCGGCAAAGGCTGGACGCATGGATGCGGGCCAGCGGCCGCCTGGGAGAACTGGCAGCGGTGGGAGTCGGCCGGAGCGGGCCTGGGACTCCCGCTGCCAGGGAAGGGACTGTGCGTGGTCCTACAGAGGCTGTCAGATGTGTCCATCCGCCTGCTGATGGCCAAACCGGAACCCTACCCCAACCAGATGCTCTGACCGAGACTCAGATGGCCCGTGCATGCCGCCCTGGCACCGGGCTGACTCGCGTTGGATTTCTGAAAGTGGACTTTGAATTTTCTGGGGACAGAAACCAGTCCAGGGGGGGGCAGTGTAACGTCGGGGCCATTTTAAGGGAGCCAGGGATTTCCCAGCATGCTTTGCCAGTTTGAAACGTTACTGTGTGTGTGTTAAATGTGTTACTTCTGAGTTATACTGCTGTGTCATTATAACTGCATTATAATGGCCCAGCAGTGTTTAGCAGGATTAGGGCAAGATGTATCATGTGTGTGTAACCGTGATGTAAACAGAGGTCTGTGAGAATGACCTCCGCTCCTGTCTGTGCTGAGAAGCAGGTTGGGGGGTCGGGGTGTGTGTAAAATAAATCTGGTTGATCACAGCCATCTGCTCCATTGTCTTTTGTGTGTGAACCCCTGCAAATGTCACATTATGTATCCTGAACTGGGAGAGAGAAATAGAGAAAAGAGGGAACTGAATTACCATTTTATGCACAGCAAAAAGAAATACTGTAAATATGGATGGGGGGGGGGGGGGACAAACAACTGGCAATGTGGAAGATTTTGCTTCAAGAGCAAGGGGGATGTGAGGAAAACTCCAGATCCCAGTCTAACCTCCACAGAAGAGTCATTATCCGCTAACACCATCTGTATGTCCACTGTAGGTATAAGGGCTCCTATTGTCCATCTTCTTCCACTTAATCCTTTTCAGGTCACGGGGGGGGAGGGGGGTTGCTGGAGCCTATCCCAGCATCTTTGGGCGAGAGGCAGGGGACACCCTGGACAGATCGCCAGTCCATCACAGGGCCAACAATAGGGCTCCTATTGTATCCTGTTTAATGGAAACAAATTCATGTAATAGGCTATATATACAGTATAAACAAATGAAATTTTTAAAAAACTGCCAGCTGATGTCCAGTTCAGCATAACACCGATCTGAGACTGTTGATATTCATATACAGACGTGGACAAAATTGTTGGTACTCCTCTGTTAATGAAAGAAAAACCCACAATGCCATCCATCCATCTTCTACTGCTTTTCTGGAGGTCCGGGTCGTAGAAGCAGCAGTTCAAGCAGAGAAGCCCAGACTTCCCTCTCCCCACAATGGTCACAGAAATAACTTGAATCTGACAAAAGTGGTAATAAATAAAAATTCTATGAAAATAAACCAATGAAAATCAGACAATGCTTTTGAATTGTGGTTCAACAGAATTACTTTAAAAAACAAACTCATGAAACAGGCCTGGACAAAAATGATGGTACCCCTAGAAAAGACTGAAAATAATGTGACCATAGAAACATGTTCAACCAACATGTGTCCTGTAATTAACATCACAGGTGTCTACAAATTTGTAATCAGTCAGTCGGCCTATTTAAAGGGTGACAAGTAGTCACTGTGCCGTTTGTTGACATGGTGTGTACCACCATGTCAACAAACGAATGAGCAAATGAAGGAGAGAGTTGTCTCAGGAGATTAGAAAGAAAATTATAGACAAGCATGCTAAAGGTAAAGGCTATAAGACCATCTCCAAGCAGCTTGATGTTCCTGTGACTACAGTTGCACATATTCAGAAATTTAAGATCCACGGGACTGTAGCCAACCTCCCTGGATGTGGCCGCAGGAGGAAACTTGATGAAAAATGGAAGAGACGGATAATATGAATGGTAACAAAAGAGCTCAGAACAACCTCTAAACACATCCATGGTGAACTCCAAGGTCAAGGTACATCAGTGTCAGATCGCACCATCTGTCGTTGTTTGAGCCAAAGTGGACTTCATGGGAGACGACCAAGGAGGACACTGCTGTTGAAAACAAATCATGAAAAAGCCAGACTGGAATTTGCCAAACTGCATGTTGACAAGCCACAAAGCTTCTGGGAGAATGTCCTATGGACAGACAAGATAAAACTGGAACTTTTTGGCAAGGCACATCAGCTCTATGTTCACAGACGCAAAAATGAAGCATACCAAGAAAAGAACACTGTCACTACTGTGAAACATGGAGGAGTTTCTGTTCTGTTCTGGGGCTGCTTTGCTGCATCTGGCATAGGGTGTCTTGAATCTGTGCAAGGTACAATGAAATCTCAAGAGTATCAAGGTATTCTAGAGAGAAATGTGCTGCCCAGTGTCAGACAGCTTGGTCTCAGTCGCAGGTCATGGGCCTTGCAACAGGATAATGACCCAAAACACACAGCTAAAAACACCCAAGAATGGCTAAGAGCGAAACATTGGACTATTCTAAAGTGGCCTTCTATGAGCCCCAATCTGTGGAAGGAGCTGAAACATGCCGTCTGGAGAAGGCACCCTTCAAACCTGAGACAATTGAAGCAGTTTGCTCATGAGGAGTGGGCCAAAATACCTGCTGAGAGGTGTAGAAGTCTCATTGACAGTTACAGAAATCGTTTGATTGCAGTGATTGCCTCAAAAGGTTGTGCAACAAAATATTAAGTTAAGGGTACCATCATTTTTGTCCAGGCCTGTTTCATGAGTTGTTTTTTTTTTTAAATAATTCTGTTGAACCACAATTCAAAAGCATTGTCTGATTTTCATTGATTAATTTTCATAGAATTTTTATTTATTACCACTTTTGTCAGATTCAAGTTATTTCTGTGACCATTGTGGGGTTTTCTTTCATTAACAGAGAGGTACCAACAATTTTGTCCACATCTGTAATCTGTTCTTCTGTCATGCCAAATAGTCACGAGCAGAGAGAAGCTTCTGCCATGTGCCCTTGGTTCTCACCGGTGTCTCCTAGCACCAATGATTGCTGTCATGTCAGGCACAGAGGAATTAAGACAAGCTTTTTTTTGGGCGTTAAATCCTGGCGCATTTAGCACGAGACTGACAACCGCAAACCTTAAATCACCTTGTGCCAGTCGTTTAAATACTCCCCTCCCTCAAATTTGTGTGTTAACATGACAACTTCCACAAATACTGTACATATGCAGTGAGGCCAGGTGCAAAATTAACATAGTCCTTATGGCTGTGTTGTGAGACATGTATATGTTGGACACTGCATATGTGATTTAACCACGATGAAGGAGAGCCAGCCCCCTGCGGTGCGGAGCCACAGAGCCTGGACCCCCTGCGGAGGACAGGGGACAGAAGACTTCCTGACCACTGAGGCTCAGGAAGAGAGAAGGGGGAGTTATGTAAATAAAAAGCTAATGAATGTGAATAAAGAGATTTTGAGAGAGATGTGTGATTTCCCCCGCGAGGGAAATGGTTTGATGTCAGAATGTTTAAATGAGAGAACTTTGGTGTGTTCACTCTCGTTGTTCGCTGCTCAAGAATGAGAGCAGACAGTGGAATGATTTCTTGAATAAACTGGAATGAAAGACAATTCGGTTTCGTTATTCAAGTCTCCCCACATTGGTGACTGACGACGTTGAGAATGAACGAAGAAATTCTCAGGGTCCCGGACTCACAGCGCTCAGAGCTGGCGAGCGCAGTGGCCGTTAAGCTGCCTGATTTCTGGCAGGATAACCCACGGTCGTGGTTTCTGCAAGCAGAGTCGCAGTTCGCGCTCGCAGGAGTAACGGTGGATGACACTAAGTTCCACCATGTCATCGCTAAACTGGACAACAGCACAGCTCGGTGCGTGCAAAGCTTGGTGGAGCAGCCACCCGCGACCGACAGGTACAGCAAGCTGAAATCCACCCTCATCAAGTTTTTCACCCCCTCGGCTGAAGTGAGGGCGAGGAGGATCCTGTCTTTGCTAGACCAAGGTGGACGCAGGCCGAGCGCCCTGATGGAGGAGATGATACAGCTGAGAGGGTTGGACAACGATGATTTCATTTTTCAGTTCATCTTCCTCTCCAACCTCCCGGCGCATGCGAGAAGCACGCTGGCCGGCAAAAAGTGTCACACCCTGGAGGAGTTCCGGGAGCTGGCCCAGGAGGCAGATGGGATCCTGGACGCTTGCGGCGGGCAAGCAACCACAGCAGCGACCCGAGACAGCGGGGAGCCAGAGGTGGCAGAACCAGACTGGCCGACGACGGTGGCAACACGGCCGCGACGAGGGGGAGCCAATAGCCCGGCGGCAGAGGCGCGGGCACGACACAGCGGAGGAGAAGATCTCTGCTTTTACCATCGGAGGTTCGCAGAGAAGGCACGCAGGTGTGTGCCGCTCTGCATCTTCAGGAGTTCGGGAAACGGCAAGACCGGGGGTCGCTAGCAGCTTCGACCCTCGGAGAACGCAACAAGCTGCTCTACATCACGGATGCGCGCTCCGGACGAGAGTTCCTCATCGACACCGGAGCACAAGTGAGCTTCATCACCCCAACATACGCGGACCGGGTGGCTGGACCCCACGGTAGCGGAGCTACAGCGGCAAATGGCTCGAACATCAACACCTACGGGAGAAGGACCTTGCCTTTATGCTTACATGGCCGCACATATGAATGGACTTTTGTGATAGCGGCGGTGAGTTTCAACATGTTGGGCGCGGATTTTTTGTGTTCACACAATCTGTTAGTTGATCTTGCTAATAGACGGCTGGTAAATGCACTCTCTTTTTACTCTCTCCCCTGTTCAGCTCGAGTGTCCCCGCCACCAGTACAGACCCACGTCGCTACAGCAGGTGGTAAGTTTCACACACTCCTCACCCAATTTCCAGCGCTCACTGTGCCCACTTTTTCAGCGACGGTCGCGAAGCACGGGGTGAAACACTTTATCCCCACTTCTGGTCCTCCCGTGTTTGCAAAAGCTCGGCGCTTGGATGCAGTTAAGCTCGCCATTGCGCGCGAGGAGTTCGCCAGCCTGGAGAGGCTGGGCATCGTTCGTAGGTCGAAGAGCCCGTGGGCTTCGCCGCTGCACATGGTACCGAAAGCCGATGGCTCCTGGAGACCGTGCGGGGATTACCGCAGGCTAAACAACGCTACGGCGCACGATCGTTATCCCATCCCGCACATTCAGGATTTTTCGGTGCACCTGGCGGGGGCGCGCATTTTTTCAAAGATTGATCTAGTTCGCGGCTATCACCAAGTCCCGGTCCAACCGGAGGACATTCCTAAAACAGCGGTAATAACCCCGTTCGGACTTTTCGAATTTTTACGCATGCCGTTTGGTCTCAAAGGGGCGGCGCAAACATTTCAGCGGATGATGGATGCCGTGTTACGCGATCTCCCTTTCGTGTTTGTGTACCTCGACGACATTTTGGTCGCAAGTACTTCAGAGGACGAACACGAAACGCACCTCACAGCAGTTTTTAGGAGGCTGGGAGAGCACGGCTTAATAGTTAACCCAGCCAAGTGCCAGTTCGGCGTCGAGCGGATCGATTTTTTGGGTCACCGCGTCTCCCCGGAGGGAGCGGTTCCGTTACCAGAGAAAGTACGCGCGGTAGCGGATTTTCCCCGTCCTCAAACGGTCAAATCACTACAGGAATTCTTGGGGATGGTGAATTTTTATAACCGATTCCTGCCCCACGCAGCTCAAATCATGCAACCGTTATATGCCGCGCTCAAAAAACAAAAACCGACCCAGGCGGTCGAATGGTCCCCGGAGCGGGAGCGCGCGTTCACAGAGGTTAAAAAAGCCTTGGCTTGGGTTCAAATAATATACAATAATGCTACAGCAGAAATCCTAACAAATAACAATATTTCAAAACCAATAAAAATCAATAGAGGATGTCGACAAGGCTGTCCACTTTCACCTTTACTGTTTACTATGGCAATTGAACCTTTAGCGATAGCGATACGTTTACATTCACAAATATATGGAATTAAAGTTGGACCAACAGAACATAAAATCTCCCTGTACGCCGATGATATAATTTTGTTTATGTCAAATCTAAAAAAATCAATTCCAACCTTGTTGAATTTAATAAAGAATTTTGGGGAAATATCAGGATATAAAATAAATAAAACTAAATCTTCAATATTAATGCTAAATGAGACCCAGAGAAATTACCCAGCCCCTGAGGCAAATCAATTCAATGTTGTAAATCAGTTTAAATATTTAGGAATCCAAATTATGCCTAAGCTAGAATCAGTCGCCAGCGTCAACTATGAAGCCTTAATGTCAGATATCAATGAGTTAACTCAGAGATGGATGTCACTACCAATGTCGATGATCGGGAGAATCAATATACTTAAAAGTAATATTTTACCTAAAATACTTTATTTATTTCAATACATTCCCTTATCACCACCTTTAGATCTATTCTCAAGAATAAAAAAAAAGTTAGTGGAATTTATATGGAACAACAGGAGGGCTAGATTACGTCTGTCTTTATTATATTTACCATTTGATCGTGGAGGTCTGAAATGTCCAAATTTTATGTTGTATTATTGGTCGGCACAACTGAGGTCTATGACATATTATTTTTCATCAAATGATCTCCCTCACTGGACTGAAATGGAATCATACAATTTACCTTTACCTCTTCCCATATTCATATACTCAGATTCGGCAAAAAAATTACAAAAACAAGTTAAAAATCCATTTGTAAAGCATATGATCAAAATATGGTGTGAAGCTAAAAACTATTTAAAAGAACCACAGTTATTGTCACAATTTAGTCCAATATGGGGTAATCAATATTTTAAACCAGGGAGAGCGGACGCTGTATTTAAAGTATGGAATTTAAAAGGGATACAAAAGATTCAGGATTTATATTTGCCATGTGCAGACAACATAATGTCTTTTGAAGAGCTGAGGATCAAATTTAATCTCAATAGAACACATTTTTTTAAATATCTTCAACTTAGAAACTTTATTCGATCAAATCAAAATAAAGCTCTCACTCGACCTATTTATTCATCCTTGGAAAAAATGATGATGAAAGATAGTAAAAGAAAGGGTATTATTTCAGAGTTTTATAACTCATTGACACTATCTTCAAGTGAAAATTCACTGAAAAGATTAAACTACTGGAAAGAAGATCTGCAAATTGAAATTTCGGAGGAACAATGGGAATTGGCTTGTACAGAAGCTCAAACCAAATCAATAAATGCACGCCTTAAATTGATACATTTCAAATGGTTAATGCGGATGTATGTTACACCGGAGGAGTTAAATAGATATAACAAAAATATACCAGATACATGCACAAAATGCATGGAAAGTAAAGGAACCCTATTTCATTGTTTATGGGACTGTAGATTAATAAGAATGTTTTGGGAAGAGGTGAGGGTAACAATTGAAAAAATAATCTCAAAACAAATCATACTGAATCCTAAATTGTTTTTGTTGGGTCTGTACCCAGAAAAGCATAATTTTAATAAAAGTGAAAGAACATTCATAGACCTCAGTTTGCTTAATGCCAAAAAATGTATTGCACTATTATGGAAAAAGACTCATAGACCAGATGTGACTCAGTGGTTAAGACAGATGTTAACAAACCTTCCATTAGAAAGAATAACATATATACTGAAATCAAAGGAAATTGTGTTTGAGAATATATGGAGACCTTTTATTGATTATGTAAAAAATTTAAACATAACTCTTGAAGAAGAAGGTGAATGATGTGTGTGGACCTTGTAAATTCCAAACTGGTGAACATAATATGTATACTTATGTATTGGATTGTCTAGACTAAACAGAGGAGCATTGTTGAAGACTTGATTTTGTTGGTGGTTGTTGGTGTTTTTAGTGCATTTTTTTTTTTTTGTAGTACTTTAGCGTTAGTGTTTGATTGTTTGTATCATGTTTGTTAAAAAAAAAAAAGGTTCAATAAAGATATTGTGGAAAAAAAAAAAAAGCCTTGGCTGACGCTGCGCTCCTGGCCCACCCAGACCCTGCAGCACGTATCGCGCTGACGACAGACGCTTCAGATTTAGCCATAGGGGCCGTTATTGAGCAACAGGTAGCCGGAGTTTGGCAGCCTTTGGCTTTCTTTAGCAAATCTTTAAGCGCGGCTGAACGAAAATACAGCGCGTTTGACAGAGAACTGTTGGCGCTGCATTTGGCTATTCGTCATTTCCAGTTCTGGCTGGAAGGACGGTGCTTCACCGCTTATGTGGACCACAAGCCGCTCACATACGCCATGGCCAAAATTTCAGACCCGTGGTCCGGCAGGCAGCAGAGGCAGCTGGCCACAATCTCGGAATTTACCACTGACATTAGGCACGTCGCGGGCAAATTCAATGTAGTAGCGGATTGTCTCTCACGCGCGTTCACGACCCCAACACGCGCAGAGGCAGAACGGGCCACCGTGACCGCGCCGCAGGAGAGCGGCACGGTGGCGCGCGCAGCCCCGGTGCACGTGGGTATAGATTACGCAGCCATGGCAGCGGACCAGGGGGCGGACGCAGACGTGCGCGCGCTCCAGTCTGGACCAACAGGGTTGAGGCTGGAGAGCAAGTGTTTACAAACCGGTATGCCCCCCCTGATCTGCGACATGTCGACGGGGCGCCCGCGTCCGGTGGTTCCGGCCACGTGGCACCGCCGTGTTTTTGACTCGGTCCACTCACTGGCGCACCCGGGGGTGCGCGCGTCGGTGAAACTAGTGGCGGAAAAGTTTGTTTGGCCGTGCCTGCGCAAGCACGTGAAGGAATGGGCAAAAACCTGCATTTCCTGTCAACGGGCCAAAATTCACAGGCACACAAGAGCCCCGTTAGAACCGTTCCGCATTCCGGCCAGAAGGTTCGACCATGTGCACGTCGACCTTGTGGGCCCCCTACCGGCATCACAGGGGTTCACGTATCTTTTGACAATGGTGGACCGCACCACACGTTGGCCGGAAGTGGTCCCACTTGCGACGACCACGGCCGCGGAGGTGGCTCGCGTTTTTTTAACGGCTTGGGTGGCGCGTTTCGGGGTTCCGTCGGACATTACGTCCGATAGAGGACCGCAATTCATCTCTGAGCTGTGGTCAGCGATGGCCAACGGCTTAGGAGCCAAAATTCACCGCACTACGGCTTACCACCCTCAGGCCAATGGTTTATGCGAGCGTTTTCATAGGTCTTTGAAGGCAGCACTCAGAGCGTCGCTCACGGATGCAGATTGGGTGAATAAACTTCCATGGGTTTTATTAGGGTTGCGTTCTGCGCCTAAAGAGGACTTAGACGCCTCCCCAGCGGAGCTGGTATTCGCACAAACTCTGAGGCTGCCGGGCGAGTTTTTACCAGAGCACCCAGAGCCCCCACCTCTCTCGGCTCTGGGACCGTTAGTCGGCACGGGGGCAGACACGCTCCTGGGTCCGGTTCATCACGCTTTTCCACGAGTTTTCGTCCCCAAGGCTTTGAAAAATGCCGATTTCGTTTTTGTCAGGCGCGAAGCCCTAAAAGCAACGCTCAAACCGCCTTACGAAGGGCCATTTCGAGTGCTGGAGGCAGGTGATAAGCAATTTGTGCTGGATTTTGGAGACAGAAAAGAGACAGTCAGTATTGACAGACTAAAACCTGCTTTTGTCATGAAGGACGTGTCTGTACCGGTCGCGGTGGCGCCTCGATGAGGCAGGCCCCCGCAGGGGGCAATTAATCACTCTCTCCCTCAGTCAACAGCGCCGAAGCAGAAACGCACCGCAGGCAAGGCGGGGCCAACGCACAGCAGATTCGGCAGACGGCTGAAGCCCAAGCGGCGCACAGACTGAATGTTGGTGTTGATTATTCAGTAGTGAGTAAGGTGCTATTTAATTTTAGGAATTAGTCTGTTCTTCATCGTTTGGGGGGGGTTATATGGCTGTGTTGTGAGACATGTATATGTTGGACACTGCATATGTGATTTAACCACGATGAAGGAGAGCCAGCCCCCTGCGGTGCGGAGCCACAGAGCCTGGACCCCCTGCGGAGGACAGGGGACAGAAGACTTCCTGACCACTGAGGCTCAGGAAGAGAGAAGGGGGAGTTATGTAAATAAAAGGCTAATGAATGTGAATAAAGAGATTTTGAGAGAGATGTGTGATTTCCCCCACGAGGGAAATGGTTTGATGTCAGAATGTTTAAATGAGAGAACTTTGGTGTGTTCACTCTCTTTGTTCGCTGCTCAAGAATGACAGCAGACAGTGGAATGATTTCTTCAATAAACTGGAATGAAAGACAATTCGGTTTCGTTATTCAAGTCTCCCCACAGTCCTCGCCTTTCCATTGCAAATTTTGCCCTGCGCCCTTTAGTTAATTGCAACAGTAGTTTTTTTTTTTTTTTTTTTTTTTTTTTTAACGCCAAAACAGGGTTTTGCGATGGCGCAGCATTTAAGTAAAGCTGCCCATTTAAGGTCATGAAAATTCGTTCAGATTTAGTAATTTGATGATACCATCCACCATAATGATTAAAATATCGGTATTGTATTGGTATCGGTGATACTGGCCCTGTCTTTACTTGATATCGGATCGATACCAAATCTTGCAGTATCGCCCACCACTATTACTCAGCAATCCACCAATACTGGGTGAACAAATGTCTCTTTTTGCCCGTCTGTTTTCTTCCTCTGCCACTAAACAGCAAAAGCTCCTGTTTGTCTTGATTGCCATTGTATTTGCATACCTTCATCACTTCCGCCATTTAAAACGTCTGCCACTGTGCTCCTCTTCTGTGTTTGGATTGCAGCTGTTCAAATCAGTTTGGTGGCTCTTGGCTGCTGTCAACAGTACGGGCATGTGAACTGCAGATTATTTTCACTGCACATGCATGTGCTCAAAAACTACTAGATGGATTTGGATGAAATTTTTACCAGAGGTGGTCCTTGGGCTAGAGAGGACCCAATAACATGTTGGTGATGATCCCAGAATGCATACCTCCACCAAGGCTCTTCTCAGTGTGTTAGCAAGAATACTCCAAAACTACTAGATTGATTTGGATGAAATTTTTTTACCAGAGGTGGTCCTTGGGCTAGAGAGGAACCCATAACATTTTGGTGATGATCCGGGAACGCATACCTCCGCCAAGGCTCTGGCACTGAGGCATCAGCATCTTGGTGCTTTCTTTTTATTTAGCTATGGGAACTTTTTATAATAGGTTGTTCAAACTTCTACTGTTGCACTTGTCTACATTGTTCATTTCATAAAAAGAGAATTTATACATTGTATATGTTTTTATTTTATTTGAGAATATTTTATTTATTGGAGAATTTACTGCTGGCAGTTCGCAGGTTTTTTGTTTTTTTTTGTCAGTAATACTGTTCCCGCTTATACAAAAGATGCAGTTTTATGTTTTGCATTTTGTTTCCTCACTGTACTGAAAATGAACCGAACCATGACCTTAAAACCAAGGTACATACCAAACAGTGATTTTTGGGCGCACTGTTACACCCCTAATGTATGAGGACAATGAGATGGTGGTGAGTTGTGCTATACGTGTGATGGATGGATGGATTCAAGGTGGGTGTGGGATTACATCAGGGATCAGCTCTGAGCCCCTTCTTGTTACAACAAGAAGGGGCTACGACCGGCAGAGGATTATGTTTTGGAGTGGTCTGTCTGCTCATCCATCTGTCCGTCTATCCCACTTTTGTGAAATTGACTCCTTCTACAGTTTTGTTCTTATTTGTACCAGCGGTACAGCCCCTGACTTATGATCTCCTCTTTCACTTTGGTTAATAGATAGTAACTGTCTTATGAAATCAACTCCTCCTACAGTTTTGATCCAAATGTTCTGAAATGTGATACCAGGATTTAATATACACCGATGATGTGCATATTGCAATTAGACTCTGATTGGATGATTTTTGCAGGAATTGTAGACCTTGAGGTCAAAGTCAGAGGTCAGTTTTTCCCTAAATTTTGTAAACGTGATAACTACTGAAAGGAACGATGTAGGCTTTTCAAATTGGTACCAAAGTTGTCTCTAAGACAAGTCTTGGCTAGCTTACCCACTGACCTGACTATGGGTTTGGCATCAAGAGTTCAAAGATCAAGGTTAACACTCTATTTGCATTATTATAGACCGAGTAAAGCTTGGGCTACCAAATGTGGTACACATGTTCATCCTGTGACCCTGATCTGTGACTATAGATTTGGGGTCAAAAGGTCAAAGGTCAAGGTTGACATTCCCTTTGCACTATTACTATAGAACGAGTATAGCTACGGTCAGCAGACTTGGTATACATGTTCACCCTGAGACCATGACCTCTGACAGTGGGTATAGGGTCCAAAAGTCAAGGTTAGCATTCCCTATGCCCTCTTATTATTGATGCTCATCTAGGGTCACCAAACTTGCTACACAGGTTCACCTTGGGATCCTGCCCTACAACTGTGGGTTGTATACAAAAATTTTTGTTGTATTTTCATGGATGATAGGCTTGTCATAATTTGGTTCTGCCCCAATAATTATGTAAAAGTTGAAAACTGCTCTCCTTCAATGACATATTAGGACCTTCAAAGAAATCATAGGCGGGGGATATTGCACTCACCTCAGAATGTTGTTGTTTGCTTTGGTGATGGACAGGCTGACAGGCGAGGTCAGGCAGGAGTCTCCATGGACCATGATGTTCGCAGACAACATTGTGATCTGTAGTGAGAGTAGGAACCAGGTGGAAGAGAACCTGGAGATGTGGAGGTATGTGCTTGAGATAAGTAGAATAAGTGAGTAGAAGTGTAACAGAGTCAGAATTTAGCCTTTTTGAATTTCTTTAAAATAGATGTGTTTTTCATTTTTACATAGTTTTTGGAGCCTCCTGGTGGTTTTATTTCGCAGCTGCATAGATAGTTTTCTTTGCACACGGCACTTACCCCAGCAGAGAAAAAGATTTTCATTGCTGGAGGTAAGTGCAATGTAATAGAGCTGTTGCTATATTTATACTTTAAATGTTGTTAAGCCATGCATACAAAGGTTTATATCTTGTAGAGTGGTCATGAGCATTACTACCATGTATTTACGAAGTTTCAGATTATTCTAAGTAAAAATAGTAACTTTGTCGTCGAGTGAATGTGTGACCACGTTGAATGAACAGCTAGTCAGTTATTGCTAGCACAGCATTCTTCTGTATGGTTTGCTGTCATTTCATTTTGTTAAGATATTCATTTTCTTTTACTCTCCGTGTGCAGATCGTGACATATGCAGCTGCAGACTGTTTATTGTGCGCTTTTTCTGATACTTGACCAGGTAGGCTTTGTTTTATATGGTTTTGATACTGTTAATACAATTAAGCAGAGAAAAAGATTTTCATTGCTGGAGATCGTGACATATGCAGCTGTAGACTGTTTATTGTGTGCTTTTTCTGATACTTGACCAGAATAAAGACAACGTGAGCAACAAGTCCCTGCCTGTGTACTTCCTGCACCAACACGAGCACACAGAAAACCACCCACGTTACAGAAGCAAGACAGGATACCTGTATGTAAATGAGAGGGAGGCAGGTGTAACGGTAAAGATGCAAGGAGTAGAGGTAGTAAAGGTAGAAGAGTTTAAATACCTGGGGCTCAATTATCCAAAGCAATTGACAGAGCACAAGAGAGGTGAAGAAGAGAGTGCAGGCAGGGTGGAGACGAGTGTCAGGTGATTTGTGACAAAAAGATGGCAGCTAGAGTAAAAGGAAAGATTTACAAGATGGTAGTGAGACCTGCTATGATGTATGGTTTGGAGATGGTGGTCCTGACAAAAAGACAGGAGGCAGAGCTGGAGGTGGCAGAGTTGAAGATGCTAAAATTCTCATTGGGAGTGACGGGATCAGAAATGAGTATATCGGAGGCACAGGTCGCGTTGAGCAGTTTGGAGACAAAGTAAGAGAGGCAAGGCGAAGATGGTTTAGACATGTGCAGAGGAGGAATAGTTGATATATTGGACAAAGGATATTAAATGGAGCGGGTTGGTGTGAGAGAAGAAGATGCGAGGGATAGGGTAACAAGGAAGCAGATGATCCACTGTTGGCGACTCGTAAAAGGAGCAGTTGAAGGATCTTCTTCTTCTTTTGGCTACTCCCTTTAGGGGTCGCCACAGCAGATCATCTATCTCCATCTCACCCTGTCCCTTGAATCTTCCTCTTTAACGCCAACCCTCTCCATGTCCCCTTTCACTACATCTATGAATCTTCTCTGTGGTCTTTCTCTTTTCCTCCTGCCTGGCAGCTCCATCTTCAACATCCTTTTTTTTTTTTTTTTTTTTTTTTGTTACTTATTTGTACCCGTAGGTAGATTTGGTTTGCAGTCTGGTGACAAGCCACCGGCTGCCGGTCGCTGCGTGCGCGAGCGCCCTAAACCTACATGTTTTTGGTATGCGGGAGGAAACCGGAGAAATCCCGGAGTAAACCCACGCAGACACGGGGAGAACATGCAAACTCCACACAGCTCACTGTTGGTCGGGGGCTGGGATCGAACCCACGATCTCATGATCCCCGCGATCCCCCGGCCGAGGGTAAAATTGTGCTGCCACAGTGCTAAACCACTGCGCCACCGTGCAGCCTATCCTTATCCTTCGTCCAGTATATCCGCTATCCCTCCTCTGCACATGTGCAAACCATTCCAGCCTTGCCTCTCTTACTTTGTCTCCAAACCGCTCAACCTGAGCTGTCCCTCTGGCATACTCATTTCTAATCTTGTCCCTCCTAGTCACTCCCAATGAAAATCTTAGCATCTTCAACTCTGCCAGCTCCACCTCATCGTCTCTAAACCAAGCCATACATCATAACAGGTCTCAATACTGTTTTGTAAATCTTCCCTTTCATTTTAGCTGCTACCTTTCTGTCACAAATCACCTCTGACACTCCTCTCCACCTACTCCACCCTGCCTGCACTCTCTTCGTCACCTCTCTTGTGCATTTTTCATTGCTTTGGATGGTTGACCCCAGGTATTTAAACTAATCTACTTCCACTACCTCTACTCCTTCCATCTTAACTGTTACACCTGCCTCCCTCTCATTCACACTCATGAATTCTGTCTTGCTTCTGACTTTCATTCCTCTTCTCTCCAGAGCATACCTCCACCTCTCCAGGTTCTCTTCCACCTGCTCCCTACTGTCACTACAGATCACAATGTCATCTGCAAACATCATGGTCCACGAAGACTCCTGCCTGACCTCATCTGTCAGCCTGTCCAGCACCATGGCAAACAAGAAGGGGCTCAGAGTTATCCCTGATGTAACACCACTCCCGCCTTAAATCCACACCTACAGCACACCTCACCACCGTCTTGCCGTCATACATGTCCTGCACCACCCTCACATACTTCTCTGCCACTCCTGACTTTCTCATACAGTACCACACTTCCTCTCTTGGCACCCAATTTTCTCTAGATCCACAAAGACGCAGTGCAACTCCTTCTGACCTTCTATGTACTTCTCCATCAACACTCTTAAAGCAAACATTGCATCTGTAGTACTTTTTCTTGGCATGAAGCCATACTGCTGCTCAGTGATTGTCACCTCTCCTCTTAACTTGGCTTCAACAACTTTCCCATATCTTTATAGTGTGGCTGATCAACTTTATGCCTCTGTAGTTACTACAGCTCTGAGCATCACCTTTGTTCTTAAATTGGTACCAAAACACTTCTTCTCCACTCCTTGGGCATCCTCTCACTCTCCAAGATTGTGTTAAACAATCTGGTTTAAAAAGTTCACTGCCATTTCTCAATCAATCAAAGCTTTATTTATATAGCACTTGTCATACAAAAAGATGCAACGCAAAGTGCTTCACACATTAAAATAAAACACAATTTACCCCCCCCCCCACACACACACACACAGAGACACAAACACACAAACTTTGATCAGTGTAAAACTTAAAAACTGGCTTAAGGCTTATAGCTGGGCACCAAGGATCCAAGAGCGGAAGCCCCATCACTAGGAAGCTATCACCAGCAGGCAAAGTGCCAAGTTCACGGCTACAGGAACAACAACTCTGAGACCGCCCAAGTCCAACCCAGGAGGTCGACACCACAGGTGTGGTGCCAGAGCACACGACTCCCTCAGCTGGGCAGACGAGGGCAATCACAGGCCAACGCCCCGCAGCCAGAAAACAGGCACAACCCCCACAGGAAGGCCTCCCATGAGGAAACACAAGAGCTTGGACAGGGTGATTTAAAAAGTCACTGAAAAATAATAAGATGGTTTGCTGATAAAGACTAGGCAATTAAGATGACCAAAAAAATAAAACGCCTAAATATAGGTGGGCTGCACGGTGGCGCAGTGGTTAGCACTGCGGCAGCACAGTTTACCCTTGGCCGGGGGATTGTGGGGATCATGGGATCGTGGGTTCGATCCCAGCCCCCGACCAACAGTGATCTGTGTGGAGTTTGCATGTTCTCCCCGTGTTGCGTGGGTTTACTCCGGGATTTCTCCGGTTTCCTCCCACATGCCAAAAACATGCATGTTAGGTTAATTGGCTGTTCTAAATTGTCCCTAGATATCTGTTTCCTATAGGCCCTTAGAATAGAGGGTTAGTATTAATGAAAGCGCTTTGAGTGGTCTTTGTGACTAGAAAAGCGCTATATAAGTGCAGGTTAGTTAGTTAGTTAGTTAGTGTTCTTTCTCCTCCAAACACGACAAGTTGAGTTTTTACCAAAAAGTTCTATTTTGGTTTCATCTGACCATATGACATTCTCCCAGTCCTCTTCTGGATCATCCAAATGCTCTCTAGCAAACTTCAGACGGGCCTGGACATGTACTGGCTTAAGCAGGGGGACACGTCTGGCACTGCAGGATTTGAGTCCCTGGCGGCGTAGTGTGTTACTGATATAGCCTTTGTTACTTTGGTCCCAGCTCTCTGCAGATCACTCACTAGGTCCCCCCGTGTGGTTCTGGGATTTTTGCTCACCGTTCTCGTAATCATTTTGACCTCACGGGGTGAGATCTTGCGTGGAGCCCCAGATCGAGGGAGATTATCAGTTGTCTTGTATGTCTTCCATTTTCTAATAATTACTCCCACAGTTGATTTCTTCACATCTAGCTGCTTACCTATTGCAGATTCAGTCTTCCCAGCCTGGTGCAGGTCTACAATTTTGTTTCTGGTGTCCTTTGACAGCTCTTTGGTCTTGGCCATAGTGGAGTTTGGAGTCTGACTGTTTGAGGTTGTGGACAGGTGTCTTTTATACTGATAATGAGTTCAAACAGGTGCCATTAATACAGGTAACGAGTGGAGGACAGAGGAGCCTCTTAAAGAAGTAGTTACAGGTCTGTGAGAGCCAGAAATCTTGCTTGTTTGTAGATGATCAAATACTTATTTTACCAAGGAATTTACCAATTAATTCATTAAAAATCCTTCAATGTGATTTTCTGGATTTTTTTTTTTTTCTCATTTTGTCTCTCATAGTTGAGGAATACCTATGATGAAAATTGAAGACCTCTCTCATCTTTTAAGTGGGAGAACTTGCACAATTGGTGGCTGACTAAATACTTTTTTGCCCCACTGTAAAATGCAGTTTTTAAATGAAGGTGTTTATTATTAAGGGTAAAATGGGTATCCCCCCCCCCCCGTTGAAACATAAATTAACTGTGGTTTATCACATCTTTGGAAAGCTGAGCTCAATTTCTCCAGCCACTCCCAGGCCTGATTACTGCCACACCTGTTCTCAATGAAGAAATCACTTAAATAGGACCTGCCTGACAAAGTGAAGTAGACCAAAAGATCCTCAAAAGTTTGACATCATGCTGTGATCCAAAGAAATTCGGGAACAAATGAGAAACAAAGTAACTGAGATGTATCAGTCTGGAAAAGGTTATAAAGCTATTTCTAAAGCTTTGGACTCCAGCGAATAACAGTGAGAGCCATTATCCATAAATGTTAAACATGGAACAGTGGTGAACCTTCCCAGGAGTGGCCGGCCAACCAAAATTACCCCAAGAGCGCAGTGACGACTCATCCAAGACATCACAAAAGACCCCACAACAACATCCAAAGAACTGCAGGCCTCACTTGCCTCAGTTAAGGTCAGTGTTCATGACTCCACCATAAGAAAGAGACTGGGCAAAAATGGCCTGCATGGCAGAGTTCCAAGTTTTGCCAGGAAACCTCTTGATGACTTGAGGACCAATGAGACAAAAGTTGAACTTTTTGGAAGGTGTGTGTCCCATTACATCTGGCGTAGAAGTAACACATCATTTCAGAAAAGGAACATCATACCAACAGTAAAATATGGTGATGGTAGTGTGATGGTCTGGGGCTGTTTTGTTGCTTCAGGACCTGGAAGACTTGCTGTGGTAAATAGAACCATGAATTCTGCTGTCTACCAAAAAATCCTAAAGGAGAATGTCTGGCCATCTGTTTGTGACCTCAAGCTGAAGTGCACTTGGGTTCTGCAGCAGGACAATGATCCAAAACACACCAGCAAGTCCACCTCTGAATGGCTTAAGAAAAACAAAATGAAGACTTTGGAATGGCCTAGTCAAAGTCCTGACCTGAATCCGATTGCGATGCTGTGACATGACCTTAAAAAGGTGGTTCATGCTCAAAAACCCTCCAATGTAGCTGAATTACAACAATTCTGCAAAGATGAGTGGGCCAAAATTCCTCCACAGTGCTGTAAAAGACTCATTGCCAGTTATCGCAAACGGTTGATTGGAGTTATTGCTACTAAGGGTGGCCCAACCAGTTATTAGGTTTAGGGGGTAATCACTTTTTCGCAAAGGGCCATGTAGGTTTGGATTCTCCTTCCCGCCCCCCCCCCCTTAATAAACGCCTTCATTTAAAAATTGCATTTTGTATTTACTTGTTATCTTTGTCTAATATTTAAATTTGTTTGATCTGAAACATTTAAGTGTGACATACAAAAAAATGAGAAATCAGGAAAGGGACTAACACTTCTTCACACCACTGTATATTCATAACATTCGGATCATAACTTGGTTCATCTCCGGCCAGTGTACAAAACCTTAGTACACAGACAACCTCCGGTTATGCGCACGGTGAAGATATGGTCTGAGGAGGCAATGGACGTGCTAAAGGACTGTTTTGAAATCACTGCCTGGGAGCAGTTCTGCAATCCACATGGTGAGGACATCGGCGGCCTCACTCACACCATCACGGACTACATCAACTTCTGTGTGGACAACACCGTATCCACCAAGATCATACGGTGTTGCTCGAACAACAAACCCTGGATCAACCCTGAGATAAAAACACTACTGAGAGAGAAGAAGAGGATCTTCAGGTCGGGGAACAGGGAGATGCTGAAGTCCGTACACAGGGCGCTAAGGAGGAAGATAACAGAAGGCAAGGACAGCTTCAGGAAGAAGATGGAGGACAAGCTGCAATGGAGCAACATCAGCGGGGTCTGAAGAAACCTCAAAACCATCTCTGGGCTCCCGAATCCCTCCTCCCAGGCCACGGGGGGCAGGGAGTGGGTGAACAATCTGAACCTGTTTTTTAATAGGTTCCCCCCCCCCCGCCTGCTCACCAACCACTGCTGCCTCTACAGTCATCGAGACCTGCTGTCCACACCCACCTCCACCAACAACCCCCCCCAACTCCCAGCACACAGCCCTGCAACTTGACCCTCACTAAGACCCAGGTGAGGACGGAGCTGAGGAAGATCAAGGCGAGGAAGGCGTCGGGACCAGACGGCATCAGCGCGAAGCTCCTCAAGTCCTGCACAGACCAACTGTGTGGGATTGTGGAGCACATCTTCAACCTGAGCCTGAAGCTGGGGAGGGTACCACAGTTGTGGAAAACATCTTGTGTGGTACCCATACCAAAGACTTCCCACCCCAGAGACCTGAACAGCTACAGGCCAGTGGCCCTGACGTCTCACCTGATGAAGACCCTGGAGAGACTGCTCCTTGTTCACCTCCGCCCCCTGGTGGGACCAGCGATGGATCCACTCCAGTTTGCCTACCAGCATGGCATTGGGGTGGAGGATGCAGTGATCTTCGTTCTTCACCGTTCCCTGTCCCACCTGGAGAAACCTGGGAACGCGGTGAGGATCATGTTCTTTGACTTCTCCAGTGCTTTCAGCGCCATCCAACCGATGATCCTGAGGGACAAGCTGCTGTGCGCAGGGGTGGACCAGCACCTGTCATCATGGATCCTGGACTACCTCACAAACCGGCCACAGTTTGTGAGAACCCGGGATTGTGTGTCCGACATGATCATCGGCAGCACGGGGGCCCCCCAGGGAGCAGTTTTGGCTCCCTTCCTGTTCACCCTTTATACTGCGGACTTCTCACACAACACAACACAGTGCCATCTACAGAAGTTCTCTGACGACTCTGCGATCATCGGCATCCTCTCCAACGGAGATGAAGCTGAGTACAGAGGACTTATCCAGGACTTCGTGGACTGGTGCCATCAAAACTGCCTCCAGATCAACGCGAGGAAAACTAAGGAGCTGGTGGTGGACTGCCGCAGGCAAGGACAACCCCTCACAGCACCAGTAAACATCCAGGGAACACACATTGAGATGGTGACATCCTACAAGTACCTGGGTGTTCACTTGAATAATAAACTAGACTGGTCACACAATACCGACGCACTCTACAAGAAGGGACAGCACAACTGCCGGGGAAGCTTCCAGATCCTCTTTAGGCGCGCAGCGCAACCCCAATGACACCCACGGTAGCTTGTCTACCCAATTTGCATCCGTCAATGAAGCCCTGAGAGCCGCTTTCAATGATCTATGAAAACGTTCGCATAACCCATTAGCCTGTGGGTTGTACGCGGTTGTGCGGTGAATTGTAATACCCAGGCTGCGGGCCATCGCTGACCAGAGTTCGGAAACAAATTGAGGGCCTCTGTCGGACGTAATATCCGACGGGACTCCAAAACGCGCTACCCATGCTGTTAAAAAAGCGCGTGCCACCTCCTCGGACGTGGCTGCCGCCAGCGGAACCGCTTCCGGCCAGCGCGTGGTGCGGTCCACTATTGTCAGGAGGTGCGTGCACCCCTGTGATGGCGGGACGGTGCCCACGAGGTCCACGTGAACATGGTCGAACCTCTTAGCCGGAATACGAAATGGCTCCAAGGGAGCCTTCGTGAGTCTGTGTACTTTGGCTCGTTGGCACGCCACGCAGGCTGCAGCCCACTCTTTCACTTGTTTGCGAAGGATCGGCCACACGAATTTCTCCCCTACCATTTTGACCGACATGTGCACTCCCGGGTGCGCCAAAGAATGAATCGAGTCAAACAAGCGGCGGCGCCACGCGGCCAGGACCACGGGACGCGGGCGCCCCGTGGAGACATCGCAGATTTGGGGGGGGGGGGCATGCCGTCTTGCAGCACCCTGCTCTCCAGCCTTAACCCTGTTGGTCCAGACTGGAGCGCACGCATGTCCGCGTCACTAACCTGCTCCGCGGCCATGGCTGCGTAATCTATCCCCACGCAGACCGGGGCCGCCACGGCGTGCGAGAGGCAGGCTGCCACTACATTCAGTTTACCCGACACATGCTGAATATCGGTAGTAAACTCTGAGATCGCGACCAGCTGTCTCTGCTGCCAGCCCGACCACGGTTCTGAAACCTTGGCCATCGCGAATGTTAGCGGCTTGTGGTCAACGAACGTGGTGAAACTGCGCCCTTCCAGCCAGAACTGGAAGTGGCGAATGGCCAGGTGGAGAGCCAGCAACTCCCTGTCGAACGTGCTGTATTTACGTTCACTGTCGCGCAAAGTCCTGCTGAAAAAGGCGAGTGGCTGCCAAGCCCCGGCTACGCGCTGCTCCATGACCGCCCCTATGGCCACATCTGAAGCGTCAGTGGTGAGCGCTATGCGGGCCGTTGGGTCTGGATGTGCCAGCAATGCAGCGTTTGCCAGGGCTGCTTTGACTTCCGAGAACGCCCGCTCTCGCTCCGGGGTCCATTCGACCTTATCCGCGGGTTTCTGTTTTTTGAGTGCGGCGTACAATGGTTGCGTGAGCTGCGCTGCGCGGGGAAGGAAACGGTTATAAAAGTTTACCATTCCCAAAAATTCTTGTACCGCCCTGACCGTTTGCGGCCGGGGAAAATCCGCCACTGCACGCACCTTGTCAGGCAGCGGTATCGCTCCTTCGGGAGAGACGCAGTGCCCCAAAAAATCAATATCCATCACCCCGAACTGACATTTCGCTGGGTTGATTATTAACCCATGTTCTTCCAACCTCCGGAAAACTGTCATGAGGTGGGTTTCGTGTTCGTTTTCGGACGCGCTGGCTACCACGATATCGTCCAGGTAGACGAACACGAACGAGAGATCGCGCAGCACTGCATCCATCATGCGCTGGAACGTCTGTGCCGCTCCTTTCAACCCGAATGGCATGTGCAAAAACTCGAATAAACCGAACGAAGTTATTACCGCTGTTTTGGGTATGTCCTCAGCGCGCACTGGGACTTGGTGGTAACCGCGGACCAGATCTATCTTGGAAAAAATGTGCGCCCCGGCGAGGTGAACGGAAAAATCCTGTATGTGGGGAATTAAGATAAGATAAGATAAGATAAGATAAGCCTTTATTAGTCCCACAACGGGGAAATTCCAGGATTGCAACAGCACAGGGATAGCAACACTCAGAGCAACAATCAGAAGGCAAGAAAAAACAAGCAAGCAAGAGCAGCTAATATACATATGTACATATTACTATAAAATATATGTATACACACACACACACACAGACACACAGTGCAGAGCATTGTGGCTGGATGGAAGCCACAGCTTCTAGCCTCAGCTTTAGGGACCATGTGTAGCGGGGATGCTCATGGGCTGTTTGAGCGCCTGATGATGCCCAACCTTTCCAGATTGGCGAACTCCTCGCGCGCTATGGCCAGTTTAGCTGCGTCCAAGCGCCGAGGTCGTGCAAAAACAGGCGGCCCGGTGATGGTGATAAAATGCTCCACCCCGTGTTTCACGATGGCTGCCGAAAACGTCGGGACTGTGAGTGCTGGGAACTGGGTGAGCAGTGTGTGGAACTTACCGCCTGCTGCTGTTATGTTGGCTTGTGCTGTCGGCCGGGTCACTCAAGCTACACAGGGGAGAGAGTCGAAAGACAGTGCATTAATTAGGCGCCTGTTAGCAAGATCAACCAGTAAATTATGTGCACACAGAAAATCAGCCCCCAGTATATGATAATCCAATGCTGCTATGACAAAAGTCCACTCATATGTATGGCCGTGTAGAGACAAGAGTAGAGTCTTCTCACCAAAAGTCTTAATCTACGAGCCGTTCGCTGCCGCCATCTCGGGGCCGCTAGATCCTGCCAGCCGGTCAGCGTAGGTCAGCCGGATGAAACTCTTCTGGGCGCCGGAGTCCACGAGGAAATGCCTCCCCGAGCGTGCGTCCGTCAGGTAGAGCAGCTTGTTCTCCTCCCCGAGGGTCGCCGCTGCTACTGACCAGCAATGAAGGATTAAGTACTGAATCTGTAAGAGAATATAAAGTTCTTTTCTCTCTGTGATCAGTACTATTCGACGAAATCTGACTCCCTCACAAAAATCCTCCTGATCATCTGCAGTCTTTGTTTTCAAAACATTGAGCTCATGGCCTTCGGACAGGCAGCTGCATGGCTCCAAGGACAATGCCAGCAGCCAGACAAAACATCTCCTGCCAAAGAGTCCTTGTTGTTCTTAACTGATACAACACCTACTTTCAACATTACACTCATACTGATTCATAAAACTGATGATAAAGATGATTCACTCACTGCTCTCTCTGTGTCTTGTGAACTTTTTTGTCTGCTGACTGTGCATTGAGGGCTTTTTTTTTCTTGTAATCATAATATTGATCATATATGACCATTATTCTGAAATCAATGATTTTTTTGCTCCTTCCTATTGTATTACCCTTTCCCATGCTTCCTGTACCCTTCTGTTGGCAGGCGCGTTCACAGATGCAGCCGTGTCACCGGGAATGCAGGTCGTTTTCTGTGTCAAGTCAAATCCCTCGTATGTTATCAGTTATCTGTTAATGTACTTGGCAATAAATCTTTTCTGAGTTCTGAGTTCTGAGTTCTGACCCTCGGCCTTGGCGTTTTCCCGAGCGCTGGAATTGGCACGGTGGCGTACATCTGCATGGATTCTCTCCGAAGCGGCAGTGGTAGGAACAGAGCGTGTCCCTCTAGCGCTCCTTAGCCCCCGCTGCTGCTGCCATCGGTGGCTCCTCGCCTCCTCCGGTCGTCGCGCCGAGCTCCGTTGCTGCCGCGATGATCGTGAACGCCCTGGTGGCGATGATGATCCGGTCTGCTTCCCGGGCTAGCGTGCATAGTCCCGCTCAGCCAGCAATGGCGAATTGACCAGGGTCACTCTCGCCGCTGTCGGAAGGTTCCGGAGGAAGAGGTGGGTAAACAGAAAGTGGTTGTTGTCCGTGCCCTTTAACCTCAGCATCTTCTCCATTAGGTCTATGGCCGACCCATCTCCCAACTCGGTCCGCGTCAGAAGTCTCTCTGCTCTCTCACCGTCCGAGAGTGTGTAGCGCTGGATGAGCACAGCCTTCAGCGCCTCGTACTTGCTGTCGGTTGGTGGCTGATCGAGCAGGCTCTCTACGTGCTGAGCCGTGCGGGCGTCGAGCGCTGCGACCACATAGTGGAACTTGGTGTCATCTGCTGATATCCCCCGGAGGGCGAACTGCGCCTCGATGATGTGGAACCAGGAGCGCGGGTTGTGCTGCCAGAAATCCGGTAGCTTGATTGCGACAGCACATGCATGGCTGGAGGTTCCCGTCGAGGTCGGCTCCGGGGATCTTGATTCGTGTTCCATGATACGTCTTGGGTCACCAGTGTGGAGCATGTAAATGAAGAGGCAGATTTGTTTCAGCCGATTTATTACACATCTCTCACATCAAGCATAGACAGAATGACGTTCAACAAGAAGCTCTTCTCTTAAATACCATGACATTCTTCTAGAATCTTCTCACACACAAAAGATGATCTTCTCGTCCAATCACAATCAACCCAATCATCCTTAACACCTCCCTGTTATCTTACTAGGGTATCTAGAATCTTCTCACACACAAAAGATGATCTTCTCGTCCTTTGTTCCTGTCTAAGATGGTATACAATTAGGCTCTCCCCATGTTGCCACACCATGTTTGTTTTATATGTATTTCCCCATACTTCAGTACAATATGTCATGTATGGGAGTATTAATGAATGATACAAAGTATATAATGTGGGTTGATTCAGCAAATATTTCGCTCTGTGTAGTATTGCGATTGATTTAGATGTTTTACCTTTAATATAATTAACATGTGACTTCCAACACAGTTTATTATCATTTATTACTCCAAGAGGTTTAGTTTCAGATACCCTTTCAATCTCTACACCATTTACACTGAGTTTAGATACTAAGTTGTTGTGATGGTTGTTACAAACTATAAATTTTGTCTTACTTAAATTGAGCGTTAATTTGTTTGAATCAAACCACAGTTTAAGCTTTCCTAATTCCTTTCCGAGTGTATCCAAAAGTTGTTCCAAATTGCTTCTACTGCATAATAGATCAGTGTCATTGGCAAACGATATTAAATCCATTTTTTCCGAGACTTTACATATATCATTTATATACATATTGAAAAACAATGGCCCCAAAACTGAACCCTATGGGACTCCACAAGTAACCTTCAGTAACTGTGAGTTTTTGTTACCAACACATACGTACTGACATCTGTTCTTTAAGTAACTACTTAACCAGGACAGTGCTACCCCCTTAATACCACAATTTTGTAGTTTCTTTAATAATAAATTATGATCCACTGTATCAAATGCTTTTTTAAGATCTAGGAATACCCCAACTGAATACTCTTTATTTTCAATGGCAGTTGATATTTTTTCTATAAATTCCATTCGAGCAAATGCAGTTGTCCTCTTGTGTCTGAACCCATATTGCTGCTCACACAATAAATTATTCTTCATTATGAAGTTGTCAGTTCTCTCACAGAATATTTTTTCAAGTATCTTGGAAAATTGCGGCAATAGTGAAATTGGTCTATAGTTTGAAAGTTCCCCTCTGTCACCCGTCTTGTATATCGGAATTACTTTAGCTATTTTCATTGCATTGGGAAACATACCTGTTTGGAGAGACAGGTTACAAATATACGTCAGTGGTTTCACTAAGCATTCAATAATAGTTTTGACTAAGAGCATGTCAATACCATCACAGTCCGTAGATGTTTTACTTTTAAACGATTTAACAGTTTCAATGACCTCTCTCTCATCTGTGTTCTTTATGAAAATGGAGTCTTTTATAGCAGTGTTTTTGCTTATTGTATCACCTGTGGGTGCTGTAATGGGTATTTCTCGAGCTAAATTAGGACCAATGTTAACAAAAAAGTTATTAATTTCATCTGCAGGTGACGCTGCATTCACACTGAGTTGTTTTATTATTTTTTGAAAAATTGGTTGGGGAACTTGTATTTCTGTTTTTATTTCCAAGAATATTGTTAAGTATTGTCCATGTATTTTTAATATTGTCTCTGTTTTTCTCCAGTTCTTTACTGTAATAGTCTCTTTTACTACCTCTTATTATATATGTTAACTTATTTTTGTATGTTTTATACCGCTGCTCTGCTTCTTTTGTCCTTTTCTTTAGAAAAGCTTTATATAATAAATTTTTCTTTTTACACGCCTTTTGAAATCCTTTGGTTAACCATGACTTATCGGCAAATTCATGTTTAAGCTTTTTCTTTACTAATGGACAATTTTTTTCATAAAGAGTGGTTACAATGTTCATAAATGTGTCATAGGCTTCATTTACATCTGATGCATAGACTTTTGTCCAGTCTTGCTTCAGCAAGTCTTCTTTAAAATAACTGATTGCATTTTGTGATTTGTATCTGAACGATTTTAAAAATTTTTCTGTATTGGCCCCCGTGTGGCCATGGATAAGTGCAAAGGTTGGCAAATGGTCACTTATATCATTTATCAATAATCCACTTTCTATTTTCTTATCAATAATATTAACAAACAGGTTGTCAATAAGTGTAGCAGTGTGAACTGTGATTCTACTGGGATGTGTTATTGTGGGATATAGACTCATGCTGTACATAGAATTCATGAACTCTGTAATTACATTTTGTTGATATGGATTTAGTAAATCAATATTGAAATCTCCACAAATTACTACCATTTTCTTACTAGTAATATTATTGTACAGCTCAACTAATTTATCTCTGAATGTCTCAATGCAAGTTCCCGGCGTTCTATATATACAACTTAAAATTAGATTTTTTGTTTTATCTTGGTCAATCTCAACAGTAACACATTCTAAAATCCCTGGTAGTGCAAAGGACATTCCATTTACAAGTTTACACCTATACAGGTCATCAATATACAGTGCATCACCACCACCCTTTTTTTGAGATCTGTTAATATGAAACTGTAGAGGATGTGCTCAAGAATGAGGCTGAGTTTATTTCTCAGGTTCAGCTTTATTAACAGAACACATACTCTAACAATCTCCAAGCAAGAAAAGAGACAGAATAATATCGCATCGCTCTTTTATACTCCGGAACATCGAAACTCAAGTCACATGGTGTCTAAGCAAACAGTCACATGGTACTTAATCCCAGTCACGCTGTAACCCTTTTGTTCTTCCACCATTGTCTCTTAGCCTTCGATGGCCCGGAAGTCCCTCCAGGGCTTCTCTCTGAGACAAAGGCCAAATCTCACACCTTCTCGATATCTCCTGCAGACTCAGTCCTTTTGTCCCTCGAGACGTGAAGCACACAATAAACATACAGCAATACATTTGTGGAAAATATGTACCCAACATATGTGCCACATGACCCCCCCCCCAAACATCTAATATGGGACAAACATAATCAGAGATGCATGACATAAAAACATTACCATATATCAAATATCAATCCACCAGTTGCCTAGGTTTAAACCTCCTGCCGTATCTGCTGTAAGCCGGCCTTGCTGCTCCTGCAGTGTCTTCCTGCACCTGTGGATTAGAACTGTTAGCCAATCTCTGTGGGGGTTCTGGAGAATGCCTTCTCGGAAGTCTGCCACGGCGGGGGGCCCTCGCCAACTGCACTTGTTCATCCGCCAAAACAAAAGCAGTTTTGAGTCTGTTTATACAAATCAACTCTTTCCTGTCTCCCAAATCTAGCAAAAAATGCTTCTCTCCTGTTTCCAGCACTCTGAAAGGTCCATCATAAGGTGGCCGCAAATTTGGGCGATGAGCATCATGTCTAACAAAAACAAACTGCCCATTTTTTAAAGCCTTCGGCACAAAAACGCATGGGAAACTGTGATGAACGGGGCCAGGAAGCGTGTTTGATCCTGTGTCTCTCTGCAACAGCTGAGCGGGGGGGGGGGGGGCGCAATTTGGCGCAGGATTGTCGGGGAGAAATTCACCGGGTAAACGGAGAGGTTGTGCAAAAACTAACTCAGCTGGGGAGGCGTGCAAATCCTCCTTAGGTGCAGAACGCAACCCTAATAATACCCATGGAAGTTTGTCAACCCAATTTGTATCCGTAAGCGACGCTCTGAGGGCTGCTTTCAATGACCTATGAAAACGTTCGCATAAACCGTTAGCCTGGGGGTTATACGTGGTAGTGCGGTGGATCTTCACCCCTAGGCTGTGGGCCATCGATGACCAGAGTTCGGAGACAAATTGAGGACCTCTGTCTGACGTTATGTCCGACGGGACTCCAAAACGCGCAACCCAAGATGTTAAAAACGCGCGTGCAACTTCCTCCGCTGTGGTTGATGCCAGAGGAACTGCTTCTGGCCAATGCGTGGTGCGGTCCACCATCGTCAAAAGGTGTGTGTGCCCCTGTGACAACGGAAGGGGGCCCACCAAGTCGACATGCACATGATCAAAGCACTTAGCTGGGATGTGAAAAGGCTCCAAAGGAGTCCTAGTGTGCTTGTGTATTTTGGCTCGCTGACACGCTACGCAGGCTGCTGCCCATTCCTTGACCTGTTTGCGCAACCCCGGCCAAACAAATTTCTCCCCCACCATCTTGATCGACGCGCGCACCCCCGGGTGCGCCAGGGAATGGACCAAGTCAAAAACGCGGCGGCGCCACGCAGCTGGTACCACAGGGCGCGGCCGTCCCGTGGAGACATCGCAGATTGGGGGGGCATACCGACTTGCTGCACCCTGTGCTCCAGCCTTAACCCTGTTGGTCCAGACTGGAGCGCGCGCACATCCGCATCACTAACCTGCTCCACGGCCATGGCTGCATAATCTAAACCTACGCGGACTGGGGCTGCGTGCGCTTCCGCGCCACTACCCTGGCCCGCGGCCACGGCTGCCGAGTCTGCCCCCACGAGGCCTGGCACCGCCACCGCATGCGAGAGACAGTCTGCCACTACATTATGTTTACCTGCGACATGCTGGATATCGGTGGTGAACTCCGACATCGCGGCCAGCTCTCTTTGCTGCCGGCCCGACCAAGGTTCTGAAATCTTGGCCATCGCAAACGTTAGTGGCTTGTGGTCCACAAACGCGGTGAAACAGCGCCCTTCCAGCCAGAACTGGAAATGGCGGATGGCCAAGTGTAGGGCCAACAGCTCCCTGTCGAACACGCTGTATTTTCGCTCGCTATCGCGCAAGGTTTTGCTGAAAAACGCAAGCGGCTGCCAGGTCCCTGCAACAAACTGTTCGACGACCGCCCCCACCGCTAAATCCGAAGCGTCAGTGGTGAGCATCATGCGGGCCGTTGGGACTGGGTGTGCCAACAAAACCGCGTTTGCCAGGGCTGATTTGACTTGGGAGAATGCGCGCTCCCACTCCGGAGACCATTCGATTTTATTTGTGGGTTTTTGCTTCTTTAGTGCAGCATACAATGGTTGCATGAGCTGCGCTTCGCTTGGGAGGAAACGGTTATAAAAATTAACCATTCCCAAAAACTCCTGTAACGCTTTAACCGTTTGAGGTCGGGGAAAATCTGTTATTGCGCGTACTTTATCGGGCAGAGGGACCGCTCCTTCTGGCGAAACGCGATGCCCCAAAAAATCAATTTGCACCACCCCAAACTGGCACTTCGCTGGGTTAATTATTAACCCGTGCTCTGCCAGCCTCCGAAAAACCTCTGTGAGGTGGCTTTCGTGTTCGTCTTCGGACGTGCTGGCTACCAAAATGTCATTCAAGTGGACGAACACGAAAGGGAGGTCGCGTAGAACCGCGTCCATCATACGCTGGAACATCTGCGCGGCACCCTTGAGTCCAAAAGGCATGAGCAAAAACTCAAAAAGCCCGAAAGGAGTTATTACCGCTGTTTTGGGTATATCCTGAGCGCGCACTGGGACCTGATGGTAACCACGCACCAAGTCTATTTTAGAAAAAATGCGCGCCCCCGCCAAATGAACCGAAAAATCTTGGATGTGCGGAATTGGGTAGCGGTCATGTGCTGAGGCGTTATTCAACCTGCGGAAATCACTGCAAGGTCGCCACGAACCATCAGCCTTTGGGACCATGTGTAGCAGTGAAGCCCAGGGGCTTTTAGAACGTCTAATGATGCCCAGTTTTTCCAAGTTGGCGAATTCCTTGCGCGCTATGGCCAGTTTAGCTGAGTCCAAGCGCCGAGCTTTTGCAAAAACGGGCAGCCCGGCGGTAGTGATAAAATGTTCCACTCCATGTTTAGCCACTGTCGCCGAAAACGTTGGGATTGTGAGTGCTGGGAACTGAGCAAGTAGTGCGTGGAACTTACCACCTGTAGCTGTAACGTTGGCCTGTTCAGTAGGCGGGGCCACCCGGGCTGTGCAGGAAATAGAGTGAAAAGAAGTGCATTAACCAGACGTCTATTAGCAAGATCAACCAATAAACCATGTGAGCACAAAAAATCAGCACCTAACATGTTGAAACTGACTGCCACTATGACGAAAGTCCACTCGAATGTTCGGCCGTGTAGAGACAGGAGCAGAGTCTTCTCCCCGAAGGTCTTAATCGCTGAGCCGTTTGCTGCCGACACCAGGGGACCGCTGGAAGGCACCAGCCGGTCAGCGTAGGAGGGTGTGATGAAACTCAGCTGGGAGCCTGTGTCCACAAGGAACTGCCTCCCTGATTGCGCGTCCGTCAGGTAGAGCAGCTTGCTCTTTTCACCAAGAGCCGCAGCTGCTACCGGCTCCCGGTCTTGGCGTTTCCCGAGCACTTGAACTGGCATGGTGGAATGCACTTGCGTGCCCTCTCGGCGAAACGGCAATGGTAAAAGCAAAGGACGTCGCCCGCTCCGCGTCTCCTGGCCTCCGCCGCTGCTGTCGTCAGCGAGTCTGGTGCTGCAGCCTCTGGCCTCCTGCCGTCTCCAGGTGTTGCGCTCAGCTCCGCTGCTGCAGTCGTGGCCGTGTGTCGCCTATGGTCGTCGACGAGTCACTGTGCCTCCTGGCCCAGCTCGTGGTAATCTCGGTGGGCCAGCAGCTGTGAACTGGCCAGGGTAACTCTCACCGCTGACGGTAGTGTCCTGAGGAAAAGATGGGCGAAGATAAAGCCATCATCTTCAGCGTCTCTCAAACTCAGCATCTTCGCCATCAGGTCTGCAGGTCTGTCGACCTCGCCCTCAGTCAACGCCAGGAGCTTCTCTGCTCGCTCTCCCAGCTAGGGGGTGAAAGCACGGATGAGAGCAGCTTTCAATGCGCCATACTTGTCGTCGTCTGGCGGGTGGTTAATCAGGCTCTCCACCCGCTGGGCTGTGTGGCTGTCCAGCTTTGCAACCACATGGTAGAATTTCGTGGCGTCCGCCGAAATTCTCCGAAGATGGAACTGTGCCTCAACTGTGTTAAACCAGGAGCACGGGCTATGCTGCCAGAAATCAGGTAGATGGACTGTGGTAGCTGCATTAGCCTGGCTGGCTCCTGATGGGTCCGGTGCAGAAGAGTCGTCACCGGCCATAATTCGTCTTAGGGTCACCAGTGTAGAGGATGTGCTCAAGGATGAGGCTGAGTTTATTTCTCAGGTTCAGCTTTATTAACAGAACACATACTCTAACAATCTCCAAGCAAGAAAAGAGACAGAACAATATCACATCGCTCTTTTATACTCCGGAACATCGAAACTCAAGTCACATGGTGTCTAAGCAAACATACAGTCACATGGTACTTAACCCCTTGCACTCCGGTCAATTTTCCTAAAAACGCCAAAAAAAATGTGCCCAAATTAAATCCAAAGCTGTTCTTCAACTCTTTGCAGCATCGTCATGGGGTTGGTCTCATTTAAAAGAAAACACTTTGAATTTTTTGGCAAAAAAAACATGATCTCTCTAAGTGCTCCGGCCACTGAGTTACAGTCATCTAAACATAGTGAACTTGAAGAAAATAAATTTGGCCTGGGTGTTTTTTTGGATACAAATGCTTGCAAATAACACACAGCTTCAGATCCGGGCTGGAAAATGCAACAGAAATGTAGAACCAAGTGTTATCCAGCTGAGGTCCAAATTTTGTAACAATACCACAAAAAATGAATATTTTACACAGCTTTTTCCTCAGGTAGTTCCCAGGCGTTTTGGAGCTGTGCCAAATTGTGCCAAATGGCACAGTTTGGAAAAACGTCTGTAACTTCTGAATGATTCAATATAGAAGCTTCATTTTAGGCTCTAATGAAAGGTCACACTCAGGGCTGTCTGTGTGTGTGTGTGGGGGGGGGTTGTTCCCCCCCCCCCGCTCGCTACAGAGGATGGACTTTGGCCATCGCTACACAACGGATTAGCCTCATGTGGTGATGTGGGACAGCAGCGCAATCACCGCGGCTTCCCCCCCCCTCGCTGCAGAAGAATAGCGGGGGTGGGGGGTGGGGTGTTCACAGCCTGTACGCGGCGAACAACCCCTTGTACCGCGGCGCACGAACTTCAGACTTCGTGCGCCGCACAGTTGTAATTTACCAATCGGTCAAAAGTCATTTTGGATTACAATTTTCAGGGATAAAAAATAATTTAGCTTATAACACCTTACCTCTTCACAGCAGCAGTGTCCTGGCCAACTTCTCTTCCTCATTGTCAGACGAATGCGACGCTGGTCCGCTCTGGTTCTGGTCTCGCGACCCGATCAAAACATAATTCCATTATTGCGGTTTTGTGCTTCCATGATTGCGGTTTTTGGCGAACGATTTTTCAAAACAAATAACAGTAGTAATTTAAAAAAGACTGGCGAAGGCGTGTGTGTCACTCAGCCTTCGTCGTCAGCCTCCGTCGGTCTATAATGACCATGGAAGAAATCATAACATATACTCTGCTGGAACCAATACAAAATAAGCACCGCCTGTGGCCGAACATGCCGATCCACGAATGGCACTCCCTGTCACACAGGTTGCATTTGTGGATGGTCTCCATGCTGCTGGGTCTGTGGGGCTCTTCCTGCATCCTTTTTTGATCCGCTCCAGCAGCCAGTCTTCACCCAGCCTTAAAAAAAACAGCTCGCGAACTTCTCTGCTTCAATTGGCTCACTGCATTCAAAGCGTTGGGAGGCAGGTCCTTCTGGCTAGGTTTTCATTCATTGGTTCTTCAAGGTTTCAGAAACCCAATTCAAAGCTCTTATTAGTCGAATGAGAGGTCAATCAGATGAACTAATCTGTTTGTGGCTGTGTCTGCAGCTTTTATTTTCAGTGCGCGCTTGGAGGCCACACCACCTACATCACCATCATCAGTATCTCTACCATGCGTCCGAGAGCGCACGAGTGCTCTCTCGTGCGCCCTCGTGCGCCCTAGGACACAGAGACTTGCCCGCCCGCGGTACAACGGAGTGCAAGAGGTTAATCCCTGTCACGCTGTAACCCTTTTGTTCTTCCACCATTGTCTCTTAGCCTTCGATGGCCCGGAAGTCCCTCCAGGGCTTCTCTCTGAGACAAAGGCCAAATCTCACACCTTCTTGATATCTCCTGCAGACTCAGTCCTTTTGTCCCTCGAGACGTGAAGCACACAATAAACATACAGCAATACACTTGTGGAAAATATGTACCCGACATATGTGCCACAAAACATCTAATATCCCTCTATTGCCAACAGGGGAGCCTGCTCTTCATTAAGCCAAGTTTCAGAGACTGCGATGGCTGTAAATTTTCTGTCTAGCTGTTTTAAATAGTCCTGAATCTGTGGAAAGTTTTTGTTAAGACTTCTGCTGTTGAAGTGTATTATTGATAGTTTACCATCTAGTTGCACTTGACTTTTGAATTGCTTTTCAGTGTAATATTCACAATGATTATGAATATTAGTGAAAAAGTGGTTATCAGGATCAATATCATTCTCCATCTCTTGTAGTTTATGTGCAGCATAATGGCATATTTTCAGAGTTTGAATTTCCTCACTCTGTGTCAAATGACTTCCTCCAACTGGGTATAATTGATGTCTACTCAAGTCAGTCATAAGGTTTTTGTTTTTTTTGTTTTTTTTTAAAGTACATTGACATGGTATGTCAAAAGAACTATTCTTGCCGTGTGTGTGGATATGGATTATCATAGTCTCTTAATTTTCTTAATCAGTGTTCATCTATATTTATTTAAGTCAGTAATCTCTCTGATTATTATACTCTTTGCTTCCTCAGGTGTTCCATTTAGTTTGATCCAAACTCTACAATTTCTTGTCCATGTTGCCTGTATCTTATTTTGTCTTTTCAGCATCCGTGCTTGCCGTGCTATTTCAGCATTAGTTTTTGTTAGATGTTCATTTAGGTAAACTTCTGCTCCCCGTAGCTTTCTGGCCTGCCTCAGTATATCATTCTTTACCCTTCTGTTCACAAAACGCATCACAATTGATTTCTTTATTTTATTATCCTTTCTGGGTAAAGCATGACAGGCTGAAATTGCATTTGTTTCAACCTTTATATTTCTACTATTAAGGAACTGAAGCACCTGGTTTTCCAGGGAGACTGATTCACCCAGGGGGGCCTCCTCACCTCTCATTCCTGCTGTAGCATGAGCATATGATTGATATTTAATGTCTAGTCCACTTATAATTAGATCATCCATACGAGAATATTGTTCAAGATCCTCAACGCGTCGCTCCAAGTCTGCAATTTTTTTTGTCTTTTTCCTTAATTGTTAATTTTAATTCTCGGACTTCTTCCATTAGCCCTAATATTTTAACCTGCTGACTAGCCACTTTGGTCAGTTCTTCTGATAAGAAGTTCAGAGATTTTTTGATTTCTTCCATTTCCTCCATCTTTGGTGGAATTTTTACTGACCTGTGGATAGTAAAACAATCTCTGCTGGTGTCGCCGGTATCTGATCCGACTGACTCCGAATCTAGCTGGGCCTCAGCTTGCCCCCTCCGCTGCTAGTCCCGCTGCTTACCGCCGCCGTAACTGAGCTCCTGTCCAGCCGGGGTACTGGCAGCTCCTCCACCGAGTCCCGCTGCCTACCGCCGCTGTAGCCGAGCTCCGATCCTGCTCCTGTGCAGCTGGGGTCCCGGTAGCTCCTCCGCCGAGCCCCGCCGCTGCAACTGGGCTCCGACTCCAGCTCTTATCCGGCTAGGGCCCCGGTGGTCCTCCAGTGATCCCCATCTCCCACCATCGCTGCACTTGAACTCCGATCCGGCTCCCGTCCAACTGCTGCCTCAGCTAGTTCCTCCGGCGAGCCCCAATCACCGGGGACAGAGTCGCTTCTCCGTGTCGGTGTTAGGTGCTACGACTAGCTATGGCGTTAGCTATAGCATTAGCTTAGCAAACGTTTCAGGTAAAGCGTAGCAGCGAACCACGAAAAGAAACGCTAATCAGTTTACTCACGAATGAGAGCAGTCCCAAAAGTCCAATTCTCACAGCGAGAGCAAAATAATTCTTAAAAACAGAGATCGAGTCTGACCCCCAAATCCAGACTGGCTGAATTACAACTAAAAAAATTTATTTAAACTGAGCCTGCAAGATTGAGACCACTCACTCCGCCATCTTCTTGTCACAGAAATAACTTGAATCTGACAAAAGTGGTAATAAATAAAAATTCTATGAAAATTAACCAATGAAAATCAGACAATGTTTTTGAATTGTGGTTCAACAGAATTATTTTAAAAAACAAACTCTTGAAACAGGCCTGGACAAAAATGATGGTACCCTTAACTTTATTTTGTTGCACAACCTTTTGAGGCAATCACTGCAATCAAACAACGATGAAAAAAAATGACGTGGTTGTCGGGCTGGTGTTAGACGGCGGACAAGGAATATAAGGTACAGACCCACCCTCCCATCCGTTGTTATGGGGAATGTACGATCTATATTGGGAAAGGTAGATGAGCTAGCGGCTATCTCCCGTTACGATAGCATATACCGGGAGTGCTCCCTCCTTTTGTTTACCGAGTCGTGGCTATCTGAACTAGAAGCAGATGCTAACATTGAGCTGGAGGGTTTCCACGCGATACGGGCAGACCGAACACCAGACAGTGGCAAACCAAGGGGCGGTGGAGTGTTGATCTATGTTAATAACAACTGGTGCAGACCGGGACATATCACGGTTAAGGAACAGCACTGCAGCAAAGACATCGAGTTGCTAGCTGTTAGCATGCGGCCTACATATCTCCCAAGGGAATACTCACACGTGATCTGCATTGTTATTTCAATAACAAGGCGCTGCCCCAGGACAGAGCTAGCTTTCTTGATCAGTTTGTTCAGTCTCTTCCTAGCGGCTGCTGTAATGCCACTGCCCCAGCAGACCACTCCAAAGGTGATGGCTGATGCCACCACCGTGTCATAGAATGTCTTCAGCAGCGCCCCTTGTACACCAAAAGACCTGAGTCTCCTCAGTAGGAACAGTCTGCGCTGTCCCTTCTTGTAGAGTGCGTCAGTATTGTGTGACCAGTCTAGTTTATTGTTCAGATGAACACCCAGGTACTTATAGGATGTCACCATCTCGATGTCTGTTCCCTGTATATTTACTGGTGCTGTGAGTGGTTGTCCTTGCCTGCGGCAGTCCACCACCAGCTCCTTAGTTTTCCTCGCGTTGATCTGGAGGCAGTTTGGATGGCACCAGTCCACGAAGTCCTTGACCCAGTGGAGGAGATGGGAGAGAGAAGGATGGTGGCTAAACTGTCATCTCTGCTGGAGTCCGAGTTCCACCCTATGCAGGACACACTGAATGCACTAAGGAGCTCATTTAGCAGCAGACTACATCATCCTAGGCGCACAACCGAGAGGTTTCGGAGGTCCTTCCTACCAACGGCTGTCAGACTGTATAACCTAAGCAGGGCTGCTCGCAGAGATAGCAAAAAGACGTGACAACCTAATAGTACTGAATGCAAAAGACGCAATAGACTTACACAATGGTCCCCTCCGGTATACAACTAGGAAAATACCGGTAGCTACGGAGGGTGACAATATGTATGGGTACATAATCATACCATGTAGGATAACTAAGTAGATGGATATGCTGTTTCATTCCATCTAGCTACAATGCTCCGCACTGTGTGTTTATATATTTATATATTTATTCCATCTAGCGACAATGCTCCACACTGTGTATTTATATATTTACATATTTATTCCATCTAGCCACAATGCTCTGCACTGTGTTTATATATTTACATATTTATTCCATCTAGCCACAATGCTCTGCACTGTGTGTGTTTTTTTATATGTACATATCTATTCCATCTAGCTACAATGCTCCGTACTGTGTGTGTTTATATATTTACATATTTATTCCATCTAGCTACAATGCTCCGCACTGTGTGTTTATATATCTATATATTTATTCCATCTAGCTACAATGCTCCGCACCGTGTGTCTATATATTTATATGTACATATGTATACTCGCTGCCCTTGTTTTTTTTTCTTGCCTTCTGATTGTTGCTCTGAGTGTTGCTATCCCTGTGCTGTTGCAATCCTGGAATTTCCCCATTGTGGGACTAATAAAGGCAAATATATCTTATCTTATCAAACGATTTCTGTAACTGTCAATGAGACTTCTGCACCTCTCAGCAGGTATTTTGGCCCACTCTTCATGAGCAAACTGCTCCAGTTGTCTCAGGTTTGAAGGGTGCCTTCTCCAGACAGCATGTTTCAGCTCCTTCCACAGATGTTCAATAGGATTTAGATTGGGGCTCATAGAAGGCCACTTTAGAATAGTCCAATGTTTTGCTCTTAGCCATTCTTGGGTGTTTTTAGCTGTGTGTTTTGGGTCATTATCCTGTTGCAAGACCCATGACCTGCGACTGAGACCGAGCTGTCTGGCACTGGGCAGCACATTTCTCTCTAGAATACCTTGATAGTCTTGAGATTTCATTGTACCCTGCACAGATTCAAGACACCCTGTGCCAGATGCAGCAAAGCAGCCCCAGAACATAACAGAACCTCCTCCATGTTTCACAGTAGGGACAGTGTTCTTTTGTTGGTATGCTTCATTTTTGCGTCTGTGAACATAGAGCTGATGTGCCTTGCCAAAAAGTTCCAGTTTTGTCTCGTCTGTCCATAGGACGTTCTCCCAGAAGCTTTGTGGTTTGTCAACATGCAGTTTGGCAAATTCCAGTCTGGCTTTTCTATGATTTGTTTTCAACAGTGGTGTCCTCCTTGGTCGTCTCCCATGAAGTCCACTTTGGATCAAACAATGACAGATGGTACGATCTGACACTGATGTACCTTGACCTTGGAGTTCACCATGAATGTGTTTAGAGGTTGTTCTGGGCTTTTTTTGTTCCCATTCGTATTATCCGTCTCCTCCTGCGGCCACGTCCAGGGAGGTTGGCTACAGTCCCATGGATCTTAAATTTCTGAATAATATGTGCAACTGTAGTCACAGGAACATCAAGCTGCTTGGAGATGGCCTGATAGCCTTTACCTTTAACATGCTTGTCTATAATTTTCTTTCTAATCTCCTGAGACAACTCTCTCCTTTGCTTCCTCTGGTCCATGTTTAGTGTGGTACACATGTCACCAAACAGCACAGTGACTACTTGTCACCCTTTAAATAGGACGACTGACTGATTACAAGTTTGTAGACACCTGTGATGTTAATTAGAGGACACATCTTGGTTGAACATGTCCCTATGGTCACATTATTTTCAATCTTTTCTAGGGGTACCATCATTTTTGTCCAGGCCTGTTTCATGAGTTTGTTTTTTAAAGTAATTGTGTTGAACCACAATTCAAAAGCATTGTCTGATTTTCATTGGTTAATTTTCATAGAATTTTTATTTATTACCACTTTTGTCAGATTCAAGTTATTTCTGTGACCACTGTGGGGAGAGGGAAGTCTGGGCTTCTCTGCTTGAACTGCTGCCTCCGCGACCCGGACCTCCGGAAAAGCGGTAGAAGATGGATGGATGGATGGATATTAAGTTAAAGGTACCATCATTTTTGTCCAGGCCTGTTTCATATGTTTGTTTTTTAAAATAATTCTGTTGAACCACAATTCAAAAGCATTGTCTGATTTTCGTTGGTTAATTTTCATAGAATTTTTATTTATTACCACTTTTGTCAGATTCAAGTTATTTCTGTGACCATTGTGGGTTTTTCTTTCATTAACAGAGGGGTACCAACAATTTTGTCCATGTCTGTATTATATAAAGGGGGTGAAGAAGCATGATTACCTTTAGTGAATCTGGTTTGATAAACTTGGGTGTGTGAGATATAAACATGATAATGAGGGAAGGAAAATATTTTGATATTGTATTTGAATTGAATTTATAAGGAAATTATTTCTGATGGTGTCTCCCAACACTGTGAGTTTGATGATGTGCCCGAGTGTGGGGTGGGTGTGTTGGGGTGGGGGGCCGCCAGTAGGGGATGTTGAAATTATGTATTAGAATTACTTATTGTTGGTGTTGCTGTGTATATGTTTGTATAAAAGGTTCTGGGATTAATTTTTTTTTAGATACACGGCTATATTTTTTTTTTTGGTTTGGACTGCTAGGGACAAGATGAAAGAATAATCCACCTGGCCGTGTAGGGAGCACTGGTACACACAGCCCCCCAGCCTTGGTTGTGTGAATGGATAGGTTATTTATTTGTTTTATACATACTGTTTTCCCCTGTTAGAGTGTGAGTCAGGTGATAAATTTGGGTGGGTTAATCTGTATGCCTGATTTTGTTTTGGTTTTTTTAAAGGGGGGTTACAATGTTACATATGGAAAACAGTGGTAAGATGGCGGCCTGGGAATTACCGGGTACACGAGAGGAGAGTCCGGCCGTTGGTCGAACCTCAGATTCAGGAGGAGCAATGTGGTTTTCATCCTGGCCGTGGCACATCAGACCAGCTCTTTACTCTCTCGAGAATCCTCAAGGGTTTGTGGGAGTTTGCCCAACCAGTTTACATGTTTTTTGTGGACTTAAAGAAGGCATTCAGCCGTGTCCCTTGTGGTTTTTTGTGGGGGGTGCTTCAGGAGTATGGGGTATCGGGCTTGTTGTTACGAGCTATTCTGTCTCTGTAGGACCGTTGTGAGAGTTTGGTTCGTATTGCCAACACTCGGTCGGACTCATTCCCAGTGAGAGTTGGACTCCGCCAGGGCTGCCCTTTGTCACCGATCCTGTTCATAATTTTTATGGACAGGATTTCTAGGCCCTGCCAGGTAATGGAGTGTGTCATGCTTCATGACCTCAGGTTCTCATCTCTGTTGTTTGCAGATGATGTTGTCCTGCTGCCTTCATCCAGCAATGACTTACAGGTCTTACTGGGACGGTTTGCCGCTGAGTGTGAAGCGTCTGGGATAAGAATCAGTACCTCTAAGTCCAAGTCCATGGTCCTCACCCGGAAAAAAGTGAATTGTCCTCTCTGGGTTGGGGACAAGCTCCTGCCCCAAGTGGAGGAGTATAAGTATCTTGGGGTCTTATTCATGAGTGAGGGGAGAATGGAGCGAGAGATTGACAGACGGATTGGAGCAGCATCTGCAGTGATACGGATGTTGTACCGGTCTGTTGTGGTGAAGAGGGAGCTATGCTCTAAGGCAAAGTTGTCGATTTACCAGTCAAGCTATGTTCTTACCCTCACCGATGGTCATGAGCTTTGGGTAATGACCGAAAGAACGAGATGGCGGATACAAGCAGCTGAAATGAGCTTTCTTCGTAGGATTGCTGGATTTACATTCAGAGAGAGGGTGAGGAGCTCAGTTATCCGGGAGAGGCTCAGAGTAGAACCGCTACTCCTCCACATTGAAAGGAGCCAGTTGAGGTGGTATGGGCATCTGATCAGGATGCCTCCTGGACACCTCCCACTTGAGGTGTTTCGGGCACGTCCCTCTGGGAGGAGACCCCGGGGCAGACCCAGGACTTGCTGGAGAGACTGTCTCACAGCTGGTATGAGAACACATTGGTATCCTCTCTGAAGAGCTGGAGCAGGTGGCTGAGGAGAGGGAAGTCTGGGCTTCTCCGCTTAAATTGCTGCCTCCACAACCCGGACCTCAGGAAACGTGGTAGAAGATGGATGGATAGATGGAGTCAAACTTGCAAAAGGTTCAATAAACTCTCTTACATGCACATACATGCTAAATGAACTGCTAGCTTGTAGTACATGGTTCATTTTAATTTTTTTTTTGTTCTAAAACTATAATAAAATGTATCTTTAACCCTGATGTGTAATTTTTTAGTGTATTACTAATTGTATTGCAGAGATGCCTGATGGCATCTCCACCTGGATTCTGAGGACCTGCGCCAACTAGCTAGCTCCGGTACTGAAGAACCTATACAACCTAAGCCTGAGTCTGGAGAGAGTACCAGTGCTGTGGAAGATATCCTGCCTGGTTCCTGTCCCCAAGAAGTCGTCTCCATTGGACCTGAATGACTATCGACCAGTTGCCCTCACATCACATGTGATGAAGGTCCTGGAAAGACTTGTTTTAGCCCACCTGAAGCTGCAGGTGAAGACGTGGCTGGACCCTCTGCAGTTTGCATATCAGCTCCATTTAGGAGTTGAAGACGCTGTCACCAACCCACTGCAACGAGGCCATTTGCACCTGGATGGAGAAGGAAACACTGTGAAAATCACATTCTTTGATTTCTTCAGTGCATTTAACACCATCCAGCCGCTGCTGCTGGGTGAGAAGCTGCAGGGGATGGGGGTTGACAGCTCTTTGATCTACTAGATTCTCGACTACCTGACAGGCATACCACAGTTTGTCTGGCTGGGCAGTGTTTTGTTTGATGTAGTGGTCAGTGATATGGGAGATACACAGGGGTCTGTGCTTTCTCCTCTTCTCTTCACATTAATACACCACAATTTACAGAAAATGTATATTGTGATCACTATCGTTATCGTGATATAAGATGACTTATATTGTGATAGGAAATTTGTCATATTGCACAGCCCTAACAGAGGGTAGTTAAAAACATAACTTCAGGTTCTTTAAAAACCAGGTGAAGAGTCACAGATAGTAATCAAAGGGAAAACTTAAAATGAGGATGTTCAAAGGAATTTATTTACATAAAATATGACTACCTGACAGGCAGGCCACAGTTTTTCTGGCTGGGCAGTGTCTTGTCTGATGTGGTGGTTAGTGATACAGGAGCTCCACAGGGAACTGTGCTTTCTCCTTTTCTCTTCACCTTATACACCACTGACTTTCAGTACAACACCGAGCCATGCCACCTACAGAAATTCTCTGACCCAGCTGTTGTTGGATGTATGGGGGGGGGGGGGGATTACAGGGCACTGGTAGACAGATTTGTGGACTGGACCGAGCAGACTCATCTGAGGCTGAAAGTCAGCAAGACCAGAGAGATGGTGATTGACTTCAGGAAGAAGAGGACACCTTAACAGCCATTAGGGATTAGAGGGGAGATTGTGGGGGTAGTGGAGGACTACAAATACATGGGTATTGTGATCAGCAGCGGACTGGAAATCTAACACCGATGCTGCATACAAGAAGAGGATGAGCAAACTCTACTTTCTGAAGAAGCTGAGATCCTTCAACGTGTGCAACAAGATGTTGGAGCTTTTCTACCAGGCCATTGTTGCCAGCTCCATCTTCTTTGCTGCTGTCTGTTGGGGTAGCAGTATCAAAGCCAGCGACACAAATAGACTTGACAAGATTATTGGGCTGCACGGTGGCGCAGTGGTTAGCACTGCGGCAGCACAGTTTACCCTTGGCTGGGGGATCGTGGGATCGTGGGTTCAATCCCAGCCCCCGACCAACAGTGATCTGTGTGGAGTTTGCATGTTCTCCCCATGTATGCGTGGGTTTACTCCGGGATTTCTCCGATTTCCTCCCACATGCCAAAAACATGCAGGTTAGGTTAATTGGAGACTCTAAAGTGGCCCTAGGTGTGAATGTGTGTGTGAATGGTTAAGGGATAGCGCCGTATCGTGGCTGCTTCATCCATCCAGGTGGTGGATGACCCTCAATTTCCACTCTGGGGATCAATAAAGTATACTAAATCTAAAAAAAAAAAATTATCAAGAAGGCTGGATCTGTGATTGATCTCAGGCCGGAGACTTTTGAATCTGTGGTAGAGAGGAGGACACTAACAAACTGCGATCCATCATAGACAAACCTGATCACCCCCTCCACCACACGCTGTACAGACAGCAGAGCACTTTCTCCAGCAGACTGCTACAGCTTCGCTGCCGAACGGTCAGGTACAGGAAATCTTTCCTGCCACATGCCATTTCACTGTACAATAACTCACTCTAATGTTGAATTTTGGTCATAACAATGCTGCCATACTGCACCTTTCAGTACAATTGGTACCTCGTATTTCACCCTGCGCCTTATAATCCTTCTTTGTACAGTCAGTACTATCCATAGACTCATCAGGATCATCTATTTAACCTAGTAGTAGTCTATGTTGTATATAAAGTTATCTAAGCATTTTTACTTCCCTGGGTAACTCCTTTTTCTATTATGCTGTGTGTATTTCTGTTGGTTGGGTTATCTGTGTCATGCTGCTGTTACATTGTAATTTCCCAGTTTGGGATAGATCTGTCTGGGAAATGACTGAAAAACACATTTAGAATGAAGTGGTGCACTTATCATAAGTATAATACCCTCATTGTAGTGAGGGTTACAGAAACATGTCATGTCCCTGTAGCATGGAAACTTCACAGCAGGAGTCCTATTTTTACAACTGGAAAAAGGGGGGAGGGACTCAGGCTGTAATGTTTTTGGGGAAGAGACCTGGAGGTTGTACAGCAGGGTAATTTGCTCTCTTCCTCTAACATTAATGATCACATCAGTGTTTGGGTTAAACACAACCAGAGAAAAACAATTGCTACCAAGACAGAGCTTTGAAAAATTGTTCATTTGGCCTATATGCCCCTAGTGGACATGTCAGGGATTCAAGCAGCTGTGCTGATTATTCTGACTCTTCTTCTTTTGGTTGTTTTAAGCTAAAACAACCTAAGCAGGGCTTAGGTTGTACAACCTAAGCAGGGCTGCTCGCAGAGATAGCAAAAAGACGTAACAAACTAATAGTTTTTTGAATGCAAAAGATGCAATAGACTTACACAATGGTCCCCTCCGGCATACAACTAGGAACATACCGGTCGCTATGGAGGGTGAGAATATGTATGGGCACATAATCATACCATGTAGGATAACTAAGTAGACGGTTATGCTGTTTCATTCCATCTAGCAACAATGCTCTGCACTGTGTGTGTTTATATATTTACATATTTATTCCATCTAGCTGCAATGCTCCGTACTGTGGGTGTTTATATATTTACATATTTATTCCATCTAGCTACAATGCTCTGCACTGTGTGTTCATATATTCATATATTTATTCCATCCAGCTACAATGCTCTGCACTGTGTGTCTGTGTGTGTGTGTATATATATATATTTTATAGTAATACGTACATATGTATATTAGCTGCTCTTGCTTGCTTGTTTTTTTCTTGCCTTCTGATTGTTGCTCTGAGTGTTGCTATCCCTGTGCTGTTGCAATCCTGGAATTTCCCCGTTGTGGGACTAATAAAGGCTTATCTTATCTTATCTTATCTTAAAAATGCCCAGGGAGCAAAAATGGTCATTTCTACAGTCTGCTCAGAAATTCTCCCCACTATCTGGAGACCGAAAATCAAGGCAATGTGTCCATAGGTGGTGCTATAATAAAGTTTTATTTTTGCAAGTATCTCAAACAGCTGGGCCTACTATTCACCAGGCTTGTTGTTAGTTTGTTGGCTAACACATGCTAACAGCACCATGGTCGTTTGCAAAGTTTGCCTGCCAGAGTACTCACAATTGAAAGAGGACATCAGACAACTCAAACAGGACCTCAGGGACAAAGATGACATGATCCTGGAGTTTTTGTCTATTGCCACTACACAAGCAAAACATCTCGCGGTGCTCTGCTCCAGGTCCTGTGGCAGAGGAGCCACCTGTTGCCCTGCCGAGTGCTCTGGATGTGAATCGGAAGACAGTGTCACTCTGCCCTGGTCTGGGTCTGCCACCCCCAGTGGAAACTCCCTCATCTCTGCCAGCATCCCGGTACTGAACAATGACATTTGGCCCTCCCTGTGAGCTAAACCCATGTCCCAAGCCTGCTTGACGCCATACAACTCGGAGCCATGGGTGCCGGTCAAAAAGCGCAAATGCTGTGCCAGGCGCTCCCTCCCTCAGCCTTCTTCATTTGGCCATTCTGCAGCTGAGCAATAAATTTCAGATCCTGGATGATGCCGCCGAGCACCACTCTTCTGCACCTGCTCAGATGACGACTTCTGTCATCGCTGCTGCTGAAGTTGTGGTTCCCGCCGAGAAGCAGCCACTGGACAACACTGAGAGCCGGGCCAGCTCCCACAGCCAGTCAGCTACCTGCCGAGGCTCCCCTGCTGCATCCGGCACAGCACAAGTTCCAGCTCGCCTTTGAGATTCCCCTGCTACCTCCAGCACAGACCATCTGCCAGTCTGTCCACCAAAGGCTTGCTCCAGTGTTGCTGTGGCTGTCGGGGCCACTTCCGGCCCCTCCACCATTGTTGCTCACTGGGACCACCAGCCTCCTGCCTCCAGATCAGCGTGGCGCTCTCCAGCGGTACTTGTAGAGGGCATCTCCATGGTCCGGCATGTGGTGGCCCGTGGCGGACAGACCTTCTGCCACCCAGGTGCCTGTGTAAAGGACATTACATCTGCAGCTCTGCACCTGGCTCAGACTCATCCCTCTGCTGCTACAATCATTGTGCATGTGGGCACAAACCTGACCTGAAGAAGCAGCAGTCTGAGACTCTGAAACAGGAGTTCGTCCACCTCATTAACCGCCTGCTGGACACGGGGAAGCAGGTGGTCATTTCTGGGCCACTCCCTCCGCCTCGTTCTGGTGACGTGAAGTTCAGTTACCTGCAGCAGCTTCACATCTGGCTGAAAGGTTACTGCAGCAATAAAGGCATCCCCTTCGTGGACAATTTTGCTTCCTGTCTCAATAAGCCAGAACTTTTTAGCCCCGATGGCTTCCACCCCTCTCGGGATGGAGCATGTCTTTTATCTACAAACATTGAACTGACTCTGCTATCCTGTAAGTCCTCCTGACACATCATTTCTCTTCCTCACTCACACAGCACATATAATATCCAAGTTATAACCATGCCCAGGTCTAATACCCACTATCACAAATGCTTGTACCCTCTGTTAACCGCAGTAACCTCATACAAGTACACACACATACACACACCACCCAATAGCACACCCTTAAAAATGGCACTTTTAGATGTCAGATCACAATACAATAAGTCTTCATTATCAATGATCTTGACTGTTTGTCAAGATGTGAGACGTGGCAGGGCACAGATGGACCATCAGTTCTTTTGGAAGCCTCCCCTCCGAATTATAACTTTTTATTTTCTAATAGAAGGGAAAAAAGGGAGGGGGTATGGCAACTATTTTATTGTCATCATTGCATTTTAGAGACATTATTAATGATTCTTATCCATCTTTGAATACCACTCCTTTGTTTTTCACAGTCCTCGTATTTTGTATGTGTGTTTACAGGCCTCCCAAATATTGATCATCTTTTATTTCACAGATTGTGTCCATTATCCACAGCAAATGCGATCAGATTATTTTAATTATATGTATATATATATATTGTGGCGGGTTGATTCAACCCCCCCACAACACACAGGACACTCAGCTCTCTTTTCTTGGTGTTTCCCGCTGCACTACTGAGATGTAATGTGCCATTCATGTATTGTGATGCAATGTGCCATGCATGTATTGTGATGTAATGTGCCATTCATGTATAGTGTTCATGCGTCCTGTCCTTACTGTGACCTAGAGGCTGAGATCAATATGTAGATGTGCTTTGGTGTAACCCCCACAAACAGACTGGTCAAACACAGCGCTCAGCTAGAGCAAGTAACAGAACAGTGAAATGTGTATTAATGTCTACAGGCAGACTCGTTTCGTCTGGCTCACTTCTGTGATGTTAATGTTGCCTTTCATGCATTGTGCTCATGCGTCCTGTCCTCACTGTGACCTAGGGACTGAGATCAATATGTCTCTCAAATGCAAATGTCTTATGCCTGTTCTGTTATCTCTTTGATCATACCAACTGCTGGGGTATGCCCTTTTGATGTATTGCTGTGGTTGAGTATATATGCTGCAACTCTGTAACGCAAACTCTCTCACTCTCTCCATTCCACTTCTGCAACTGCTGCTGCTAGACACAGGCATTGTGTCCTCCTTCTCTGAGAGCCGTGGGCTCGCTCCAGGCGCGCATGCACGGCGCCGGGAGCGGAGCCCGTGACGGCGGTATGATAATAAAACTCTACTTAAAACCTTCAACGCTGCTTATTTTTTCATGCCGCCGCAATATATATATATGTATATATATATATATATATATACAGTATATATATATTAATTTTAAGTGACCTTAACTTACACATTAATAATGAATCACTTTCTTGCAGCTGATTTTTTTTTTTTTAAATGTTAACTGTATGAACTTAACCCAACATACAGTGCATCTGGGAAATATTCACAGTGCTTCACTTTTTCCACATTTTATGTTACAGCCTTATTCCAAAATGGATTAAATTCCTTTTTTCCTCAATTATACATACAATGCCCCATAATGACAATGTGAAAGGTGGTTTTTTTTAGGTTTTTGCAAATTTATTAAAAATAAAAAACTAAGAAATCAAATGTACATAAGTATTTACAATCTTTGCCATGAAGCTCAAAATTGAGTTCAGGTGCATCCTGTTTCCACTGATCATCCTTGAGACATTTCTGCAGCTTAATTGGAGTCCACTTGTGGTAAACTGAGTTGATGGGACATGATTTGGAAAGGCACACACCTGTCTATGTAAGGTCCCACAGTTGACAGTGCATGTTAGAGCACAAACCAAGAATGAAGTCAAAGGAATTGTCTGTAGACCTCCGAGACAGGATTGTCTCGAGGCACAAATCTGGGGAAGGGAACAGAATTTTTTTTTTCCTTTTCCTCTTGTCCAGCCAGGCAGCTAGGCAAGCAGAATAGGGATCTGTCACCCTTATTGTGCCAAAACAGATTTACTTTGTCAAGAGGAGCTTATACAGTACCTATGTATTGTATATTGTTGTAAACCCTTCCTGTAATAACTTTTAATACTTTATTTTAATTATTTTACCCATGGAAGACCCGACAGGATGGGGAAGAGGGAAAGGAAGTGTGTTGAGGAGGAAAGAAAAGGGAGGGGAACAGACAAAAAGACAAACAAACCAACAACTTAAACAAACAGGCAAATTGCTTCTTCCACTGAAGATGTCTCAACACGAGTCTGGTTTCCGCACCTGTTAAAGGAGAGACACTTGTGCGTGTACGTCTGCGTGTGTATATATGAGAGCATGTGCAAAATAGGTGTGTACATGTGAGTCTTTTGTGAGGAAACATACGAAGCGGGGGGCTGGTCGCAGCAGCTCTTCCCCCAGGAACCCCGAGCAGGCAAGGCAGTGCCACCATCCCCCACAGGGCACAAACATCCAAGGTCAGCAAGCCCCAGGAAAGCTGTCAGGCATCGGCACCCAGAGGGACGATCGAGGGAGGCCAGGTCACCAGGTGGCCGGCACGGCGAGCCCACATCCCGGACCTGCCAACCCCCTACCCCCCCAGCGGGGCCAACGCCCACCCCCAGGCCCCAGGTGCCAAGAGGCCAGCGATCCCACCCCCTGGCATGAGCCCCCCCCAGGTACCCCCACAGTGAGCACGCCCCTCCCCAGCGCCGCTGCCACACACCCCGGGGACCCCCAGCCCACATTGCCAAGAGGCACTACCCCCCCCAATCCAACACCTCCTGACTTGTAGACACACCCTTCCCCACACCTTCACACCCACATGCTCCCATGTGCACCCATATGCACGCCCTCACTCTCACTCACCCGGACCCACCCATTCTCTCTCACTCCTGTAACCATTCAATCTCACCCTTCATCCACCCTTGTTTCTTAAGGCATCTGTGAAGCAGATGCAGCGAGCCTGAACGAGCACCAGCGCCCGGCAGTGGCCAGGGAGACCACCGGTGCGGACCACAGAAGCAGACCCCCACCCTTGGCGCCCACCCAAGCGACTGATCAGCAGACCACCGCAGGCGCCCCAAGATGCCACCCAACATGCAAAGCGCCGCACAAAACCGACCCACCATCACCACCTCCATTCATCACCCCTCACTCTCACTGTCATATTCAGTCCCGCTCTCACTCTCTTGGTTGTGTCTATACATTCAGTAGCACCCAGGGATTTTGACAACATGACAGGTCCTAGGCCCCCCACCGGGCCCCCACACCCCCAGCAGGAGGAGGGCAACAGGGGTGGGGGAAGACCCCCACCCCCTCCCCCCACTCAAAACATGGTGGCTGTATGTCAGTTATATTATGTGATTGTGTGTAAATGAGTGGACTACCAAAGTGCAATTAAAATTGGGGGTATGGTGATTGGAGCACCACTAGCCACTGCAATGGGCAGCGGGGCCCCCATCCCCCCAAGCCCTCAGTGTCTAAAATGCAATTAAAATTGAGGTGAGGGCAGCCCCACCATGCAGCAAAGGTATCCCCTTCGCTGACACAGTGCGGCACACCACCACACCAAAGCCCAAAATGTATCCAAGAAGATGTATATTCCACCCAGAGTCAGGGGGAGGGGCAGGGCAGGAAATAAGACTGGGAGGGAGGCGGTCTAAAAATGAGGCCATCCTCCCCTGGAAGCCAGCTTGCGAACTGGCTCATGAGGCCACCCAATGCTCCCCAATCCCAACCCAGGGTGAGGGCCACCAGCGCGAGCAGCCCAGGACCCACCAGCATCGTGCCATGGTGCTCGCAGCACTACAAACATGATGGGGCAGCCATACCCATTCCCACTCATCTTACACACACAAACATGGACAACAACAGTAGTCACAATAGTGAACAATGGGAGGGACCCACACGGTGCCTCACATGCCAAGCGACACCCCCGAGCGCCCATACAAGCCCACTGACCACCCACCCCAGACGCACACAAACAGTGGCAGGCCGGCCTCCAGCCATATCCACCCCGAAGCAACCCAACGGAAACACGGCCACTAACCCATGCTAACAGCCCCCCAACCACCCCCGATCACAACACACACCCGCCACCAATGACACCAGAGGCAATGCGACAAAGCACCCCACACCGCGACACAACAGCAGGGCAGCCAGGACAAGCAGGCCCCGAAACGCCAACCCCCATGCCACTAGATGGACTGCCCCACCCCCACCACCCAACGAAGTCCTCCTACCCATACACGCATCTTCCACCCCCAGACATTCACCCACAGGTAACCGCACCCATACACACATGTACCCCCACCAACCCACCATCACACATGCCCACCTACACCCACACACAGCCCCACCTGCCCACTCACAACACACACACCCACTTCCGCACCTACTCATACACAAGCCCCCACTCTCACACACTTACACACCCACCCGCAGACCCCAATGGACAGGGAGGGCGACCCAGGACGCAGGCACCTGCCCCAAGGGCAACACGACCCTGCCGCGCAAGGATGTACCGGGGCCAACCCACACCACCGGCACACCCCCTCTCCCAGCACCAGGGGCCCAGAGCCCCCTGGGAGGCAAGGCCAGCCGGCTGGGGGCCACAGCCCAGCCCGCCCCGACACCCCCCCCCAGGCCAAACACACAGCCACCCCGGAACAGGCCCCCCGGACACCCGTGGTTGGGGCGCAGCCAGCCACCAGAGGCACCAAGGAGAGCGAGCCACCGCCCGCCACCCCTCAAGTTATAGAATTAATAAGCGGGGACCAGAGAGAATTGAATTCTGCCAATTGATTATTTGAGGAGGCTGACATTCTCTCGAGGCTAATATAATCTAATAGTAAGTTATTATAATAAGTCATGCATAAGTTATTTCTTGATTTCCAATTCATGGATAGTTTTCTTTGCGATGCATAAGGCGGTTAGAACCATGTGTGACATCCTTGCATCTACATTTATTTCACTTAAATCTCCTAATATGCAAAGTGTGGGTGAGGATGGGACACAATACCCAAGCCATGCCGACAATTCCTCACATGTCTTCTGCCAGAACTTTTGAACCGGTGCACAGGACCACATAGCATGCATATACTGTAGCTATCCGGGATGTTGCTGGTGCAGTGAGAGCAGATACAGTTAGGCCCAGAAATATTTGGACAGTGACACAATCTTCATGATCTGGGCTCTGCATGCCACCACATTGGATTTGAAATGAAACAACTACAACGGAATTGAAGTGCAAACTTTAAGGTTTAATTCAAGGGGTTGAACAAAAATATATGATTAAACATGTAGGAATTGTAGCTATTTTTATACAAACGCTCCTCATTTCAGGGGCTCAAAAGTAATTGGACAAATAAACATAACCCTAAGTAAGATCACTGCATCCTCCACCCAGATGCCATGTTGGTAGGTGAACTGGAGTGGATCCATCGCTGGTCCCACCAGGGGGTGGAGGTGAGCAAGGAGCAGTCTCTCCAGGGTCTTCATCAGGTGAGACGTCAGGGCCACTGGTCTGTAGCTGTTCAGTTAAAAACTGAACAGCTGGTTCAAAACTGGTTAAAAACTGGCTGAAAAATAAGAATGTACCCATGTATGAAATGATTGTCTGCAGGGTGAGAGTGAATGAAGGGAAGGAATGAATGTGTTTGTTTATAGTGAGTGACGAAGGGAGGGAGGCCTGAAATAGGCAAATGTGTGTCAGGTTGTTATATTTGTGTATTTATAATATTTATAATATTTATAATTGTGTATTTATAATGTATTTATGTTTTTTGCATTGATGTATGTGGTTATTGTGTATTCCTTTTCTTTCCTTTTTTTTTTTTTTCTTTTTACTTGTCTCTCCTTTCTAAAGCCCATCCAGGGACAAGAGTTGCAAATTAGCTAATAGCTATACACTCTGTGCAACACATCAGATTGATTGTCATTGATTAATTGTCTATGTTTATTGCACTGTCCCTGTCAAATAAACAAATCTATCTATCTATCTATCTGTCTATCTATCTATCAGGTCTCTGGGGTGGGAAGTCTTTGGTATGGGTACCACACAAGATGTTTTCCACAACTGTGGTACCCTCCCCAGCTTCAGGCTCAGGTTGAAGATGTGCTCCACAATCCCCCACAGCTGGTCTGCACAGGATTTGAGGAGCTTTGCACTTGTAGCATCATCGTCTCCTCAAACCAAGACAAAAGATCACTTCTCTCCATTCTTCACTTCTCTCCCAGCCCGTGCATGTGCACCGGGAGCGAGCCCATGGCTCTCAGAGAAGGAGGACACAAAGTCTGTGTCCAGCAGCAGCAGTTGCAGAAGTGAGATTGAGAGAGGAATTTCACTTTATTCCTTCTACAGGAATACCACTTTTCTGCATTCTACAGGAATATCACTGGCTTTCATATCGACTCATCCAGGCCTGACCAAAGATGTTTGTTCTCCCAGGACCCCAATGTAAACAGTTGCCTCTTGCAGAGATTGTAAGGATCAGAATTTGCTTTTAAAGGCTCAAAGGAACATAAAACTCGGGAGACCAGACCTCCAACGTGAACACTGCATTTGGATAACATCCTCCTTTACAGGAAACCAATGCTCTTAAAAGGGTCATAAACGGCTTAATCAGACAGGTTTATAACCCCCGATGTTTTCCAGATTTTCTTCCAGATCCCATGGACCTAAAAGAAATCATCTACAGTTCAACAGTACCTCCTAGCAGATACCTATGAAATGTTTCAGTATGTAGGATGACTTTTAATTTGTTCTAAACATTAAGTTTCTTTCAGCTTATCCTCTTCTCCCCTGGATCCTAAGGACACTGAAAATCATCCCTTTTTATCACCAACCATGGTTTACTGTACTACATTAAGCTTTGATCTAAAAATTGAATGCATGTATTATAATTATGTATAAGAAATGTTATATTCATGAGTGTTATTCAAACAAATGTAATATTAGAGTAATGGTATAGATGCATGATCACCAAATATTAGCCAAGTCATTTAATTTAGTTGGATTTTATATTGAGCACCTAATTTCATAAGAACTGACTGAGTGTTGTTTTGTTCTCTGCAATTTCATGGGATGGTGTCTTCGCTTGATTGGCTGCTCTCAAACAAAGAAATGTTCTCACATTGGATGGCAGCCATTTCAAACTGCTTTTGATAAAGTCGATTGGTCAGTCTTGCGATCGGCATCACAAGTTTATGACCAGGTGGGGTCATAAAAAGTAGTAGAAGCTGCCCTGCAGGTCAGAGAGATTGAGATTCAGAAAAAACACACAGATGTAAGTTAAGTTGCAGTTATGTAAGAGAGAAAGATTCAGAAAAAGAAAAAACTCAGGATTAAGAATTAGAACAAGACAAGCAGAAAGAAAAAAGAAACACACAGATGTAAGTTAAGTTAAAGTTAGAGAAGAAAAAGCAGACAAGAAAGAGACAGGATAATATTAGATAAGTCTGAGAAGATTTTGTTCCACCGTTTCAAGGTTCTGTGTAGTTTATTTTATCTAAATTGTTGTGTGTGAAGTTTGTCAAATCCTGCGTTAGTTTTTCTGGTTACTGAGGAGAAATCACCTTTTCTTTAGAGCTCGCTTTTTCAGAGAATCAAATTCTCAAACTTTCTCCTTCACCTCAGAAGCCATTCTTATCCTAGTAAATGTTTTTCCTCATTTTTTTGACTTTTCACGCCGTTAAAGTGGGTCTTTAATTTTCCTAATTTAAAGTGAACAGATACTGTGTTTTTTTGGACTCTCTTTTCGGCCTCATACCTGCCTGACTGAGAAGTGGTTCCTTTGCGGCGGATGGTAAAATAAAGGCAGCGTGTTGTAGGTTTTAAGCAGGTTTTATTAATCATACCGCCGTCACGGGCTCCGCTCCCAGCCCATGCATGCGCGCCGGGAGCGAGCCCACGGCTCTCAGAGAAGGAGGACACAATGTCTGTGTCCAGCAGCAGCAGTTGCAAAAGTGAGATTGAGAGAGCGAGTTACAGAACCTGTGCAGTATTTATACCCAACTCAGACAATACATCAAAGAGCGGATTCACAGCAGTTGGTACGATCAAAGGGACTGCAGAACAGGCATGAGACATTTGCATTTAAGAGACCTACATAACAATAGGCAGATTTGCTAGCCTCTGCTCCAGGTGTAGGACAAAGAGGTTACAAGGCACATCTACATATTGATCTCAGCCTCTAGGTCACAGTAAGGACAGGACGCATGAACACTATACATGAATGGCACATTACATCACAATACATGAATGGCACATTACATCTCAGTAGTGCAGCGGGAAAAACCAAGAGAAGAGAGCTGAGTGTCCTTAATCTGTTGTGGGGGTTAACCGAACCGCCCACACGCTCCCCCCCAGAGGGCACGGTAGGGGGCCGAGACCTCGATAATCCCTCTATGGGAGCGAGCTGTGGGAGAAGCTCGCTGCAGGCGGAGGGGGAGGGAGGAGGGGGGTAGTAAATGCCGGCAGGGGGACGGTGAACTCATCCGAGCCGCGCAAAAATTGCTTGTGGGTCCGCGATGTCGAAGGGCTGTGCCGTTGAACGTGCAGAGGTCCACAAGAAGAAAAATTAGTCTCTGGCTCCTCTCGTGGCCATGAAGAAAACAGGAGCGGCGAGGCTGTGTAGCGGCTGTAAGAAAAAAAGGGAACAAAAGCAGAGGGACTGGCATGTTGACTTAGGTGCAGGAGCAACCCTAAAGTCCTCGGGAAAAGCTGACGGCTGAATTCCCTGATGTGCCGTGGCTGAGACCATTAGAAAATCCAGTGGCGAGCTGTGAGCTTGCTTCAGGTGAACGAGCAGCCCTGAAGGTTCCGAGGGTGGAGATCGGCTGTTTTTCTCGGGCATGTGCAGCGGCGGAGGACGATGGCAGTCTCTGTAGCCTTTATTGCCCCGTGCGTGGTGCGCCGTCCTCGTAACTCCCCGGTGCATGTGCCGGGGTTCCGTGCGTGGGTGGGCCAGCTGGAGAGGAGAACCAGGGTGCAGAATCTTGGTGGAGATCGGCGCAGACGGCGCCGTAAAATCCAGGTTTGAGCTGTGGCTGCAGCTTGGCCATGGTGCGTTGGAGCGGTGGGAGGAAATAGACGATCTTTTGTCCCTCAGGCTCGTGCAGATGCGTTGGAGCGGTGGGAGGGAATAGACGATCTTTGTCACCGCTCGGCCGTGGTGCGTTCAGGTCCATGCGTTGCGTTCTCCGCCGGCCCTGGAGGTTGCCATCGTGGAGAAGGGACGAGGTGCCCGCGCTCTCGTGTGGAGGAGCTGCGAGCGCGGCCGGTCCAGCGTGGATGAGCAGATCTCAGACGTGCAGATCTCATCCTGAAGAACGGGTCACCAGTGCAGCTGTCCAGATCAGAAGGTTGCATTGCACAAAGCGTGTGCGTCTTCGGGGTAACCAGTGAAGCGTTCACTGGCAGCGTGTTCTTTTCTGCCTTCAGGTCGTGGTGCGTTGGGGCGGCGAGAGGGAGGAGACGTCTTGTGTCCCTCGGCCGGTTCAGCGTGGATGTCCAGACCAGAAGGCTGCGTCGCACAAAGCGTGTGCGTCTTCGGGGTCACCAGTGCGGCAGATGGTAAAATAAAGGCAGCGTGTTGTAGGTTTTAAGCAGGTTTTATTAATCATACCGCCGTCACGGGCTCCGCTCCCAGCCCGTGCATGTGCACCGGGAGCGAGCCCATGGCTCTCAGAGAAGGAGGACACAAAGTCTGTGTCCAGCAGCAGCAGTTGCAGAAGTGAGATTGAGAGAGCGAGTTACAGAACCTGTGCAATATTTATACCCAACTCAGACAATACATCAAAGAGCGGATTCACAGCAGTTGGTACAATCAAAGGGACTGCAGAGCAGGCATGAGACATTTGCATTTAAGAGACCTACATAACAATAGGCAGATTTGCTAGCCTCTGCTCCAGGTGTAGGACAAAGAGGTTACAAGGCACATCTACATATTGATCTCAGCCTCTAGGTCACAGTAAGGACAGGACACATGAACACTATACATGAATGGCACATTACATCACAATACATGAATGGCACATTACATCTCAGTAGTGCAGCGGGAAAAACTAAGAGAAGAGAGCTGAATGTCCTTAATCTGTTGTGGGGGTTAACCGAACCCCCCACACCTTCAGTTTTTGGGTCTATCCCGCTACAAGAGACTTCACCTCTTCGGCTGGACTCATTTCCAAGGACTTGTCACGCCACTCGGTGACAGACCACCCACTGCTGCCATTGTCTGGAGAGCCCCCAGCTGAGTTTACACTTCTACGGCTGTGAGGAAGCATGCAGCAGCCGCTTCCTCCGATGTCCTAACTCCCAACTCGGCCGGTATCGACCCGCTGAAACATGGACCTACAGCTGTTTTCGTAAGTGAAACTCCTACTTCTCCTATCTGCTGGGTTAAAACGTGATGTCCGAACAATTAAATTACAATGGAATATAGCCCGTATTTCAGGGCTCAATTAGTCTCTTAGCCACAGGATAAAGCTATAAACTGAAGGAAGACTCTTAAGTCATTTTTAAGTAACTGCCCTTAATTTTTGTAGATTAATTCAGAAGTCATTTTTAGATAATTAGCTTATGAATTTTCCCCATAAAATTGCGTTGTTTTGTTAGACATTTCAGCCTTCATTTACCGTTGAAACATAAGTCTGGTTCCTCCTTGGTTCTACAGAGGTGTAATGCTGGATTTTATGTTCAGGAATCCAATATCAGTTGATGTGATATTGTACACTGTTATCATTTGAATCTGTTTATCCATCATTTGAATGCCATGCCATGTAACCTGAATGAGTTTAATAAAAGGGTGAATGAGAGAAGTTGAAGAGTTTTCCTTTCGCATATATCTGCTTCCTAATCACTGCAGGAAAAGAACTCAATGAAACTTTGAGACTGAGTCATTAAGTAATTGAAGGTACAAAATTAATTAAAATTAAAGTTAATATTATTGTCCATTGTGACTGGTGCCCCCTTTTACAAGTGCTTTTATTTAATTTAGTGGGTGTAGAAGTGACGGTTTAACTCCGCCCTCTTTCACACCCACTATTAAATAAAATAAATAATTCCTGTACCTTATGACAAATATTTTATTATACAATCCCATTGCACGCTGATGCCGTCCGGACCCGAGGCCTTCCTCGCCTTGATCTTCCTTAGCTCCGCCCACACCTGGGTCTTAGTGAGGGTCAGGTTGGGGGGGCTGTGTGCTTGGAGTGGGGGGATGTTGGTGCGTGGGGGGGGTGGACAGCAGGTCTCGATGACGGTGGAGGCAGCAGTGGTTGTTGTGCAGGTGGAGGGAAGGGCGGTTGGTCAAACCTATTAAAAAACAGGTTCAGATTGTTCACCCACTCCCTGCCCCCCCCCCCCCGTGGCCTAGGAGGAGGGATTCTGGAGTCCAGAGATGGTTTTGAGGTTTCTCCAGACCCCGCCGATGTCGCTCTGTTGCAGCTTGTCCTCCGTCTTCTTCCTGAAGCTGTCCTTGCCTTCTCTGATCCTCCTCCTTAGCTCTCTCTGTACAGACTTCAGCATCTCTCTGTTCCCCGACCTGAAGATCCTCTTCTTCTCTCTCAGTAGTGATTTTATCTCAGGGTTGATCCAGGGTTTGCTGTTCGAGCAACACCGTATGCTCCTGGTGGGTACGGTGTTGTCCACGCAGAAGTTAAGATAAGATAAGCCTTTATTAGTACCACAATGGGGAAATTCCAGGATTGCAACAGCACAGGGATAGCAACACTCAGAGCAATAATTTAGAAGATAAGAAAATAAGAGCAGTGAATATACATATGTACACATAAATATATAAATATATATACACAGTGCGGAGCATTGTAGTTAGATGGAATAAACAGCATAACCGTCTATTTAGTTACCCTATGTAGTATGAATATGTACCCATACATATTGTCACCCTCCGTAGCGACTGATATTGTTCTAGTTGTATACTGGAGGGGACCATTTGTGTAAGTCTGTTGCGTCTTTTGCATTCAATACTATTAGGTCATCACGTTTTTTTTGCTGTTTCTGCGAGCAGCCCTGCTTAGGTTATGCAGTCTGACAGCCGTAGGTAGGAAGGACCTGCAAAACCTCTTGGTCGTGCACCTAGGATGATGTAGTCTACTGCTAAATGAGCTCTTCAGTGCGTTCAGTATGTCCTGCATAGGGTGGGACTCGGACTCCAGCAGAGATGACAGTTTAGCCACCATCCTTCTCTCTCTTATCTCCTCCACTGGGTCAAGTAGTAGTAGTAGATTAGTTTATTTGACAGGGACAGTGCAATAAACATAGACAATTAATCAAAAACAATCAATCTGATGTGTTGCACATAGAGTGTATAGCTATTAGCTAATTTGCAACTCTTGTCCCTGGATGGGCTTTAGAAAAAAGAATCAAGATAAAAATATACACAATAACCACATACATCAATGCAGAAAAATTATAAATACACAATTATAAATATTATAAATATTATAAATACACAAATATAACAGCCTGACTCACCTTTAACATAAATATTATAAATACACAAATATAACAGCCTGACTCACATTTAACACATATAACATAACTCACATTTGCCTATTTCAGGCCTTCCTCCCTCCGTCACTCACTATAAACAAACACATTTATTCCTTCCCTTCATTCACTCTCACTTTGCAGACAAATAATTCATACATGAGTACATTCTTGTTTATTTTTCAGCCAGTTTTTAACATTTTTAGTGAATGTTTTAAAGTCCGTTATTATTTTAATTTCATTTGGCATTGTGTTCCAGATGTGACTGCCCTTTATAGAGAAAGCTGTTTGTCCAAATGTGGTTCTGCGGTGGAATATTTTACAGTTATTGTTAACAGAACTCCTGGTGGCTCTGCTGCTGTCCTGTCTTTGGACGAAATCAGCAAGTGGCTCGGGTGCAGCAGCTAGCTCTGTCCTGGGGCAGCAAGGCGCTGCCCCAGGACAGAGCTAGCTTTAGTTTTTAGCCAAAGTCAAATTCCTTGTATGTGTTGTGCATACTTGGCCAATAAAGCTGATTCTGATTCTGATTCTGATTCAAGAGCACTCCTTGTACACCAAAAGACCAAAAGTTGATGTAGTCTGTGATGATGTGAGTGAGTCCGTCGATGTCCTCACCGTGTGGATCGCAGAGCTGCTCCCAGGCAGTGATTTCAAAGCAGTCCTTTAGAGTGTCCATTGCCTCCTCAGACCATATCTTCACTGTGCGCATAACCAGAGGTTGTCTGTGTACTAGGGGTTTGTACACCGGTGGGAGATGGACCAAGTTGTGATCCGATCTCCTGAGTGGGTGGAGTGGTGATGAGGTGTATGCCACCTTAGTGTTTGCATAGAAAAAGTCCAGTGTTTTATTGTCTCTGGTGTGGCATGTGACATACTGGGTGAAGGTGGGCAGAATGGGGGACAGTGAGATATGGTTAAAATCACCGGAGATGAGAAGAACATCTGGGTGTTCTGTCAGAAGCCTACCAGTTACTGAGTGGATGATGTCACGCGCTGCCCCAGCGTTCGCCGTCGGATTTGCATAAATAACAATGCAGATCACGTGTGAGTATTCCCTCAGGAGGTAAATAGGTCGCATGCTAACAGCTAGCAACTCCATGTCTTTGCTGCTGTGTTGCTCTTTAACTGTGATGAGTCCCGGTTTACACCAGTTGTTATTGACATACATTATCACTCCTCCGCCTCTTGCCTTCCCACTGTCTGGTGTCCGGTCTGCCCATATTGAGTGGAAACCCTCCAGTTCGATGTTAGCATCTATTGCTAGTTCTGTTAGCCACGTCTCAGTAAACAACATCATGCTAATCTCTCTGAAGACGCTCTCATAGCGGGACATAGCCGTCAGTTCATCTGTCTTATTGAGTAGCGATCAAACGTTCCCCATAATAACGGATGGGAGGACCGGTCTGTACCTTATATTCCTCGCCCGCCATTTTACTCCAGCTCGACATCCATGCCATTTCCATCTTATTTCTCCCGGTATGTCAAGTTTTTGCATTCACACCGTGGGCCAGTTAAGTACTAACATCTGGTCCCTGTTGCACTGTCTCCTGCTATAAACATTGGTTCCGTCCGCCGGCTCAGGAGACATTTGGGGTGATCTGTGTGTCTGTGATGGGTAAGGTGTCGCCGGATCAGAAAATTTAGGAATAATAATAGGAAGAAAAAACTCCGAATTGAGCCGCTGTTGCAAAAAGGCAGCCGACTCATGTGGCACCTGAAGTGAATTTGAATTTTGATGAGCAAAGAGAAGTTCTGGATGATACTTAACAAAAGAAGCCAAGAAGAAAAGGAAACAGTCTTTGCTTGCGCATGGATTCATTGTGGGTGTGGAGGGGCAGAGAAATAGCTGTGGGCTTGGTATTGTCTGGTTCCTCAAAATGGGGAATTTAAAAAAGTTTAAGAGCCACTAGTAGATTACAACGACCAGTCTCTGAACTTTTATTGCTCACATGGACTTCACCTGCCAAACAAGAATAAATGCTACAGTTCCTCAGCTGTACAATTTATTAATTTAAAAGCAGCCTACTTTGTACATTTAGTGCTGTTTACAGCCTATTAATGTGGTCTTAACATGCAAAAGATACCTGACAACACTCTGCTGCACACTGCCACTGCTGCACCTGCTAGATGCTCCCTTACTCTTGCTCTTCTTCTTTTAGATTTGATTGGCGGTTGGCAACCAGCTTACAGGTGGATTACCGCCATGTACTTCACTCTATATCATCACTCAATCTGGTCAGGAGCTGTAGTCCTTCTATCATCATTGCTGTGTCCAATCGAACCTCAACTCTATCTTCTTTACTTCCGGCTTCGAGAGAGAGCAGACGCCTTTTCTAATCCTCTCTTTTCCCTTCTGATCCCAGCTTGCAATGTTGCGTTTTTGTCTGTGTTTAGTCGCTCTTGTCTGCTGAATCTTAATCTAAACGGAAATTATGGATTTGGTAGCGGCTTAAACGGGCTATTGTCACTATTTTTTCAACAAGAATCGGGCCAAGGGGGAGCCCAAGAATTGGAACCTGCTGAGTGTATGATTCAACTGGAGATGCAGAAGACATCTATTGGCTACGACACAGGATTCTATTTTGGGCTCTGGAGTTTCCTGGTGTTTGTTTCAAAATTGAGGAAGATGGGAGCTGTCCAAATGCGGATCCAAGCGAGCTCCTTCACCAATTCGACTAGTTGGGGAGGCACGAGGCGGCATGGCGAACTGAATGAAGATTCAGATGGTGGAATACATCTTGAAGTCGCTAGTGCTCTTCAGAGTATGTTAATGTTTAAGCCTGCACATGGAAATTCTGAAGCACAGAATTGCTCGGGTGAGGAAATTCTATTCTCTGAGTGCTGAGCAGATTTGACCTTCTTTGACCTTCTTTGGTGCCCGGTATTTACATTCCTCCTGCAAGATAAGTGATAGGAGCGGCTCTTAACCCAAGCAATCGACAGACAGCTGCTGTTTTCAGCGGATGAACTTCTCAGGGACAGTCCATGTGCCTTTATTTGCAAGCGAAGAGACAGACTCCGGACTTGTTCATAAGTCACATGACTTTAACATCTATCTACTGCCTGGAGGCGCCCTCTGCTGTTCACTAGCAACTGTCACACCTACACTACACAAATGCACACAACATTACACGAACTGACACACATATACTGACTCATATATACACTGCCTCTCTCAACTCTTGTTTGTGTGATCTATTGTCTGCCTGTTAATTGTGCATGAGGGTTTTTTTTTGTGTAGTCAAAATTTGGCTCATATACGAGCGTTTATTCTGATTACTATGTTTTTTCTCTCTCCTATTGTGTTTTCCTCCCCCTCCCCTCCCCTCTTTACCTCCTGTTGACAGGCGCCTTGTATGGCGACGCGTCATTGGATGCGCCTAACGTGCACGTCCAATGTCAAGTCAAATTCCTCATGTGTTTACTTGTAAATATACTTGGCAATAAAGCTGATTCTGATTCTGATTCTGATTCAGACATTACTCTTCTTCGTCTCCTTGTACTTCATTCTATATCATCACTTCACTCTATATCATCACTCTACACAACTTGGCCATCTCTTTTCTTGAAGTTAAGAATGCAGTTCCAAATCATCGGCTGAACCTCATTCTCCTCCCTTGCAGACTCGTTGACTTTAGGCATATTCACGTGAAGTGAAGGGCTGTCCCAATCTGAAATCGGGAAGTGACTGACTTCATGAGCCCCTAAATGAGCCCTTACCTTAAGTCAGTACAGTGGTACCTCTACTTACGAACGTCTCTACATACGGAATTTTCAGGTTACGAGACGCCTCAACGGGAAAATATTGCCTCTTGTTACGAACGAAATTTCAGGATACGAAAGGCAAAAAAAGTACGCGCTCCTCGCAGCTCCCGTAGTTTACCGAACGTAAACATACCTGTAGCTGCTCTGCCATTGGCTATCGCCTAGCATCTTCCTGGTATCCCATTGGCCACGAAGTGTTCGGGCAGTTTTACGATAGTGAACAGTACAGAACGAACATTTATTCGCTATGGCCCCCAAGAAGGTGACGGAGATAAGTGGAAAAGGAGAAAAGAAGAAGAGAGTTTTTTTATCCATACAGACAAAGAAGGAGATAATTGAGAGGTATGAAAAGGGGATGCGTTTGGTTGATCTCGCCAAGGAGTATGGCCGTAATACATCAACGATCAGCACAGTTTTAAAACAAAAGGAAGCCCTTAAAGCTGTGACTCCTTCCAAAGGCCTCTCTGTCATTTCAAAGAGGAGGTCGGCTGTGAACGATGAGATGGAAAGGTTGTTACTCGTGTGGATAAAGGACAAAGAGATAGCAGGTGACACAGTGACTGAGGCCATAATTTGTAAAAAGGCGACCGCCATCTTTAATGACCTCGTGAAGGAAGATGCAGGCGAGGGAACTTCGGCCCAAGAAATACACCAGGAGTTTAAGGCATCGCGTGGGTGGTTCGAGAAGTTCAAAAAGAGGTCTGGAATTCACTCTGTTGTTCGACATGGCGAGGCATGTAGCGCTGACCGCAAAGCGGGCGACGAATTTGTGCAAAAATTCCAACAATTGGTGAGTGATGAAGGCTACGTTGCACAGCAAGTTTTTAATTGTGACGAGACGGGCCTTTTTTGGAAAAAGATGCCTCGCCGTACCTTCATCACAGTAGAAGAGAAGAAAATGCCAGGCCACAAGCCCATGAAGGACCGCCTTACGCTTGCCCTTTGTGCCAATGCCAGTGGGGATTGCAAAATTAAGCCCCTGCTGGTGTACCACTCCGAAAATCCCAGGGCATTCAAGGCTCACAAAATATTAAAGGAGGAGGAGGAGGAGGCAGCCATTATGCCAACAGCCCGAATTAAAGAAATTTTAGGAAAATTCCATGAAGTTTCGGAATTTGTTGAAAAGAATCACCCGGAAAAAGTGTTCACTAGTCGGGCTATCGCTCACTATGATGATGTTTGCCTTGCACATTTTAGAAGGATCGTTACAAGCCGACAAAAACAAACGTCCTTGGATCGTTTCTTCACAAAACGTCAGGCAAAAACCACTGATGAGACAGAACATGAACCAAAGAAGGCAAAAGGTGACGCCGACGATCCCAGTTAAAAGGTAAATGAACATAATTTTTATTATTCTTTCTCTTTTATTATTCTTTCTCTCATTTTATGTTTATTGTGCAGTAATCTAATTGTAACATGTATTTGTTACATGTTTTGATGCGTTTTTACGATTTATAAAAAATTTATGCCCGAATTTTGGGGGGCTTGGAATGGATTACGGCATTTACATGTAAAACGCGCCTCTACTTACGGAATTTTCACGTTACGAGAATTCTTCCGGAACGAATTAATTTCGTAAGTAGAGGTACCACTGTATGCTGTGCTGACTTAAGGTAAGGAAATTACCCACAATTCAGAGTGCCATGCCGGGGTTTCTCAAGGAAAAGCTCCTGATTAGTCACCTGTTCATCACTGACCATCCCTTTACTCCAGCTCCACCCCACAAAAAAAAAAAAAAAAAAAATACAAAACACACAAACAGAAGCATGGAAGGAACAACTCCAAACATCACTAAAAAGATGTTTACATGTCAGTATAATATAGCTCACTGGTCTGCAGTGTGTTTATAGTTGCAAAATGGATTCAATATGGATTCAATATGGATTCAAGCTGATCCAAGATGGCGCCCACAGTGGTCGCCATGGTGCTTCGCTGCACTCTTTGTCTGTTTTTGTTTGTCAATTGTGTGTCTGCTTGCTCTTATAACCGTGAAGAACTTCTAAATATCAGGACTTTCACTCCCACGGACCTACTCCCAGTTTTTTTAGCTCCTGCCGCCGATCTGGTTCATTGCTTGGCTCGAAAAGTGAGACGGCGAAAGATAGATAGATAGATTTGTTTATTTGACAGGGACAGTGCAATAAACATAGACAATTAATCAATGACAATCAATCTGATGTGTTGCACAGAGTGTATAGCTATTAGCTAAGAGAGGAAGACGAGCGGGCGCTCTCGTCCGGCTTCGCAGGAGAGGCACGCGCACGGCGTTGCCTGGCATATTTCTGTCCAATACCAACTCTCTCTCTAACAAGGTAGATGAACTGAGACTGCTGATGCGTTTTAAGGACCTCTCCTCCTCGGCTGCCCTCTGTTTTACCGAGACCTGGCTCAGGGAAAACACACCAGACAGCGCGCTGCGCCTCGAGGGATTTCAGCAGTTTCGTGCTGATCGTGACACAGAGCTCTCCGGCAAGACCACAGGAGGCGGAGTCTGCTTTTACATCAACAGCAGCTGGTGCTCTGATGTAACGGTAATTTCCAAACACTGTTCTCCCGCCCTGGAATTTCTTTTTATTAACTGCAAGCCATTTTATTCCCCCCGGGAGTTCGCCTCATTCATCCTCGTCGCTGTGTACGTCCCTCCCGACGCGGACACGCGCGAAGCTCAGCGCGTGCTCGTGGATCACATCCAACACACGGAGCGGATTTTTCCAGACTCTCTGGTTATTGTGGTTGGCGACTTTAACCAGAGCAATCTGAGCCACGATCTCCCCCGCTACAAACAGTTTATTAAATGCCCCACCAGAGGAATAAACACGCTGGATCACTGTTACACCACAGTGAAAGACGCATATCGCGCTGTTCCCCGCGCTGCGCTGGGATTATCTGATCACGTGATGGTCCACCTCATTCCCACATACAGACAGAGATTGAAGCTCACTAAACCTGTTGTGAGCACTACGAAGAAATGGACCAGTGAAGCTGAGGAGAAGCTGGAAACGTGCATGAAAATAACTGACTGGGGCATGTTTAAAGGAGCCACGCATGATCTGGATGAATACTAACTAACTAACTAACTAACTAACTACTAACTAACCTGCACTTATATAGCGCTTTTCTAGTCACAAAGACCACTCAAAGCGCTTTCACTAGTACTAACCCTCTATTCTAAGGGCCTATAGGAAACAGATATCTAGGGACAATTTAGAACAGCCAATTAACCTAACATGCATGTCTGTGTCTGTGTCAATACACAGACACTGTGAACTCTTATATCCACTTTTGTGAGGAGGACATTCTTCCATCGCGCACCAGGGTGAGATACTCTAATGACAAGCCCTGGTTCACAGCTAAGCTCAGACAGATCAGGAAGGAGAAGGAAGCAGCGCTGAAAAGTGGAGACAGGGACTGCTACAGGGAGGTTAAATATCGGTTTAACAGAGAGCTGAAGAGAGCTAAATCTGTGTATTCTGAGAGACTCCAGCAGCAGTTCACTGCTAATGACTCGGCTTCTGTGTGGAGAGGACAGAGGCAAATCACCAACTATCGGCCTCAGGCTCCTAAAGGTCAGGATGACAAAGCCCTTTGTCAAAGACTGTCCCAACACTATGCCTGTTTTGACACCTCGTCATCTGTGTCCAACTCCCCCCCTCTCTCCAGCTCCACAGCCTCCACGATCCCTACTTCATCAAAGTCGCCCCCCCCTCCTCCCCCCTGCCCTTATCATCAGTGAGCAGGACGTGCTCAAACAGTTCTCCAGACTGAACCCGCGCAAGGCCCCCGGTCCGGACGGCGTGTCTCCCTCCACCCTGAGACACTGTGCGAAACAGCTGGCTCCTGTCTTCACAGACATTTTTGACACCTCCCTTAAGCTATGCCACGTGCCGACCTGCCTCAAATCCTCCACCATCATCCCTGTCCCCAAGAAGCCACGGATCACTGGACTTAATGACTACAGACCTGTAGCGCTCACCTCTGTAGTCATGAAGTCCTTTGAGCGCCTGGTCCTGCCCCACCTCAAGTCCATCACCACCCCTCTCCTGGACCCGCTGCAGTTTGCCTACCGAGCCAACAGGTCTGTAGACGACGCAGTCAACCTGGCCCTCCACTCCATCCTGCAGCACCTGGACTCCCCGGGAACCTACGCCAGGATCCTGTTTGTGGACTTCAGCTCCGCATTCAACACCATCCGCCCCGCTCTGCTCCGGGACAAGCTGTCCCTGCTCAACGTGCCTGACTCCCTCTGCAGGTGGATCACCGACTTCCTGATGGACCGGAGGCAGCATGTGCGGCTGGGAAAGACTGTCTCAGACTCTGCTAGCATCAGCACCGGATCACCCCAGGGCTGTGTACTTTCCCCCCTACTCTTCTCCCTTTATACCAACTCCTGCACCTCCAGCCACCAGTCTGTCAAGTTGATCAAGTTTGCGGACGACACCACCCTCATCGGGCTCATCTCCAACGGCGACGAGTCTGCCTACAGGAGAGAGGTGGCCCAGCTGGCGTCCTGGTGCAACAACAACAACCTGCAGCTGAACGCTCTGAAGACAGTAGAGATGATTGTGGACTTCAGGAAAGTCACAACCCCTCTGCCCCCCCTCACCCTCACAGGCTCTCCCATCACCACTGCTGATTCCTTCCGCTTCCTAGGCACCACCATCACCAGGGACCTCAAGTGGGAGCCGACCATCAGCTCCCTCATCAAAAAGGCCCAGCAGAGGATGTTCTTCCTGCGGCAGCTGAGGAAGCTCAAGCTACCCACCAAGATGTTAGTGCAGTTCTACACAGCCATCATCGAGTCCATCCTCACCACCTCCATAACTGTGTGGTACGCAGGAGCCACTGCCAGGGACAGACTAAGGCTGCAGCGCGTCGTGCGCACTGCTGAGAAGGTGATCGGCTGCAAGCTCCCATCTCTCCAGGATCTGTACATCTCCAGGACCTGGAGGCGTGCTGGCCGGATCATAGCCGATCCCTCACACCCTGGTCACGTACTGTTTGCCCCCCTCCCCTCAGGTAGAAGACTTCGGTCCATCCAGACTAAAACCTCCCGTCACATGAACAGCTTCTTCCCCTCTGCCATCAGACTGCTGAACACTAAGTGACTTATTGACTCTCGTGCACTATGTACAGCAGCTCAACCAGACTCATGTCAATCATCACTGTTTTCTCCCTGCATTACCGACTGCACTATATGGTTCTCCACATTATCTGCTGCTCGCTAATATATTTTAGCTGCTGACCAGTATTACTCACTCTTATTCTACACTTTATTGCATGTATAGTTTATTTCTTTTATTTTATCATGTTTAATGTTGCAGCATTGCACCGAGACAAATTCCTAGTTTGTGTACTACATGAACAATGGCAATAAATCTGATTCTGATTCTGAAAATAAAACATTTTTTTTTATTTACAAACAGGGAGCAATGAACAAATATTAGTTTATTGAGCTTTGTATTGAACATGACTTCAAATTCACGGGCCACAGAAATACATCTACTCAAGGTTTCAAGTACGTATTCAGCTGGTATATTGATTATGATTATTTAGTAAGCCAGTGGATGACTATAAGGATTTAAGATACTGCATTTAACACATAACGTATAAAGGATAAATAAATACAATCTATAGTACAGACATTATTTATCAACTATTGTGTTATTTTCATTAAAAAAAATTAAAAAATCATAATTACCTCTCTTTCACTCTATAAGATATTTAGATCCGGCAATTGATTCCTTCTGTTCCTTGGCCTTGAAGATAAAATCATTCTTAAAATAAGTCAGAATCCCACAATAATAAGCAGTATGTTTGTCATACACCGTTGACAAGGTAGGGTGACATGTCATAAAGTGTCCCATTCTTTTTATACCATTTCAAGCCCTCGCACACTCTCACACTACTAATGGCTGCCGCCTAAGTCTACAAGGGTTCAGGGTTTGAGGGCTTAGGGAGGAGACTGTGATTCGGCCGTCATCATCATCCATATTTATTTTGACAGGACACAATTAGTCCCTCAGTTGGGGTGGGTCCTCTTACAGTTGAAGCTGAGTTTTTATGCCCGATCCCCTTCCTGACACAACCCTGCCCATTTTTTTATCCGACCTTGGGACTTGCACAGGGAGTACACTTGACTTGTGCACTCACTGTGGCTGGGTAACCACCATTTCCCTCCTCCGTTCCATTATTGCTGAGCACCAAGTTGGACGGCAGGAAGTTCCACTTTTACATGGTCTTTGGCATGACCTGGCTGGAATTTGAACACTGGCCTCTCGATTATGGGGCAGATGCTTTACCTCTAGGCTACTCCAAACGTGATCTAAATAAATAATTGACTTTTGGAAATGGACTGGCGGCCCACCAGTTGCCCATCCCTGACTTACAGATACAGTTGTCAAATCCTCCTAGCAAAGTGTTCTTCTGAAGTACAACATACCCTCTTGCGCTTTTGAAAATGACGTGTGGAGCACGTTAAATTTTAAGTGTTCTACTGCTGCTTGGAATCCCTTTCAGCTGAGCATTTATCATTTGAGAAAGTTAGTGCGAGCTGAAGCAGTGGTGTTATGATTAAGGGAATGGCTTAGTATGCTGGAGGTCCCAGGTTTGAATCCTGGCGTGGAAGTCTTATTCTTCTGAATAACAACTGAAGCTAGCTCTGTCCTGGGGCAGCGCCCTGACCCAGTGGAGGAGATAGGAGAGAGAAGGATGGTGGCTAAACTGTCATCTCTGCTGGAGTCCAAGTCCCACCCTATGCAGGACATTCTGAACACACTGAGGAGCTCATTTAGCAGCAGACTACATCATCCTAGGTGCGCAACCGAGAGGTTTCGCAGGTCCTTCCTACCTACGGCTGTCAGACTGTATAACCTAAGCAGGGCTGCTCGCAGAGATAGCAAAAAAACGTGACAACCTAATAGTATTGAATGCAAAAGACGCAATAGACTTACACAATGGTCCCCTCCAGTATATACAACTAGGACATTATCAGTCGCTACGGAGGGTGACAATATGTATGGGTACATATTCATACTATGTAGGATAACTAAGTAGACGGTTATGCTGTTTATTCCATCTTGCTACAATGCTCCGCACTTTGTATATATATTTATATATTTATGTGTATGTATGTACAGTGGGGAAAAAAAGTATTTAGTCAGCCACCAATTGTGCAAGTTCTCCCACTTAAAAGATGAGAGACGTCTCCAATTTTCATCATAGGTATACTTCAACTATGAGAGACAAAATGAGAAAAAAAAATCCAGAAAATCACATTGAAGGATTTTTAATGAATTAATTGGTAAATTCCTCGGTAAAATAAGTATTTGGTCACCTACAAACAAGCAAGATTTCTGGCTCTCACAGACCAGTAACTTCTTTAAGAGGCTCCTCTGTCCTCCACTCGTTACCTGTATTAATGGCACCTGTTTGAACTCATTATCAGTATAAAAGACACCTGTCCACAACCTCAAACAGTCAGACTCCAAACTCCACTATGGCCAAGACCAAAGAGCTGTCAAAGGACACCAGAAACAAAATTGTAGACCTGCACCAGGCTGGGAAGACTGAATCTGCAATAGGTAAGCAGCTAGATGTGAAGAAATCAACTGTGGGAGCAATTATTAGAAAATGGAAGACATACAAGACCACTGAAAATCTCCCTCGATCTGGGGCTCCACGCAAGATCTCACCCCGTGAAGTCAAAATGATTACGAGAACGGTGAGCAAAAATCCCAGAACCACATGGGGGGGACCTAGTGAATGACCTGCAGAGAGCTGGGACCAAAGTAACAAAGGCTACATCAGTAACACACTACGCCGCCAGGGACTCAAATCCTGCAGTGCCAGACGTGTCCCCCTGCTTAAGCCAGTACATGTCCAGGCCCGTCTGAAGTTTGCTAGAGAGCATTTGGATGATCCAGAAGAGGACTGGGAGAATGTCATATGGTCAGATGAAACCAAAATAGAACTTTTTGGTAAAAACTCAACTTGTCGTGTTTGGAGGAGAAAGAACACCATACCTACTGTGAAGCATGGGGGTGAAAACATCATACTTTGGGGCTTTTTTTCTGCAAAGGGACCAGGACGACTGATCCGTGTAACGGAAAGAATGAATGGGGCCATGTATTGTGAGATTTTGAGTGAAAACCTCCTTCCATCAGCAAGGGCATTGAAGATGAAACGTGGCTGGGTCTTTCAGCATGACAATGATCCCAAACACACTGCCTGGGCAACAAAGGAGTGGCTTCGTAAGAAGCATTTCAAGGTCCTTGAGTGGCCTAACCAGTCTCCAGATCTCAACCCCATCGAAAATCTTTGGAGGGAGTTGAAAGTCTGTGTTGCCCAGCGACAGCCCCAAAACATCACTGCTCTAGAGGAGATCTGCATGGAGGAATGGGCCAAAATACCAGCAACAGTGTGTGAAAACCTTGTGAAGACTTACAGAAAACGTTTGACCTCTGTCATTGCCAACAAAGGGTATATTACAAAGTATTGAAATGAACTTTTGTTATTGACCAAATACTTATTTTACCGAGGAATTTACCAATTAATTCATTAAAAATCCTTCAATGTGATTTTCTGGATTTTTTTTTTTCTCATTTTGTCTCTCAAAGTTGAGGTATACCTATGACGAAAATTGGAGACCTCTCACATCTTTTAAGTAGGAGAACTTGCACAATTGGTAGCTGACTAAATACTTTTTTCCCCCACTGTATATCCACTGCTCTTATTTATATCTTCCGTATCTTCTTAATTATTGCTTTGAGTGTTGCTATCCCTGTGCTGTTGCAATCCTGGAATTTCCCCATTGTGGGACTAATAAAGGCTTATCTTATCTTATCTATCTTAAATACAGGATGCCTCTCCTGTGCATTTTAAAGCAACACTATGTAAGATTTTAACCTCAAAATAATGCTTACAAAATTATTTCGATGGCATACCATTGTCTGATTGCGTAACTGTTACTTCCCCCATAGCCCAAGTGGGCCCACATTGCCTGCAAGAGTTCTTTTTTTGTGGGATCATGGGGGGCGGGGGGGGGGGGTGGCTGCAGCTGTGGTCTTGGTCCCAGCAGTGAATCACAGGGCACGACTTTAGCCACCAACAGCAAAGTGCCCTATGGTTAGCTGCTGGAACTGGGGTCGTGGTTGCTGCGGTTGTGGCCTGTTCCATGTTCCTATAAGGAACAAGAAAGTTACATAGTGCTGCTTTAAAAACTGTTTGGACCTTGCTTGGAACCCGATGATTGCAGCTTGTGGTTGTATTTATAATCTTTCTCTCCTGTTATTGTGCATCCTAAGGAGAGGGCACAAACTGTAGTGAACAATGCATGGCATCCCACATCCTTCCACACTCTAACCTTATGCCAGATTTAAAAGCTGCAGATTAACTGTTCCATATTTCTTGCTATGCTGCCACTAGATACTACTACATACTGTAATTGCATGATACACAAGAGCCCAGATTATTCACAAGAAACTAACAAATTCAGTAGATTGTTGTACTTTGATTCACTCATCTGTACTTTTCCTCTGAATTGGTGTTCTTTTATTTTGTCTTTTCAGTTATTTGGGATCACATGGCTTGCAATGTAAATCTTTGTGTATAGCGTTCAAGAAAAGCAAAAACTAGATTTGCCTTAAAAAAAATTTACTCAAGTAAAAAGTATCCTGCAACAAAATTTCTCATGAAAGTACAATTGTGTAAAAAGTTAAATATATGTACTTGAGTAAAAGTGACTATTTACCTACTGCAGTCCGTGGTTCCCACCTGCCTTAAGTCAGCCACCATAGTTCCAGTGCCCAAGAAGAACACAGTGAGCTGCCTGAATGATTACTGCCCAGTTGCCCTAACCCCCATCATTACCAAAGGTTTTGAGGCTCATTTTGCTTCATATTAAGGCTGTCATTTCTGCTGACCTTGATCCACATCAGTTTGCATATAGAGCAAACAGGTCGACAGATGACGCCACCATAACGGCCCTCCACACATCCCTCACACACTTGGATAACAGTGATACCTATGTGACGATGCTGTTTGTGGACTTCAATTCCACCTTCAATACAGTTCTACCCCATAAACTGGTTCAAAAGTTGGGCAACTTGGGCCTGAGTAGTTCATTGTGCACCTGGATATTGGACTTCCTCAGTAACAGACCCCAGAACGTCAGGATAGGAGACCACATCCCCTCCACTCTTATCCTGAACACTGGCACACCACAGGGTTCAGAATCAGAATCAGAATCAGAATCAGGTTTATTGCCATTGTTCATGTAGTACACAAACTAGGAATTTGTCTCGGTACAATGCTGCAACATTAAACATGATAAGATAAGAGAAATAAACTATACATGTAATAAAGTGTAGGATAAGATTAAGTGATACTGGTCAACAGTTAAAATATATATTAGCCAGCAGCAGATACTGTGGAGAACTATATAGTGCAGTCGGTAATGCAGGAAGAAAACAGTGATGATTGACATGAGTCTGGTTGAGCTGCTGTACATGGTGCACGAGAGTCACTTAGTGTTCAGCAGTCTAATGGCAGAGGGGAAGAAGCTGTTTATGTGACGGGAGGTTTTAGTCTGGATGGACCGAAGTCTTCTACCAGAGGGGAGGGGGGCAAACAGTACATGACCAGGGTGTGAGGGATCGGCTATGATCCGGCCAGCACGCCTCCGGGTCCTGGAGATGTACAGATCCTGGAGAGATGGGAGCTTGCAGCCGATCACCTTCTCAGCAGTGCGCACGACGCGCTGCAGCCTTAGTCTGTCCCTGGCAGTGGCTCCTGCGTACCACACGGTTATGGAGGTGGTGAGGATGGACTCGATGATGGCTGTGTAGAACTGCACTAACATCTTGGTGGGTAGCTTGAGCTTCCTCAGCTGCCGCAGGAAGAACATCCTCTGCTGGGCTTTTTTGATGAGTGAGCTGATGGTCAGCTCCCATTTGAGGTCCCTGGTGATGGTAGTGCCTAGGAAGCGGAAGGAATCAGCAGTGGTGATGGGAGAGCCTGAGAGGGTGAGGGGGGGCAGAGGAGTAGTGACTTTCCTGAAGTCTACAATCATCTCCACTGTCTTCAGAGCGTTCAGCTGCAGGTTGTTATTGCTGCACCAGGACGCCAGCTGGGCCACCTCTCTCCTGTAGGCGGACTCGTCGCCGTTGGAGATGAGCCCGATGAGGGTGGTGTCGTCCGCAAACTTGATCAACTTGACAGACTGGTGGCTGGAGGTGCAGGAGTTGGTTGTGTCCTCAGCTCCCTTCGCATGACTGTTCCCCAATCCACACCAGCAACACCATCATCAAATTTGCTGACAACACCACCATCATAAGACTGATTAAGGATAATAATGAGACAGCCTATAGGGAAGAGGTATGGCATCTGCGATGATGGTGTGATGACAATAACCTGGACTTGAACACATCCAAGACCAAGGAGATGATAATGAACTTCAGGAGATCCAAACAAACTGAGCACTCCCCCCCCAATATCGATGGAGAGGAGGTAGAGAGGGTGGAGAGCTTAAGTTCGTGGGAGTCCATATCTTGGCCGACCTCACCTGATCCACAAATTTCTCACCAAGCAGGGAAGGCACAACAAAGACTGTACTTCCTCAGGAAGCTCCATCAAGCCCAACTACCACATTCCCTGCTGATGAACTTCTACCGCTTCACCACTGAGAGCCTCCTGACCTACTACTGTTCAGAGTGGTTCAGCTGCTGTACTGCGGAGAACAGAAAAGACCTGCAGCGGGTGGTGAGAGCAGCAGAGTGGGTGATCGGGTCAGCACTACCCCTCGTCAGTGACATTTACACTGGCAGACTCCAGAGGAAAGCTGGTAGTATAATCAGAGACCCCTCACATCCTGGACACTTCTTTTTCTCCCCCCTCCCCTCTGGTAGAAGATACAGGATGCTCAGGACAAAGACAGACTCAAGGACAGCTTCTACCCACAAGCTATTAAATGTATCCAACCCCCCTACTAAATGAACAACCATCCACCCTCAGTCTAACAGGCAATGCAATATGTTTTTAATCTTTGTGTGTTCTTACATAGAATAGAATAGACCTTTATTGTCATTGTTACATGAACAACAAAGATCAGTTTAGTAGCTCTGTTCTGTTTAGCAGCAGATTCTTAAGGTAAATAAAAACTATATACACATACTACTGTATATAAAACTATCACACAATATAAGAAGACACTGTAGGAACTTGGGGAAGTCAGATTATTTAGCACCTCAGACAGAGACAGTGAATAAGCATGGGAGAACAATGCCTAGGGGGTTCCTGGCGAGAGAGCAGGAAGGAGTCAGAGACATAGGGGGTTGAATGCAGTGTAATGTAAATGTCATGCTGTGTGATGAGAAATGCCAGGAAACGTGTGAAGAGTGACTTTTGAGATAGAGGAGAGCTTGCTGTAATGATTCAGTCTTTTCTGTGCTTGAGAGATGTGAAGTGTGTAATAAACAGTCTGTCCATGAATCTGCCTCTTATTTCACACACTCCACACTGGTGACCCAAGACGCATTATGGAACTCGAGGCAAGAACCCCGAAGCCGGCCCGGTCGGGAAGCCCCAGCGACACAGGAGCCATCCCACAGACAGCCCGGACCAGAGCCCCCAGCAACGCGTGTGCAGTTTCAGTCAAGCTACCGGACTTCTGGCGGCACAACCCGCACTCTTGGTTCCACCACACCGAGGCCCAGTTCGCCCTCCGGGGAGTAACGGCAGACGACACCAAGTTCTACCATGTGGTAGCAGCGCTGGACGCTCGCACAGCCCAGCAGGTAGCGAGACTGCTCAGTCAGCCTCCAGCCCACAGCAAATACGAGGTACTCAAGGCTGCGCTGACCCGGCGAGGGAGAGAGCGGAGAGGCTCCTGGGGTGGACCGAGTTAGGACATGGTTCGGCCGTCGACCTGATGGAGAAGATGCTGGCGTTAATGGGCATGGACGACGGCCACTTTCTGTTTGCCCACCTTTTCCTCCGGAACCTTCAAGCGGAGGCGAGAGCGGTGCTGGCCAATTTGCCATTGCTGGCTGCGCGTGACTACCGTGCGCTAGCCCAGGAGGCAGACCGGATCATCCTCACCACCCGGGCGATCACTGTCAACGCGGCGGCGGCGGAGGCCAGCGAGACGACCAGAGGAGGCGAGGAGCCACCGATGGTAGCGGCAGCAGGGCCAAGGAGCGCCAGAGAGACACGCTCTGCTTCTACCACCGCCACTTCAGAGAGAACGCGCGCAGATGCGCGCCACCGTGCCGGTTCAAGTGCTCGGGAAATGCCAAGGCCGGCAGTCGGTAGCAGCTGCGACCGTCGGTGAAGAGAACAAGCTGCTCTACGTGATGGACTCGCGCTCGGGGAGACGCTTCCTCGTCGACACCGGAGCCCATAAGAGCGTCATCCTGCCATCCTACGCTGACCAGCTGGCAGGGCCTAGCGGCCCCGGACTTGTGGCAGTAAACGGCTCAGAGATTAAGACGTTCGGTGAGAGAACACTGGCCTTATCTCTACATGGCCGCTCGTATGAGTGGACTTTTATCATAGTAGCACTGTGTTGCCCGCTCCTGGGCGCTGATTTTCTGTGTGCGCATGGTTTACGTGCGGTGATTTCCGCAGGTTGAGCACAGCGCAGGTTGAGCACAGCGCACGACCGCTACCCGATTCCCCACATACAGGATTTTTCAGTTCACCTCGCCAGAGCGCGTATTTTTTCTAAAATAGACCTGGTCCGCAGTTACCGCCAGGTCCCAGTGCGCACGGAGGACGTACCCAAAACAGCGGTAATAACTCCGTTCGGCTTATTCGAGTTCCTGCGCATGCCATTCGGGTTAAAAGGCACGGCACAGACGTTCCAGCGCATGATAGATGCAGTGCTGCGTGAGCTCCCGTTCGTGTTCGTCTACCTGGATGATATCCTGGTAGCCAGTGCGTCCGAAGATGAACATGAAACCCACCTCAGGACAGTTTTCCGGAGGTTGGAGGAGCATGGGTTAATAATCAACAAGGCGAAATGCCAGTTCGGCGTGACGGAGATTGATTTTTTGGGGCACCCGGAAGGAGCGATCCCGTTGCCCGACAAAGTGAGCGCCATGGCGGATTTTCCCTGGCCTCAGACGGTCAGGGCGCTGCAAGAATTTTTAGGGATGGTGAATTTTTATAACCATTTCCTTCCCCGTGTGGTGCAGCTCATGCAACCATTGTACACCGCGCTCAAGAGACAGAAACCCGCGGATGAGATCGAATGGACCCCGGAGCTAAAGCGGGCATTCTCGGAGGTTAAAGCAGCCCTGGCAAACGCCGCACTGCTGGCGCATCCGGACCTGGCGGCCCGGATAGCGCTCACCACTGACGCTTCAGTCGTGGCCATAGGGGCTGTCGTGGAGCAGCGTGTCGCTGGGGCTTGGCAGCCGCTCGCCTTTTTCAGCAGAACATTGCGCGACAGTGAACGTAAATACAGCGCGTTCGACAGAGAGTTGCTGGCTCTCCACCTCGCAATACGCCACTTCCAGTTCTGGCTGGAAGGGCGCAGCTTCACCGTGTTCGTGGACCACAAGCCACTAACGTTCGCGATGGCCAAGGTTTCAGAACTGTGGTCGGTCCGGCAGCAGAGACAGCTGGCCGCGATCTCAGAGTTTACTACCGATATTCAGCATGTGTCGCGTAAACTGAATGTGGTGGCGGACTGCCTCTTGCACGCCGTTTTGGCCCCGGTCTATGTGGGGATAGATTACGCAGCCATGGCTGCGGAGCAGATTAGCGATGCAGACGTGCGCGCGCTCCAGTCTGGACCAACAGGGTTAAGGCTGGAGAGCAGGGTGCTACAAGACGGCATGCCCTCCCTAATCTGCGATGTCTCCAGGGGACGCCCGCGTCCGGTGGTCCCGGTCGCGTGGCGCCGCCGCGTGTTTGAGGCGGTTCACACTCTGGCGCACCCAGGAGTGCGCGCGTCAGTCAAAATGGTGGGAGAGAAGTTTGTGTGGCCGAGCCTACGCAAACAAGTGAAAGAGTGGGCTGCAGCCTGCGTGGCGTGCCAACGAGCCAAGGTACACAGACACATGAAGGCTCCCTTGGAGCCATTTCGGGTACCGGCTAAGAGGTTCGACCATGTTCATGTGGACCTCGTGGGCCCCCTCCCCCCATCACAGGGGTGTACGCCCCTCCTGACAGTGGTGGACCGCACCACGCGCTTTCCATAAGCAGTTCCGCTGGCGGCAACCACGTCCGCGGATGTGGCATGTGCTTTTTTAACAGCATGGGTGGCGCTATTTGGAGTCCTGTCGGACTTTATGTCTGACAGGGGGCCTCAATTTGTTTCTGAACTCTGGTCCGCGATGGCCCGCAGCCTGGGTGTTACAATTCATTGCACAACCGCGTACAACCCACAGGCCAATGGGTTATGCGAGCGTTTTCATAGATCACTGAAAGCAGCGCTCAGGGCTTCACTGACGGATGCAAATTGGGTAGACAGGTTGCCGTGGGTTTTATTGGGGTTGCGCTCCACGCCAAAAGAGGATTTAGAAGCTTCCCCGGCGGAGCTTGTTTTTGCACAGCCCCTACAGCTGCCCGGGGAATTTCTGCCAGATAATCCCGCGCCGGACAGCTCCCCGTCTCAGCTTTTGCAGCGGAGCGCAAACACAGGTACACTGCTGGGCCCTGCCCACCACTGTTTCCTGTGTGCTTTTGTGCCCAAAACTTTAAAGAACACGGAGTTCGTGTTCGTTAGACACGACGCCCACCGCCCTCCATTGCGCCCACCCTATGATGGACCGTTCAGAGTGTTGGAAACAGGGGATAAGCATTTTTTGCAAGACTTGGGGGGGGTAGACAGGAGAAAATTGGCATAGACAGACTCAAACCCGCCTTTGTAGTGGCGGACGAGCAAGTGCTGTTGGCTAGGGCCCCTCGGCGTGGAAGACCCCCACGGAGAGCTCCCCAGGGGAACAATTCACCAGAGCAGCCACACGGAGAGAGTGAAGTTCCCCCCCCCCCCCTCGCCACGGCTCACCCGCAGTCAGACACACTCCCAGCAGCCCCCCACCGGCACAGCAGCGCCACGGAGGTGGTAAACCCCAGTTACAGCAGATATGGGAGGAGGCTGAAGCCAAAAGAGAGCGTGGACTGATGTTCTGTCTCAAGATGCTGGGGGGGGGGGGGGGTGTAGGAACTTGGGGAAGTCAGATTATTTAGCACCTCAGACAGAGACAGTGAATAAGCATGGGAGAACAATGCCTAGAGGGTTCCTGGCGAGAGAGCAGGAAGGAGTCAGAGACATAGGGGGTTGAATACAGTATAATGTAAATGTCATGCTGTGTGATGAGAAATGCCAGGAAACGTGTGAAGAGTGACTTTTGAGATAGAGGAGAGCTTGCTGTAATGATTCAGTCTGTTCTGTGCTTGAGAGATGTGAAGTGTTTAAAAAACAGTCTGTCCATGAATCTGCCTCTTATTTCACACACTCCACAACACGAAGATTAAAAACAAGGTGCATGAGTCAATGAATATTGCATTGCCTGTTAGACTGAGGGTGGATGGCTGTTAAGTTAGTGGGCGGGGAGGGGGGGGTTGGCAGCAGATGCATTTAACAGTTTTATATACAATAGTATTTGTATATAGTTTTTTCTGCACCTTAAGAATCTGCTGCTAAGCAGAGCTGCTAAACCGATTTTTGTTGTTCATGTAACAATGACAAAGGTCTATTCTGTAGTAAACCAGTTAATCAAAGGTAATACCATCCAAAATACTAAAACTGAGCCTCTGAAAGTGCAGTAAGAAAACCCAAGAATATTGTTCATTTAGACTGTATGTACAGTGGTGTGAAAGTGTTTGCCCCCTTCCTGATTTCTCTTTTTTTTCCTGTGTTTGTCACACTTAAATGTTTCAGATCATCAAATACATTTAAATATCAGACAAAGATAACTCAAGTAAACACAAAATGCAGTTTTTAAGCTAAGGTGAAAAAATCCAAACCTACATGGCTATGTGTGAAAAAGTGATTGCCCCCTACACCTAATAACTGGTTGGGCCACCCTTAGCAGCAACAACTGCAATCAAGTGTTTGCGATAACTGTCGAGTCTGTTACAGCGCTGTGGAGGAATTTTGGCCCACTCATCTTTGCAGAATTGTTGTAATTCAGCCACATTGGAGGGTTTTCAAGCATGAACCACCTTTTTAAGGTCATGCCACAGCATCTCAATCGGATTCAGGTCGGGACTAGGGTTTGCACCACCGCCAACAAGCCAACAGACTCGGAGCCCGAGGGCACGATGCCAGTGTGTGTAGCAGGGGCTAAGAAGTGGCTGTTGAAGTGATATGTTTTGCAGCTTGACGGGGTCGATGTGTTGCTTATGGTGGACTCGGGCACTGGTAAATCCATACTGAGCATGTCTACTATAAAAAAAATTTCCCAAAGAAATCTATTAAGGTGGGTGCTGTGAAAATATTTGGCTACGGGCATGCTAGGATTGGTATGATGGGCACAGCCAGTTTCTCGGTAACATGTGGGTCAAAGACTATTCCCGCATTTACCTTCCAGGTTTCGCACCAGGGGGCCGACTTGATGGGAATTGACTTGCTGGGAGAGTTAGGATTCTCCATCACGGATCCAGCGGGCTCAACGATGTTGACTGTGTCCCCCAGGTGGCAGGCTCACTGGCTGGCATTGTTTGCGAGTCGGGGTTGCGTGAAGGCTTTCATCATTGACCCGAGCGTAACACCCAACATCCAACCATTACGGCAGCTTCCCCTTGCCCTGCGGGACAAAGTTACGGCAGAACTGAATAAATTGCTTAAGGGCGGCATTATCGAAAAAGTGGATGCCTCGCCATGGATTTCAAACATCCTGGTGGCCAAGAAGAAGACAGGTGGTTTTCGGCTGTGCATCGACCTCAGAATGGTGAATAAAGCGATCATCCCGGATAAGTACCCACTCCCCATGATGGAGGAACTCACCGCGATGCTCAATGGCGTTCACAAAGCTGGACTTCTGCCAAGGTTATCTGCAGGTGCCCCTCCACAAAACCAACCGTGACCTGATGGCGTTTGTGACCTGATGGCATTCATAACCCACATAGGCATTTTCAGGTACACCCGCATGCCTTTTGGTCTGAGCTCTGCACCAAGCTGTTTTCAAAAAATTATGTGTACGATCCTCACCAGCCTCAGAGGTATGATAAGATAAGATAAAATAAACTTTATTGTCCCTCAAGGGGAAATTTGTCTTGGGCTTGTCACCCGTGCTGCAACCACACAATCCACACATACATAATGGATGTAGTACATAATGAATGAATGAATGAATGAATTTTATTTCGGATAGTACAGTACAGGTTAAAAGAAACTGAATATGGCTGTGTTGTGAGACATGTATATGTTGGACACTGCATATGTGATTTAACCACGATGAAGGAGAGCCAGCCCCCTGTGGTGCGGAGCCACAGAGCCTGGACCCCCTGCGGAGGACAGGGGACAGAAGACTTCCTGACCACTGAGGCTCGGGAAGAGAGAAGGGGGAGTTATGTAAATAAAAGGCTAATGAATGTGAATAAAGAGACTTTGATATAGATGTGTGATTTCCCCCGCGAGGGAAATGGTTTGAGGTGAGAAGGTTTAAATGAGAGAACTTTGGTGTGTTCACTCTCTTTGTTCGCTGCTCAAGAATAAGAGCAGACAGTGGAATGATTTCTTGAATAAACTGAAATGAAAGACAATTCGGTTTCGTTATTCAAGTCTCCCCACATTGGTGACTGACGACGTTGAGAATGAACGAAGAAATTCTCAGGGTCCCGGACTCACAGCGCTCAGAGCTGGCGAGCGCAGTGGCCGTTAAGCTGCCTGATTTCTGGCAGGATAACCCACGGTCGTGGTTTCTGCAAGCAGAGTCGCAGTTCGCGCTCGCAGGAGTAACGGTGGATGACACTAAGTTCCACCATGTCATCGCTAAACTGGACAACAGCACAGCTCGGTGCGTGCAAAGCTTGGTGGAGCAGCCACCCGCGACCGACAGGTACAGCAAGCTGAAATCCACCCTCATCAAGTTTTTCACCCCCTCGGCTGAAGTGAGGGCGAGGAGGATCCTGTCTTTGCTAGACCAAGGTGGACACAGGCCGAGCGCCCTGATGGAGGAGATGATACAGCTGAGAGGGTTGGACAACGATGATTTCATTTTTCAGTTCATCTTCCTCTCCAACCTCCCGGCGCATGCGAGAAGCACGCTGGCCGGCAAAAAGTGTCACACCCTGGAGGAGTTCCGGGAGCTGGCCCAGGAGGCAGACGGGATCCTGGACGCCTGCGGCGGGCAAGCAACCACAGCAGCGACCCGAGACAGCGGGGAGCCAGAGGCGGCAGAACCAGACTGGCCGACGATGGCGGCAACACGGCCGCGACGAGGGGGAGCCAATAGCCCGGCGACAGAGGCGCGGGCACGACACAGCGGAGGAGAAGATCTCTGCTTTTACCATCGGAGGTTCGCAGAGAAGGCACGCAGGTGTGTGCCGCCCTGCATCTTCAGGAGTTCGGGAAACGGCAAGACCGGGGGTCGCTAGCAGCTTCGACCCTCGGAGAACGCAACAAGCTGCTCTACATCACGGATGCGCGCTCCGGACGAGTGTTCCTCATTGACACCGGAGCACAAGTGAGCTTCATCACCCCAACATACGCGGACCGGGTAGCTGGACCCCACGGTGACGGAGCTACAGCGGCAAATGGCTCGAACATCAACACCTACGGGAGAAGGACCTTGCCTTTATGCTTACATGGCCGCACATATGAATGGACTTTTGTAGTAGCGGCGGTGAGTTTCAACATGTTGGGCGCAGATTTTTTGTGTTCACACAATCTGTTAGTTGATCTTGCTAATAGACGGCTGGTAAATGCACTCTCTTTTTACTCTCTCCCCTGTTCAGCTCGAGTGTCCCCGCCACCAGTACAGACCCACGTCGCTACAGCAGGTGGTAAGTTTCACACACTCCTCACCCAATTTCCAGCGCTCACTGTGCCCACTTTTTCAGCGACGGTCGCGAAGCACGGGGTGAAACACTTCATCCCCACTTCTGGTCCTCCCGTGTTTGCAAAAGCTCGGCGCTTGGATGCAGTTAAGCTCGCCATTGCGCGCGAGGAGTTCGCCAGCCTGGAGAGGCTGGGCATCGTTCGTAGGTCGAAGAGCCCGTGGGCTTCGCCGCTGCACATGGTACCGAAAGCCGATGGCTCCTGGAGACCGTGCGGGGATTACCGCAGGCTAAACAACGCTACGGCACACGATCGTTATCCCATCCCGCACATTCAGGATTTTTCGGTGCACCTGGCGGGGGCGCGCATTTTTTCAAAGATTGATCTAGTTCGCGGCTATCACCAAGTCCCGGTCCAACCGGAGGACATTCCTAAAACAGCGGTAATAACCCCGTTCGGACTTTTCGAATTTTTACGCATGCCGTTTGGTCTCAAAGGGGCGGCGCAAACATTTCAGCGGATGATGGATGCCGTGTTACGCGATCTCCCTTTCGTGTTTGTGTACCTCGACGACATTTTGGTCGCGAGTACTTCAGAGGACGAACACGAAACGCACCTCACAGCAGTTTTTAGGAGGCTGGGAGAGCACGGCTTAATAGTTAACCCAGCCAAGTGCCAGTTCGGCGTCGAGCGGATCGATTTTTTGGGTCACCGCGTCTCCCCGGAGGGAGCGGTTCCGTTACCAGAGAAAGTACGCGCGGTAGCGGATTTTCCCCGTCCACAAACGGTCAAATCACTACAGGAATTCTTGGGGATGGTGAATTTTTATAACCGGTTCCTGCCCCACGCAGCTCAAATCATGCAACCGTTATATGCCGCGCTCAAAAAACAAAAGCCGACCCAGGCGGTCGAATGGTCCCCGGAGCGGGAGCGCGCGTTCACAGAGGTTAAAAAAGCCTTGGCTGACGCTGCGCTCCTGGCCCACCCAGACCCTGCAGCACGTATCGCGCTGACGACAGACGCTTCAGATTTAGCCATAGGGGCCGTTATTGAGCAACAGGTAGCCGGAGTTTGGCAGCTTTTGGCTTTCTTTAGCAAATCTTTAAGCGCGGCTGAGCGAAAATACAGCGCGTTTGACAGAGAACTGTTGGCGCTGCATTTGGCTATTCGTCATTTCCAGTTCTGGCTGGAAGGACGGTGCTTCACCGCTTATGTGGACCACAAGCCGCTCACATACGCCATGGCCAAAATTTCAGATCCGTGGTCCGGCAGGCAGCAGAGGCAGCTGGCCGCAATCTCGGAATTTACCACTGACATTAGGCACGTCGCGGGCAAATTCAATGTAGTAGCGGATTGTCTCTCACGCGCGTTCACGACCCCGACACGCGCAGAGGCAGAACGGGCCACCGTGACCGCGCCGCAAGGGAGCGGCACGGTAGCGCGCGCAGCCCCGGTGCACGTGGGTATAGATTACGCAGCCATGGCAGCGGACCAGGGGGCGGACGCAGACGTGCGCGCGCTCCAGTCTGGACCAACAGGGTTGAGGCTGGAGAGCAAGTGTTTACAAACCGGTATGCCCCCCCTGATCTGCGACATGTCGACGGGGCGCCCGCGTCCGGTGGTTCCGGCCACGTGGCGCCGCCGTGTTTTTGACTCGGTCCACTCACTGGCGCACCCGGGGGTGCGCGCGTCGGTGAAACTAGTGGCGGAAAAGTTTGTTTGGCCGTGCCTGCGCAAGCACGTGAAGGAATGGGCAAAAACCTGCATTTCCTGTCAACGGGCCAAAATTCACAGGCACACAAGAGCCCCGTTAGAACCGTTCCGCATTCCGGCCAGAAGGTTCGACCATGTGCACGTCGACCTTGTGGGCCCCCTACCGGCATCACAGGGGTTCACGTATCTTTTGACAATGGTGGACCGCACCACACGTTGGCCGGAAGTGGTCCCACTTGCGACGACCACGGCCGCGGAGGTGGCTCGCGTTTTTTTAACGGCTTGGGTGGCGCGCTTCGGGGTTCCGTCGGACATTACGTCCGATAGAGGACCGCAATTCATCTCTGAGCTGTGGTCAGCGATGGCCAACGGCTTAGGAGCCAAAATTCACCGCACTACGGCTTACCACCCTCAGGCTAATGGTTTATGCGAGCGTTTTCATAGGTCTTTGAAGGCAGCACTCAGAGCGTCGCTCACGGATGCAGATTGGGTAAATAAACTCCCATGGGTTTTATTAGGGTTGCGTTCTGCGCCTAAAGAGGACTTAGACGCCTCCCCAGCGGAGCTGGTATTCGCACAAACTCTGAGGCTGCCGGGCGAGTTTTTACCAGAGCACCCAGAGCCCCCACCTCTCTCTGCTCTGGGACCGTTAGTTGGCACGGGGGCAGACACGCTCCCGGGTCTGGTTCATCACGCTTTTCCACGAGTTTTCGTCCCCAAGGCTTTGAAAAATGCCGATTTCGTTTTTGTCAGGCGCGAAGCCCTTAAAGCAACGCTCAAACCACCTTACGAAGGGCCATTTCGAGTGCTGGAGGCAGGTGATAAGCAATTTGTGCTAGATTTTGGGGACAGAAAAGAGACAGTCAGTATTGACAGACTAAAACCTGCTTTTGTCATGAAGGACGTGTCTGTACCGGTCGCGGTGGCGCCTCGACGAGGCAGGCCCCCGCAGAGGGCAATTAACCACTCTCTTCCTCAGTCAACAGACCCGGAACAGAACAGCACCGCAGGCAAGGCGGGGCCAACGCACAGCAGATTCGGCAGACGGCTGAAGCCCAAGCGGCGCACAGACTGAATGTTGGTGTTGATTATTCAGTAGTGAGTAAGGTGCTATTAAATTTTGGGAATTAGTCTGTTCTTCATCGTTTGGGGGGGGGTTATATGGCTGTGTTGTGAGACATGTATATGTTGGACACTGCATATGTGATTTAACCACGATGAAGGAGAGCCAGCCCCCTGCGGTGCGGAGCCACAGAGCCTGGACCCCCTGCGGAGGACAGGGGACAGAAGACTTCCTGACCACTGAGGCTCGGGAAGAGAGAAGGGGGAGTTATGTAAATAAAAGGCTAATGAATGTGAATAAAGAGACTTTGATATAGATGTGTGATTTCCCCCGCGAGGGAAATGGTTTGAGGTGAGAAGGTTTAAATGAGAGAACTTTGGTGTGTTCACTCTCTTTGTTCGCTGCTCAAGAATAAGAGCAGACAGTGGAATGATTTCTTGAATAAACTGAAATGAAAGACAATTCGGTTTCGTTATTCAAGTCTCCCCACACTGAATAATATAACAACAAGGTCAAATTAAACAATGACTCATCTGATTATACAATTCAGCGTAAGTTATCCGAAATGGGTGATGGCTGAAGCCGCAGCTTATATTGCCCACCCATATACGATCTAAGAATTCAAAGAGAAAAAAGAGAAAACAGGCAAGAGCGATTACAATTCAAAACAAAACTAAGACAAAATGTGACAGAGAAAAAAAAACTAAGCTAAGTTAAGCGATTACTATTCAAAAACAAATCTAAGACAAAATGTGACAGGAAAAAAAAAACAAAAAAAAACTAAGCTACAACACAACACAGGCTGGATATGGCAATCCTTATGTGATTTTACATGTCGTCTTGTATATATGTTAGGAGAATTTCTTCCTTTAGTTTTTGTTTAAATTGTCTAAGCGTTGTACATGATTTTAATTCAGGTCCAAAATCGTTCCATAATCCGACTCCTTGCACTGAAATACAGTGTTGTTTGGTGGTTGTTCTCACTGTAGGCTTTTGAAATATACTTGTTCCTCTGAAGTGATATCGTTTCTCCCTTATTTAGAACAACTTTTGGATATTTGCGGGCAGTGATAAATTCTTCACTTTAAACATTATTATTGCAGTTTTAAAGTCAACCAGATCTTTCAACTTGAGAGTTTTTTGTTTGAGAAAAAGTGGGTTTGTTGGTTCCCTGTAAGCTGCTTTGTTTATTATTCTAATAGCGCTCTTTTGAAGCATAAAGAGTGGATATATGTTTGTTTTATATGTATTTCCCCATACTTCATTACAATGTGTCATGTATGGGAGTATTAATGAATGATACAAGGTGTATAGTGTGGGTTGATTCAGCAAATATTTCACTCTGTGTAATATTGCAATTGATTTGGATACTTTACCTTTAATATAATTAATATGTGACTTCAAACACAGTTTATTATCAATTATTACTCCAAGAAATTTAGTTTCAGATACCTTTTCAATCTCTACACCATTTACACTGAGTTTAGGTACTGGGTTGTTGTGATGGTTGTTAAAGACTATAAATTTTGTCTTACTTAAATTGAGCGTTAATTTGTTTGAATCAAACCACAATTTAAGCTTTCCTAATTCCTTTCCGAGTGTATCCAGAAGTTGTTCCAAATTGTTTCCACTGCATAATAGATTAGTGTCATCGGCAAACAATATTAGGTCCATTTTTTCTGAAACTTTACATATATCATTTATATACATATTGAATAATAATGGTCCCAAAACTGAACCCTGTAGGACTCCACAGGTAACCTTCAGTAACTGTGAGTTTTTGTTGCTAACACATACATACTGATATCTATTCTTTAGGTAACTGCTTAACCAGGACAGTGCTACCCCTCTAATACCACAATTTTGTAGTTTCTTTAATAATAAATTATGATCTACTGTATCAAATGCTTTTTTAAGATCCAGGAATACTCCAACTGAATACTCTTTATTTTCAATGGCTGTTGAAATTTTTTCTGTAAATTCCATTAGGGCATATGCAGTTGTCTTCTTGTGTCTGAACCCATATTGCTGCTCACACAATAGATTATTCTTCTGTATGAAGTTGTCAATTCTCTCATAGAATATTTTTTCAAGTATCTTGGAAAATTGCGGTAATAGTGAAATTGGTCTATAGTTTGAGAGTTCCCCTCTGTCGCCCGTCTTGTATATCGGAATTACTTTAGCTATTTTCATTGCATTGGGAAATATACCTGTTTGGAGAGACAGGTTACAGATATACGTCAGTGGTTTTACTAGGCATTCGATAACAGTTTTGACTAAGAGCATGTCAATACCATCACAGTCCATAGATGTTTTACTTTTGAACGATTTAACAATTTCAATGACCTCGCTTTCGTCTGTGTTCTTTGTGAAGATGGAGTCTTTTACAGCAGTGTTATTGCATATTGTATCACCTGTAGACACCGTAGTGGGTATTTTTCGAGCCAAATTAGGTCCAATGTTAACAAAAAAATTATTAAATTCATCTGCAGGTGAAGCTATATTCACACTCTGAGTCGCTTTATTATTTTTTGGAATATTGGTTGGGTTGCTTGTATTTCTGCTTTTATTTCCAAGGATCAGAATCAGAATCAGAATCAGAATCAGAATCAGGTTTATTGCCATTGTTCATGTAGTACACAAACTAGGAATTTGTCTCGGTACAATGCTGCAACATTAAACATGATAAGATAAGAGAAATAAACTATACATGTAATAAAGTGTAGGATAAGATTAAGTGATACTGGTATTGTCCATGTATTTTTAATATTGTCTTTGTTTTTCTCCAGTTCTTTACTGTAATAGTCTCTTTTGCTACATCTTATTATATATGTTAACTTATTTTTGTATGTTTTATACTGCTGCTCAGCTTCTTTTGTCCTTTTCTTTAGGAAAGCTTTATATAATGAATTTTTCTTTTTACACACCTTTTGTAGTCCTTTGGTTAACCATGGCTTATCAGCAAATTTATGTTTAAGTTTTTTACTAATGGGCAGTTTTTTTCATAGAGTGGTTACAATGTTTATAAATGTGTCATAGGCTTCATTTACATCTGATACATAGACTTCTGTCCAGTCTTGCTTCAGCAAGTCCTCTTTAAAAGAACTGATTGCATTTGGTGATTTGTATCTGAACGATTTTGAAATTTTTTCTGTGTTGGCCCCCGTGTGGCCATGGATAAGTGCAAAGGTTGGCAAGTGGTCACTTATATCATTTATCAATAATCCGCTTTCTATTTTCTTATCAATAACATTGACAAACAGGTTGTCAATAAGTGTAGCAGTGTGAACTGTGATTCTACTGGGATGTGTTATTGTGGGATATAGACTCATGCTGTACATAGAGTTCATGAACTCTGTAACTACATTTTGTTGATGTGGATTCAGTAAATCAATATTGAAATCTCCACAAATTGCTACCATTTTCTTACTAGTAATATTATTGTACAGCTCAACTAATTTATCTCTGAATGTCTCAATGCAAGTTCCCGGCGTTCTATATATACAACTTATGATTAGATTTTTTGTTTTATCTTGGTCAATCTCAACAGTGACACATTCCAAGATCCCTGGTAGTGCAAAGGACATTCCATTTACAAGCTTACACCTATACAGGTCATCAATATACAGTGCAACACCACCACCCTTTTTTTGAGATCTGTTAATATGAAACATCTGATATCCCTCTATTGTCATCAGGGGAGCCTGCTCTTCATTAAGCCAAGTTTCAGAGACTGCGATAGCTGTAAATTTTCTGTCTAGCTGTTTTAAATAGTCCTGAATCTGTGGAAAGTTTTTGTTAAGACTTCTGCTGTTAAAGTGTATTATTGACAGTTTACCATCTAATTGCACTTGACTTTTGAATTGCTTTTCAGTGTAATATTCACAATGGTTATGAATATTATTGAAAAAGTGGTTATCAGGATCAATATCATTCTCCATCTCTTGTGGTTTATGTTCAGCATAATGGCATATTTTCAGAGTTTGAGTTTCCTCACTCTGTGTCAAATGACTTCCTCCAACTGGGGATAAATGATGTCTACTCGAGTCGGTCATAAGTTTTTGTTTATTTTACTTATTTTTTTTTAAAGTACTTTGGCATGGTGTATCAAAAGAACTATTCTTACCGTGTGTGTGAATATGGATTATCATTGACTCATAATTTTCTTAATCAGTGTTCATCTGTATTTATCTAAGTCAGTAGCATCTCTGATCATTATACTCTTTGCTTGCTCGGGTGTTCCATTTAGTTTAATACAAATTCTACAATTTCTTGTCCAGGTTGCCTGTATCTTATTTTGTTTTTTCAGCATCCGTGCCTGCCGTGCTATTTCAGCGTTTGTTTTTGTCAGGTGTTCATTTAGGTAAACTTGTGTTCCCCGTAGCTTTCTGGCCTGCCTCAGTATGTCATTCTTTACCCTTCTATTCACAAAGCGCATCACAATTGATTTCTTTGCTTTGTTATCTTTCTTCGGTAAAGCATAACAGGCTGAAATTGCATTAGTTTCTACCTTAATATCGCTATTATTAAGGAACTGAAGCACCTGATTTTCTAGGGAGACTGATTCACTCGTGGGAGCATCCTCACCACTCAGTCCTGTTATGGCATGGGCGTATGACTGATATCTGATGTCTAGTCCACTTACAACTAGTGAAATAAAATGAATGAAATAAAACCCAATAAATAATACAAGTACATACATACATAAATATATAACAGCAGTCATTAAGAACAGGAGTTATAAGTGTCCCTGACCTATTTATCTGAGTTTAAAAGTTTTACTGACGTCGGGATAAATGAGTTCTTGTATCTACTGAACCTGCACTTGGGGACTCTGTATCTCCTCCCTGAGGGCAGCCGCACATATTCATTGTTTAGTACATGGCTCATGTCACTGATTATTTTTTGAGCTTGTCTACAGGCTGCCTGGTCGTGTAAGATCTGCATGGGTAAATACTCTTTAACTCCAATGATTTTCCATGCTGTATGAATTAAACGCAACACTCTGTTCTTAAGTTTCACAGAGAGGTTGCCAAACCAAGCTGTAATGCTGTATCTAATACAGCTCTCCAACAAAGCCTGGTAAAATATTAGCATAATCCTTTTATCAACTCCATGTATTCTTAATCTACGCAAGAAATGCAGCCACTGTTGTAGTCTACTGCAGAGGTAATCAATATGTGTGCTCCAGGTTAATGAATTGTCAATAAATACTCCCAAATATTTATAGGAACTAACCTGTGTTATAGTGTGGTTGTGGATGACCACAGGCCTGTGGTCACCAACTCCCCGAGGGTCAAACACCATCTCCTTTGTTTTATCAGTATTCAGAATGAGATGACTGTCATCACACCAATTGACAAACCTCTGAATTTCTATAAAATAGCTTGACAGATCATGAGTCTTTTGAAGTAGTGATAAAACAGCAGTGTCATCAGAAAATTTAATAATTTGATTGCCTGGATAGACACTTCTGCACTCATCAGTGTGCAAGCCTTGGGGAGCTCCTGTGCTGAGGGTTCTGGATTTAGATAAAGTATATAAGATAAGATAAGATAAGATAAGCCTTTATTAGTCCCACAACGGGGAAATTCCAGGATTGCAACAGCACAGGGATAGCAACACTCAGAGCAGCAATCAGAAGGCAAGAAAAAAAACAAGCAAGCAAGAGCAGCTAATATACATATGTACATATTACTATAAAATATATATATACACACACACACACAGACACACAGTGCAGAGCATTGTAGCTGGATGGAATAAATATATGAATATATGAACACACAGTGCAGAGCATTGTAGCTAGATGGAATAAATATGTAAATATATAAACACCCACAGTACGGAGCATTGCAGCTAGGTGGAATAAATATGCAAGTATATAAACACACACAGTGCGGAGCAATGTAGCTAGATGGAATAATATGTAGATATATAAAAACACAGTGCGGAGCATTGTAGCTAGATGGAATAAATATGTAAATATATAAACACACACAGTGCAGAGCATTGTTGCTAGGTGGGATGAAACAGCATAACCGTCTATTTAGTTATCCTACATGGTATGATTATGTGCCCATACATATTCTCACCCTCCATAGCGACCGGTATGTTCCTAGTTGTATGCCGGAGAGGACCATTGTGTAAGTCTATTGCATCTTTTGCATTCAAAAAAACTATTAGTTTGTTACGTCTTTTTGCTATCTCTGCGAGCAGCCCTGCTTAGGTTGTACAGTCTGACAGCCGTTGGTAGGAAGGACCTACGAAACCTCTCGGTTGTGCACCTGGGATGATGTAGTCTGCTGCTAAATGAGCTCCTCAGTGCATCCAGTATGTCCTGCATAGGGTGGAACTCGGACTCCAGCAGAGATGACAGTTTAGCCACCGTCCTTCTCTCTCCTATCTCCTCCATCGGATCAAGGCACTGCCCCAGGACAGGATATAAAAGTATATAAAGTATGGTGGTGTACCTGGATGACGTTGTGGTCCGCGGCATGTCACGGGAAGCACATGATGAACATTTGAGACGAGTGATGGAGGTGCAGCTGGAGCACGGGGTTATGCTGAACGGGGAAAAGTGCATCTTCGCAGCGGGTTCCATTGAATTTGTTGGGTTCCGGTTAATGGCTGAGGGCCTGAGCCTCCTACACTCAAACGTAGAGGCGGTCCTGTGTCTCCCCAACCCCACGATGCCTGCTCAAATCTCCTCAATTCTGGGCATGGTGAACTTCTACGGGCATTTTTTTCCCCATTATTCAGAGACTACTGAACCCCTCCGAACTCTAATGAAGCAGGATGCTCCGTGGCAATGGACTCTGACTTGCTCAGTGGCGGTCGCTAGACTGGTGTCAGCTCACCTCCCTGCTGATGTTGGCTCACTTTGATCCAAAATGGCCAACTTTTGTGACTTGTGACACGTCTGGTTCGGCAATGGGGGCGGTTATATCTCAAGTGCAAAATGGTACGGAGCACCCAGTGGCGTTCGCGTCGAAGTCCCTCTCACCAGCTAAACAGAAGTACGCCGTGGGTGAGAGTGAGGCATTTGCATTTCCTTGGGGATGCGAAAGGTGGCATGTCTACCCCTACAGGCGCCATTTTATCCTATACATGGACTACCGGGTGCTAATGACGCTGCTGGAGATGACTGGTTCAGGACACAGGCCTCTGCGGATCCACAGGTGGATGGAATGGCTACGGGCCTACAACTTCACTACCCAGTTCCCCCCTGGCAAGGAGGACGTAGTGGCGGACCTCCTGTCCCGTGCCACGACCAACACAGCACAACCAGACGACAGCGACTTCTTGGAGGCGGATCTGGTCAACGCACTGCACGGACCCCTCCCGGATATGGTGTCTCTCCAGGAGCTCCGGTCAGAGTCAGAACGACACAACGTTGTCGCAGCTTTGCTCGGTCATCAGGGAGGGTTGGCCAATGAAGATGCAGGGTGATCTGACGCTTTTTCACAGGTTCAGGGACAAACTGAGTTGCTGGAATGATGTGTGTGTGGCAAGGGGACACTGCACGCTGATTCTGGTGTTGCTGAGATTGCCCGTCTTGGCTATGCTCCACGAGAGCCATCTGGGGGTAGTCAGGGTGAAACAACATTGCAGGGATTCAGTTTGGTGGCCTGGCATTGATAAGGACATTGAGACTATGGTTAAGAACTGTGTTCTGTGTTTGGAAAGGGGGAAGACTGGCGTGCCACCTCCTCTACCTCTGCAACCGTTACTGTACCTGGAGGGCCCTTGGAAGCACATCCAGTTGGACATTTGTGGTGAACTACACACAGCCCCCATGAACAGCCATTTCCTACTGGTGGTCTACAATCTGTTTTCCAAATGACCAGTTGTTGTCAAGTGTTGCTCACTAACTCGGTCACGACGGATGTGGTCACTGGTTTCCTCTCATCGCTGTTCGCCAGGTGGGGGGTTCCGGATACCATCACAATGGACAATGGCCCACAGTTCACCTCTGGGGGGTTTGAGGAGTGTTTGGGAGAAAGGGGCGTGGAGTATATCAGAACCACATTTTACTCCCCACAGGCCAATGGGGGCGTTGAATGTTTCATTAAGACTGAAAAATGGTTTGCGGGCCCATCTGGCAGATGGCTTCATGTTTTCTGCTGCCCTTCAGAACACGCTCCTCCACAACAGGGCAACAGCCCACACCACGATAGGGTGCTCCCCAGTGAAGCTCATGCTGGGGTATGAGTTACATCTGCCCCTGGATCGGCTGCAGCCACCTGCAGCCTCTCCTCCGGGGGACACAGATCCATCATGAGACCAAGTCATCGCCCAGGAGCAGAAAATAAAACAGCGCTTCAACAGGAAGCACAGGGCGAGGGCCCATGGATTTGGTGTGTCGGATCCGGACTGGGTCAGGATCAAGCACCCCAACCGTACACATAAGCTACAGCATTTCTGGACTGGACCCCTGCAGATTGTGAAGTGGCTGGGCCCGGACACGTTCAGGCTCTTGGACGGGTCACAGTGGCATTCCAGCCAACTCAGGAAGTTGTGGCTGGCCCAGGGTCTGGGAGCAGCAGCGAATGTGACTGATGAGGGTTGGAACTTGCCTGAAGGGGGTGTTGGGGACACTCGGGTGTGGCCGACGGAGCCTGGAGCAGGTCCTCCTCTAGTGAGGCGCTCAGCCAGGATGCGTCAGAGCCCCAGACACCTCGATGACTTTGTGGTGGAAGTAGCCATAGCTGAAGTGTGTTGGGCATGGGAGGCAGAATAATCCGCCCCAACATGGCAGGGTACCCTGGCAGTCCACCCAGGTGCCCATTTAGCTATTAGGCCTGTTGTTTTGTGTATTTAAAAAAAAACAAGAAGTGTTTTAAAAAAAAAAAAAAGAGTACAAACATTGCATTTGTGTTCCGTAGGTTTTTTGTGCTAAATTTAATGGGGGGTGGGTTCTGTTCTATGTGATGGTCTTCACGTTTTGTAAGGGGGGGATGTTGTGTGGGGATCTGGCCCTTGGGGCTTGCGGCTACGGCCAGTATGTATGTTGAGCACAAATCTCAAAGTTCAGTCCGTTGCTCGGTACAACGTGGCTCACGTCTTGCATTACTAAGACAAAACAGACAGCAGAATTCATGGTTCTATTTACCACAGCAAGTCTTCCAGGTCCTGAAGCAGCAAAACAGCCTCAGACCATCATACTACCACCACCATATTTTACTGTTGGTATGATGTTCCTTTTCTGAAATGCTGTTACTTTTACGCCAGATGTAATGGGACACACACCTTCCAAAAACTTCAGCTTTTGTCTCATCAATCCACAGACTATTTTCCCAAAAGTCTTGGGGATCATCAAGATGTTTTCTAGCAAAACTGAGACGAGCCCTTATGTTCTTTTGGCTCAGCAGTGGTTTTCATCTTGGAACTCTGCCATGCAGGCCATTTTTGCCCAGTCTCTTTCTTATGATGGAGTCATGAATACTGACCTTAACTGAGGCAAGTGAGGCCTGCAGTTCTTTGGATGTTGTTGTGGGATCTTTTGTGAACTCTTGGATGAGTCATCGCTGCACTGTTGGGGTAATTTTGGTTAGCCGGCCACTCCTGGGAAGGTTCACCAATTCAATTCAATTCAGCTTTATTTATATAGCGCAACATCACAACAAAGGTCATCTCATAGCACTACAAAATGCAGAGAAAACCCCACAATTTCAGAAAGACCCAGCAATCAGACGATCCCCTGTGAGCAAGCACTTAGCGACGGTGGAGAGGAAAAACTCCCATTTAACAGGAAGAAACCTCTAGCAGAACCAGGCTCATGGAGGGGCAGTCATCTGCTACGACTGGCTGGGGGTGAGGGGATAGAGAGAATGAAGAGAACAGACATAAAGAACATGAAACGGTGAGAAACCAAGTGCATTATTGGTGGTCATCAAGCAGTCTGAATCTATTAACAGTACCACTGTTCCATGTTTTTGCCATTTGTGGATAATGGCTCTCACTGTGGTTTGCTGGAGTCCCAAAGCTTTAGAAATGGCTTTGTAATCTTTCCAGACTGATAGATCTCAATTACTTTGTTTCTCATTTGTTCCTGAATTTCTTTGGATTGCAGCATGATGTCTAGCTTTTGAGGATCTTTTGGTCTTCTTCACTTTGTCAGGCAGATCCTATTTAAGTGATTTCTTGATTGAGAACAGGTGTGGGAGTAATCAGGCCTGGGTGTGGCTAGAGAAATTGAAAGCTTTGCAAAGATGTAATAAACCACGGTTAATTTATGTTTTGGGGGCAGGCAGGCAATCACGTTTTCAACACAGAACCATGTAAGTTTGGATTTTTTTTCCCCTTTATAATAAACACCTTCATTTAAAAACTGCATTTTGTGTTTGCTTGTGTTATCTTTGTCTCATATTGAAATTTGTTTAATGATCTGAAACATTTAAGTGTGGCAAACATACAAAAAAATGAGAAATCAGGAAGGGGGCAAACACTTTTTCACACCACTGTGTTATGTCCACAAACCTGGAATGAAGATGGACGAGGATGCTGTGCTCGAATTGAACTTTATTACACAATGTTTAAGAAGTACACTGCACCCTTAACACTCAGTTGTATCCCTGAGGACAAGCCGTAGCTAAGAGACCCAGGAGATGGCCGACTCTCCCCTATATACAGTGCATCCGGAAAGTATTCACAGCGCTTTACTTTTTCCACATTTTATGTTACAGCCTTATTCCAAAAGAGATTAAATTCATTTTTTTCCTCAAAATTCTACACACAATACCCCATAATGACAACTTGAAAAAAGCTTTTTTGAGAGTTTTGTAAAATTTATTAAATATTAAAAACTCAATCACCTGTACAAAAGTATTCACAGCCTTTGCCATGAAGCTCAGAATTGAGCTCAGGTGCATCCTGTTTCCACTGATCATCCTTGAGATGTTTCTACAGCTTCATTGGAGTCCACCTGTGGTAAATTCAGTTGATTGGACATGATTTGGAAAAGCACGCACCTGTCTATATAAGGTCCCACAGTTGACAGTGCATGTCAGAGTACAAACCAAGCATGAAGTCAAAGGAATTGTCTGTAGACTTCCGAGACAGGATTGTCTCGAGGTACAAATCTGGAGAAGGGTACAGAAAAATTTCCGCTGCTTTGAAGGTCCCAGTGAGCACAGTGGCCTCCATCATCCATAAATGGAAGAAGTTCAGAACCACCAGGACTCTTCCTAGAGCTGGCTGAACATCTAAACTGAGTGATAGGGGGAGAAGGACCTTAGTCAGGGAGGTGACCAAGAACCCGATGGTCACTCTGTCAAAGCTCCAGTGTTCCTCAGTGGAGAGAGGAGAACCTTCCAGAAGGACAACCATCTCTGCAGCAATCCACCAATCAGGCCTGTATGGTAGAGTGGCCAAATGGAAGACACTCCTTAGTAAAAGGCACATGGCAGCCCGCCTGGAGATTATCAAAAGGCACCTGAAGGACTCTCAGACCATGAGAAACAAAATTCGCTGGTCTGATGAGACGAAGATTGAACTCTTTGGTGTGAATGCCAGGCGTCATGTTTGGAGAAAACCAGGCACCGTTCATAACCACGCCAATGGTGGTAGCAGCATCAAGCTGTGGGGATGCTTTTCAGCGGCAAAAACTGGGAGACTAGTCAGGATAGAGGGAAAGATGAATGCAGCAAAGTACAGAGACATCCTGGATGAAAATCTGCTCCAGAGTGCTCTTGACCTCAGACTGGGTCGACGGTTCATCTTTCAGCAGGACAACAACCCTAAGCACACAGGCAAGATATCAAAGGAGTGTGTTACGTCTTGAATTGAAGAGTAGTCGAGGTGACATTTTATAAGTTTTATAAGAACACTCACAGGAACACATGAGTCACCACGCTAGCCTGAGAGTCCACAGTGAAGAGAAAAGATGTCTCCCGCTGTGGCTTCTTATACTCCAGGTGACGCCACCCCAGAAGGCGGGGCGTCACCTCCCACTACACCCAGGGCACCACCATACTGGTACACCGAACTAATATATATTACAGATATAATATCCAACATCCCCCACCCCTTGAAAAAAATGCAGACACACTAATTTGGCCCTCCCAAAATTCACACCCAACTCACACTCTAAACCAGGGGTGTCCAACCATGTGCCATGGAGAGCCAAGACCCTGCAGGTTTTACTTCCAACCAGTGTCTTCAACAGCAGATTTCTGTGAACTTCTTCCCACTGATTGCTGATAAGTGAAAACACCTGCTGAAGAGACTGGGTAGAAGAGAAAACCTGCAGGGTCTTGGCTCTCCATGGCACATGGTTGGACGCCCCTGCTCTAAACACAGAAATATACAGAACTTTTCATTCATACCACACCGGCCCAGCGGACCACTCTGCCATTAGATTAAACAATGAACATAAAAGGCCACTCACAAAAATAAATTAAACTCGATACCATATATGCATCATAAACATTAGAAACAATAAATAACTGTTCTGAATCTGTTTTATCCTTTTCTTTAATGTCATGGTTTGGTCAGATAAAACTGAAACAGAGGAAATCCTTGGATCAGGTAGTCAGATGGTCCAGTCGTTTGCTTGGTGAGTCACAGCTGAGCCTGACATCCCTGTACACCAGACAAGTACAGAGGATGGCCGACTCGATTTTAAATGATGACTCCCACCCTTTGCACTGCAACTTTCAGCTTCTTCCCTCCAGACGGAGGTTTGCTGTCCCAAAAAGTAGAACCCAGCGCTACAAAAACAGCTTTGTCCCTGCTGCTGTCAAAGAGTTGAACAAGCTATAAAAATTATATTGTACATATTTTATATTTACCTATTTTGTAAGATGTGTGCCTGTGTTTGTGTCTATGTTGAATGTAATTAGTGGCTTGTAAATATGGATGTCACCAACTGCAAAACAAATCTACCTACGGGTACAAATAAAGTAACCTGAACCTGAACCTAACTATAAACACTGTACAATGGCGGTCTCACAACTCCTCACTCCAGTATTCCCACCTCACAACATGGGCAAACATCTTAACAGCACAGGGGCACATTTGCATTTCACACACTGTTTACATTAAGATAAGATAAGATAAGATAAGCCTTTATTAGTCCCACAATGGGGAAATTCCAGGATTGCAACAGCATAGGGATAGCAACACTCAGAGCAACAATCAGAAGGCAAGAAAAAACAACATCTAGTAAACATATGTCCATATTACTATAAATGTATATATATAGACACACAGTGCAGAGCATTATGGCTGGTGAATGTGCAGCAGAAAGTCTAAGCTCTCTCTCCGCGGATGCAGCGGGCCAGCTGGAAGTCTTTGGGCATGATGGTGACCCCCTTAGCGAAGAAGAGACCCACCAGGTGGGCCTCGCTGGTCTCCTGCAGAGCCATGACGGCGAAGCTCAGGAAACGCAGGACGGTCTTGAAGTCCTGAGCGATCTCCCTCACCAGGCGCTGGACGGGCAGCTTACGGATGAGCAGCTATGAGTGGATTTCTGGTAGCGACGGATCTCTCTCAGAGCCACGGGCCTGTGACGGCGAGGCCTCTTCACTCTGCCGGTGGCCAGAGTGCCTCTCCGAGCAGCCCTGGTGGCTAGCTGTCTCCCGGGGGGCTTCTTCCTCCAGTAGATTTTACGGGCGGTCTGCTTGGTTCTTGCCATCGCTCTTTATTATTCTGTCTTATATTTCTTTCACGCCGCCTAAACTCCAGCCCGGCACCCGCGTCCTTTTCGCTACAGCTCCCGGTATGTCGAGTTTCCCATTAGCACCGGGCGGCGGCCAAGTGCTAGCTAGCACTAGCTCCTCCCCGCTGTAACGTCTCCCGCTGCAAACCGTGGCTCCATCCGCCGACCCGGGAGACCCCCGGGGCGATCCGTGCGTCCGTGATATATATACAGAGTGAAAGGTGTAGAAAGAAGAAGGAAGATAAAAAAAAAGGCTGTTGCAACAGGCAGCCGACTCGTGTGGCGCCGCCGGTCCGGCGGAACCGGAACCGGAAAAAAAAAAACAAAAAAAAAACATTCACACCTCAATGCAACCCCACTCAACACATACATACAGGCACTCAACACACACAACGATGGTCATCTGTCTTTCATTTTTTTTTTTTTTTTTACATTAACCAATAACATTAGCAATATAAAACTAGAAACACACTACAGCAAGACACAATGTTAGCCCCTCAAACATAGAGAAAAGTCCCACTACAGGTGTCCCGGAGGCTCCCCCCTGGAGCGTCTGTCCCGCGGCCCGCTGCCAGAGTGTCTCCGCCTCTTCTTAACCGGATGCCAACGCGTTTGTTCCCCTCCAAGTGCTGCAGTTTGTTCGGGTGCTGTCTGGAACCATCCGTCAGCTCAAGGTAACCGTCCTTACAGGTCCACATCACCCGCAGTTCACCTCGGTCATCTCACTGCTCCCTTGACTTGCGGACCTGCCCAAGCCGAGACTCAAATCTAGGGCGCATGTTGTCACCCACGCCCAAGGGAGTACTCACTGGCGTCTGCTGTCGACGGCGTCGTGACCTGGTTCCCACACGGTGTTGCAGCGTCCCACCGATCCAGCCCGAGCTCTGTCCCTGGTCTTTATTTTGGGCACGCCTAGGGCTCGTGCCACCTGGTCTCGCCCCGGTCGCTTTTATTTTCTGCGTTGAGTCAGCCGCATCAGCACCCAGCTTGACAGTGGTACTCGGCCGACCATCGGAGCCACGCTGTGCCTGCTCGTCAGTTCCATCTGCCCCTACGGGCGTCCAGAGTATGGCGAACACTGGCACGGGACACCCGCCGTGGCGACGTTCCACAGTGCTGGTGGTGCCCCCCTCACTCAGGCCGGGCAAGCCTGAGTCCCACACTTCTTTGCCACTTCCCACGTAGTAGGGCCAGTCCCATAGCCCACCGCCAGACCACTCCTCACCGACGCTGCAGGCGATGGAGAAACCAAGCCTGTAGAACAGATCACAGCCCATTAGGTTATTCCCTTCACGAGACACCATGAACTCAACTGCACACCTTGAAGCCAATTTGTACCTCTCCGAGAGCCATACTGAGCCCACAATGTCCAGGGGGTTGTTACCATAGCCATAACAGGCAATGTCCGTTCTACTCACTCTATAGTGTGGGAAGAATGTCTTCAACATCGTCCAATTCAAGATGGAAGTTGTCGACCCCATATCTACCATCAGCGGAACCGGCACTCCGTCCAGCACAATGTTGCACAAAATGCGCCCATCAGTGCTGGGCGAAACCATATGGACCACTGTAGGTTTCTTCTTAGTTGAAGCCCCATTTCCAGGCCTATAGCCTTCCTGTTCAAAATTTTAGCAGACTCTGGCGAAGTTGTGGAACAACCCACACTTTCCACAGCGCTTCCCCTTCGCTGCACACTCTCTCGCTTTATAGCGGTGCCTGCTGCATCCGCAGCTGTAGCATCTCAGCGTCCCCGGGACGGATCTAATCTTCACAATAGCAGTGTACTCATCATCGCTGCTGTCGTCCGGATCCAAGGCCAGTGCCTTCCACTGTTTCTTGTTCCTGGGCAGGGTTTCCGTGTCACTGAGATTCCTTGTAATTCTTTCCGCTGCCTCGTGTTGTTGGACTAGCTCCATGGTGGCTAGCAGCGCTAGCTCACCAGCATGAGTCAGCAGACGGACCTGTTATGTCTGAGAATACACAGTCTTCATGCAGCAAACAACTAACTTTATTACACAAAACTTGGGGTTTATATACAGAATGGGCCGTGCCCGCCTGATGTTACCCTGTGGGTGGGCACGGCATCCCAGACACACATATTCATACACAACACCCCCCCCCCAAGAAAAAAAATGTCAAGCATACAGGAAACCCACCCAAATTTGGTAACCCGAATCACACACTAAGAACAGGGGAATAGCGTATTGCAGTAGACCAAACCTACCACATTCACACAAAACAACTCAAAATCGGACCATGTCTCTTTAAAATACAAAATAATCCCATATTATACATACATTCACATACACATCAGCTATGTACACAAATATTTACATTAAATACATGTTTCAAGTGACCCCAATGTCTCGGGCCAGCCACCATCTTCTAGTCTGCCACTGAGGACCTGGGCAACCCCATGACATATGCGCACCCAGCCGCCGTCCACCCCCAGGGTCAAAGTCCCCCTCCCTGGCAAAAATGTCTCTAACCGGAGGCCCAGGACAGTCCCATGGCATCTGTACATCCAGCCATCGGCGCTTCTTCCCTCTGGGCCCGCCATGCTGACGTTCAGTGCACTGCCTCTCCACACCTGGCAAGCCACTCCCGACGACTTTATGCACCGCCATCCTGGCTCCAGACACTCCGACCCCCAGTGGCTGCACTTCGGGTAGAACCAAAGCTCGCTCTTCAGCCTCGTCCGCTGCCTCGGGGGCCTTGTCACAGCATCCAACGTCCTCCACCAGGGCGCTCTACTGCACTGTGTCTGCAACCATCTGCTGCTGTTCTTCTCCGGGGCCCGCACCATCACCTTCGCCAGGCTCGTTCACCGACCCGGGCTCCTCGCTGTTGCATCCAGTGCTCTCTGTCCCGGTGCTCCGCTGCGCCGTCATCATGTCTGGCTGTGGCTCTTCCCCCGAAACCCTCGGCCTGCATGGTCTCGCTCACCCGCTGTACAGCCTCCAACAGCATGGCCAACTCCTGCTCCGTCGCCTCTGCATCATGCTGCACCACCTCTCCGCCATTCTCGCACACCGCGCCGTCCGGCCCGCCTGCACCATGGTCCCGTGTCAAGCTGGGGTTTATGGCTGGCTCACTGACCTCGGCGACCGGGGACACTGTCTGACACTGACTCACAGTCCTGGCCCCGCCTCGAGGCCCAGCTTGGCGCCCTTAGCCTCATCTTGGCGCACATTTAGCCTATCAGCTACCCTGTCAGTTCCTGGCGCCAAGAGCTCCATCACACGCAGCTTCACGGCCCTCGTCTGATCGTCGAAGTGCCTGGCCAGCTGCTCGACAGCGTCCTCGTAGAGGTCCGCACCACACAGAGCACCAAGGATCCTTCGGCCTTCTGCACCAAGATTGTGGGCCAGGAGCGCCCGCCGACGTCTCCCGTACAGCCTGTGTAGGCCCAGAGCCCCAATATACTCCTCAAACGAAGCTCTCCACTCCGGCCAGAGGATTACCGGCTCCCCCTCACACTCCAGAAATGGCGCCAGCGGCCGAGGCAACCAGCACGCCTCCATTAAACTCCTCATCACCAAATGTTATGTCTGAGAATAATGGAGAAGGAGGCAAATCTTCATGCAGCAAACAACTAACTTTATTACACAGAACTTGGGGTTTATATACAGAATGGGCCGTGCCCGTCTGACGTCACCCTGTGGGTGGGCACGACATCCCAGACACACATATTCATACACAACAGGACCCTCGCGGAGGAATACGCCACGTGCTCCGCTAGCTGGTTGCGGATCATCTCCTCCTCCAAGGCCCCGAATCTGCACTCACCCGCCAGCTGCCAAAGGTCCGCCACAAACTGCTGCACTGATTTCCCCGGTCGCTGACGTCACTGTCTGAATTGAATGCACCTCATTATGGTGTTTTCAGGGGTGTGAAAATAGCCTGCCATGAGCCTCACCACATCGTTGAATGTGTCACCTCCTCCAAGTGTGCTCAGGATCCTCTGGCCTTCCATTCCCAAGTTGTGGACCAGAATTGCTCTTGCACGCAACTTTTCAAGGTCGCTGAGGTCCAGAGCTATTAGGTAATTTTCAAAGGCCGCATACCACCTGGCCCAGGGAACAAGCGGCTCACCCGGAGCCTCCAGGAACGGTCAAAACGCGGTAGCTGCCCTCTCTATGTCGTATATTCTCGTTGCCAAATGTTACGTCTCGAATTGAAGAGGAGTCAAGGTGACGTTTTATAAGTTTTATTAGAACACTCACAAGAACACAGGAGTCACCACGCTAGCCTGAGAGTCCACAGCGAAGAGACAAGATGTCTCCCGCTGTGGCTTCTCATACTCCAGGTGACGCCACCCCAGAAGGCAGGGCGCCACCTCCCACTACACCCAGGGCATCGCCATGCTGGTACACCCAACTAGTATATATTACAGATATAATATCCAACAGAGTGGCTTCAGGACAACTCTGTGAATGTCCTTGAGTGGCCCAGCCAGAGTCCAGACTTGAATCCAATTGAACATCTCTGGAGAGATCAGAAAATGGCTGTGCACCGACGCTTCCCATCCAACCTGATGGAGCTTGAGAGGTGCTGCAAAGAATTGGCAAAACTGCCCAAAGATAGGTATGCAAAGCTTGTGGCATCATATTCAAAAAGACTTGAGTCTGTAATTGCTGCCAAAGGTGCATCAACAAAGTATTGAGCAAAGGCTGTGAATACTTATGCACATGTGGTTTCTTAGGTTTTATTTTAAATAAATTTGCAAAAATTTCACAAAAACTTTTTTCACATTGTCATTATGGGGTATTGTGTGTAGAATTTTGAGAAAAAAAATAATTTAATCCATTTTGCAATAAGGCTGTAACATAAGATAAGATAAGCCTTTATTAGTCCCACAATGGGGAAATTCCAGATCAACATAACATGTTGAAAAAGTGAAGCGCTGTAATTACTTTACGGATGCACTATATGGTGGCATGATGACATCACCGGCCAGCCGTGTTATCAACCCGCAATTGTAATGAATATCATCATTACACACTGTAATTTGGGTTAATCACAAATACTGCTCCCTACCTAGGGAGGTACAAATTATTATAGAAATGAACTCTGTACAACCCAGAGGCTCGTTGTGACATGAATCATCTTCATGACAGAGGAAAAGCCTCAAGATTTAAGAGGATGTTGCTAATCCAAATTCCTGCTCATTCTAGTGCACTTTGAATATCTCTGCAACAAAAGTCAAAACTGTGACTGTATTGTCAGGGAGTTCAAATTCAGTGAGCTAAAATACTGGGGGGAAAAAAAAACAAAAAAACACAAAGCGTGAATAGGTTGCACCATGTGTGCAGATGTGTCCTTTGTCCGTAGGGCAGAAAAGTTTGGGAGTGACACCTGTATGAATAAAGGGTGTGTGAAAACTGACTCAGCTCTCTGTGTGTACCTAATAGATCACATATCCAGTTCCACAGCTTCTGCTCAGTGTCATGTACACTGCGTAAACTGCGCAGCGAACATATGAAATCGGCAGTGAGCCCAAAGTGCAGTTTGTAATGTGTTTTATTGACAGAAGAGTGAATATACAAACATATCCAAATAACAGTCACAATGGTATAGACGAGACAACCGGCTACAGCTTCGTTGGCGGGGATTAAATGCCCAATGCTCTCCAGGCAGGGGAGGAGCAGAGATGGAAGGCATGAATGAAGAGCGACTTACAAATACGTTGGAGCGGAAAGGCTCTGAGGAACAATACAGTTCAGTCCAGGGAAGAGGCCAACTGTCGCGAGTCAAGAAGTCCAGTGTTGACATTAGACTAAGCTGCCGCAATAACTGATCACCCAAAACTCTTAATACCCGAGCCTAAATGGGCACAAGTGGATGCAGCTGTGAAGAGGCAGGAGCGTGACTGATTGAACCATGTGTGTGTGTGTGTGTGTGTGCATGCGAATGTGTGTATGTGTTTGTGTGTGTGCACAAGTGTGTATGTGTGCATGAGTGTGTGAGTGTGTGTGTGGTGAACAGAAAACTGGTGAATGCCTGGTAAGAGGAGGGGGCGTGGCTGTGTGGCTGATGGAGAGCAAAGCTCAATCCGTTAGCTGGAATTAATAAGTAATAATTAAACCCAACAGCCACAAGTCATGCTCGGGGTGAGGACCCCAAACATGACAGTTCCCCCTCCCAAGGGGTGGAAACCAGACACCCACCATACCATCAAAAAAAACAATCTACCCCGCCCCCCCCACTCAAAAGTCCCAAACAACAGCCCAGGGTGGGAGGTGGGGGAAAACAGGTTAGGGGGATACATCAACAGAGGATAATCGTCACAATACCATACAACAACACTACCCAACCCAAAGACGAGCTAACCCACCCCTCCCAAGCGTCCCTCTGTTCGGGGGGCCGGCCAGAGTCCAAGGCCCAGCAGGTGGCCGTAAGTTCAGGTGGCCGGCCCAAGTCCCAGGGCCAGCAGGCGGCCTGCAGAACAGGGTCAGGCGGCCTGCCAGAGGGAAGAGACCACTTGGCCCAGAAATTCAGTCCTTCGGGTGGCCGGCCCACATTGTTGAGCCACCAGGCGAGGGGGGAATGACGAGGCGGCAGCCTGCCCACTGGAAGGCTGAAAGGTGGGTGGCTGGACTGAAGAAGGGGGCCCCCCGTGGTTCCCGGAGGCAGGGCCAGGCGGGTCACGGCAGAGCCTGGTGGAAGAGGAAGGGACACCCCAAGGACCTCTGGAAAGGAGGAAGGGACCTCGGTGTCCCCAAGCTGGCTGGCTGCACCCTCGATGGTCCCGGCTTGGGACTGGAGTACGGCTGCACCCTCGATGGATCCCGACTGAGCCATGGTTGCTCACACGCTGGAGCCCGGGAGGACCCTTGCTGCACCCGCGATGGGACCCGGCTGGGCCACTGCTGACCTCCATGTCATCCCGACCATGGGCCAGCCGACCTGCACGAGAATCCTGGCCAGAAGGCAGTCAATTATCGGCCTCCCCGGGGAACTGGGCAGACGAAGAGCTGAATCCACCGGGGCCACAGCGGGGCCACAGCAGGGCTGTCAGTGGCAACGATAACCTCCTGGGGCGAGCCTGGGTTTCCCGTCTCATCCGGCGACATGAACCTCTCTCCAACGACCCTAAAAAAGGGCTCAGACACCGAAGAGGAGGGGTCAGGGTCACCGGTAGCAGCAGAGCCCGGCGAGGCGAGCTCAGGTGCAGCGTGTGGCTGCAGCTGGCCCTCCACACCTGGAGCTAGGCAAAAATGCTCTATGAAGGAAAGAAGAAAGACAAAAGAGAGCACTTGCCTTAGCTCAAGCTCCACCGCCATCCAGGACTTCAGCAATCTGGGTGATGTTCTCCCAGGTTCGGCCTCCAGGGGGTGCAGCTTGGGTGCTGACTCTGCTGTGGCGGCCTCCGCAGCAAGCGTGGTAGTGGTTGCAGTCTTGGCCTCCTCCAGTAAAGGTTCCAATGCAGGTGACTCTCCTGGCGTGGATTCTGGAGGTGGAGTCTCACGTCACACTGGACCCCAGGAGACTGAAGCCAGGGGACGCTCTGTCATCGGCACAGGCTTCAGGTTGGTCACAGTGCCCTCTCTCTGTCCATAGAAGCTCCGCAGGGCTGGGATTAGGTCTTTCAACACCGCAGGCTCCTCCTTTATCCGGTGACTGAGCTCCAGGGCCGATGGATGCTCAGAGGCAAGAGGAAGAGAGATGGGCAGGGTAGGTGAGTCGTTTTCAACAGCAGCAGGTGGGGAGAGCTCAGAGGACTGCACTTCCTGAGCCCCCCTACCAGGAATCAGACAAGACATTTCGTCATTAATAGAAATAGAATGAAAATTAACTTGCCTGTTAACCTGGATTTGGATGTTTCCTGCTGCTGTACTATGTAGAGTGTCTTCTCTCTCCCTGGCTCCAGAGAGCTTGGACCCCACCACGGGAAAAGTAGGGGCCGCCCCCGTCGTCATGGAGACCGGAACTTCCGGAGACGGCAAGGAGAGCCTGTGAGCAGTGGAAGGTGCCATCAAGGAGACGGACTGTGGCGAGGAGGAAATGGTGCATCTCCAGAGATCCAGGGCTGAAGTCGAGGCAGGTTGGAGCTCCGAAGACTGGGGCGGGGCTGGAGCCGAAGGGCTGAGGGAGGAGGACGGTCGCTTTCGCCGCGAATGCCACTTCTGTGTCAAGGGCTGCTCCGACGCTGGCAATTTCACCTCGGGCTCCTCTTCATGCAGCGCGAGGATGAAATGGAGGATGTCGGCTGACCCGGGGAAAAACAAGAAATTGGGACATTCCTCCAAAACCTCCGCTGCGGTATCCCTAGCGGCACGAACAGTCTCGCGAGAAACTAGCCCCTGCGTGGAAGTGAAGGCGTCCTTAAGACGGGCCAGTCCATTCAGATCTGCGTCAATCCACTAATCCAACATGCCTCCAGTTGCAGGTAGGAAAAACACACACGATAAATGGAGAAAAACACGCTACTACACTGCTTGGGCTCCTTTTGGCGGCAGTTTACTGTCATGTATACTGCGCAGTGAATATATGAAATCGGCAGCAAACCCAAAGCGCAGTTTGTAATGTGTTTTATTGACAAGATAGTGAAACATATCCAAATAACAGTCACAATGGCATAGACGAGACAACCGGCTACAGCTTCGTTGGCGGGGATTAAATGCCCAACACTCTCCAGGCAGGGGAGGAGCGGAGAGGGAAGGCATGAATGAAGAGGGACTTACAAATATGTTGGAGCGGCAAGGCTCTGAGGAACAACACAGTTCAGTCCAGGGAAGAGGCCAACTGTCGCGAGCCAGGAAGTCCAGTGTTGACATTAGACTAAGCTGGCGCAACAACTGATCGCCCAAAACTCTATTAATACCCGAGCCTAAATGGGTACAAGTGGATGCAGCTGTGAAGAGGCAGGAGCGTGACTGATTGAACCGTGTGTGTGTGTGTGTGTGTGTGTGCGTGAGTTTGTGAGTGTGTGTGTGTGGTGAACAGAAAACTGGTGAATGCCTGGTAAGAGGAGGGGGCGTGGCTGTGTGGCTGAAGTCCAGTGTTGACATTAGACTAAACTGCCGCAACAACTGATCCCCCAAAACTCTATTAATACCCGAGCCTAAATGGGCACAAGTGGATGCAGCTGTGAAGAGGCAGGAGCGTGACTGATTGAACCATGTGTGTGTGTGTGTTTGTGTGCGCATGAGTGTGTGAGTGTGTGTGTGGTGAACAGACAACTGGTGAATGCCTGGTCAGAGGAGGGGGCGTGGCTGTGTGGCTGACGGAGAGCAAAGCTCAATCCGTTAGCTGGAATTAATAAGTAATAATTAAACCCAACAACCACAAGTCATGCTCGGGGTGAGGACCCCGAACACGACACTCAGCTTATTCTTCGAATTGGTTCATTTAAAATTAAATTTTTAGGATCTGTTCTCCCAGCAACAATAATGAAGTTAATATTCCAAATGTGAACAGGTTGAATGAAATTTTCCTTCTTTTCTATTCAGTGTCAAACCTCTTGGTGTAAAAAAAAAAAATACCAGACACAGCAAAATTCTAGTCTGACCTTTAAATGATGCCAGTACATTGACACAAAGTGGGAAAATTCTGCATTTAAAAAGGGGTCTCTGGGGCTATTTAATATTTATGGTTTGATTGAAATATTAAAGAGGACTAGAGGACGGAATTCAACCAACAATAAGCAGATGTGTTCAAATGGGCTCAATATTTCTGAACATATACCTTATTTCCTTTTCTGAATACCACTGCAAGGATTTCATTTCAATTTCCTGAAAAAAAACATGATTGCATCATCCAGGTATATGTACAGTATATGCCAATGCTTACTATGACTGTACTTACAGGGAAGTAAAAAAGAATTAATCACACAGGGCCTACTTCTGATTCTTGTAAATGAATGCATCAAACCCCTACAAGGTTATAAAAATCATAGACTCATCTTGTTTAACTGAAGCTTCAGAATAAATAGGATGTATCACACACATGGTTGCCACATGGTACCAACTTTTCCCCTCGAGTGTTTTATTTCTGTCTGACAAACCAGACCATTAGTGCTCCATTCAGTCCACATAGCTGTATAAGAAGCATTTTATTGCCCTGTAAAGATAGGGTGAAAGTTGTTTGAACCAACCAGGGCATCTCACCTCACATACTTTGCTTGATTTATTTCTTGCAGGCGTCCTTTTGTACTTTCTTTAAAAGATACTGCCAGACATTGCACTATTTTTTTTTTTTTTTTTTTTTTTTTTTTCTCCTCTCGGCGCCACACCAGTCGGCTGCCTTTTGCAACAGCGGCTCGATTCCGAGTTTTTTTTCCCTTCCTCTCTCTTTTGATCACTTTTTTTTTTTTTCACCCCACTTATATCACGGACACACAGATCATCCCAAATGTCTCCTGAGCCGGTGGACGGAGCCACTGTTTATAGCAGGATACGATATAACAGGGAAGAGCTGCTAGCATTTAATCGCCACCCGGTCCCACTGGAAAAACTCGACATACCGAGAGAACTGAGGCGAAAACGCCGCGGCTGCCGGGCTGGAGTAAGGCGGAGGACAAAAAATATAAGGTACAGACCCTCCCTTCCATCTGTTGTCATGGGAAATGTACGGTCGATACTGGGAAAGTTAGATGAGCTAGCGGCTATCTCCCGTTATGATAGCACTTACCGGGAGTGCTCTCTCCTTTTGTTTACTGAGACGTGGCTAACTGAACTAGCAGCAGATGCTAACATTGAGCTGGAGGGTTTTCACACGATATGAGCTGACCGAACACCAGAGAGTGGCAAAACTAGGGGCGGTGGAGTGATCATGTATGTTAACAACAACTGGTGCAGACCGGGACATATCACTGTTAAACAACGACACTGCAGCAAAGACATTGAGTTGCTAGCTGTTAGCATGAGGCCTACATATCTCCCGAGAGAACACTCACACGTGATCTGCATTGTTGTTTATGCAAATCCGACGGCGAACGCTGGGACAGCGCGTGACGTCATCCATTCAGTAACCAGCAGGCTGCAGACAGAACACCCAGATGCTCTTCTCCTCATCTCAGGCGATTTCAACCACGTTTCACTGTCTCCCATTCTGCCCACTTTCACCCAGTATGTCACATGCCACACTAGAGACAATAAAACACTGGATTTGTTCTACGCAAACACTAAGGAGGCGTACACCTCATCACAACTCCCCCCACTTGGGAGATCGGATCACAACTTGGTTCATCTCCGACCGGTGTACAAACCCCTAGTGCACAGACAACCTCCGGCCATGCACACTGTGGAGTTATGGTCTGAGGAGACAATGGACACTCTAAAGGACTGTTTTGAAGCCACTGCCTGGAAGCAGCTCTGCGATCCACATGGTGAGGACATCGATGGCCTCATTCACACCTTCACGGGCTACCTCAGCTTCTGTGTGGACAAATCCGTTCCCACCAAGACCATACGGCGTCACTCAAACAACAAACCCTGGATCAACCCTGAGATAAAAACACTTCTGAGAGAGAAGAAGAGGATCTTCAGGTCGGGGAACAGGGAGATGCTGAAGTCCGTACAGAGGGAGCTGAGGAGAAAGATCAGAGAAGGCAAGGACAGCTTCAGGAAGAAGATGGAGGACAAGCTGCAACAGAGCGACATCAGCGGGGTCTGGAGAAACCTCAAAACCATCTCGGGGCTCCAGAATACCTCCCCCCAGGCCACGGGGGGCAGGGAGTGGGCGAACAACCTGAATCTGTTTTTCAATAGATTTGACCAACCGCCCTCCCCCCTGTCTGCACAACAACCACTGCTGCCTCTAAGAAATCAAGTCCTGCTACCCACTCCCCACTCCACCGATACCCCCCCCACTCCCAACACACAGCCCCCCATCCTGACCCTGACCAAGACCCAGGTGAGGACGGAGCTGAGGAAGATCAAGGTGAGGAAGGCGTCGGGACCGGACGGCATCAGCGCAAAGCTCCTCAAGTCCTGTGCAGACCAGCTGTGTGGGATTGTGACGTATATCTTCAACATGAGCCTGAAACTGGGGAGGGTACCACAGCTGTGGAAAACATCTTGTGTGGTACCTGTACCAAAAACTTCCCACCCCAAAGACCTGAACAGCTTCAGACCGGTGGCCTTGACGTCCCACTTGATGAAGACCCTGGAGAGACTGCTCCTTGCTCATCTCCGCCCCCTGGTGGAACCAGCGATGGATCCACTCCAGTTCGCCTACCAGCATGGCATTGGGGTGGAGGATGCGGTGATCTTCCTCCTTCACCGTTCTCTGTCCCACCTGGAGAAGCCCGGGAATATGGTGAGGATCATGTTCTTTGACTTCTCCAGTGCTTTCAACACCATCCAACCGATGATCCTGAAGGACAAGCTGCTGCGCGCAGGGGTGGACCAGCACCTGTCATCATGGATCCTGGACTACCTCACGAACCGGCCTCAGTTTGTGAGAACCCGGGACTGTGTTTCCGACACGATCATCAGTAGCACGGGGGCCCCCCAGGGAACGGTGCTGGCTCCCTTCTTGTTCACTCTTTATACTGCGGACTTCTCACACAACACAACACATTGCCATCTACAGAAGTTCTCTGATGACTCTGCGATCGTTGGTCTCATCTCCAGCGGAGATGAAGCTGAGTACAGAGGGCTTATCCAGGACTTTGTGGACTGGTGCCATCAGAACTGCCTCCAGATCAACGCGAGGAAAACTAAGGAGCTGGTGGTGGACTGCCGCAGGCATGGGCAGCCCCTCACAGCACCAGTAAATATACAGGGAACAGACATCGAGATGGTGACATCCTACAAGTACCTGGGTATTCATCTGAACAATAAACTAGACTGGTCACACAATACTGACGCACTCTACAAGAAGGGACAGCGCAGGCTGTTCCTGCTGAGGAGACTCAGGTCTTTTGGTGTACAAGGGGCGCTGCTGAAGTCATTCTATGACACGGTGGTGGCATCAGCCATCACTTTTGGAGTGGTCTGCTGGGGCAGTGGCATTACTGCAGCCGATAGGAAGAGACTGAACAAACTGATTAAGAAAGCTAGCTCTGTCCTGGGGCAACGCCTTGATCCGATGGAGGAGATAGGAGAGAGAAGGACGGTGGCTAAACTGTCATCTCTGCTGGAGTCCGAGTTCCACCCTATGCAGGACATACTGGATGCACTGAGGAGCTCATTTAGCAGCAGACTACATCATCCCAGGTGCACAACCGAGAGGTTTCGTAGGTCCTTCCTACCAACGGCTGTCAGACTGTACAACCTAAGCAGGGCTGCTCGCAGAGATAGCAAAAAGACGTAACAAACTAATAGTTTTTTTTTTTTTTTTTTTTTTTTTTTTTGAATGCAAAAGATGCAATAGACTTACACAATGGTCCTCTCCGGCATACAACTAGGAACATACCGGTCGCTATGGAGGGTGAGAATATGTATGGGCACATAATCATACCATGTAGGATAACTAAATAGACGGTTATGCTGTTTCATCCCACCTAGCAACAATGCTCTGCACTGTGTGTGTTTATATATTTACATATTTATTCCATCTAGCTACAATGCTCTGCACTGGGTGTGTTTATATTTATATATCTATATATTTATTCCATCTAGCTACAATGCTCCGCACTGTGTTTTTATATATCTACATATTATTCCATCTAGCTACATTGCTCCGCACTGTGTGTGTTTATATACTTGCATATTTATTCCACCTAGCTGCAATGCTCCATACTGTGGGTGTTTATATATTTACATATTTATTCCATCTAGCTACAATGCTCTGCACTGTGTGTTCATATATTCATATATTTATTCCATCCAGCTACAATGCTCTGCACTGTGTGTCTGTGTGTGTGTGTGTGTATATATATATTTTATAGTAATATGTACATATGTATATTAGCTGCTCTTGCTTGCTTGTTTTTTCTTGCCTTCTGATTGTTGCTCTGAGTGTTGCTATCCCTGTGCTGTTGCAATCCTGGAATTTCCCCGTTGTGGGACTAATAAAGGCTTATCTTATCTTATCTTATTAAGTGAAAGAATGTTGGTGTCTGATATATCTGTGAACTTATTTTCCTGTAAAAGTGTGCTATCCAATATCTTGCCATGTGCAAATATTTTGATAAGACTTGCATGAGCCACTCATGTGATTGAGAGGATATAAAGGGGATTTTACAGGTGTATTCCATATTAACCAGTGTTAAAAACAAATACATTTAAGGTATAAGGAGTTCTTTTGTATTGCATGCCTTGGTGGCATCTTGCCATAGAAGTAAACGGTATGTGCTTTACCTCTGCTACTTTGCTTTCCTCATAAAAACAGGGCCTGCAGAAACAAGGCATGAAGATGCTTTGTCTGTTTTTGCCTGTTTGTGGTTATGTAGAAACTTGCTGTACAGTATGATGTATATGACATTGTACAGTGGGGCAAAAAAGTATTTAGTCAGCCACCAATTGTGCAAGTTCTCCCACTTAAAAGATAAGAGAGGTCTCCAATTTTCATCATAGGTATACCTCAACTATGAGAGACAAAATGAGAAAAAACAATCCAGAAAATCACATTGAAGGATTTTTAATGAATTAATTGGTAAATTCCTCAGTAAAATAAGTATTTGGTCATCTACAAACAAGCAAGATTTCTGGCTCTCACAGACCTGTAACAACTTCTTTAAGAGGCTCCTCTGTCCTCCACTCGTTACCTGTATTAATGGCACCTGTTTGAACTCATTATCAGTATAAAAGACACCTGTCCACAACCTCAAACAGTCAGACTCCAAACTCCGCTATGGCCAAGACCAAAGAGCTGTCAAAGGACACCAGAAACAAAATTGTAGACCTGCACCAGGCTGGGAAGACTGAATCTGCAATAGGTAAGCAGCTTGGTGTGAAGAAATCAACTGTGGGAGCAATTATTAGAAAATGGAAGTCATAGAAGACCACTGATAATCTCCCTCAATCTGGGGCTCCACCCAAGATCTCACCCCGTGGGGTCAAAATTATCACGAGAACGGTGAGCAAAAATCCCAGAACCACATGGGGGGGACCTAGTGAATGACCTGCAGAAAGCTGGGACCAAAGTAACAAAGGCTACATCAAAAACACACTACGCCGCCAGGGACTCAAATCCTGCAGTGCCAGGCGTGTCCCCCTGCTTAAGCCAGTACATGTCTAGGCCCATCTGAAGTTTGCTAGAGAGCATTTGGATGATCCAGAAGAGGATTGGGAGAATGTCATATGGTCAGATGAAACCAAAATAGAACTTTTTGGTAAAAACTCAACTTGTCGTGTTTGGAGGAGAAAGAACACCATACCTACTGTGAAGCATGGGGGTGGAAACATCATACTTTGGGGCTGTTTTTCTGCAAAGGGACCAGGACGACTAATCCGTGTAAAGGAAAGAATGAATGGGGCCATGTGTCGTGAGATTTTGAGTGAAAACCTCCTTCCGCCAGCAAGGGCATTGAAGATGAAACGTGGCTGGGTCTTTCAGCATGACAATGATCCCAAACACACTGCCCAGGCAACAAAGGAGTGGCTTCGTAAGAAGCATTTGAAGGTCCTGGAGTGGCCTAGCCAGTCTCCAGATCTCAACCCCATAGAAAATCTTTGGAGGGAGTTGAAAGTCTGTGTTGCCCAGCAACAGCCCCAAAACATCACTGCTCTAGAGGAGATCTGCATGGAGGAATGGGCCAAAATACTAGCAACAGTGTGTGAAAACCTTGTGAAAACTTACAGAAAACGTTTGATCTTTGTCATTGCCAACGAAGGGTATATAACAAAGTATTGAGGTGAACTTTTGTTATTGACCAAATACTTATTTTACCAATGAATTTACCAGTTAATTCATTAAAAATCCTTCAATGTGATTTTCTGGATTTTTTTTTTCTTATTTTGTCTCTCATAGTTGAGGTATACCTATGATGAAAATTGGAGACCTCTCTCATCTTTTAAGTGGGAGAACTTGCACAATTGGTGGCTGACTAAATACTTTTTTACCCCACTGTATATAAAGCAGAAATATATACAGGTGTCATTACTTGGACTACTAGGGATGTAAACACAAATACTTTGCATTTTATCTTTGCCGTGTCCATGCTGCAACAGTCCCCTATGACTCCATATATATACTGTATAATACCTGGTGCTTCCAAAGGAAGATGAGCATGTATGGCTCAGGAAGAACTCAGCTTAGCACCATGATAGAAAACACTCGTGTGCAGCCACTGTAATGCTGCTGTTCAATTACCTGTATTTTGTCCTGTTCATTACTGCCAACAGTCTTCTCAAGCATGAAGATGGCTTGAAAATATTGGGTTTGTTTTTTCTTTTGATTATGGTGCTTTTGGTGTTTGCAAACACTTAAAACTTTAATTTCATCAATCAACTCAGTAAAAAGTTAGGATGTCATTTTTCATCAATACAGAAAAGCGTTTTGCATCAAGACTGTAATTTGTGTGAATCCTTGCAATAAACGTTTAAAAACGCAAAGTTAACCTGCTAAGGCCTGTTGGAAATAAATGTTGCATAATCCCTGAGACAGTACTGCCTTGAAAGAATACAAAGTTTTCCCTTTGCACTTAAAATTGTGCCTTGCCAAAAAAGAGGGAGGAAAAGCAAAACATGAAGACACATGCAATGTGGATCATGACCAGGGACATTTGCATGTCTGTTTTGTTTAAAGGCAAGTAGGGAGGAGAGGAGTTTGGGACTGATTTGATTTCAGTATTGTGCCCAGAAACAGCAGCTCAGTTCTGTGTGGACTGTGAAGCATACTTGGCAATAAGGTGTAACCTTGAAATAGTCTAAAATACTGTTGTTCTACACATAATGATAGACCAGACCTTGTTTTGGGAACATGCATTTTTTTTTTTTGAAAGCTCTTTTGTTCATTTTTATCTCAGAGTTCCTCCTAACTCGCATTGCATTTCCCAATAGACTAAAGAGTAAAGCAATGTTGGGGACTTTATTGTTATCTGTGTACTGTTTTATGTAATCTGAGTATTATCACACTGAAAAAAACCTAGTTGTGACAAGAAAAAAAAACAGTAATATGAGACACATTTAATCAACAATAAAAAACAGAACTTTATTGTACTGGTACAAAAGCATTTCCCTTCAGCCTACTTACAAAACCCAACAACTCACTTTTCATTCTGACACCTAGCCATGGGTACACAAAGACTCACACTTCAAGCATAACTGAATATATCAATATACAGTATATGTACATATAATACAATAGTTGGAAGTTAACATTAGTCCCAAACATTAAACTGACAGAAATGCTCATGAAAAGATTTTCTATCTCTAGGGGGTAAGTTAAATTGGAGTAAGTCAAGACTTTTTCTGAGTGATATTTATGCACATTAATAACACCAGCTTTAGCTAGGGAATCTATATATAGTCTCACTACTGTCGGTCTGCTTTAGACAACACAGTTGCCATAGTCTGAAGACAGGACCACATCAGTGACTGTAGTGTATATCAGGGGAATAGTAATTTAGATAATATTTGGATTACCAATATCGTAATTTCCTTACAGGCTCCCTGATTTGAGATACTAACTCTGAAAGAGACTGGACAGAAAATGCATACAAATTTGTCAATTTAAATACAAGTGCACTATAATAATGTAAATAGTTATTTAAAGTTATATGAAACTATTAGCATGCAATACTGTCAAAACTGAAGTGCTAGAGACACTAAAATACAGTGTTCATCCAATAAAAGAATTAATGTAATTCTGTGGTTACAAATATATGTTCCTACTCTCACAAAGTCAGTCTTCCTAAAGGTAACACAGTCCTACGATAATGCACAGACAGTGGCCTGAGAAATATCTTGGGACATATCCCTTTTTAAAAGACAGTTTGATTGAAGTAAAAATGCTGATGTGACACTAATCTCACATGAATGTTTCAGAGCGGCCAGGTGCAGTTTTCCTAACACACTCAGGCCATTTCTTTGGTAATTTCTTTGGTGGTGTTGTTGGAATTGACATTGGTGAGTTGGACATTCTCCTCGTCTGTGCCTTGTTTCCTGTCTCGTATTTCTCCCTCAGTGTGAAAACCAACCATCACCTGGTAGACCATTACACCAATGATGGTGCCAATGAATGGGGCAAAGATAGGCACCAGGAACCAGCCTCTTCTAGCCCTGAGGAGAGAGGGCGAGAGAGATTAGTCTCCAGGAAATAAAGGCCATTAGATGGTGAACAGTGTGAGCATTGTGACAGAACTTCACCTGCAAATAAACAATTTAACAGGGAAAATATTTCAACTGTGCACTTACGTGAAAACAGAAGTTCCCCACCCAGCTATAGAGGTGAAAATGCGTGGTCCGAGGTCTCTGGCAGGATTGACTGCATAGCCAGAGTTAAAGCCCATGGACAGTCCGATGACCAAAACCACAAATCCCACAGTGAAGGCTTCCAGCCCTGGGGGGACGGCATTGTTGTGTGGATCCACAATAGCCAGAATACAAACTATCAACGCTGCTGTGCCAATAATCTGTTTTTGAGAGAAATACATGTAAGAGGAAACTGTAAGTATACATTCTATAATTGTAGAGCTTAATAATGGTGTTTAATGTTTCAAACCTGATCAAAGAAGCCATTGACAATGGTAAGATGTTTTCCAGGGTATGTAGCAAAGATACCAGCTGTGGCTTTAGGTCCAGTCACATTGAAACTTCCAGGATGGTCCCACAGGGCATCTAAAGAGAAACCACACCATAAAGCATTATTCCTCTTTTTTTGGTTGTTGTTGTTCCAGTAGTTGGTATAAATGATGAACAAGTTATTTTTTTGGGTCAGTGTGTCACCTCTTACCATAATACATGCCAAAAATGATTGCAGCCCCCAAAAAGGCACCAATTGTCTGAAAGAGGAAGTATACAGGGAACTTTCTCCAGCGCTCTCTTCCAAGCAAACAAAGGGCAAAGGTCACTGCAGGGTTTAGATGGCCACCTGCAAACATGTATAGAGATATCAGTACATATTCTAGACCAGGAACACACAATGCCACCAACCTAAAATTAAACAAGATCTAAAAGATTTACACTGAGTATATTGATTTGTGGACCTACAAACACAATTTATTGGCAGAACTGGAGGCTCAGAAAAAAGCATACCTGATACCTGGCCACAGACCAAGATGCCTAAGGTGGCGGCAAAGCCGAATGCAAAGTTGACAGTGAGAAACATGGCGTGGGTACCACTGCTCAACACCAATTGAGCCACAGCACCGCAGCCAAACATCTGGAGAGAGAGAGAGAGAGAGAGAGAGATTAAAAACATGTTGACAGATTCCCATTAAGCTCTTGTATAAAGCTTTGTTTTGTTTTTTTTCTTGGTACTGACAAGGTAATGGTGTGTTGATTTTTGTTAACATGGACCAATATATATTTACAATAATATCTACAAGTAAGCTTGCTCAGTTAAGTCACTTAAGGGCATTACTTTCTTTCATTACAGTACTGTACACACTAACCAAACAGCAGTCAATCAAGGTCAAGTTGAAAACTGAAAAAAGCAATGTGATCATTATCAGTGAAACCAGGCCCACAAAAACCCACTGAACAAGCCCAAACTCTGAATTAAATGATCTCTATTGTGCCCATGATAGCAACCAGGAGTGCACTGTACCGCATGTTTAGAAAGGTCAATATGTTGACCTTGAGGAGGGGAACTGCCACTGCAAATGCCCAGATTATTTCAGAATCAAGAGGGGGAAAAGTTAAAAGTGCCTAAAAAATAGATTTTCAGAATGTCTTAACTTTTACAGCCAGCTAGAGCTCTATATACTTTGTGATAATGAGGGTGTGCCTATTCTTGTGCACCATTTGCACTGGTTATAAAAAGAAATATGTGTGGCCCATGCTTGGGCTGCTGTTCTCCAAGGCCCCTGATGAGGATGCTTTTCAGTCAGACCACAGGACGCAGATGTTGAGGTTAGTCTGAGGGAACCAGACTGGCGCCTGAGGGTCGTTCATCCTCACTGCGCTTAGTCTAGACTCTTCCACCCGCAATTAGATCAGGAATTAGTGGGAAAATAAAATATAAATCTTCCCCCATGCTAGAATTATGCAGGATTCCAATGGGAAAAACGTGAGAATTAAAATGCAAAAGATACAAGACTTTTTTTCAGTTTTTCCTTAATGTCAGAAGCATTAGATTACAGAAGATGGACCATTAGTTTGCAAATGCCAGCCTCCTTATTTAAATCAAATTCCACCAAAAAGGTCTCATTTAAATCTCGTGCTTGCACTGAGAGGAAGGAGCTTTACTTCCTAACTGCTAAAATTCACCAGTAACATTTATGTATGTTGATACGTTTCATCAACTTGTTGTATTACTGTCATCATGCTGTAGCTGGTAAACTGGATTCCAGCAGGCAACTTGCTGATTCAGCAGGTCACGCACCCATGCTGCTGCTTCCCATAACTTTCAGTGCATCCAGCAGCTTATAAAGAAAATCCACTGCAGCACAGCCTACTGAAACACACACTTGGCAATTGTCTGGAGGCTGAAAGCAAAAATACCTTCTGGCCTGGAAAAAAGCCCCAGAATCCTGTTTATAGTGGCTACTCTACAGATCAAAGTCACTACAGTTCACTTTAAGAATACATAAACTGTATACAGAGGTGACTGCAAGGGGCACAAATAGTTTAGACTCAGTTTAAATCCATTAAGGTAATGCAAAACAACTTGAAAATATCCATAGATTCAAAATGAATTCAGAAATATTTTTGACGGTACGAGGGAACAGGAGTGGTGGCCTAGTGGTACAGCATCCACCCCACAGCCAGTAGGTTGTGGCTTCAAGCCCCCCAGACTGTAAAAATGGTCATTTTTCCCATCTGGTTTGGTGCTCAGCAAGCAGAAAGGAAAGTTTGTTACCCAGCCAACTGAGAGGGTTGCGTCAGGAAGGCCATCCGGCATAAAATCCTTACCAATCAATGATATGGATCCATGATCTGCTGCAGTGACCCCAAAGAGGGAGTAGCTGAAAGGTGTGTGTGTGTGTGTGTGTGTGTGTGTGTGTGTTTGAATGTCGTGTGACATATGCCAGTGGAAATATACATGCAAAATTAGAGCTTTTAAGTTACCAAACACTAAAAGATGATTCCTAATACCAGGTTAGATTTTTCTCCCCCCTATGTATGTATACAGTATTGGTTACATGAAGAGAGTCAATAATTTATGAAAATCTGTGTCTCTGTTGACAGAGGAAGTAAAATATGTAACCAATGAGTATGATGAGACACCTATTGTTCTCTTACCCACCCAAAGCTACCATGGACATGTGTCATGTGTTAAATAACTGTGCCACACCTCTGCCTCTCTCTCATCACTACTCCTGTAGTGCAGTTACTGGATATTTCCATGCCTAATATGGTTTTCCACCACAAAAAAGACAACTGCATATTTCAATCTAAGCCATGAAGTTTGAACTTCAGTGGTACAAATTGGTTTTGTAATCTTTTAGACAAGTTTGTTAATATGAAAACACAATTTTACTTAAGAAATTTACTTGCAATAAGGAAAAAAAAACATTGTCAGCAGAGCAAGACAATTTGCCTTATAAAACAAGTAAAATTATCTCAGTGCAAGTGAAATGGTCTTATATAGAAATTGCATGGGGAGGAAATATCTTGGTACACAAAAAACAAGCATCGGTACTGATTTGCATATTTCATCTTACTTAGATTTCACTTTTTGCAGTGTGATAAAAGGATAAGTTTTTCAGTCTAGGCGCCAAGAGTTCCAAACAAATATTATCGTACGAGTGCACACATCAATATGCAAACACACTCCTGAAGAACCTGTTAGTTTATTATTTGCTTTAAGGTCAGTTTATCAAAGCATCAAAAAACAATTTGAGAAAGTAAGTTTACTCCAAGATAAAGAGTATTACTTGATTTCCTTTGAAGCCTTTCCATTCATCACACATGATGTTCACTATTATCTGGCAATCATTTATCATTCCTCAAACATGGCATTATAAAAAAATGACCCAATGCAAATACCTACATACTGTATTAATAACTGATCTTATTCCACCAATTTAATGTAAAGGTACTTAGAAAAAATAAAGTCTTCAAATACAGAGTTGTTAGTGTCCATCTGAACTTCAGCAGTTTTCATTAAGTGATGCATGAGTTTCATGTACACACCAACTTATGCACACATGGTCACAGCACAGGTACTTACCACAAGGATAAGGGTGCCAAGACACTCTGCAAGGGCCTGACGAAGGAGCAGGTTACGGATCTGGAAGAAGCGGGACAGTGTGTACAGCCATTCCTTCTGCCTACCCATATTTTTATTTTCTGGTAGAAGCTAAAGAAGCTGCAAGAAGATAGACACACTGCAGGTGGACTGGCTTTCCTGACAATGTAGGGCTGGGAGGACTGGCTCCTCTTATAGACCTCAGTGGGCTGGTGCTGAGCTTTCTGCTCCACCCTCCATGGTTGTCACAGTTTTGGCTGGCTCTCATACACATGCACATTCACACATGCACACTCTTTACTTTGTTATGTGTAAGTTCCTTCACTGACTTGATCACGTTTCAGTAATGAAAGGCCTCTTTAAGTTCAAAGTTAAGACTGCCCATACATTCCACCTACTTTATTCCACATTTTATGCATGAAAACACAGTAGCTGGGCCAACTGCAATCACACATTACAATGACTTTTATGTTTTTGAAATGTCTTGCTGCAAAAATTCAAGTAGATCAAAATTTACCTAAAAGAAGAGCATATGCCTCAACCAACACTTTAATTGCAAAATCCAGATTTTTAATTGTATCCACACTCAGGGTTTCACCATATCACATTTTCGCTACATGATTAATGAGGCAAGAAATATTTGGATAGGCATTACGTATTCTGATAACAGTAAATCCTAAATGACACATGATACAGTGCTTGAAAAAGTATTTGCCCCTTCCTGATTTCATATATTTTTGCATAGTTGTCACACTCAAATGTTTCAGATCATCAAACAAATGTTCATATTAGACAAAGATAACCCGAGTAAATACAAAATGCAGTTTTTAAATGATGATTTCATTTATTAAGGGGGGACTATCTATACCTACCTGGCTCTATGTGAAAAAGTAATTTCCTGCCAAACCTAATGTAACGCCTGTTCCACTTTACCGCTATGAACAACGCCCAAGTTTGTGTACTTACACTCAAATTTGTAGACTAGGCCAACTAAACCAGTAGTAAATACAAATATCTAGCCTACAAAATAAACAGAGTGTGTGAAGGGCTACTTTAATCAAGATCAGGTTGTGTGTGAAAAGGGTGTAGGATAGCTTTAAACCTGTAGGGAGTATAGTGTAAACCTTCCTTAAAATAAGCAAACAATTTAATATACTTCAAAAAAGTCCGAATTTATTTGCCTACTGGTCAGCAAAAGGAACCAAGGCAATGTAAATAGTTTCAAACATATAACACAAAACCATTAAATATCTGTTGGGTAAGCAACATGCACTTTGAAAGAAAGAAAACAAACAAAAAACAAAAACATGCTCAAAGGGGGGAAAAGGCAATAAATCACAAATGGGGATTCACAAACAAACACAATTCTTAATAAATCTAAGCCGGCATATCCTATTAATTTGTAGGTCTATATAGGTCCGTACTCGGTACCGAGTGATAATAAAAAGGTCTCTGACGTTGCAGGCCTGTTTTAATATTAAAACGCCACTCCAACAGCTAATACAAAATGGTGGCCGCCATTAACAACCTTGTGGGGTGAAGCAGGGTACTCACCCATACCAGAGTTACGGTCTCTAATGGTGGACAGCAGAGAGCAGTCTCAGGGGACGAAGACGTGGCGCAAAACAACAAGGTGATGCAGGGAAAAATCCAGCGACATCCTCAATGAGAGAAAGAAAGAGGGAGAGAAAAGGAAAAAGAAAAACAAAACATCCAGCGATGTCCTCAGCGGGTCGAGTAGTCAGGGAAAAATCCAGCGCTGTCCTCAGCGTTGGCAGAGATCCTCCGTTGCGGGGAATTTGGCCAAACCCAAACCCCTGCCACGACTCCAGCAGGACGTTGGATCGGTGGAAACACGGCACCCACTGAACAGTTCACAAACCAGAGGGCACAGACGAGCAGCCCTCCTTAACAAGGCACTCTAAACGGGAGCCAAAAGCCAAAAGAATCTCTGCGGTAAAACCAAAGCTCTGGGAAAACAGCTTTAGTTAGCCTAGCGGGTCCAACAGTGGGCATCCATGGGCAGCGATAGACACAGCTTACTCTGGGAGCGGCCGCTAGCCAACTACTAAAGAAAAACCTTTAAGTTCAGAGAAAACTCACAGTTAGCTAGGTCAGCAAGTCCAACAGTCGGCGTCCACAGGCAGCAATAGACACAGCCTACTCCAGGAGTGGCTGCTGACCAACCATACACTGAAAAAAAACCCCAAAAACATTAGGTTCAGGGAAAAAACTCAGCCAGCTGGTTTATCGGGTCCAACGGTCGGCGTCCACGGGCAGTAAGAGACACAGCTTACTCCAGGACCGATCACCAGTCAACTGAAGAAAAAAAACGTTAACTCTTATAAACCACTACACAATCCCTGCCCCCCAACAGCAAAAGCCAATCACAACGATAAAGCACTAATATTGTCCTTGACGGATCAGTAGGCAGTGAATAGGAGGTAGTTAGAGAATGGCCCAATTACGTGCACTGGTAAATATGAGTTTCTGTAGAAAATTTGAGAAAAAAACTAAACACTATATGTAAAGCCAATATTAGAAAGAAAAAAAAATAAGAATGTTACACTATTTGTGAACAGGAAAAATAGTAATACTAATGTAGTATTACATCTGTAGATACGTGAAAAATATTACAGTGCATTGTATTTAATATTATGCAAGGGTTATTTAGATGTTATGTGCGCACTTATAACAATAACCCAGGGGTTACACTAACAACAGGTTGTGCCACCCTTGGCAGCAACAACTGCAATCAAGCGTTTGCAATAACTGGCAATGAGTCTTTTACATCGCTATTGAGGAATTTTGGCCCACCCTTCTTTGCAGAATTATTTTACTTCAGCCACAATGGAGGGCTTGAATATGAGGTCACAAACTGATGGCCAGATATTCTCCTTCAGGATTTTCTAGTAGAGAGCAGAATTCATGGTTCCATCAACTACAGCAAGTCGTCCAGGTCCTGAAGCATGCCCCAGACCATCACACTCCCACCAACATGTTTGACTGTTGGTATGATGTTCTTTTTATGAAATGATGTGTTAGTTTTACCCTAGATGTAACGGGACACATGACTTCCAAAAAGTTCGACTTTTGTCTCGTCAGTCCACAGAATATTTTCCCAAACATCTTGGGGGATCATAGGGCCTTAATATATGAAATTGTCATTTAAAAAGTGCATTTTGTATTTACTTGTGTTATCTTTTGTCTAATAATAGAATTTGTTTGATGATCTGAAACATTTAAGTGTGATAAATATGCAAAAATATAAGAAATCAGAGAGGAGGCAAATACTTTTTCACAGCATTGTATATCATAAGGCATACTAGAAACACAGTATCTCTTTTTTGTGTTGTGACGACTTTCTACTTGATTCAGATCTGCTGAATATAATGGATTCTTCTATGGCTCAAGCTCTATTACTCATCCACCAAATTTCATTAAAACTGAGTGATTCATACTCTTCCTGATAAACAGCCAGATAAGATAAGATAAGCCTTTATTAGTCCCACAACGGGGAAATTCCAGGATTGCAACAGCACAGGGATAGCAACACTCAGAGCAACAATCAGAAGGCAAAAAAAAAACAAAAAAAAAAAAAAACAAGCAAGCAAGAGCAGCTAATATACATATGTACATATTACTATAAAATATATATATACACACACACAGACACACAGTGCTGAGCATTGTAGCTGGATGGAATAAATATATGAATATATGAACACACAGTGCAGAGCATTGTAGCTAGATGGAATAAATATGTAAATATATAAACACCCACAGTACGGAGCATTGTAGCTAGGTGGAATAAATATGCAAATATATAAACACACACAGTGCGGAGCAATGTAGCTAGATGGAATAATATGTAGATATATAAAAACACAGTGCGGAGCATTGTAGCTAGATGGAATAAATATATAGATATATAAATATAAACACACCCAGTGCTGAGCATTGTAGCTAGATGGAATAAATATATAGATATATAAATATAAACACACCCAGTGCAGAGCATTGTAGCTAGATGGAATAAATATGTAAATATATAAACACACACAGTGCAGAGCATTGTTGCTAGGTGGGATGAAACAGCATAACCGTCTATTTAGTTATCCTACATGGTATGATTATGTGCCCATACATATTCTCACCCTCCATAGCGACCGGTATGTTCCTAGTTGTATGCCGGAGAGGACCATTGTGTAAGTCTATTGCATCTTTTGCATTCAAAAAACTATTAGTTTGTTACGTCTTTTTGCTATCTCTGCGAGCAGCCCTGCTTAGGTTGTACAGTCTGACAGCCGTTGGTAGGAAGGACCTACGAAACCTCTCGGTTGTGCACCTGGGATGATGTAGTCTGCTGCTAAATGAGCTCCTCAGTGCATCCAGTATGTCCTGCATAGGGTGGAACTCGGACTCCAGCAGAGATGACAGTTTAGCCACCGTCCTTCTCTCTCCTATCTCCTCCATCGGATCAAGGCGTTGCCCCAGGACAGAGCTAGCTTTCTTAATCAGTTTGTTCAGTCTCTTCCTATCGGCTGCAGTAATGCCACTGCCCCAGCAGACCACTCCAAAAGTGATGGCTGATGCCACCACCGTGTCATAGAATGACTTCAGCAGCGCCCCTTGTACACCAAAAGACCTGAGTCTCCTCAGCAGGAACAGCCTGCGCTGTCCCTTCTTGTAGAGTGCGTCAGTATTGTGTGACCAGTCTAGTTTATTGTTCAGATGAATACCCAGGTACTTGTAGGATGTCACCATCTCGATGTCTGTTCCCTGTATATTTACTGGTGCTGTGAGGGGCTGCCCATGCCTGCGGCAGTCCACCACCAGCTCCTTAGTTTTCCTCGCGTTGATCTGGAGGCAGTTCCGATGGCACCAGTCCACAAAGTCCTGGATAAGCCCTCTGTACTCAGCTTCATCTCCGCTGGAGATGAGACCAACGATCGCAGAGTCATCAGAGAACTTCTGTAGATGGCAATGTGTTGTGTTGTGTGAGAAGTCCGCAGTATAAAGAGTGAACAGGAAGGGAGCCAGCACCGTTCCCTGGGGGGGCCCCCGTGCTACTGATGATCGTGTCGGAAACACAGTCCCGGGTTCTCACAAACTGAGGCCGGTTCGTGAGGTAGTCCAGGATCCATGATGACAGGTGCTGGTCCACCCCTGCGCGCAGCAGCTTGTCCTTCAGGATCATTGGTTGGATGGTGTTGAAAGCACTGGAGAAGTCAAAGAACATGATCCTCACCATATTCCCGGGCTTCTCCAGGTGGGACAGAGAACGGTGAAGGAGGAAGATCACCGCATCCTCCACCCCAATGCCATGCTGGTAGGCGAACTGGAGTGGATCCATCGCTGGTTCCACCAGGGGGCGGAGATGAGCAAGGAGCAGTCTCTCCAGGGTCACAAAAATGGTGTCTCTTTGGCAAAAACATTGGCACTCTCATTTCAGTGTTACTTTTAACCACTGTGTGCAGTGCTCCTCAGAAATAGGCAGTGTGAAATGGGTGGCTATTCACTTAAAGGGCCCGTGGTAAGCTTTTCCACATTTTTTAAATTGTCTACAATGTTGCAATGCTGAATTATCATCTTAAAAGTGCTCAAAGCTGTATGCATTAATTCTGTTAACCAGCCCATCAATGACAGAGTAGCTCATTCAGGCCAGATGAAACCACTGCAAAAGTGTTCAGATCTCCTGACCTTTAACCTTGACCTTGAGCACAGTCTAAAAGCAGACCCATCTGAGTATCATTGTACAGGGTTTGGTGAGCATTGGGGCAATTGCCTAAGAGGAGTAGCGATTTTCTTTTTAAAAGTGGATGAAGCTATGAGTTAAAATAATCTCACTTTGGCGAAGTCTTAGGAAACTTTTTAATATGAGGCTTGCAGTTATGATGTTCTAGTAGCTGATACTGTATACTTGATTGGTCATATTTTAAAGGAAGTGTGTGTTCAGGAGAAGGTTTGAGGATCCCTCTCTGCAACTATAAGTAAAATGCCGCAGACTTATGTGGAGAACAAAAGGCAAATCTAAGAGAAGAGTAACAAATTTAATAGAAAAACTCCTTAAAATTGGTAAGCACAAAGTTCACATGCACAACCAAAGTAACTTTTGTGAACAGCTAATGTAATATTCAAGTAGTTTTTTCTGGTGGGAGAGGAAAGATTTTTTCCCTTTATTTTAAAGGGTTTAAGGGTTTCAACTCATCCCTATCACAAAAATGAGCCCCCAAATGCAATCATGTGAAGGGCCTCTAAAAAGCTAGAAATGGCCCTGGATGTACAGACTTGTGATCAGGAGTCTTGAGGTTGTAATGGGTTAAGACTACTTATTGTAACTGTGTGGCAACAAGAAGTCACACACCGACACCACATTTCACCCTGACCTGTCCACAGAGTCTCTTCTCTGTGTTCTGTAATGAAAAGATATGAAAGAAGTGAAATGGGGAATGATGTGACTTTTGGGCAAAATTGGAGTTTCAAAATAGATGTCTGACGAATATAAATGTTATAAAATTATTAGTTCAGAAAAAAACAAGCAAAAAGGCAAATAGGTGCTGCTGCCAAAGCTGTTATGATTTCCCCAGTTTTCTGAGTCTACTGTGACACTTTCATGTCTCATTGTTATAGGATCTGTGAGGTCGCTACCCTTTGACTACATGTACTACAACTACTTGGTCGCCCTCAGATGAGCAACTACATAGCTTTCCCATATCTCTGTCCCACGAGTGTTGCCAGTTCCAGGGTGATAACATTGCCAGCATCTTGTTTTAGTACCCCCACATGAGTCAGTTTGGACCTTCCTCTTGTGCGCTGTCAATGGGCAGGTTCCCAGAGCACAAGGTTGTGGGCACTTAGGTCAGGGTGACCTTGACAATATCCTGCCAGCTTCATTCTTCTTGCTGCTATCTTGTTTCCAACTGATGGTAGCTCCTCATACAGGTCTTTGTTTGTTGTGTGTGTACACCACTTGACATTAAGTACTTTCCTGAACATTCTGGTGTATGTTCAATCAATCAATCAATCAATCAATGCATCAGATTTATATAGCGCTTTATCATAGACACTCAAAGACGCTTTACAGAAATTAAGGGTCATCCACCACCTAGGATGGATGAAGCAGCCACAATACGGCGCCATCCCTTTTTAACCATTCACACACACATTCACACAAAGGGCCAATTTAGAGTCTCCAATTAACCTAACCTGCATGTTTTTGGCATGTGGGAGGAAACCGGAGAAATTCCGGGGTAAACCCACGCATACACGGGGAGAACATGCAAACTCCACACAGATCACTGTTGGTCGGGGGCTGGGATCGAACCCACAATCCCCCGGCCAAGGGTAAACTGTGCTGCCGCAGTGCTAACCACTGCGCCACCGTGCAGCCCAATGAATGTTGAATGTTCCATTCAAGATGTTGTTGTCCTGCTCTCTCATTGACTGACTCAGTATTTGACATGCTAAACATCTGGGTAGAGGCAGTGACAAGTCAGTGAACATCTCTGATCATGGGCAGCACAATGGTGTAGTAGTGAACACCATTACCTCACAGTGAGAAGGCCATTAGTTCAAGCCCACCAATTGCATGGGTCTTCTCTGGGTGCTTTGGTTTCCTCCCACATTCCAAAAACATGCAAGTTAGCTTAACTGGAGACTGTAAAGTGACTCTAGGTTTGAATGGTGAAGGGATTGGGACTGCACCATAGCTTCCTCATCAAGGTAGATGCCCTTGAATTTCCATCTGGGATTAATAAAGCATAACCATTTCCTCTATCGGTCAAAGCATGCAAATGCTATGGACCCCCAGCTGCTGAGGAGACCCCTAAGCCATATGGTGAAACTCAGTATCAGAAAGAGGAAATTCAATTTGCTAAGTATGTTTCCTACATTGAAATTGCCTATTATATTCCATCAGGGGTGGCGTGCATCTCAAACAATGTAGCAATGAAGGGTGGTCATCTCTGCTGCACCATACACACTAATAATGATGACAAAGATAAAAGTTACAAATATCCCAACAGAAACAGCTTTGGCATATACACAGCACTAACATACATTAAACTGACAGTCTGGGTGCTTGACTTTCTCACAGGGAGGCCACAGAACGTACGGGTTGGCAGCAACACTTCCAAGACCATCACACTGAGCACAGGGGCCCCACAAGGGTGCGTGTTCAGCCCGCTGCTCTTCACCCTGCTGACCCATGTGAACCAGCCTACAACACCAATCACATCATCAAATTTGCAGACGACACAATGGTGGTGGGCCTCATCATCAACAACTAAAAGACCAACTACAGAAATGAGGTGAGCCAACTTGTCCAGTGGCGTAAAGACAATAATCTCTTCCTGAACGTGGGAACGTGATTTAATTTGATTTAATTTAATTTAATTTAATTGATTTAATTTAATAAAAAACCAAGGATATTGTGGTCGACTTCAGGAGGGGACACACACAGCATCCCCCTCTGATCATCGATTGAGCAGCTGTGGAGAGGGTGAACAGCACCAAGTTCCTGGGGGTGCACATTTCTGAGGACCTCTCCTGGTCCAACAAGACTATATCACTGGCCAAGAAGGCTCAAACTTGCCTCTATTTCCTCTGCAAACTGAGGACAGCACAAGTTCCACCCCCCCCCCCCCCATCATGTGCTTATTCTACCAGGGCACCATTGAGAGCATCCTCACTAGCTGTATCACAATGTGGTGTGGAAGCTGCACCGCCTCCTGCCAGAAGACACTACAACGCACAGTGAAAGGTGCCAGCAAGATCATCGGTGCCTCTCTGCCCCCCCCCCCCCCCCCGACATCTACCTCACCTGCCTCACCCGCAGACCCATCAACATTGCAGGCAACACCTCACACTCCTCACACTCCCTCTTCAGCCCCCTTCCCTTGGGGAAAAGGTATCGGAGCCTCTGGGCCTACTCCACAAGACTGCTAAACAGCTTTGTTCACCAGGCCATCAGGACCCTGAACTCTGTCCACTTCCTCCCCCCCACCCCTGGACCGTAACGCACTCACCTGCACAATAATTACCTCAGTTGTTGACACAGAAAGACTGGCACACCAACAGTAATACATCTGCTACTGTATGTCTCTGCACCTTACTGCAACCATTTGCACAAATGCCATACCTGCTGCTATCTGTCTATTATTATGCCTTGGTGAAAATTCTTCTTCTTCTTTTAGATTTGATTGGTGGTTGGCAACCAGCTCACGGAGGCATACAGTAATCAGTTATCACTTAATGTGGTTTGTGTGTGTGTGATTGTGTCTGTCTGTCTGTTACCAGCTTTTCAGCTCACCCAGTAAAAATTAAGTCCAACTAAAGGCTTGTATCATTGTATGACCATATTTTCTCGACTTTTAATTTGCCAGAATTTTGAGATAAGGTTTTGTTTTCAAAATAAACACAAATTTAACTTACCTTCACGTCAATGAAGCCGGGGAAAAGGTATTGTAATAACCATGCCAGGCCACTAGAGGCGGCAGAGTGACTTTTTTTTTTACAGCACATGGACGACCTCCTGTCACAGTCGAGCTCTATCTGAGCGATAAATAGCGGTTATAAAATAGCGGTTACTGAAAAAAAAAACACATATTCAGACACTACACCATTTATTCATCACATTGATTGTTTTGACACTGGTTTTGCCATTTAGTTTTGCAGAGGAAGGACGAGGTATTTTCTTCCTGGAGTTTTCAGTTCACTAAAAACTACAAGACGCTATATTCCTCGCCTCAAAAACATTCACAGGGGTGGTTAGGTGACCGTGCTGATGCCTGTCCAAAATTAAGCAAACGTAAATAAAGTCTTTGACAAATGTTTGCGTTGTACTTATTTGTTTCTCATACAGTTACTCGGGGAGTAACAACTGTATGACTGTATTCAACAACTGTATGGCAACTGTTGCCATACAGTTGTTGAATACAGTCATACCCGTATGGGGACCACTTGGCTCCATTACTGTAATTTAACCTGTTTTCTATAGTTTTCTTTAAAGTTAAGCTGTTTTTTTTTTGTCTTAATACTAATGTCAATCATATAAAAACACCACAGTATGACATGCTTCATTCACTCACTTTAAAATGATTCACTTACTAAACCAAGCAATTTATTAAGATGAGGAGAAAAATGACATCTGTATTTTTTTTATATCTATCACAACTGTAACAATAATCACATTTTTATGCTGTTTTTTCTTTCCTCTTTGTCTCTCTGAGGTCCACGGTGGTGAACCTGAGGGTCAGCAGTCAGAGCAGCTGTGACGATAACAGGCTGGAAGCTAAATAAGAATATTATGTGTTTACTGTTTATACCAGAAACTGCTACTGTATTTCAATAAATTGTTTGGAAAAACTTCGTTTTTTGCAAGATTATTTCAGAAACTTTCAGTATTCATTACACATAAGTGTGAAACATTCCAAACCATTCTGATTTAATATTCATAATTATGCTTTTACTTTTGAAAATTTTGATATGTTTACCTGCTATTGCACACCATCGTGTAACTATACATGCATCCAATTAATAAAATCTTTTACTCCAGCATTTTTCTTTGCGCTCCTAATTTCATTCTTGTGCTTCTGTATTTTTATGCATTGGCGCAAAGGCAACGTAGGCATACCTAATCACTCCACGTGTCTGTGTCTGTCTGTCTGTCTGTTAGCAGCTTTTCAGCTCACCCGCTCAAAATCAACTGGAACTAAAGGCTTGTATCATTGTATCATCATATTTTCTTGACTTTCAATTTCCCTCAATTTCCAGATAAGGCTTTGTTTTCAAAATAAACACAAATTTAACTCACCTTTACCATCAATGCAGCTTCGAAAAAATGTATTGTAATAACTATGCCTGTCCACTAGAAGTGGCAGTGTGACTTTTTTACAGCCCCCCATGCTACCATGCCACAGGCACCGAGGCATCAGCACCTTGGTGCTTTCATTGCAAATTGCAATATTGATCATGTGCAGTCCAATCTGTCACTGTCTGCACCTACGCTACCACACTGAACTTGCAACTGCGAGTATTACTGCTCTACCTTTTCTGAATATAGGATTGCTGAGTTTTATTGTTTAGTTTTATTTGCACTATGGGATGTCTGGGTTTTATCTTTTACCGTTATTTGCACTACGGGTAGCATTACTGTACATAAACTGCTGTTCTTTTTCCAGCCTTATTCTTTTTTTTCCTTTTGTTTGTTTTTTTATATTGCACACACCACTGAAGAGAGAGAAGCGGCATTTCAATTCTCCTGTATGTATGTCCTATATGTATAGTAGTAGTAACAAATAAAATCTTTGAATCTTGAATCTAATCTATAGACTCCAACAGTAATTCTGCAATTAAAATGAGAATGTGGATGGAATACAAAATTATTTAGTGTATCATCAGACCTTTTTCCTGATCAAAAATGCATTGTATTAACATGCACCATAATACCAGTGCATGCCACCACACCGCTTTGAAATGACTCTTCACCTTCCAGCACAAAGTGAGCGCGCTGTCTCCTGGTAACTGGCATGACGCAAAGCATACAAAACAGACAATATGCTGACAGAAACTAACAAAAACACTAACGTACAGTGGGAAGTCTGGTGCAAAAGTCCGCTGATGACTGTGAAAATACGGCCCTATGGAGGTAAAATAAGTTCAGGCGAGGTACGACGAGCTGTGAAGTTGGAGAGTTTTATTTTCCTCCAACATCATGAGACACACTGTAGCGCTGTGCGCTGTGTTGTGCTGTGTGTGCTGTTGAAGCATGTATAGTAAGCTCTTTTATACATGTTATACAAAGAGAGAGAATGCGTGGCACATTTGCATATTGATATACATACAGTATCAGTCAATACATATCAATCGTGTGACCAACTGGCGCCCAGACTTCCTCTCCTTAATCCAGGGATGTATAACAATAGTCCATTGTTCTGATTGTCTCCTAGGGGCTCTCTGTCCTTATGCAAATTGTCCTCTGCTTCCTGCTGGCTAGCTGAGTGTGAAGACTGAATGTCCATGTAGATTGTGGTGGGTCACCACAGGGCTCCCCCCAGAACACTCAGCAGGGGTTGTGACCCAACCCCCCCGTCGTTTGGCTCCAGCTCCAGTAGAACTGTCAGAGGGCATGTCAGTCCGTGAGGGGGACGGGGGAGGGGTGGAAAAAAAGCAGTATGCTCCCCTCCAGGTTCCAGCATGTTGAACGGCCGTGGATCATGGGCGCACGGGCCAGTGTGTTTCGTGCGTAATGGAACAAGACGGCGATCGGCCAGCTTTAGGGAGTGAGGTGCGGGAAAAGCACTGTGGAGGAGGAGGGGGAGGGGAGTGGGAGTAAGTGAGTGCCGGCCTGGGACGTCAAAGGTGTCTGGGCCGTGCAAAAATTGCATGTGGATCCGCAATGGTGAGGGACTTTCCCGGTAAACCTGGCGGAGATCCACAGTGGCTGTGAGAAAAACATTTTATCTGACTCCTCTCGCAGCTCAATCCAGCGAGGATGTGGGGAAGGCGAGCGGCCAAATTCCCCGAGGATGCATAGCGGCTGTGAAACAACTGCAGCTGTGTGAAGGTGTGAGGCGGTTTGGCTTTTAGGTGTGGGAAGCAGCCCTGAAGTTATCGGGGAAAGCAATCGGCTAAATTCCCCTTGTGGGCCGTGGCTGCGAAACCCATACAAAGTCCTGTGTGCGGGCTGCACGTCTGCTCCAGGTGCGTGAACAGCCCTGAAGGTTCCGAGGGTGGCGATCAGCCGTTCTTCTCGAGCATGTGCAGTGGCGGAGGACGATGTATCAGTTTGTGGAACTGGTTTGTCTCTGTGCATGGTGTGCGCTTGGCACCGTGACCACATAACTGGCAGTTGCGCTGTCCTCATAATCCTGCGGTGTGCGTGCGGGGCTTCTGTGCACGGGAGGTCCGCTGTCCGGAGTTTAGTCAGAGTCGGGGAGCTTGGTGGAAATCAACGCAGTCGGCGTTGATGATTTCCCCATTCAGGCTGCTTCCTTCATTTGCTCATGTCGCCGTTCATGGTGCGTGTCCGTCCAAGCGCTGCACTCCGGAGCGCGAGCTCCGGTGAGGATGAAGAGGTTGCAGGTGTTCTCTGGTCCTCTGTGTCCACAGCGCGGTGAGAGGGAGCAGACGGTCATTCTCTCTCATCATGTCAACAGTGTGGAAGGAAGAGATCGACAAGGGGCGCACCATGACGTGTGCTGGGGCTTTCCCGGTCAGGGTCATCTCCGGGGTGTTGGCCTTGTGTTCCATTCTTCGTCAAGGGTCACCAGTGTGGAGGTAAAATAAGTTCAGGCGAGGTACGACGAGCTGTGAAGTTGGAGAGTTTTATTTTCCTCCAACATCATGAGAGCTGTGTGTGCTGTTGACGCGAATTGATGTATATCAATATGCATATCAGTCAATACATATCAATCACGTGACCAACTGGCGCCTGGACTTCCTCTCCTTAATCCGGGGATGTATAACAATAGTCCATTGTTCTGATTGTCACCTAGGGGCTCTTTGTCCATATGCAAACTGTCTTCTGCTTCCTGCCGGCTAGCTGAGCGTGAAGATTGAATGTCCATGTAGATCACAGGTGTCAAACTCATTCCATGGAGGGCCAAGACCCTGCAGGTTTTACCTCCACCCAGTGTCTTCAACAGGTAACTTCACTGAATTTCTTCCCACTGATTGCTGATCAGTGAAAACACCTGCTGAAGACACTGGGTAGAAGCAAAACATGTAGGGTCTTGGCCCTCCATGGAATGAGTTTGACACCCCTGATGTAGATTGTGGTGGGTCACCACAGCCCGATATTTTAAATGACTTGGTAGTCCAAATTTTGGTCATTGTACGACCAGTGAAAAAGACACATTACAAACTGTACATGTAATGCGCTTATATTCTCTCTCTCTCCTGCTCTGATGTGCACAGACCCTTTCTCTCTTTTCCTTTGTCCCTATATCTGAAATTTTATCACCTCACACTTGCTTTGTCTACCTTCACAAGAAGTGTGAGAACAGCAGTCACAGAACAGCTTGGACTTTATTTTATGGCTGGGGTGGGGGGTTGCTGGAACTTTCCTGTTGAGATGCGATATCTGTTCTTTCACGCGAATATTAACCGACTGCTAAACATACAGGGATATATCGGTGTCTGTATAACAACTGCACAAATCAGTTAAAAAAAAAGTGAAAAAAAAACCACTGGTATGCTGAATGGATCATAATGAGAACTTTCACCAAAACTATATGCATGACATGTCTGATCATGGACGTCTGAGTCATGCCAGAAAAGCACACGTCAATATTTATGCGTCATGTAGTTGTGTAACTTTTTTAAAACAAACTAGTAATGCAGCTTCACAGAAAAGGCAGTGCTTGAAACAAGGAAGGGTTTATAGAAAGTAGGGCTGTCCCAATCTGATCTCAAGTATTAGATCAAGAGCTCAATCAAGGCTTTTGAAACTTGACAATATATAGGGCAGTCTACACGTCTGGGTACTTCACGTGAACGCGCAAAGCAACTTGCTGAGAGTTGCGTCCCATCGTCGCGGACACGCGGAAATGGGGGGGGGGGGGGGCTGGCGCGCGACCGTGTGCGACAACGCGCATCTAAGGGAGTGACGCTGTAATGCCACCAAATCTAAAATATAACCCGACAGCCAGGCTTGTAAATGGGCTTTAAATTATGTTTATTCGCCAGACATTTTAGTGTTTCAAAGGGGGTTAGAAATCGCAGTGATCCAAGTCTACATAAAAACAGAACAAAATGACTATCGTGATTTTTTTTTTCCAGATTCTTTGAGACTCTTGGATTCTTTAGTACATCCACATGTTTCAAGTTTGAGGGTCAGTTTATTATGAATGTGTCAAGCTGGTGCAAACTTGTTTTTAAGCATAAATTATTTACATATTATTATTACATATGCATTATTTTTTGATCATTTTTTTTCAGTTAATGTTGTAATGATGTTCTAGTTACAGTTTTGATGATGATGGAAATTGTTTTTTCATGTATTGTTCATTGCTGAGTTAGCTTCCAATAAAATATGTTAATTCCAGCTGGTGTCTGAGTGTGTATTTATTCAACTAGATGGACTTCTTTGTAAGGGGGATTCGTCTTGGTGTGTGTGTGTGTGTGTGTGTGTGTGTGTGTGTGTGTGTGTGTGTGTGTGTGTGTGTGTGTTGGATGAGACTTTAAATTTATTATCATATTTTTCTCATTATCAACCACTTAGGTTTGTAAAAATTCTGGCATTATGGCGGCACATGGGGAAAGCATAATTGTGTAACATCTTAGACAAGAACAAAGAGCAGAGGTTCCCTGGTGAGATAACAGGGAGGTGTGAAGGATGAATGCAGTGTGACCTTTTGTGTGTTAGAAACTTCTAGAAGGATGGTAAAGGATTAAGGAAGTGAATGCAATGTGACCTTTTGTGTGTTAGAAGCTTCTGGAGGAATGCCATAGTATTTAAGAGAAGAGTCTTTGCTGAGATGTCATTCTGTCTGTGCTTCTTGTGTGAGATGTGTAATAAATCGCCTGAACCAAATCCGCCTCATTATTTACACGCTCCACAGCATATTATTATTACCTGTCAGTTTAATTTTCATGTAAGACGCCCAATAGCTTCACTTTTAATCATGAACCTACAAGATACAGTATGCATGCATGCATGCATTTATTTATGTGTTAATTGAACTGATTATGGCTGTGTAGTTGTGCATGTACATGTTGGACATATGCATATGTGATTTAACTAGTTGTGCATGTATATGTTGGACATATGCATATGTGATTTAACCTCACGATGAAGGAGCCGCAGAGTCTGAGACCCCTGCGACGCAGAGTCTGAGCCCCCTGCGGAGGACAGCGAGAGAAGACATAGGTGTGGACAGAAGACTTCCTGACCTCTGAGGCTCGAGAGGAGAGAGGGGGGAGTAATGTAAATAAAGGGATGATGAATGTGAGTAAAGGGATTATGATGGAGATGTGTGACCTCCCCTGCGAGGGAGATTCCTTTATGTGAGAATGTTTAAAGGTGAGGACTTTGGTGTGTTTCCTCCTCTTTGTTCGCTGCTCAAGAATGAGAGCAGACTGTGGGAATGATTGCTTGAAATAAACTTGAATTAAATGCAATTCAGTTTCGTTATTCAAGGCTCCCCACAATTGGTGACCGACGACGTTGAGAATGACCGGAGAAGGTCTCAGGGTCCCGGACTCACAGAGTTCAGTTCTGACGAGCGCAGTGGCCGTCAAGCTGCCTGATTTCTGGCAGGATAACCCATGGTCGTGGTTCCTGCAAGCGGAGTCGCAGTTCGCGCTCGTAGGAGTAACGGTGGATGACACTAAGTTCCACCATGTCATCGCTAAACTGGATAACAGCACAGCTCGGTGTGTGCAGAGCGTGGTGGAGCAGCCACCCGCGACCGGCAGGTACGACAAGCTGAAATCCACCCTCATTAAGTTTTTCACCCCCTCGGCCGAAGTGAGGGCGAGGAGGATCCTGTCTTTGCTAGACCAAGGAGGACACAGGCCGAGCGCCCTGATGGAGGAGATGATACAGCTGAGAGGGTCGGACAACGATGATTTCCTTTTCCAGTTCATCTTCCTCTCCACCCTCCCAACGCATGCGAGAAGCACGCTGGCCGGCAAGAAGTGTCACACCCTGGAGGAGTTCCGGGAGCTGGCCCAGGAAGCAGATGGGATTCTGGACGCCTGCGGCGGGCAAGCAACCACAGCGGCGACCCAAGACAGCGGGGAGCCAGAGGCGGCAGACCCAGGCTGGCCGACGACGGCGGCAGCACGGCCGCGACGAGGTGGAGCCAATGGTCCGGTGGCAGAGGCGCGGCCCCGACACAGCGGAGGAGAGGATCTCTGCTTTTACCATCGGAGGTTCGCTGATAGGGCACGCAGGTGTGTGCCGCCCTGCAACTTCAAGAGTTCGGGAAACGGCAAGACCGGGGGTTGCTAGCAGCTTCGACTCTCGGAGAAGGCAACAAGCTGCTCTACATCACGGATACGAGCTCTGGACGAGAGTTCCTCATAGACACCGGAGCCCAAGTGAGCTTCATCACCCCAACATACGCAAACCGGGTGGCTGGACCCCGCGGTAGCGGAGCTACGGCGGCAAATGGCTCGAGCATCAACACCTACGGGAAAAGGACCTTGCCTTTATGCTTACATGGCCGCACATATGAATGGACTTTTGTAATAGCGGCGGTGAGTTTCAACATGTTGGGCGCGGATTTTTTGTGCTCACACAATCTGTTAGTTGATCTTGCTAATAGACGGCTGGTAAATGCACTCTCTTTTTACTCTCTCCCCTGTGCAGCTCGAGTGTCCCCGCCACCAGTACAGACCCACGTCGCTACAGCAGGTGGTAAGTTTCACACACTCCTCACCCAATTTCCAGCGCTCACTGTGCCCACTTTTTCAGCGACAGTCGCGAAACACGGGGTGAAACATTTTATCCCTACATCTGGTCCTCCCGTGTTTGCAAAAGCTCGGCGCTTGGATGCAGTTAAGCTCGCCATTGCGCGCGAGGAGTTCACCAGCCTAGAGAGGCTGGGCATCGTTTGTAGGTCAAAAAGCCCGTGGGCTTCGCCGCTGCACATGGTACCGAAAGCCGATGGCTCCTGGAGACCGTGTGGTGATTACCGCAGGCTAAACAATGCTACGGCGCACGATCGTTATCCCATCCCGCACATGCAGGATTTTTCGGTGCACCTGGTGGGGGCGCGCATTTTTTCAAAGATTGATCTTGTTCGCGGCTATCACCAAGTCCCAGTCCAACCGGAGGACATTCCTAAAACAGCGGTAATAACCCCATTCGGACTTTTCGAATTTTTACGCATGCCGTTTGGTCTCAAAGGGGCGGCGCAAACGTTTCAGCAGATGATGGTTGCCGTGTTACGCGATCTCCCTTTCGTGTTTGTGTACCTCGACGACATTTTGGTCGCGAGTACTTCAGAGGACGAACACGAAACACACCTCACAGCAGTTTTTAGGAGGCTGGGAGGCACGGCTTAATAATTAACCCAACCAAGTGCCAGTTCGGCGTCGAGCAGATCGATTTTTTGGGTCACCGCGTCTCCCCAGAGGGAGCAGTTCCGTTACCAGAGAAAGTACGCGCGGTAGCGGATTTTCCCCGGCCACAAACGGTCAAATCACTGCAGGAATTCTTGGGGATGGTGAATTTTTATAACCGATTCCTGCCCCACGCAGCTCAAATCATGCAACCGTTATATGCCACGCTCAAAAAGCAAAAACCAACCCAGGCGGTCGAATGGTCCCCGGAGCGGGACCGCGCGTTCACAGAGGTTAAAAAAGCCTTGGCTGACGCCGCGCTCCTGGCCCACCCAGACCCGGCAGCGCGTATCGCGCTGACGACAGACGCTTCAGATTTAGCCATAGGGGCCATTATTGAGCAACAGGTTGCCAGGGTTTGGCAGCCGTTGGCTTTCTTTAGCAAATCCTTAAGCGCGGCTGAGCGAAAATACAGCACGTTCGACAGAGAACTGTTGGCGCTGCATTTGGCTATTCGTCATTTCCAGTTCTGGCTGGAAGGACGGTGCTTCACCGCTTATGTGGACCACAAGCCGCTCACATACGCCATGGCCAAAATTTCGGACCCGTGGTCAGGCAGGCAGCAGAGGCAGCTGGCCGCGATCTCGGAATTTACCACTGACATTAGGCATGTTGCGGGCAAATTCAATGTAGTAGCAGATTGTCTCTCGCACGCGGTCACGACTCCACCACGCGCAGAGGCAGAACGGGCCACTGCGGCGCGGTGGCGCGCGCAGCCCCGGTGCACGTGGGTATAGATTACGCAGCCATGGCAGCGGACCAGGGGGCGGACGCAGACGTGCGCGCGCTCCAGTCTGGACCAACAGGGTTAAGGCTGGAGAGCAAGTGTTTACAAACCGGTATGCCCCCCCTGATCTGCGACGTGTCGACGGGGCGCCCTCGTCCGGTGGTTCCGGCCGCGTGGCGCCGCCGTGTTTTTGACTCGGTCCACTCACTGGCGCACCCGGGGGTGCGCGCGTCGGTGAAAATGGTAGCGGAAAAGTTTGTTTGGCCGTGCCTGCGCAAGCACGTGAAGGAATGGGCAAAAACCTGCATTTCCTGTCAACGGGTCAAAATTCACAAGCACACAAGAGCCCCGTTAGAACCGTTTCGCATTCCAGCCAGAAGGTTCGACCACGTGCACGTCGACCTCGTGGGCCCCCTACCGGCATCACGGGGGTTCACGCATCTTTTGACAATGGTGGACTGAACCACACGTTGGCCAGAAGTGGTCCCGCTTGCGCCGACCACAGCCGCGGAGGTGGCTCGCGTTTTTTTAACGGCTTGGGTGGCGTGCTTTGGGGTTCCGTCGGACATCACGTCCGATAGAGGACCTCAATTCATCTCTGAGCTGTGGTCAGCGATGGCCAACGGCTTGGGAGCCAAAATTCACCGCACTACGGCTTACCACCCTCAGGCTAATGGTTTATGCAAGCGTTTTCATAGGTCTTTGAAGGCAGCACTCAGAGCGTCGCTCACGGATGCAGATTGGGTAAATAAACTACCATGGGTTTTATTAGGGTTGCGTTCTGCGCCCAAAGAGGACTTAGACGCCTCCCCAGCGGAGCTGGTATTCGCACAACCTCTTAGGCTGCCAGGCGAGTTTTTACCAGAGCACCCGGAGCCCCCACCTCTCCCTGCTCTGGGACCGTTAGTTGGCACGGGAGCAGACACGCTTCCGGGTCCGGTTCATCACGCTTTTCCATGAGTTTTCGTCCCTAAGGCTTTGAAAAATGCCGAGTTCGTTTTTGTCAGGCGCGAAGCCCTAAAAGCAACACTCAAACCACCTTACGAAGGGCCATTTCGAGTGCTGGAGGCAGGTGATAAGCAATTTGTGCTAGATTTTGGAGACAGAAAAGAGACAGTCAGTATTGACAGACTAAAACCTGCTTTTGTCATGAAGGACGGGTCTGTACCGGTCGCAGTGGCGCCTCGACGAGGCAGGCCCCCGCAGGGGGCAAATAATCACTCTCTCCCTCAGTCAACAGAGCCGGAGCAGAAAGGCGCCGCAGGCAAGGCAGGGCCAACTCACAGCAGATTCGGCAGACGGTTGAAGCCCAGGCGGCGCACAGACTGAATGTTGATGTTGATTATACAGTAGTCAGTAAGATGTTATTGAATTTTAGGGAATAGTCTGTTCTTCATCGTTTGGGGGGGGTTATATGGCTGTGTAGTTGTGCATGTACATGTTGGACATATGCATATGTGATTTAACTAGTTGTGCATGTATATGTTGGACATATGCATATGTGATTTAACCTCACGATGAAGGAGCCGCAGAGTCTGAGACCACTGCGACGCAGAGTCTGAGCCCCCTGCGGAGGACAGCGAGAGAAGACATAGGTGTGGACAGAAGACTTCCTGACCTCTGAGGCTCGAGAGGAGAGAGGGGGGAGTAATGTAAATAAAGGGATGATGAATGTGAGTAAAGGGATTATGATGGAGATGTGTGACCTCCCCTGCGAGGGAGATTCCTTTATGTGAGAATGTTTAAAGGTGAGGACTTTGGTGTGTTTCCTCCTCTTTGTTCGCTGCTCAAGAATAAGAGCAGACTGTGGGAATGATTGCTTGAAATAAACTTGAATTAAATGCAATTCAGTTTCGTTATTCAAGGCTCCCCACACTGAAGACATTTCTGACATTTTGCAGATGTAGCAGAACGGAGACTGTGTGCAGCTGTACACAGACAGGAAAACTTAACACACAAACATGAGACAACTGATATTTAATAAGCACTATAAAGTAAAAAGATTGGAATTATAATCAAAACTTACAATAGCTCAACCACAGTGTGATCTGACAAAATAAAAGTCAGCCTTCAGATCACTACTAAAAAAAAAAATCTGAGCCAGTATTCAGTATAGTACTTTTAGACATGTACTTTTAGAGGAAGTAAAGTCAAACATGCCAAGGAAAGAACCCCCCAAAAACTTACCTGAATTTGCCCTAGTGTAAAATTCTGTTGCAATCAGAATGAAATTATGATAATTGAAGCTAATAAATGTAGTAAATTTCTTCAATCATACTCTGTGCATTTCCCGGAAACTGCTAAAGCTGGAAAATGCCTCCATCCTAAAAGTCACCTTCTGTTGGTCCAAACATCAAACATTTTTTGCAGGAGAGTCAGGGCAGGACTGTGGAGATGACCCACCTTTGGGGCAGATGCATTTTCCTGCTTTTTTCCCCCCCAGAAATTACATATATTTTCCATCTCTACAGTGTAAAGACTGAAACCATTTAATTTCTCTATTTATTAGTATCATTCCTCTAACTGTAAGAAATATTTTATGCTCAGACAAGATTTGCATTGTAGCTAGCTTATTTCTGTGTTGGACTGATAGTGCTACATGTGTTATCTTCACTGTGTGCTGCTAAAATGTAACAAACTGTTAAAACCCTTTCACTTCTGGTTTTCCATAATTCTTTAGTATTCCAAAGTGCAGGTGTAGCTTTAAATAGGCTTGTGTGTTTTATGTCCTCTTTCTCCCTTCATATCCAACAATACCCTTTGTCAATGTCATGTGTCTTTGTTATGCACTTTCCTTCAGAATTTCAGCTATTAATACAAAAACAAATCCATATCAATTCTTCTGTCACACCCACAATTCTTTCTACATCAATTCAATTCATCTTTATTTATATAGCGCCATTTTACAACAACAGTCATCTCATAGCACTTTCAACTGTAGGGGGGACCCCCACAATTGCAGAAAGACCCCAGCAATCAGGCGATCCTGACATAATGTCTGGGCCAGGAAACACGCACGCAGGCTCAGGATAGATTTAACAGCTTTATTAAACAAGCAGGTGTGTCTGAATGGATGTATGCGGTATGTGTATGTGTTGGGGGTGAACGCCGATGCGCAGGAAGCAGAGCAGCGCGCCGTACAGCCGGACAACCTTGTGGGTACAGGTGGCTGGTGTTGGCAAGGGAGAAGCCCGGAAGACAGCGTCCTGCAGAGCCTGCGTTGATGGTGAGGATTGGTCAGCGATGACGGGGAAATCCGCCGCTGGGGAATCCATCCGTGCACAGGGGTGAAGACTTGGAGAAAGGTAAGGAATGCTTACGTGAGGTTGAAGTCTTGCTGGTGATCAGAGGTTGATACACGAGCTACAAAGTGCCGATGAGAACAGACGGCTCCAGACCGCAGCACTGGGCCGGGTGGGCTAAATAGCCCGCTGCTGACGAGGCGCAGGTGTGCGCGCAGCTGAGGCCGCTGATGAGTGGCGAGTCGTGACAGTACTCCCCCCCCAGCAGCGCCTCCTGGCGCTGGTTTGTCCGGGTGCGCCCGGTGGAACTCCGTGATGAGACTCCTGTCCAACACCAAAGAAGAGCGCACCCAGGACCTCCACTCAGGACTGAATCCCTCCCAGTCCACCAAGTACTGCAGCCCGCGACCTCGGCGCCGGGAGTCCATGATGGAGGCGACTCTCCAGGCCGGGTGGCCGTCGATCATCATAGGTGCGAGCGGCGCTGCGGGCGGGGGCAGAGGGGATCGGAGACAAAGGGCTTAATCTTGGACACGTGGAAGGTGGGACAAATGCGGAGGGAGGGGGGGCAGACGCACAGCCACCGGGTTAACAATTTTAGAAATGGTGAAGGGGCCAATGAAGCGTGGGGCCAACTTCCTCTTCTCAGCCTTAAGGTGGATATCCTGAGAGGCCAACCAGACCTGTTGACCCACCTGGTAGGCAGGGGCCGGTCTCCTGTGGTGATTCGCCGTAGTGCTGTTGCGCGCCACCGTGCATAAGAGCGCGTCGCGCGCCTTGGTCCACAGAGCCCGACACGTCTCAGGTGCGCTTGGATGGAAGGAACCGCCAGCTCTGCCTCCTGCTCCGGGAACAAAGGTGGATCATAGCCCAAGGACGCCTTGAAGGGGGACAGCCCTGTGGCAGAAGACCGAGCATTGTTGTGGGCGTACTCTACCCAAGCTAGGTGCGTGCTCCAGGAAGACGGGTGGGAGGAAGTGACACAGCGTAGGGCAGCTTCCAGCTCCTGGTTGGCCCATTCGCACTGCCCGTTGGATTGCGGGTGGTGACCAGAGGAGAGGCTAACTGTGGCCCCCAAGGCGTTGCAGAAACACTTCCACACCTCTGAGACAAACTGAGGCCCCCGATCCGAGACGACGTCCACCGGTATCCCGTGCAGCCTGACCACGTGCTGAACAAGAAGGTCCGCTGTCTCCCGTGCCATTGGAAGACCCCGAAGTGGCACAAAGTGGGCGGCCTTGGAGAATCGATCCACAATGGTCAAGACAGCATCATAGGTGTTAGAGGTCGGGAGACCGGTGACGAAGTCGAGGGCTATGTGAGACCAGGGCCTGCCAGGGATCGGCAGGGGCTGGAGCAGACCTGTGGGGGGAGAATTTCCTGACTTGCCGATGGCACACACAGGGCACGCCTGGACGTAGTTGGCGGCGTCCTTCTGGAGACCTGGCCACCAGAAGGAACGCTGGAGAAGGTCCACTAGCCGGGATACGCCAGAGTGGCAGGCGAGTTTGGAGGTGTGAACCCAATGGATGACCTCCCCCCGGGCAGAAGATGGAACGAACAGCCTTCCCTCCGGTCCGCCGCCAGGGTCCGGTTCGGTCTCCTGCGCCCTCCGGATCTTGTCCCTGATGGTCCAGGAAATTGCCCCCACCACACACGAGCTGGGCAGGATGGTATGACCCAGCTCCTCTGACGTCTCAGGTGCAAACTGCCTGGAGAGGGCATCGGGTAGGCCGTTCTTAGAGCTGGGGCGATAGGTAATGGTGAAGCGGAACCGGGCGAAGAACAAGGACCAGCGTGCCTGGCGGGCATTCAGACGTCTAGCAGATCGAAGGTACTCCAAGTTCTTATGGTCCGTCAGCACCACAAATGGTAATGCAGCCCCCTCCAGCCAGTGGCGCCACTCCTGCAGGGCGAGCTTGATGGCGAGAAGCTCCCTGTCCCCGACGTCATAATTCCGCTCGGCCGGAGACAAACGCAGTGAGAAGAAGGCGCAGGGTTGCTTGACCCTGTCGGTGGGTGATCGCTGGGATAGCACTGCCCCCACTCCCGTATCAGACGCGTCGACTTCCACCAGGCACTGCAGTGCGGGGTCGACCTGGGTCAGGACTCGGGAGGAGGAGAACTCCGTCTTCAACGCCTGGAATGCCGCAGCAACCTCTTCGGTCCAGCGGAAGGTGTTCTTGGGGGAAGTGAGACGGGTCAGCGGGGCAACGACGGCACCGAAGTTAGGCACAAAACGGCGGTAGAAATTGGCAAACCCAATAAATTGCTGGACCTGCTTCCTGGAGGTCGGCGTGGGCCATTCAACCACTGCTTTAACCTTCGTAGGGTCAGGTAGGACCTGGTTGTGTGAGATTACAAACCCTAAGAAGGAAGTGGTCTTGGCGTAAAACTCACACTTCTCAGCTTTGACGTACAGCCTATTCTCCAGCAGCCGCTGTAAGACCTGCCTCACATGCACCTGGTGTTCCTCCCGTGACCTGGAGAAGATGAGGATGTCATCCAGGTATACGAACACGAAGAGGCCGAGGAAATCATGCAGGACGTCATTGATCAGGCGTTGAAATACAGCAGGGGCATTGGTCAGACCAAAGGGCATCACCAGGTACTCAAAATGCCCACTAGGCTTTCTAAAGGCTGTCTTCCACTCATCCCCCTCCCTGATCCGGACGAGGTGGTATGCACTGCGAAGATCCAATTTGGTGAACCAGGTCGCCCCCTGCAGGGAGTGGAAGGCAGTGTCCATCAGAGGCAGGGTGTAACGGTCCTTCTCCGTGATGTCATTCAAGGCCCGGAAGTCGATACATGGGCGGAGTGACCCATCCTTCTTTGACACGAAGAAGAACCCTGCGCTGAGCGGAGACGAGGAGGGGCGGATGATACCAGCGTTGAGTGACTCCTTGATGTAACTATCCATCGCTTCCCGCTCCGGCACTGACAAGCTGTAGAGACGTCCGGACGGCAGGGGCACCCCCGGGGGGAGATTGATGGCGCAGTCGTAGGGCCGGTGAGGAGGAAGAGACATCGCCCTGGACTTGCTGAATATGAGGCCCAGATCATGGAACTCCGAGGGCACCAGAGTGAGATCCGGAGGCGCGACATCCTTAACCGGGGGAGGAGAAGACGGGGCGCAGGCTGCGGATTGTAAACAGGTGCCCATGCAGAAGGAACTCCAGGCGACGACTTTTCCTGTCTGCCAATCCAGCACAGGGTTGTGCAGATGCAACCAGGGGTACCCAAGGATGACAGGCGTCACAGAGGAGGACAGGACGTAAAGGGTGAGATCCTCTCAGTGGTTATCAGAGATTATGACAGGGACTGGTTGCGTGCGATGAGTCACTTGTCCGAGGGGCGCACAGGAAAGGGTGATCAGGCTGAGAGGAGCGGCCAGAGGGTGGCAGGGGATGCCCAGTTGGGTTGCCAGGCTCTTTTAAATGAAGCTCTGCTCTGCTCCTGAGTCCACCAGTGCATGTGTGAGATGCCCCGTGGCGTTGTGACAGAATCGGATGGGCAAGGATAGACTTGTGAGGGGATTTGACCGGTTAGAGTCCGCGAGGCCCCCTACAGTGACTCGCAGACCTCCCCGTTTGGCTTCTCCGGGCAATGCTCCACGGTGTGTTGATTTCCTCCGCAATACATGCAGAGGCCCAACTTCCGGCGGTGCTGTTTCTCCGCTAGGGGGAGCTTTGACTGACCAACCACCATCGCCTCCGATTCCTCGGAAGACTCCGGTGGAGGTAACGCCAGGGGGCGACTTTGAGGCGTGCGGACGGGGCCTCCACGCGAGCGGCAGCTAGACTTCCGTTCGGTTGACCGTTCACGCAGCCTGTTATCTAAACTAATGGTTGTGGAGATCAGCTCCGCAAGCGTCTCCGGAAGATCTCGACCGGCCAGCTCATCCCTCAGACCTGAGCTGAGGCTGCGGAGGAAGATGCCACAGAGGGCCGCCTCGTCCCAGCCTACCTCCTCGGCAGCGACCCGGAAGTCGATTGCGTAATCCGACACTGACCGGCTTCCCTGTTGGAGGCCAAGGAGCCGGTCAGTGAGGACACTATCACGCCGGGAGTGATCAAACACTTCGAGGAAGCTCTGCACGAACTGGCTGTAGGAGAGGTTGGCGTAACTGGGCTTCGCCATAACGGCGTAAGCCCAAGTTAGCGCTCGCCCCTCCAGAAGGTTTCCAATGTAGCCAATTCGGCTGTGGTCCGAGGGGAAATCCCCGGGAACGCGCAGAAACACTGACTCACACTGCATAATGAACCCCCGCGCTCCGCTGAGCTTTCTGCTGAAGCGAGCGGGGGTTGGGATTGGTGTGAGTTGAGTGGGCGTCCCTGTGGCAGACTGGCCGGGCACTGGAGCGGCGGGAGCAACCCCCCCCCCCCCACCGGCGAGCCGAGGGGAACGCCTGCTGGGGGTCCAAGCGGTCTAACCGGTGAGTTATGTTAACCAACTGGTTCAAAATTACCTGCTGTTGATGGGCTATTAAATCCACCCAAGCCTCGAGGGTGGAAAGACGGCGTGCGAGCCCGCTGTCTGCTGAGCCGCTCTGCTGGAGCCGTACTGACATAATGTCTGGCCCAGGAAACACGCACGCAGGCTCAGGATAGATTTAACAGCTTTATTCAACAAGCAGGTGTGTCTGAATGGATGTATGCGGTATGTGTATGTGTTGGGGGTGAACGCCGATGCGCAGGAAGCAGAGCAGCGCGCCGTACAGCCGGACAACCTTGTGGGTACAGGTGGCTGGCGTTGGCAAGGGAGAAGCCCGGAAGACAGCGTCCTGCAGAGCCTGCGTTGATGGTGAGGATTGGTCAGCGATGACGGGGAAATCCGCCGCCGGGGAATCCACCCGTGCACAGGGGTGAAGACTTGGAGAAAGGTAAGGAATGCTTATGTGAGGTTGAAGTCTTGCTGGTGATCAGAGGTTGATACACAAGCTACAAAGTGCCGATGAGAACAGATGGCTCCAGACCGCAGCACTGGGCCAGGTGGGCTAAATAGCCCGCTGCTGACGAGGCGCAGGTGTGCGCATAGCTGAGGCCGCTGATGAGCGGCGAGTCGTGACAGATCCCCTGTGAGCAAGTGCTTGGCGGCGGTGGAGAGGAGTGCGGTTAGGTCACACTAATATACAGTATAACACTGATCAACACCAAATTTATTGTCTAAGTTTTTTTTAGCTGATTTGGAACAATTTTGATGTGCTGAATCCAAAAATCACATTGGTTTTGCTCAATCAGGTCAACATTTTGAACTATGGCCACATGTTTTCTTACATTTTTGTAAACATGTAAGGGTATTTTCGTTTTATATGATGCAAAATTCTTTTTTATTTCTTGAAATTCTCTGAATTTTGAACAATGATGATGTAACATTCAATTTACATGTACTTACCTTTATCAGTGTCTACTATTCAATTTACAATACAACTGTACAACTGCTTATAACTTAACATAAAAACCTGACCTGATCGAGAGAAACGGATGTCATTTTCGGATTCAGAGGTGCAAAATTGTCTTAAATCAGTTGAAAAAAACACAGACAACTTACAAAAAAATATTTTTGTTATGTTGTATAATATAATACAGCATATATATTATTATAATATATTATAATATATAGTATATATAATATATAATTCATCACAAATATAATATGCCTTTCTATGTTTAATGACTTTCTTCTGATGACAAAATAGGATAATTTAAGTATAGCCTATTTATAAACTGACTTTCCCTCTATTGAAATGCTACATTTGACAGGATTAATTTGCACTTGCCAGAAATGGTGCCCACTGCTATCTTCACAGTGGAAAGACTGAAATGCATGAAATTTGCTACAGTTAACAGTATTCTTGCCCTGACTCTCCTGCAAAAAATGTTTTACGTTTGGACCAAAAGAAGGTGACCTTTAGGATGGAGGAATTTTCCGGCAGGAGTAGTTACCAAGAAATGCACAGAGTATGATTGAAGAAATTTACTACATTTATTTACCTCATGGATCGTCACCTTATCGTGGTGGGGGTTTGCATGCCCTAGTGATCCCAGGAGCTATGTTGACCATGGCAATTTGCCTCTGGTAGGGTCACCCAAGACAAACCGGTCCTGGGAGAAGGGCCAGACTAAGAACGATCCAACAGACTCTCATGATAAATATTAGAACAAGGATTCAGTGTACCCTGCCCGGTGTGGGGTTTCCGACTGGATCCGACACTGGCTGGATCAAGAATTTGATCCGGTGTGGCTCCGCTCTCCAGAGCTCTGACCAGGAGACTTTACGTTCCATTGCCTCCTCCCACCTGGTCCATGCCCCCTGCTGACGCATTCCAACTATCCTGCTGGTTCGTGTTTCCTCCACTTCCACCCTGATTTCATCCTGAACCAACTGACGTCTTTCCTTTCCCTGGACCTTGCTGTACTGAGGTCTTGGGTTGCTCCCAAGGCCTGCCCACCCTGCTGCAACTGTCCCCACCAACTCCTTGAACTTCAGCCGTGCCTCAGCCTGTTCAACAACTTCATGGGCTTTAAATTTCCTGCCCGTCTTCACCTGAATACCAGCCAGTGAGACTTTGATGTCACTAGAGTCTCTGTACAGCATCACTTCTCTTGCCCGGGAAACTATGAATTCCTCTGACAGACTACTGAATGGGAGTTGAAGCTTGTTGTTTCTCCCATATAAGGCAATGCTGCTGAGGCTGTAAGGCAGGCCCAACCATCTACGCAAGAAGTGGCCGATCTTCTTCTCAAAACCTTCAGCGGTGCTCAGTGGAACGTCATAGATAAGCAGAGGCCAGAGGAGTCGTGGTAGGATGCCATGCTGGTAAATCCAAGCCTTGAATTTTCCTGGCAACCCTGACTTGTCTATCTCTCCAAGCCAGGTTCCTAGTTGATTGCTGGTCTCTTGGAGAGTGGCTGTGTCCCTTAGTGTACTATTGAAAACCTTTCCCAGGCTCTCGACCGGCTTCTCAGTAATTGATGGAATCTGGACTCCTCTGATGAAAAATCTAAACTTATCAGAAACCTTTCCCTTCTTCACAACTAGGGCTCGGGACTTTGATGGTTTAAAGTCCATTCGTCCCCAGCTAATGAGACATTCAAGGCCTTGAAGGATCCACCTGCAGCCCAGGACTGATATTGTAGTCACCGTCAAATCATCCATAAATGCTCTAATAAGATAAGATAAGATAAGCCTTTATTAGTCCCACAATGGGGAAATTCCAGGATTGCAACAGCACAGGGACAGCAACACTCAGAGCAGCAATCAGAAGGCAAGAAAAAACAAGAGCAGCGAGTATACATATATATATATATATATATATATATATATATATATATACAGTACATATATACTGTATATACAGTATATATATATATATATATACCTGTATATATATATATATATATAGACAATGCGGAGCATTGTAGCTAGATGGGATAGATATATAAATATATAAACACAGTGCGGAGCATTATAGCTGGATGGAATAAATATATGAGTATATAAACACACAGTGCGGAGTATTGTAGCTAGATGGAATGAATATGTGAATATATAAACACACAGTGCGGAGCATTGTAGCTAGATGGAATAAATATGTAGATATATAAACACACACAGTACGGAGCATTGTAGCTAGATGGAATAAATATGTAAATATATAAACACACAGTGCGGAGCATTGTAGCTAGATGGAATGATATGTAGATATATAAACACACAGTGCGGAGCATTGTAGATAGATGGAATAAATATATGAATATATAAACACAGTGCGGAGCATTGTAGCTAGATGGAATAAATATGTAGATATATAAACACAGTGCGGAGCATTGTAGCTAGATGGAATAAATATGTAAATATATAAACACACACAGTGTGGAGCATTGTTGCTAGATGGAATAAATATAATAAACACACACAGTGTGGAGCATTGTAGCTAGATGGAATAAATATGTAAATATATAAACACAGTGCAGAGCATTGTAGCTAGATGGAATAAATATGTAAATATATAAACACACACAGCGTGGAGCATTGCTGCTAGATGGAATAAATATATAAACACACACAGTGCGGAGCATTGTAGCTAGATGGAATGAAACAGCACAACCGTCTACTTAGTTATCCTACATGGTATGATTATGTACCCATACATATTCTCACCCTCCATAGCGACCGGTATTTTCATAGTTGTATACCGGAGGGGACCATTGTGTAAGTCTATTGCGTCTTTTGCATTCAATACTATTGAATGCAACTAATGATGCAACTAACTGAGTTGTACAGTCTGACAGCCGTAGGTAGGAAGGACCTGCGAAACCTCTCAGTTGTGCACCTAGGATGATGTAGTCTGCTGCTAAATGAGCTCCTCAGTGCGTTCAGTATGTCCTGCATAGGGTGGAACTCGGACTCCAGCAGAGATGACAGTTTAGCCACCATCTTTCTCTCTCCCATCTCCTCCACTGGGTCAAGGCGCTGCCCCAGGACAGAGCTAGCTTTCTTGATCAGTTTGTTCAGTCTCTTCCTATCAGCTGCTGTAATGCCACTGCCCCAGCAGACCACTCCAAAAGTGATGGCTGATGCCACCACCGTGTCATAGAATGTCTTCAGCAGCGCCCCTTGTACACCAAAAGACCTGAGTCTCCTCAGTAGGAACAGCCTGCGCTGTCCCTTCTTGTAGAGTGCGTCAGTATTGTGTGACCAGTCTAGTTTATTGTTCAAATGAACACCCAGGTACTTATAGGATGTCACCATCTCGATGTCTGTTCCCTGTATATTTACTGGTGCTGTGAGGGGTTGTCCTTGCCTGCGGCAGTCCACCACCAGCTCCTTAGTTTTCCTCGCGTTGATCTGGAGGCAGTTTCAATGGCACCAGTCCACGAAGTCCTGGATAAGCCCTCTGTACTCAGCTTCATCTCCGTTGGAGATGAGGCCAATGATCTCAGAGTCGTCAGAGAACTTCTGTAGATGGCAGTGTGTTGTGTTGTGTGAGAAGTCCGCAGTATAAAGGGTGAACAGGAAGGGAGCCAAAACCCTGGGGTTTTGGGGTAATGGGGGGCTGTCGCACACCTGATCTAGTGAGTGGACCTCTGCACTCCACCTCTGCTGATTTTACAAGCATATTCATGGCCAGGGCAAATAAAATCACTGAGACAGTGAAGCCGGTAATGATTCCCTTCTCTAGCCGATGGAATGAGGATGACACTGTTCCAGAGGTAACTCTCAAGCTGAAGCAGTTATAGTAATCCAAGATTAGGTCTCTGATCTTGACTGGAATGTGATGCCGGACAAGTGAGATTTCCACCAGTTTATGGGGGATTGACCCATAAGCGTTTGCAAGGTCAAGCCACAGTACTGCCAGATTACCATTATCTTCTCGAGCTTCACAGATCAGTTGTGTGACAATTCCCATGTGTTCAATGCAGCCTGCTACTCTTGGAATTCCACCCTTCTGTACAGCTGTATCAATGTACCCATTCCCAAGAAGGAACTCTGTCATGCAATGAGCAATAATACTGAAGAAAATCTTTCCCTTGATGCTGAGGAGTGAGATGTTCTTGAACTGCTCAATGGTGGTTGAGTTCTCCTCCTTGGGAATCCAAACACCCTCTGCGAAGCTCCATTGCTGTGCTACTCTTCCCCTTCTCCAGATAACCTTGAATATTTTCCATAGTCTCTGTAGAAGTCTTGGGCACCTCTTGTAGACCACATAGGGTACTCCACTGGGGCTTGGTTCAGAGCTAGTTCAAGCTGCCTTGACGACCTCCTCGGTCTCACTCAACGATGGCTCCTTAAGGTTAAATGTTATGGTTGGTTCTGGCGGGGCTATCAAGTTACTACATGGACCAAGATCATGCTGTCTTTCAGCGTCACTATAGCTGGCCCTGAGGTAACTGTCAACCTCTTCCTGAGTGAAGGAAAGTTGCCCACTGTGCTTTTGTCCAAGGATTTTCCTAATGAATCCATATGGATTTGCAATAAATGATACACGCTTTCTTGCTCTCTCCTTCCCTCTCCTTCTGTGCCATTCAGCTCGACGGAGGTTAGTGATCTTTTTCTCGTGATGTTACGGAGCTCTACCAACCCAACCTTTTCCTCCTCACTTGCCTTCTTAAACTGACGTCTGAGCACATGGAGCTCTTGCCGGAACCGGCTTATCTTTCCCTTATGTCGATTTGGTCCACCTGGTTTGACCATTAAGCACCGCTCCTTAATTCCAAATCTCTCGACTGCGATATTGATGATTATGGTGCACATCAACTGCAAGCAGTGCGGTGGCAGAGTGGTTAGCACTACGGCAGCAAAGCAACTCACCCTTGGCCAGGGGATCCTGGGTTCGATCCCAGCCCCCGACCAACAGTGATCTGTGTGGAGTTTGCATGTTCTCCCCGTGTCTGCATGGGTTTACTCCGGGATTTCTCCGGTTTCCTCCCACATGCCAAAAACATGCAAGCTGGCATCAAAACTGGGGAGTCTAAATTGTCCTTAGGTATGACCGTGAGAGTGAATGGTTGTCTGTCTCTCTGTGTTGGCCCTGCGATGGACTGGCGATCTGTCCAGGGTGTACCCTGCCTCTCGCCCAAAGATGCTGGGATAGGCTCCAGCCCCCCTGTTACCCGAAAAGGATTAAGCGGTAGAAAATGAATGAATGAATGAATTAATTAATTAATTAACTGCAACCTCCAGTCAGCATCCCCTCTGGATGAGGCTTCGAGAATCAAATCCACATCTTCATCAAATTGGTGCCACTCCTTCTTCTTGTTGGTGGTAGGCCACTTAATCTGTTGGTGTTCTGAATGCCTGATTTGAGGAAGGCTTTGTGGAGCATGGAGGGACTGGGCACTGTGGGGTGATTCCGGGCCGGGCTCCTCCTGCGTCTCACAAGGTGTAAGATCTGTGCGTTGCACCACTTGCCACTTGGGCACTTCATTTTGGCCTGGTGGATCTTCAGGCCATGCAGGTTTTTGTAGACTTTGCCACATTTACACACTGCACTCTTAATCGTTTGTCCGTAACTTTGTGTCAATGCCTGTGCATCTGTCCTGGTGGGGTGCTCATTCTCCCCCCCCTCTCAGGCACCCCTGGGGGTATATCTTCTTTGAGCTTTCCGTAGCTGATTATGGGTGCTTCCCTCATGGGAGCTGCAGTTTGAGGAGCTAACCCTCCCTGCCCCAGTTACTGTCTTTCCAGTTGTCAGCTGTCTCTCCAGCTGTTGCCACTCTTTCATGGTAGTCATCTGGCCTGTTCCCAGAAGACACTGTCGAGAATTGATATGGATTTATTTTTAATCATTTTTCTCAGTTTAATTTTCTTACATGAAAATTAAACTGACGGGTAATAATAATATGCTAGAATTTTTACAAACCTACGTGGCTGATAATGAGAAAAATATACCCCTAGTACACAGACAACCTCCAGTTACGCGCACGGTGAAGTTATGGTCTGAGGAGGCAATGGACGCTCTAAAGGACTGTTTTGAAACCACTGCCTGGGAGCAGCTCTGCGGTCCACATGGTGAGGACATCAATGGCCTCACTCACACCATCACGGACTACATCAACTTCTGTGTGGACAACACCGTACCCACCAAGACCATACGGTGTTGCTCGAACAACAAACCCTGGATCAACCCTGAGATTAAAACACTTCTGAGAGAGAAGAAGAGGATCTTCAGGTCGGGGAACAAGGAGATGCTGAAGTCCGTACAGAGGGAGCTGAGGAGGAAGATCAGAGAAGACAAGGACAGCTTCAGGAAGGAGATGGAGGACAAGCTGTAACAGAGCGACATCGGCGGGGTCTGGAGAAACCTCAAAACCATCTCTGGGCTCCAGAATACCTCCTCCCAGGCCACGGGGGGCAGGGAGTGGGCGAACAATCTGAATCTGTTTTTTAATAGGTTTGACCAACCGCCCTCCCCCCCCGACTGCACACCAACCACTGCTGCCTCTAAAGTCATCAAGACCTGCTGTCCACACCCCACTCCACCAACACCCCCCCCCACTCCCAGCACACAGCCCCCCAACCTGACCCTCACTAAGACCCAAGTGAGAACGGAGTTGAGGAAGATCAAGGCGAGGAAGACCTCGGGACCGGACGGCATCAGCGCGAAGCTCCTCAAGTCCTGTGCAGACCAGTTGTGTGGGATTGGGGAGCACATCTTCAACCTGAGCCTGAAGCTGGGGAGGGTACCACAGTTGTGGAAAACATCTTGTGTGGTACCTGTACCAAAGACTTCCCACCCCAAAGACCTGAACAGCTACAGACCAGTGGCCCTGACATTTCACATGATGAAGACCCTAGAGAGACTGCTCCTTGCTCACCTTCGCCCCATGGTGGGACCAGCGATGGATCCACTCCAGTTTGCCTCCCAGCATGGCATTGGGGTGGAGGATGCAGTGATCTTCCTCCTTCACCGTTCCCTGTCCCACCTGGAGAAGCCCGGGAATGCGGTGAGGATCATGTTCTTTGACTTCTCCAGTGCTTTCAACACCATCCAACCGATGATCCTGAAGGACAAGCTGCTGTGCGCAGGGGTAGACCAGTACCTGTCATCATGGATCCTGGACTACCTCACTAACCGGCCACAGTTTGTGAGAACCCAGTATTGTGTGTCCAACACGATCATCGGTAGCACGGGGGCCCCCCAGGGAACTGTTTTGGCTCCCTTCCTGTTCACCCTTTATACTGTGGACTTCTCACACAACACAACACACTGCCATCTACAGAAGTTCTCTGACGACTCTGTGATCGTCGGCCTCATCTCCAACGGAGATGAAGCTGAGTACAGAGGACTTATCCAGGACTTCGTGGACTGGTGCCATCAGAACTGCCTCCAGATCAACGCGAGGAAAACTAAGGAGCTGGTGGTGAATTGCCGCAGGCAAGGACAACCCCTCACAGCACCAGTAAACATCCAGGGAACAGACATTGAGATGGTGACATCCTACAAGTACCTGGGTGTTCATCTGAACAATAAACTAGACTGGTCACACAATACCGACACACTCTACAAGAAGGGACAGTGCAGGCTGTTCCTACTGAGGAGACTCAGGTCTTTTGGTGTACAAGGGGTGCTCTTAAAGACATTCTACGACACGGTGGTGGCATCAGCCATCACTTTTGGAGTGGTCTGCTGGGGCAACGGCATTACAGCAGCTGATAGGAAGAGACTGAACAAACTAATCAAGAAAGCTAACTCTGTCCTGGGGCAACGCCTTGACCCAGTGGAGGAGACAGGGGAGAGAAAGATGGTGGCTAAACTGTCATCTCTGCTGGAGTCCGAGTCCCACCCCATGCAGGGCATACTGAACGCACTGAGGAGCTCATTTAGCACTAGACTACATCATCCTAGGTGCGCGACTGAGAGGTTTCGCAGGTCCTTCCTACCTACGGCTGTCAGACTGTATAACCTAGGCAGGGCTGCTTGCAGAGGTAGCAAAAAAACGTGACGACCTAATAGTATTGAATGCAAAAGATGCAACAGACTTACACAAATGGTCCCCTCCAGCATACAACTAGGACAATATCAGTCGCTATGGAGGGTGACAATATGTATGGGTCCATATTTATACCATGTAGGGTAACTAAATAGATGGTTATGCTGTTTATTCCATCGAGCTACAATGCTCCGCACTATGTGTATATATATTTATATATTTATGTGTACATGTGTACAGTGGGGCAAAAAAGTATTTAGTCAGCCACCAATTGTGCAAGTTCTCCCACTTAAAAGATGAGAGAGGTCTCCAATTTTCATCATAGGTATACCTCAACTATGAGAGACAAAATGAGAAAAAAAAAAATCCAGAAAATCACATTGAAGGATTTTTAATGAATTAATTGGTAAATTCCTTGGTAAAATAAGTATTTGGTCACCTACAAACAAGCAAGATTTCTGGCTCTCACAGACATGTAACTTCGTCTTTAAGGGGCTCCTCTGTCCTCCACTCGTTACCTGTAATAATGGCACCTGTTTGAACTCATTACCAGTATAAAAGACACCTGTCCACAACCTCAAACAGTCAGACTCCAAACTCCACTATGGCCAAGACCAAAGAGCTGTCAAAGGACACCAGAAACAAAATTGTAGACCTGCACAAGGCTGGGAAGACTGAATCTGCAATAGGTAAGCAGCTTGGTGTGAAGAAATCAACTGTGGGAGCAATTATTAGAAAATGGAAGTCATAGAAGACCACTGATAATCTCCCTCAATCTGGGGCTCCACGCAAGATCTCACCCCGTGGGGTCAAAATTATCACGAGAACGGTGAGCAAAAATCCCAGAACCACACGGGGGGGACCTAGTGAATGACCTGCAGAAAGCTGGGACCAAAGTAACAAAGGCTACCATCAGTAACACACTACGCCGCCAGGGACTCAAATCCTGCAGTGCCAGACGTGTCCCCCTGCTTAAGCCAGTACATGTCCAGGCCCGTCTGAAGTTTGCTAGAGAGCATTTGGATGATCCAGAAGAGGACTGGGAGAATGTCATATGGTCAGATGAAACCAAAATAGAACTTTTTGGTAAAAACTCAACTTGTCGTGTTTGGAGGAGAAAGAACACCATACCTACTGTGAAGCATGGGGGTGGAAACATCATGCTTTGGGGCTGTTTTTCTGCAAAGGGACCAGGACAACTGATCCTTGTAAAGGAAAGAATGAATGGGGCCATGTATCGTGAGATTTTGAGTGAAAACCTCCTTCCATCAGCAAGGGCATTGAAGATGAAACGTGGCTGGGTCTTTCAGCATGACAATGATCACAAACACACCGCCCGGGCAATGAAGGAGTGGCTTCGTAAGAAGCATTTCAAGGTCCTGGAGTGGCCTAGCCAGTCTCCAGATCTCAACCCCATAGAAAATCTTTGGAGGGAGTTGAAAGTCCGTGTTGCCCAGCGAAAGCCCCAAAACATCATTACTCTAGAGGAGATCTGCATGGAGGAATGGGCCAAAATACCAGCAACAGTGTGTGAAAACCTTGTGAAGACTTACAGAAAACGTTTGACCTTTGTCATTGCCAACAAAGGGTATATAACAAAGTATTGAGATGAACTTTTGTTATTGACCAAATACTTATTTTACCGAGGAATTTACCAATTAATTCATTAAAAATCCTTCGTTGTGATTTTCTGGATTTTTTTTTCCTCATTTTGTCTCTCATAGTTGAGGTATACCTGTGATGAAAACTGGAGACCTCTCTCATCTTTTAAGTGGGAGAACTTGCACAATTGGTGGCTGACTAAATACTTTTTTGCCCCACTGTATATACACTGCTCTTATTTTCTTATCTTCTAAATTATTGCTCTGAGTGTTGCTATCCCTGTGCTGTTGCAATCTTGGAATTTCCCCATTGTTGGACTAATAAAGGCTTATCTTATCTTATCTTAAATATGATAATAAATTCAAAGTCTCATCCAACACGCACGCACATCAAGACGAATCCCCCTTACAAAGAAGTTCATCGAATTGTATAAATACACACTCAGACACCAGCTGGAATTAACACATTTTATTGGAAAGCTAACTCAGCAATGAACAATACATGAAAAACAATTTCCGTCATCATCAAAATTGTAACTAGAACATCATTACAACATTAACTGAAAATAAATGATCAAATAATCGTTGTCAGCCTCCGTCGGTCTATGATGACCATGGAAGAGAATCCTAAACGTCTACTCTGCTGGGACAGCACCGCCTGTGGCTGAACAGGCTGATACGCGAATGGCAGTCCCTGTCACACAGGTCGCACTTGTGGGTGGTCTCCGTGCTGCTGGGTCTGTGGCGGTTCTTCCTGCGGGTCCTTTTTTCATCTGCTGCAGCAGTCAGTCTTTCTTCACCCGCCTTGAGCTGTCTGGTCAGGGTGCCTCTCCATTTGGAGCGGTCCGTTGCAAGGTCCTCCCAGCGCGTACTTTGGTTCTGGCTTTCAGGTGGGCGAGGTTGAAAAGCCTGCCGTCAGATCTTGTGTGCAGATAGATTCCCTCTGTTGCTGTGCTGAAGGCATGCCTCAGGAGCATAGCAAAGAAAATCCCAAAGAGGGTTGGCGCAAGTACACAGCCCTGTTTCACTCCGCTGCATATGTTGAATGGCTCTGAGACGTTGCCGTCGTGCTGCACTATCCCCTGCATGTTGGTGTGAAACGATTCGATGAGGCTTTGCAACTTTGGTGGGCATCCTATCTTTGGCAGGATCTTGAAAAGGCCCTCTCTGCTGACCAGATCGAACGCTTTGGTGAGGTCGATGAAGGCGACGTACAGGGGCATGTTCTGCTCTCTGCATTTCTCCTGGAGTTGGCGGATGGAGAATATCATATCTACCGTTGATCACTCAGCGCGGAAGCCACACTGAGACTCGGGGTGGACACGTTCGGCAAGCTTCTGTAGACGAACGAGAACAACTCGTGCATAGACTTTGCCAACAATGCTGAGGAGGGAGATGCCCCTGTAGTTGTTGCAGTCGCTTCTCTCCCCTTTGTTTTTGTAGAGGGTGATGATCTTGGCGTCCCTCATGTCCTGTGGTACGGCATCTTCCTTCCAGCACTGGCAGAGGACGTCATGTAATGGCAGCAGTAGGGCGGTCTTGCAGTGCTTGATCAGGTCGGGGGGTATGCCGTCGTTGCCGGGTGCCTTGCCAGCGGCCAAGCTATCAATGGCCTTGCTGAGTTTGTCAATGGTTGGCTTGGCGTCAAGTTCATACATGGATGGCAGGTAGTCGATGGCATCAAGGGCTGACGGTGTCATGGTGTTCTGTCTGGAGTAGAGGTCGGAGTAGTGTTCCACCCATCTCTCCATCTGCTTGTTCTTTTCTGTGATAATCTCCCCAGTGGAGGATTTGAGGGGGGCCGTCTTGCTCTGAGCCGGACCAAGTGCTTTCTTGATGTCATCGTACATACCACGGATGTTCCCTGTTATGGCAGCGGTTTGAATGTCTTGGCTGAGCTGAGTCCAGTACTCATTGGCACAGCGCCGAGCAGTCTGCTGAACTTTGCTTCTCGCAGCCCTGAGAATCTGGAGAGTCTTCTCGTTTGGGTACTTCTTGTACTCAGCAAGTGCTGAGCGCTTGGCTTCAATGACAGGGGTCATCCCGGTCAACTTGGCATCAAACCAGTCCTATGACTTCAAGGTCTTCCTCCCAAAGGTAGCCAAGGCTGTGCACTGGATGGTGTTTTGCAGCTCTTCCCACTTCTGCTTTGCAGATTCTCCTTCTTGTGGTACACCAAGTTCCTTCTCAAAGGTGGAGGCAAACTGCTCAACAAGTTCTGGTTGGACCATCTTGCTGGTGTCAATCCGTTCCTTTCCAGGCTGTCTAGCACGATGGAATTTCTTCAGCTGCAGCTTGACCTTGCAACATACCAATGAATGGTCTGTGTCGCAATCTGCACTCTGGAACGAACGGGTAATTAGCACATTCTTCAGTGAGGTGCGCCTGGTCAGGATCAAGTCCAGCTGGTGCCAGTGCTTTGAGCGCGGATGTCGCCAGGAAACCTTGTGTTGGGGCTTGGTCTTGAAGAACGAGTTTGTGATGCACAGATCGTGATATGTACAGAACTCAAGCAGCTGCTGTCCGTTGTCATTCATTCTGCCCATGCCAAATGGTCCAAGACAGGAGGGCCAGGAGTCGTGGTCAGCACCCACTCTGGCATTGAAGTCTCCAAGGAGAATGAGTTGTTCAGAGTTGGGGATGATCCTGACAGTTGTTGCGAGATTCTCGTAGAACTCGTCTTTTGCCTCTAGTGTGGCTGTCAGTGTTGGGGCATACACACTGACGAGGGTGACTGGGCCTTGAGTGGTATTGAGGCGGAGGGTGAGGAGTCGTGCAGAGCCATTGCTGCCCGGTTCCACCATCTTCAGCAAGGTGTTCTTCACTGCGAAGCCCATTCCGTGTTCCCTGTGTTCGTCACTGCCCTTTCCCTGCCAGTAGAACGTGTAGTCCTTCTCTCTCAGTGTGCCTACGTCAGCCAACCGTGTTTCCTGGAGAGTGGCGATATCTACTCCCAGTCTCTTCAGCTCATTATTGATGATGGCAGTCTTCCTGGTGTCGTTGATGTCCTTGAGGTTAGCAGCGACTCCTGTCATCATAGTGCGGACGTTCCAAGTTCCCAGTTTTAGAGTTGGTCTCTTTTGTTTCTTTGTCTTGCCTGGTGCGAAGGTTCTCAGCCTGCTGTTCGGACTTCTCCTCATCCCCATGCACCCAATGAGGAAAGCAAGCTGTGGCGGGACAACACCTTATTGGCTGGGGGCTGCCCAGCTTGAGGTGGGCGGTAGCTGTCCAGTGAGATCCGATGATCCCTCCCACCGTCAGGAACAACTCCTGGCGCCGCGCTCTACGCCAATTGAGCGGTGGCTTATAACCGGTAACTGCCATTCCCCATGTTTTGTCTATGCCAAAGGCGAAGCTGGAGTGTCTTCTCCAGTGATCCGGTGTTCTACCTTCCAGCGTTGGGCGTTGGTAGGATTCAAGCCTGGGCAGGAAGATATGGAGGACAAGATGTTACCCATGCAGCATGTCCCCCCTCTCCACGTCACTGATGAATCCAAAGGAACAGCAGGGCTGCTACAGTTTGGCACCAGCGCCGTCGCAGGAGCTGCCAGAACGATGTTGAGCACAACAGAGAACTGCCTTAGGGGCTCCGACTCCGGATTTTTCCTCAGGGTTGACTCCCGAAGCCTTTTCCGTGACCGGGTGTGCCGCAAGGCAGCGGAGGTTTGAAATCAGGGTTTACCTTCCCCAAGATGGGCTACCTTCCCAAGTTGACGAGCCACCATCTACCCGAAGCATCTGGTTTTAAGGCGCCAGAGATCCGCCCTCGCCCCTTCTATTAGTAAAAGCAGTTCCGCCGGGCTTAGAGACTAAACCACACGGGCAGGCTAGGAGTTGGACTTAGTTGTCAGAGGCTTTTCGAGACGCATGCCGTAAGGAGCATTTTATGAGCACTGGGAGCTTAACCCCTGTGCCGCTCCTGGCTATGACAACCTTGGAACCGATCAAATAATAATGCATATGTAATAATAATAAGTAAATAAATTATGCTCAAAACAGCATCACTCCCTTAGATGCGAGTGATACAGCCTACAGGTGCATTACTGCCACATACTTTACTTTTTTATCACTCTATATCTGCCACACACTCTATATATGTCTGTCTGTCTGTTTTTCCTCGTAAGATTCTTCTTCTTCTCTCGGTTACTGGCGGATAGTAAACAACTGAAAGGTGCATACCGCCACCTACCGTACAAGAGTGTGTAACATTATGTCATCTGAGCCCGACCCCTAAATTCTTTGACTTAATCCTGTGTTATTTAAAAAAGAGAAAAGAGCCCTTCTCGTGATTCTTATTGCCTCTCCACTTCCATCTGTTCCCAGAATCCCAGTTAAGTCCCATTCCCTACCGGCCTCTCGAACTTCATTTTCCATTATCTGTCTTTCATTTCCGTATTTGTGACAGTGTAGTAAGATGTGCTCGACATTTTCTTTTATTCCACATTCTCTACATTTGTCACTTTCGCTTTTCCCCATGGTGAACTAAGTGCCGTTTAAACCTGTGTGATCCAGTCTGAGTCTTGCCATAATGATGTCTTCCCTGCTTTGGCTATGTAATTCTTTATTGCAATAGATTTTTGTATTCTGTAATACGATCTACCATTATGATCTTCATCCCATCTTTTTTTGCCATAGCTCAGTTCCCTTTTTCTTGATTACTGCTTTCCCTTCACCTTTTCCAAGAGACAATGGTATAGTTATCTCTTTTCCAAGAGCACTTTTTGCTAATTTGTCTGCACAGTCATTCCCTTTCAACCCTTCATGTGTAGGAACCCAACAAAACTGAACTTCTCCACCCCCCACCCCACCCCCACCCCGTGTACCCTAAATAAACTGTGATATAGGTCAATCACCAAGTCTTCCCTTGTAGTTTTTAGTGTCTGTATGGTTTTTAACGCTGCAAGTGAATCCGTGCACACCACCCGGTCCGGTCTGATCTCCTCCACCCACTGCAAAACAATAATTATTGCCACCATCTCTGCTGTAAAGACGGATATATTGTTGGAGAGTCTTTTTGCAATGGTCACTTTAAACTCTGGGATGTATACTCCAACTCCAACAGTGCCCTCTTTGTTCTTTGAACCGTCAGTATAGAGCTGTAAGAAGTTATTGTAATTGTTCCTGAGGTAAATGCTTGTTTTAACACCAACTTCATTCATATGCCAATCCTTTTAACTCATTAGCAGACTAGCATCTACTTCTATTCCCAGAAACAGCCAAGGGGGAAGATTACTCACTGGACTGGTGTTAGCTATATCAATAGTGTGTAGCCCATACATTCCGGCTTTTCATTCAGTTGTCCACCCAAACCCGTGTCCCTGGAAATTACAGTATTCCCAGCAGTCTTGTAGTGTTGTTTTTGAAACATTCGCTTCGTCACCTCCTTTCAGCTTGACCCAGTATGATAATGCAACTTTATCGCTTCTCAAATCCGTTGACATTTCTCCTGCTTCCATTAAAACCACATTGTTTGGTGTTGTTTTGACGGCTCCAATGCACAGGCGAAGCGCTCTATGCTGCATTCTATTTTTTCCAGAGTCGTCTTTGCCGCTGCTCCATAAATCATGCATTCATAGTCTATTGTCGATCACATTAGTGCTCTGTAAATGTCAATTAATGCCTGTTTATATGTACCCCATTCGTGTCCAGCTACAGCTTTTATGAGAATAATGACTTTTTTGCACTTTGTCTCCAGATTTTCAACATGAACTCTCCATGTGTATGCACTATCAAACCACAATCCTAGATATCTGAACTCATTGACTTTCTCTATTGGTTGATTATATAATGCTAACCACTGTGGCAACACAGCAACTCACCCTTGGCCATGGGATCCTGAGTTCAATCCCAGCCCTTGACCAACAGTGATCTGTTTGGAGTTTGCATGTTCTCCCCGTGTCTGCGTGAGTTTACTCCAGGATTTCTCCGGTTTCCTCCCACAGGCCAAAAACATGCAGGTTAGGTTAACTGGAGACTCTAAAGTGGCCCTAGGTGTGAATGTGTGTTAATGGTGAAGGGATATCGCCGTACCGTGGCTGCTTCATCCATCCAGGTGGATGCCCTGAATTTCTTCTCTGGGGATCAATAAAGTATACAAAAAATATATAGTTAATGGTTCTGTGACGTATGTGAGGTTCACATAAAGAAAGGGAGCAGATGGCTGCGACACAACAGGCTTTATTAAAACACCACAAGGAACACAGACAGGAGGGGAGGTCATTCTCACCGACCTCCGTTTATATCAGGGTTACACAACACAGAATCACTCCTGCTCTAATTCTACCTATGAATGAATGAATGAATCTTTATTCGGATAGATTAAAAGTAACGATTAAAAAAAAGAAAAGAAACATAACAATATAACAAAGTGGGAAAAAAATCCAACAAGGTCAAATTAAACAATAACTCCTCTGATTATACGTACAGTTCAACATAAGTTATCCGAAATGGGTGATGGCTGAAGCCGCAGCTTATATTGCCTACATATTCCATCCAAAAATCCAAAAGAAAAACAAAACGAGCGATTACAATTCAGAACAAAGCTAAGACAAAACATGACAAAAAAAACTAAGCAACAACACAACACAGACTGAATATGACAATCCTTATGTGATTTTACATGTCATCTTTGTATATATGTTTGGAGTATTTCTTCCTTTAGTTTTTGTTTAAATTGTCCAAGCGTTGTACATGATTTTAATTCAGGTCCAAAAGTGTTCCATAATCTGACTCCTTGCACTGAAATACAGTGTTGCTTGGTGGTAGTTCTCACTGAGGGTTTTTGAAATATACATGTTCCTCTGAAATTATATTGTTTCTCCCTTATTTGGAACATCTTTTGGATATTTGCGGGCACTGATAGATTCTTTACTTTAAACATAATTACTGCAGTTTTAAAGTCAACCAGATCTTTCAACTTGAGAGCTTTTAATTTAAGGAAAAGTGGGTTTGTTGGTTCCCTGTAAGCAGCTTTGTTTATTATTCTAATAGCTCTCTTCTGAAGCATAAAGATTGGATATATGTTTGTTTTATATGTATTTCCCCATACTTCAGTACAATATGTCATGTATGGGAGTATTAATGAATGATACAAAGTATATAATGTGGGTTGATTCAGCAAATATTTCACTCTGTGTGTGGGATAACCCCCACAACAGACTGGGACAGGCACAGCGCTCGACTAGAGCAATTAACATAACAGTGAAATGTGTGTATTAATGTCAACAGGCAGCCCAGCTTCGTCTAGCTTTTTCCTGCTCAGTACTGTGATGTTAATGTGCCATTCATGCATTGTGTTCATGCTTCCTGCCCTTACTGTGTCTATAGACTGATAACAATATGTGGATGTGCCTTGTAACCTCTTTTGTCCTGCAGCTCCGGAGCAGAGGCGAATTCCGGCCAGTAATCTCCTTATTGTTATGTGTGTCTCTCAAATGCAAATGCCCATACCTACTGCTGTGAATGCCTTTCATGTATTGTCTGTAGTTGGGTATATAAGCTGCATCGCTCTGTAACTCATCCTCTCTCTTCTACTGCACGCATTCCCTATCTGCTTGAGAGCATCCGGGCTCGCTCTGGCGCGCATGCACGGCACCGGGGCGAGCTCCGTGATGGCGGTATGATGAATAAACCTACTTAAAACCCTCAGTTTGCTGCCTATTTTATCATCTGCCACACTGGTGACCCGACGCTGAAAAGAACACGCTGCCAGCGAACGCAGCACCCGGCGGTGATGCTCCGACGACAAGCGAACACAGCAGCCTGATGCAAATGATCTGCCCTCCCTTCTGCTTCAGGGAGACCTCGACGCAGAGCCACTACCAGGCGAACTCTCCGGACATCACCCACGACCGGGAAAGCCGCAGCAAGCTTCATGGTGAGATCTGCACGCCTGAGATCTGCACATCCACGCTGGGACCGGCCGCTCTCATAGCTTCTGACACACGATTCTGTGTCTCTACACGAGAGCGCACGCACCTCGTCCTCTCTCCACAACGGCGACCTCCAGGGCCGACGGAGAACGCAGCGTGTGGACCTGAACGCACCATGACCCATCTACAGCAACACATTGAACAGGGATGATTATCGGCGCTGACTACGCTGATCTCCAGCAAGGTCCATGACCCTGGCTCTCCTCTCCAGCAGGCCCACCCACGCACGGAACCCCGGAACACGCACCGGGGAGTTACAAGGATGGCGCACCACGCACGGGACACATACGGCGCCACAGACCGCCATCGTCCTTCGCCGCTGCACACAGAGCCTTCAGGGTTGCTCGTACACCTGAGGCACGCATGCAGCTTGCTCACAGGATTTTCTAATGGTCTTAGCCATGGCGCACATAGGGAATTCAGCAGTCTGCGGTCCCCGAAGGCTTTAAGGTTATGCCCACACCTAAAGTCAACACGCCAAGTCCCTTTGCTTTTGTTTTTTTCTTACAGCCGCTACGCAGCCTCGCCGCTCCTGTTTTTCTTCATGGCCGCTGTTAATCCTTGCAGGACTTAATCGCGAGAGGAGTCAGTGACTAATTTTTTTTTTCTCTTACAGCCGCTGTGGATCTCCGCACGTTCAACGGGACAGCCCCTCAACATCGCGGATCCACAAGCAATTTTTGCGCGGCCCAGACGATTTCGCCGTCCTGGGCCGGCACTTGCTACCCCCCCCCCTCCACCTCCGCCTGCACAGAGCTTTCCCTGCTCGCTGCCAAAGCCGGACTATCGAGGCCTCAGCCGCCTGCTGAGCCCTCTAGGGGGGAGTAGTGTGGGATAACCCCCACAACAGACTGGGACAAGCACAGCGCTCGACTAGAGCAATTAACATAACAGTGAAATGTGTGTATTAATGTCAACAGGCAGCCCAGCTTCGTCTAGCTTTTTCCTGCTCAGTACTGTGATGTTAATGTGCCATTCATGCATTGTGTTCATGCTTCCTGCCCTTACTGTGTCTATAGACTGATAACAATATGTGGATGTGCCTTGTAACCTCTTTTGTCCTGCAGCTCCAGAGCAGAGGCGAATTCCGGCCTGTAATCTCCTTATTGTTATGTGTGTCTCTCAAATGCAAATGCCCATACCTACTGCTGTGAATGCCTTTCATGTATTGTCTGTAGTTGGGTATATAAGCTGCATCGCTCTGTAACTCATCCTCTCACTCTGACGACTGCTTCTACTACTGCTGCTGAGAGCCTGAGGACCCGCTCCAGCCTGCTTGCACAAGGGCTGGGGCGAGTTCCTATGATGGCGGTATGATTTAATAAACCTACTTAAAACCCTCACTTTGCTGCCTTATTTTATCATCCGCCTCATTGGTGACCCCGAGAATGCACACGCTTTGTGCAACGCAACCTTCTGGTCTGGACCGCCACATGTGTAATATTGCAATTGATTTAGATATTTTACCTTTAATATAATTAATATAAGATAAGATAAGATAAGATAAGCCTTTATTAGTCCCACAACGGGGAAATTCCAGGATTGCAACAGCACAGGGATAGCAACACTCAGAGCAACAATCAGAAGGCAAGAAAAAAAACAAGCAAGCAAGAGCAGCTAATAAACATATGTACGTATTACTATAAAATATATATATATACACACACACACAGACACACAGTGCAGAGCATTGTAGCTGGATGGAATAAATATATGAATATATGAACACACAGTGCAGAGCATTGTAGCTAGATGGAATAAATATGTAAATATATAAACACCCACAGTACGGAGCATTGCAGCTAGGTGGAATAAATATGCAAGTATATAAACACACACAGTGCGGAGCAATGTAGCTAGATGGAATAATATGTAGATATATAAATATATAAACACACCCAGTGCTGAGCATTGTAGCTAGATGGAATAAATATGCAAATATATAAACACACACAGTGCAGAGCATTGTTGCTAGATGGAATGAAACAGCATAACCGTCTACTTAGTTATCCTACATGGTATGATTATGTGCCCATACATATTCTCACCCTCCATAGCGACCGGTATGTGACTTCAAACACAGTTTATTATCAATTATTACTCCAAGAAATTTAGTTTCAGATACCCTTTCAATCTCTACACCATTTACACTAAGTTTAGATACTAAGTTGTTGTGATGGTCGTTAAAAACTATAAATTTTGTCTTACTTAAATTGAGCGTTAATTTGTTTGAATCAAATCACAGTTTAAGCTTTCCTAATTCCTTTCCAAGTGTATCCAAAAGTTGTTCCAAATTGCTTCCACTGCATAATAAATTAGTGTCATCGGCAAACAATATTAAATCCATTTTTTCCAAGACTTTACATATATCATTTATATACATATAGAATAACATTGGCCCCAAAACTGAACCCTGTGGGACTCCACAAGTAACCTTCAGTAACTGTGAATTGTTGTTACCAACACATACATACTGATATCTATTCTTTAAGTAACTACATAACCAGGACAGTGCTACCCCCCTAATACCATAATTTTGTAGTTTCTTTAATAATAAATTATGATCCACTGTATCAAATGCTTTTTTAAGATCCAGGAATACCCTAACTGAATACTCTTTATTTTCAGTGGCAGTTGACATTTTTTCTATAAATTCCATTAGAGCAAATGCAGTTGTCCTCTTGTGTCTGAACCCATATTGCTGCTCACACAATAAATTATTCTTCATTATGAAGTTGTCAATTCTCTCACAGAATATTTTTTCAGGTATCTTGGAAAATTGCGGCAATAGTGAAATTGGTCTATAGTTTGAAAATTCCTCTCTGTCACCCGTCTTGTATATCGGAATTACTTTAGCTATTTTCATTACATTGGTAAATATACCTGTTTGGAGAGACAGGTTACAAATATACGTCAGTGGTTTCACTAAGCATTCAATAATAGTTTTGGCTAAGAGCATGTCAATACCATCACAGTCCGTAGATGTTTTACTTTTAAATGATTTAACAATTTCAATGACCTCTCTCTCGTCTGTGTTCTTTATGAAAATGGAGTTTTTTATAGCAGTGTTTTTGCTTGCTGTATCACCCGTAGGTGCTGTAATGGGTATTTCTCGAGCCGAATTAGGACCAATGTTAACAAAAAAGTTATTAAATTCATCTGCAGGTGAGACTGCATTCACACTCTGAGTCGTTTTATTATTTTTTTTTTTGAAAAATTGGTTGGTAGCTTATATTTCTATTTTTATTTCCAAGAATATTGTTAAGTATTGTCCATGTATTTTTAATATTGTCTTTGTTTTTCTCCAGTTCTTTACTGTAATAGTCTCTTTTACTACATTTCATTATATATGTTAACTTATTTTTGTATGTTTTATACCGCTGCTCTGCTTCTTTTGTCCTTTTATTTAGAAAAGCTTTATATAATAAATTTTTCTTTTTACACGCCTTTTGTAGTCCTTTGGTTAACCATGGTTTGTCGACAAATTTATGTTTTAGCTTTTTCTTTACTAATGGACAATTTTTTTCATAAAGAGTGGTTACAATGTTCATAAATGTGTCATAGGCTTCATTTACATCTGATACATAGACTTTTGTCCAGTCTTGCTTCAGCAAGTCTTCTTTAAAAGAACTGATTGCATTTTGTGATTTGTATCTGAAAGATTTTAAAGTTTTTTCTGTATTGGCCCCCGTGTGGCCATGGATAAGTGCAAAGACTGGCAAATGGTCACTTATATCATTTATCAATAATCCACTTTCGATTTTCTTGTCAATAATATTAACAAACAGGTTATCAATAAGTGTAGCAGTGTTAACTGTGATTCTACTGGGATGTGTTATTGTGGGATATAGACTCATACTGTACATAGAATTCATGAACTCTGTACTTACATTTTGTTGAAATGGATTTAGTAAATCAATATTGAAATCTCCACAAATTACAACCCTTTTCTTACTAGTAATATTATTGTACAGCTCAACTAACTTATCTCTGAATGTCTCAATGCAAGTTCCTGGCATTCTATATATACAACTTATAATTAGATTTTTTGTTTTATCTTGGTCAATCTCAACAGTAACACACTCCAGAATCCCTGGTAGTGCAAAGGACATTCCATTTACAAGCTTACACTTATACAGGTCATCAATATACAGTGCAACACTACCACCCTTTTTTTGAGATCTGTTAATATGAAACATTTGATATCCCTCTATTACCATCAGAGGAGCCTGCTCTTCATTAAGCCAAGTTTCAGAGACTGCGATAGCTGTAAATTTTCTGTCTAGCTGTTTTAAATAGTCCTGAATCTGTGGAAAGTTTTTGTTAAGATTTCTGCTGTTGAAGTGTATTATTGATAGTTTACCATCTAGTTGCACTTGACTTTTGAATTGCTTTTCAGTGTAATATTCACAATGATTACGGATATTATTGAAAAAGTGGTTATCAGGATCAATATCATTCTCCATCTCTTGTAGTTTATGTTCTGCATAATGGCATATTTTCAGAGTTCAAATTTCCTCTCTCTGAGTCAGATGACTTCCTCCAACTGGGGATAATTGATGTCTACTCAAGTCAGTCATAAGTTTTTTTTTGTTTTTTGTTTTGTTTAGTTTTTTTAAAGTATATTGACATTGTGTGTCACAAAAGAACTATTCTTGCCGTGTGTGTGGATATGGATTATCATAGTCTCTTAATTTTCTTAATCAGTGTTCATCTATATTTATTTAAGTCAGTAAGATCTCTGATTATTATGGTCTTCGCTTCCTCAGGTGTTCCATTAAGTTTGATCCAAACTCTACAATTTCTTGTCCATGTTGCCTGTATCTTATTTTGTCTTTTCAGCAACACTACACTTCCGCCCTCCCAAGAGAGCAGACGCTTTTTCCTTCTCTCTTGCTCTGACTTTTTTTTCCTTTCCCCCCCAACTACTGGATCCCAGCTTGCTGTTGTCTGTCTGCGTCTAACTGCGACCGTTGAAAGAAATTATGGAGTTAATAAGCTGGGCTTTGAACACAATTGACACTATTTTTTCAATAAGGAAAAGTGCTCCGGGGGAAGCTGTCTGCCCCGCAGGAACGGCTCCAGCGGGCTATATACGTGACACAAGTAATTGGAGGATCTTGTGTCTCACTAATCTCTCTATCGAAGATATTGAAGATTTGTATGTCTTCGTAATAATGGTGATCGGGATCTTTCTGATTGGAACTGGGATTGTCCTGGTGTACTGCAAATTGCTGAAGATGGATACAACCTATCAAAATGCTGGCCAGGCGAGGTGCATCTGTCAAATTGAAAAATTGGAGAAGACCCAGATAGCGACAAATGGAGAACTGTCTCGGAAGGTGGATTACATCATGGTCTCGCTTAGGTCTTTCCACGACGGACTTAAAGCCCCGCAATGAAGGATTAAGTACTGAATCTACAGAAGAAATAAAAAGCCTTCTCTGTGATCAGTCCTATTTGGCTCAATTTCCCCATGAAAATTCCTCTTGGCTGTCTGCAGTCTGTGTTTTCAAAATCATCGAGCACAAGGCCTTGGACAGCACCTGCCCAGATAATCGCAAGGACGATTGATGGCAGCCAGACAAAACATCTCCTGCCAAGTGCCCTTGTTGTTCTCTTATTATCATCAACACTTGCTTCAACAGTGCACACATATTGATCCATGAACTGAATAAAGATACACACACTGCTCTCTTGTGTCCTGTGAATCTTGTCTTGCGAATGTGCATCGAGAGCTTTTTTTTTCCTTGTAATCATAATATTGATTGATTATGCAACCAGTATTCTGAATCAACGATTTTTTTGCTCCTTCCTATTGTTCCTTGTATTATTCTTATTCTTATGCTACCTGTACCCTCTATCCTGTTGGCAGGCACGTCCCCGATGCAGCCGTGTCACTGGAAATGCAGGTTCATTTTCTGTGTCAAGTCAAATTCTCTCGTATGTAATCAGTGATCTGTTAATGTACTTGGCAATAAATCTTTTTCTGATTCTGATTCTGATTTCTGATCCGTGCTTGCCGTGCTATTTCAGCATTAGTCTTTGTTAAATGTTCATTTAGGTAGACTTCTGTTCCCCGTAGCTTTCTGGCCTGCCTCAGTATGTCATTCTTTACCGTTCTGTTCACAAAGCGCATCACAATTGATTTCTTTGTTTTATTATCTTTTCTGGGTAAAGTATGACAGGCTGAAATTGCATTTACTTCAACCTTTATGTTTCTGCTTTCAAGGAACTGAAGCACCTGGTTTTCCAGGGAGACTGATTCACTTAGGGTAGCCTCCTCACCTCTCATTCCTGCTGTAGCATTGGCATATGATTGACATTTAATGTCTAGCCCACTTATAATTAGATCATCCATACGAGAATATTGTTCAAGATCCTCGACGCGTCGCTCCAAGTCTGCAATTTTTTTGTCTTTTTCTTTAATTCATTCATTCATTCATCTTCTTCCGCTTAATCCTTTTCGGGTCACGGGGGGGGGGGGGGGGCTGGAGCCTATCCCAGCATCTTTGGACGAGAGGCAGGGTACACCCTGGACAGATCGCCAGTCCATCACAGGGCCAGCACAGAGAGACAGACAACCATTCACTCTCGCAGTCATACCTAAGGACAATTTAGAATCCCCAGTTTGTTGTTAATTTTAATTCTCGGACTTCTTTCATTAGCCCTAATAGTTTTAGCTGTTGACTAGCCACTTTGGTCAGTTCTTCTGACAAGAAGTTCAGAGATTTTTTTTATCTCTTCCATTTCCTCCTCCTTTGGTGGCATTTTTACTGACTTGTTGGTAGTAAAACAATCTCTGCTGATGTTGCCGGTATCCGATCCGACCGACAGACCTCGAATCCAGCTGGGGCCTCAGCTAGCCCCCTCCGTTGCTAGTCCCACTGCTTACCACCGCTGTAGTTGAGCTCCTGTCCAGCCGGTGTGCCAGCAGCTCCTCCACTGAGCCCTGCCGCCCACCGCTGCTGTAGTTGAGCTCCGAGCTCGTCCAGGTGAACAGATACCACAGCCACATCCCTCTCCAGCTACCGAAGCGCCGCTGGCCCTCCGGCGTCCTTGGCTCCCACGGTGCTCGTCTCACTGCCCGGGACACCTCCACGCTGCTCCTCTCCAGCGCCCTGCACAGATGAGCAGGAGCCGTTAGCTGGCTGCGTCGTTCTGCCACCGTCTGTCTGGGCTCATCCGAGACCCTCCTGTACGCCTCGAAGAGGGAGTGTTCCGTGCCTGAGAAGAGGTGGTGAACAGGCAGAGAGAAAAGGAGCGGCTCCTTCGTATCAGTCGTCTGGGGGAAACCTGCAGCACACAGCGCAGCACAAACTTAGCCTCCCGTGAACTCACCGGGGCTAATATACATCCACAACACACAAACAGTCAGCACGTTCCTTTACTTAGCTGTGTATTCACCCTTCATCCAACACAACGGAGCCTCCGTCGGCTGGTCACTCTCGGCGTCTTCGGTCCCATGCACTGCTCGGTTCCTATAACACTGCTGGGTCATTATAACGCAGTTATAATGACACAGCAGTATAATAACATAATAATAACACTAAACATACACGAAAATAACGTCTCTACTGGCAAGGCGTGCTGGGAAAAAGCCCTGATGTTACACTGCCCCCCCCCCCCAGACTGGTTTCTGTCCCCAGAAAATGAAATTCCAACTCAAAAGTCCAACACAAACCCGTCCAGGTGTCGGGGCAGCCTCCGATGCCGACGACCAGCACGTACAGGCCCACCAGTGTCCATCTGTGCCTCGGTTGGAATATGTGGTCGGGGTGAAGGCTCCGGTTTGACCACCAGCGGGGCGGATGGCTGGTATGGGGTGAAATGGTCACAGTGAAGTACCACAACCCGGTCCCTCTTCTTAAGCCTCATCCTGTACACCACATCCAACAGTCTCTGCAGAACCATGCACAGTCCCGACCAATGGCTTGCTAACTTCAGTGATTGTCCTCTTTTCCTCTCAGTGCAGAAAACCCAGACTTGATCTCCGGGTGCAAAGTCCCTCCCCTGGCAGCGGGAGTCATATGCTCGCTTCTGCCGACCCCCCGCCGCTGCCAGGGCCTCCTGAGCCAGTTCGTGCACCGTGTGGAGACGTTCCTTCAAACAAAAAAAATAATCCAACCCGGGTTTGCCCTCCACCTCCGGCTCGGGGGGGGGGGGGGGCGAATACCAAATCCACCGGCGTGCGCAGCTTGCGTCCAAACATCAGCGCTGCAGGCGTGCACCGGGTGGATTCCTGAGCTGCCGTCCAGTATGCCCACAGAACAAAAGGCAGATGCAGGTCCCAGTCTCACTGTTGCTGGTCCACTAGAATAGTGAGCTGGGTGGTGAGGGTCCGGTTGAATCGTTTGACCAGGCTGTCGCTCTGTGGATGCAGCGGGGTGGTCCGGGTCTTCCGAATGCCCAGCCGCTTGCAGACCTCTCCGAAGACCTCTGCCTCGAAGTTCTGACCCTGATCACTATGCAGCTCCTCCGATACGCCAACCCGACAGAACATTTCTTCCACCAGCTTTGATGCCGTCGTAGCGGTGCTCTGATCCGGGACCGCGTACACCTCTGGCCACTTGGTAAAATAATCCATTGCGACCAGCATGTAGCGGTTCCCCCGGTCCATAGTCAGAAAAGGGCCCAGAATGTCCATTCCCACCCGCTCCATCGGTGCTCCCACCCAGTACTGCTGCAATGGAGCATGGGATCGCTGAGTTGGCTTTTTCTGAGCTGTGCAAGTGTTGCAGTGGTGGACATGGAGCTCCACGTCCTGGTGACATCCGGGCCAGTGGAACCGAGCTCGAAGATGCTGCAAAGTCTTTGTCACCCCGAAGTGGCCCGCTCCTACCGCCCCATGGACCAGCTGGAGTACATTGGGCCGGAGTCCATGAGGAACCAGCAGCTGCCAGACGTGCCACTGCCCAGCTGGAGTCTGCCACTGCCGATACACCATGCCCTCGTGACAGCGGAGGTTGGCCCACTGGGAGTGTAGGGCCTTAGTCTCTGGGTCCAGCACCGACACAACCTCCCAGGCGGGCCGCTGGCCTGCGTCCAGCCACTGCCGAACCCGAGAAATGACCGGGTCTCTGTCCTGCTTGCTCTGCAGCTGCTGTTTGCCAAGGACCTCTGTGACATCATCGCTGGGGGAGGGTGCCTGATCATCCGAGGAGGAGCTGTGCGTCGCTGCGTTATTTCTACTCACAGCGGTCCGGAGAGCAGCGGCCCGTGGGACGGCTTGGTCTCGATCCTCAGCCCGCTGGCAGTGACGACAATCCTCTGCCGCACAGGGGCACCGAGACAGCGCGTCAGCGTTGGCATTGAGGCGGCCTGCCCGATGCACAATTTGAAAATCATAATCCTGCAGTGCCTCCAGCCATCTCGCCAAGTGTCCATCCGGTTCCTTAAAGTTCAACAACCAGGTCAGGGAAGCATGATCCGTCCTAAGCTGGAACCTCCCCCTATACACATATGGGCAGAAATGGCGCAGCCCCTGGATGACAGCCAACAGCTCTCTGCGAGTAACATAGTAATTCCTCTCGGCTCTGCTGAGAGTGCAGCTGGAAAAAAGCGACCGCCTGCTCTCCCTGTTCTCCCTCCTGGGATAGCACCGCCCCGATGTCCTGGTTGCTGGCGTCCTTGTCCACGATGAAAGGGCGGTTTGGGTCGGGGTACTGCAGGATGGGAGCTCTGTTGGGAAAAAGCAGCAGCACAATTCTCACTCCACTGAAATGCGCATCCTTTCTGCATCAGCTGACGCAGCGGGCTGGTGATGGTGGCAAAGTCTTTCACAAACCTCCTATAATAGGAGGCCAGTCCGAGAAAGCTCCGCAGTTCTCCCACATTCCGTGGCACTGGCCAGTCTCGCACTGCTGCCACCTTTTCCGGATCGGTGGCGACTCCCGCTGCGCTGACGATGTGGCCCAGAAAGGTGGTCTCCCGCCGAAATAGGTGACACTTCCTCGGGTGCAACCGCAGTCCGGCCTGTCAGATGGCATCCAGTACTTCTCAGAGATTGGACAGGGCGCTGTCAAAATCAGCTGCATGCACCAGTAGGTCCTCCAGGTAAACAATGCAGCGACTCCAGGGCACGTGAGCCAGCACTCGCTCCATCAAGCGCTCAAAGGTGGCCGGGGCATTGCAAAGTCCAAAGGGCATCACTTTAAACTGGTACAGTCCCTGCCCAATGGAGAAGGCTGTTTTTTGGCGGGCCTCAGGTGACAGCTCTACCTGCCAATAGCCGCTGCGTAGATCCAGCAAGCTGAACCAGCTGGAGCCGGCAATGTGGTCCAGCATGTCATCGATGCGGGGCAGGGGGTAGGAGTCTTTACGGGTGACGTCATTCAGGCGTCGGTAATCCACACAGAACCGCCACGAACCGTCCTTCTTCCTGACCAGCACCACCGGCGCCGCCCAGGGGCTGCTGGAGGGCTCAATGATGGCTGCCTAACGCATTTCTCACAGTTTTTGTTCTGCTGCTGCCCACCTTGAAAAGGGCAGCCGGCGTGGGCGGAGCCGAATTGGCCTGGTCTCACTGGTGTCGATCTTGTGCTGTACCAAGCCGGTTCGGTTGCATTCCTCATCCTTCGCAGCAAAGACGCCCATATAGCAGTCTAACAGCTCCCGCAGCTGGCGTCTCTGTCCTGGCTCCAGCCTGCTGCAGCTCTGCTGGAATAATTCCTTGACCGCCTGTTGCGTCTCTGCCGACACGTTGACCCCTCCCCTTGCTGTCCCTGTGTGTGCTCGTGCTCCCTCTGCTCGTGCTGGTGGCGCCATTGTGTCCAGTCCTCGCGGTGGCCCGCCTGGTCCAGTCCGTCCTGGCGGTCCCTCTATCGCACAGGCCTCCGTGTTCCTTCTCTGGGTTCCGCTGCGGAGTGTGATGGTCCGGGTTCCTAGCTGGAGGGACGGTCTGGCAGTGTTGATCTTGGTGTTCCACGCTGCAAGCAGGTCGAGTCCAATAATACAGGGGTCTTGGATGTCAGCCAGCCAGAACGGGTGTTTTATGTTCTGACCGGCCACCCCCACCATGAGAACTCTCCGCCCCCCCAATCTGGCGCGCTCACCGGTAGCTGTGGAGACGTGGTACTCGGTGGGTTCCCACCCCCATGGTGTCATCTCGTCTGTGCCCGGCAGCACACCGGGTCGGACCAAGGAGATGGTAGAGCTGGTGTCAATCAGAGCTCGGATCGACGTCTTCTCCAGGCTGCACTGTAAATACATCCCTGGCAAGTGTCCAATTCGGCCCACACGCGGCGCCGGCTCGTCGGGGGAAACATCTGCGGGAGGTGGCCTGTCCCTGTCCATGCCACCTCACTCTAGTTTAACGTCGACGAAGGGCCGGTTTGTCGTGGGGTGGGTGCGGGGCAGTACCGTGTGATGTGTCCTGGCTCTCCGCAGCGGAAGCACCCTTCCTCGCGTCGCCGCGGCCGTCTTCTCCGTGGACGCGCTGCCGTGGTCTGCCGTAACTCCTCCTCCTCCCCCTCACTCTCAGCCGTGGCCTGGAAGGGTCTTTGTCTTGGCGTCGACGCCTCGATTGTACGATTCATCAGCGGCTCCACCCGCTCTGCCTCTGCCACCGCAGTCTCCCAGTCGCTCGCGGCATTAATCCGGACATGGCTCTGGAGCTGGGACGGGCGGAGACCTTGGATGAAATTCCAAAGGGCGAGCTTCTCCACTACCTCCAGTGCGAAGTCCGGGTAGCTGCGCCATGTTAGCAGCCGTATGTCCACCACGTAGGCTCCTAGGCTTTCCTGGCTGCCTTGACGGCAGTTGGCCAGCTATTTCTGGGCGTGCTCGGCGTCTGCCATTCTCCCAAACTGTCTCCGGAGCGCCCCTTGTAACGCTGGCCAGCTGCAGCACTTCTCGGGCCAGAGGTCAGAGCGTGCAGAGAGCCCTCCCTTCCAAGGCCAGCGCGACCTGCACGGTGGTTTCTTCTGGTGACCAGTCATTCAGCGCGGCAGCCAGCTCAACCTAGACCAGGTGGTCGTCCAGCAGGGTCTCGCTGCTGAAGCGGGGAATCTTGGCCCGCTGCCGGATGGATGGGAAGGTCGCCTCCCAGTTGATCGCCGCCCCTGGTCGCCGTGGAATCACCGGCCTGTCCTGCCCTGAAAAGGGGAGGAAGAAGGGCTGGTTTGCTCTGCTCAGCCCACTCTGCCTTGAAAAAGACAGAAGGCGGGGTACACTGGTCCCGTCTGGTCCACTGCTTTGTTCGTCCTGGCGAGTGGCTCCGGGGGTCGGTGTCTCAGCTCCGTCGTCCGTCGCCAGCTGAGCAATGAGTCGCTCCAACTGCTGAATCTCCGTTCTGATCCTGGCTTCCATCTGTCCCATGATCCCACTCCTGACACCAGTGTGACGTATGTGAGGTTCACACAAAGAAAGGGAGCAGATGGCTGCGACACAACAGGCTTTATTAAAACACCACAAGGAACACAGACAGGAGGGAAGGTCATTCTCACCAACCTCCGTTTATATAAGGGTTACACAACACATAATCACTCCTGCTCTAATTCTACCTATAACACTGCTGGGTCATTATAACGCAGTTATAATGACACAGCAGTATAATAACACAGTAATAACACTAAACATACACGAAAATAACGTCTCTACTGGCAAGGCATGCTGGGAAAAAGCCCTGATGTTACAGTTCTGTACCATGTCTGTGTTTTTTGTGAAAGTCATATAGCAGGTTTTACTGTTTGAAAATTTAAATCCCCAGTCATATGACCAAGTTTTCACTTTCTCCACTGCTTTCCTGATGTTTTTGAACACAAATTTCTCATTTCTTCCCCTCGTCCATATGGCTCCATCATCTGCATACATTGCTGTTTTGATGGATCTCTCTTGATCCACAAACATGTCATTAATGTCAGAGCCACAGCCACATGCCACAGCTCTGCCCCCCATTGGTAAATCAGATCACTGCATGGTCATGTTAACACCCAAGTACGTCCCCCTTGTGCAAAGGCAGCCTGCTTATACACAAACTGTGAGGAGGTGGACACAGGAGGCTGCTGATGCACTGCAGGACTGCTTCAAGACGACAGACTGGAGCGTACTCCGTGAACCACATGGGGTGGACATAGACAATATGACCAACTGCATCACAGAATACATTAGATTCTGTGAAGACAGGACCATGCAAGCTCAGACTGTACACTGCTTCTCCAACAACAGACCATGGGTCACCAGTGACCTGAAAGCACTTCTGAACAAAAAGAAGAGAGCTTTTAGGGCTGGAGACAAGGAGAAGCTGAGGGGAGTGCAGCATGAGCTGAGAGAGATGCTGAGGAGGTGCAAGGACAATTATAGGAGGAAGTTGGAAGAGAAACTCAGGCAAAACAACACTAAAGATGTGTGGGAGGGAATGAAACAAATAACTGGGTACAAGGGGAGAGTCAGGCAGCCATCTGGGAGCCAGGAGAGAGCTGAGGAACTGAATCTGTTTTTTAATAGGTTCAACTCACAGTCTGTCACCCGAGCAACACAACCAGACCCCCACACACCCCTCCCTACCCACGCTCCCGTGCAGAACCTCTCTCCATCTCCCTCCTCCTCCTCCTCAGGGGGCACCAGGACCCCCCCTCACTTCCTGGTGACTACAGATCAGGTGGAGAAACAGCTGAAGAGACTCCGTCAGCGGAAGGCTTCGGGCCCGGATGGCATCTCCGCTAGGATCCTGAGGACCTGTGCCAACCAATTAGCTCCAGTACTGAAACACCTGTACAACCTGAGCCTGAGTCTGGAGAGAGTACTGGTGCTGTGGAAGACATCCTGCCTGGTTCTTGTCCCCAAGAAGTCATCTCCATCGGATCTGAATGACTATCGACCAGTTGCCCTCACATCTCATGTGATGAAGGTCCTGGAGAGACTGGTCTTAGCCCACCTGAGGCCGAAGGTGGAGACGTGGCTGGACCCTCTGCAGTTTGCATATCAGCCCCATTTAGGAGTTGAAGATGCTGTCATCTACCTGCTGCAACGAGCCCATCAACACCTGGATGGTGGAGGAGATACTGTGAGAATCACTTTTTTTGATTTCTCCAGTGCCTTTAACACCATCCAGCCACTGCTGCTGGGCTTTGAGAAGCTGCGGGGGATGGGGGTTGACAGCTCTGTGATCTCCTGGATTACCGACTACCTGACAGGCAGACCACAGTTTGTCAGGCTGGGCAGTCTCTTGTCTGGAGTGGTGGCTAGTGATACGGGAGCGCCACAGGGGACTGTGCTCTCTCCTTTTCTTTTTACCTTATACACCACGGACTTTCAGTATAACACTGAGTCATGTCACCTGCAAAAATTCTCTGATGATTCAGCTGCTGTGGGGTGTATAAGAGGAGGAGAGGAGGGGGAGTACAGGGCACTGGTAGACAGATTTGTGGAGTGGACGGAACAGAATCACCTGAGGTTGAATGTCAGCAAGACCAGGGAGATGGTGATTGACTTCAGGAAGAGGAAGGCTCCTTCTCAGCCACTGCAGATTAGGGGGGAGGATGTGGAAGTGGTTGAAGACTACAAATATCTGGGTGTCAGGATCAGCAGCAGGTTGGACTGGAGATCCAACACCGATGCTGCGCACAAGAAGGGGATGAACAGACTCTATTTCCTGAGAAAACTGAGATCCTTCAACGTGTGCAGCAGGATGCTGGAGCTTTTCTACCAGACTGTTGTCGCCAGCGCCATCTTCTTTGCTGCGGTCTGTTGGGGTAGCAGTATCAGGGCCAGAGATACCAACAGATTTGACAAAATTATCAAGAGGGCTGGCTCTGTAATTGGTCTCAGACCGGAGACCTTTGAGACAGTGGTGGAGAGGAGAACACTAAATAAACTGCGATCCATCATGAACAATCCTGATCACCCCCTCCACCACACACTAGATAGGCAGCAAAGCACTTTCTCCAGTAGACTACTACAGCTTTGTTGTCGAACAGCCAGGTACAGGAAATCTTTCCTGCCACATGCAATTTCACTGTACAATAACTCACTATGATGTTGTATTCTGGTCATAGCTATGCTGCCACACTGCACCTTACAGACTAACTGGTACCTCACATTTCACTCTGCTCCTGATAGTCCTTCTTTGTGCAATAGGATGATTCATGTGTTTATACGGGTCATCATCATATATTAAGCTATGATGTATATAGGTTCTATAGTCGTGTTAGTTTCCTTTTTACTTTCCATGGGTAATCCCTTTGTCTATTGTGTGTGTTTCTGTTGTTTGGCTGTCAACTGTCATGCTGCTGTTACACTGTAATTTCCCAGTTTGGGATCAATAAAGTGCATCTATCTATCTATCTATCTATCTATCTATTAATCATTATATTGAATAAAACAGGGCTTATCACACTCCCCTGAGGAACACCATTTTCTATTTCAAAGTCATTGGAAACTTCTGATCCTACTTTAACCCTAATTGTCCTGTGTGCTAAAAAATCCATTATCCAATTATACATCCTACCACCAATACCCATTTTATTCAATTTCATAAGAAGTCCATCCCTCCACAGTGAGTCATAAGCCTTTTCAATATCCAGATAAACTATAACCATTACTTCTTTCATTTTGAGAGTCTTTTCAATATCATTACTCACCCTAACTAGAGCATCCACTGTGGATTTTCCTCTTCTAAAACCATTCTGATAGTCGTTTATTAATCTTTTTTTTTCTAGTACATACAGTTAGGCCCAGAAATATTTGGACAGTGACACAATGTTCATGATTTGGGCTCTGCATGCCACCACATTGGATATGAAATGAAACAACTACAACGGAATTGAAATGCAGACTTTAAGGTTTAATTCAAGGGGTTGAACAAAAATATATGATTAAACATGTAGGAATTGTAACTATTTTTATACAAACGCTCCTCATTTCAGGGGCTCAAAAGTAATTGGACAAATAAACATAACCCTAAGTAAAATGTTACTTCTCAATATTTTGTTGAGAATCCTTTGCAGGCAATGACTGCCTGAAGTCTGGAACCCATGGACATCACCAAATGCTGGGTTTCCTCCTTTGTGATGCTTTGCCAGGCCTTTACTGCAGCTGTCTTCAGTTGTTGCTTGTTTGTGGGTCTGTCTGCCTTAAGTTTTGTCTTGAGCAAGTGAAATGCATGCTCGATTGGGTTGAGATCTGGTGATTGACTCGGCCATTGCAAAATATTCCACTTCTTTGCTTTAAAAAACTCCTGAGTTGCTTTTGCAGTATGTTTTGGATCATTGTCCATCTGTACTGTGAAGCGCCGTCCAATCAACTTTGCTGCATTTGGCTGAATCTGAGCAGAAAGTATATCCCTATACACTTCAGAATTCATCCGGCTGCTTCTGTCTTTTGTCACATCATCAATAAATACAAGTGACCCAGTGCCATTGGAAGCCATGCATGCCCATGCCATCACACTGCCTCCACCATGTTTTACAGAAGATGTGATGTGCTTTGGATCATGAGCTGTTCCAATTCTTCTCCAAACTTTCTTCTTCCCATCATTCTGCTACAGGCTGATCTTAATCTCATCTGTCCAAAGAATGCTGTTCCAGAACTGGGCTGGCTTCTTCAGGTGTTTTTTGGCAAAGTCAATTCTGGCCTTTCTATTTTTGAGGCTGATTAATGGTTTGCACCTTGTGGTGAATCCTTTGTATTTACTCTCATGAAGTCTTCTCTTTATGGTAGACTTAGATACTGATACACCTACTTCCTGGAGAGTGTTCTTCACTTGAGTGGATGTTGTGAAGGGGTTGTTCTTCATGGAAAGGATTCTGCGATCATCCACCACTGTTGTCTTCCGTGGACGTCCAGGCCTTTTTGAGTTCCCAAGCTCACCAGTGCACTCTTTTTTTCTCAGAATGTACCAAACTGTTGATTTGGCCACTCCTAACATTTCTGCTATCTCTCTGATGGATTTCTTCTTTTTTTTTCAGCCTCAGGATGGTCTGTTTCACCTCCATTGAGAGCTCCTTTGACCGCATGTCGTGTGTTCACAGCAACAGCTTCCAAATGCAAACGCCACACCTGGAATCAACTCCAGACCTTTTAACTGCTTAATTGATGACAGGTTAATGAGGGAAGAGCCCATGCAGCCTTGATTTTTTTTTTTTTTGCAGCCTTCTGAGTCAATTGTCCAATTACTTTTGGTCCCTTGAAAAAGAGGTGGCTACGTATTAAAGAGTTGTTATTCCTAAACCCTTGCTCCAATTTGGATGTGAATACTCTCAAATTACAGCTGAGAGTCTGCACTTTAAGCCCAAATTGATTATATAATTGTATCCTGAATATGTTTTCGTAAACAGCTAAAATAACAAAACTTGTGTCACTGTCCAAATACTTTTGGGCCTAACTGTATGAGAGTCTGTAAACTAACACCTTCTCCATCAATTTCCTTAAGTGTGACATTAATGCTATTGGCCTGTAGTTGCCTGGATGAGCTGGATCTTTCCCTGGCTTATTAAATGGTAAAATTACAGCCTTTTTCCACCCACTTGGGATAACCCCCTCCTTCCATATTCTGTTAAACAATTTCAGCACCAGTTGCATTGATTGCATAGGCAACTGCCGGAACATAGAATAGCTTAACTGATCATATCCTGGAGCTGTGTATCTAGTATCTTGCAAAGCTCTCTTAAGCTCTGACATTGTGAGCTCGAGGTCTAACGCAGTCATGTCCTCTTTCACTTCATTTTTTAAGTTTGAGTTTATGCTGCTTTTGCTGTCTATGACTCTCACCAAGATGGTATCCTCTATGCGCTGCTGCAAATGCTCTACTTAGGACTTCTGCCCTTTCTTTGTCTGATACAGCCATCTTGTCCCCATCCACTAAAGCTGGAATTTTAACTGATACCCTTTTTCCACTCAACCTTCTTCCTACCCAATGTTGTTTTCTTAGGTATATTTGCTATTGCAGCATTCAAAATATGATTGGTTACCTGACTTGAACACTCTTCTATGCCACCTTCTAATGTTACCAAATGACACGATTGAACACAGTATTGCCTAAATTTTTCACAGTCTGCCTTGTCAAAACACCATCTTATAAAACATCTTCCCTCTTGTATACATACTTCAGTTTTAATAACTGTGTAGGGAGCTTGAAATGAAGAAGCGATGTGATTTTATAAATCAAGTTTTATTATCAGCTTCCACTCCCTAACATGTCTCATCTCGATGCAGAAGCAGAATGAAGAGGCTGAGCGCAGTCAGACCTTCATACTTATACCCACACTCAACAAAAGACATTGCATATCAAAGCTGACATCCTGCATTAGCGTAATCCCTCTCCATTGTCCTCCTCTCCTCCACCTGACCCTGGGGGGTCAGGAAGTTCAATCAGGTCTCCACCGCTGCGACTCCGTCTGCTCCTTGATCTTCACCGGTGGTCGAGACCTCTTGTCCTGCTCTGAGACGTGAGGTCATTCCACATATGCAATCTCTAAACATTCCACTTATGTCTATACATATGTAGGTATGGATATATGAATAATATAAGCCACAAACTGTAAGTATTGGGAAGTGATCACTTCCCATAGTTGTCCTGTCCATAACCATCCATTCACAGACGCTCACTAAAGAATCAGATACCAGAGTCAGGTCAATACATGATAATGTGCCCCTGTGCACATCCACCCTGGTACCTTCACCACTGCTTAGACAAATTAACGATCTTTCATCTAACATCTCTTCCACAACAGTTCCATTGTTATCTGTATGTGTGCTTCCCCACAAGCTATTGTGGGCATTAAAGTCTCCACACCATACCACTTTCATATGCCTTTCCCCTCCCATAACACTGAAATTATCTGCTGTTAACTTCCTACATGGGTTGTAATAATTAATCAGCTTAATATTGCCTTGTCCATTTGGCCTACAAATTTCAATAATATTAATAATTAATTAATTAATTATAAAAATATAAGAATATTTTAAAAATATTAATAAAAATATGTAAAATATAATTAAATCATTAATTCAATAATTATTATTAATAGAATCACCCTATATGCCAGGCCATCTTTAATGAAAGTGGCACATCCTCATCCATTTACAGTGTTAATTCTATCCTGTCTGATTGAACTGTATCCTGGAATAACAAACTCTAAGTGAGGTTGAAGCCATGTCTCCTGTCCACACACTACCTGTGGAACAACTTCTGTTTTGTAAAGATACTTATTGAGTTCTTGTCCGTTTGCTTTAAGACTCCTCACATTCCACTGTAGTATGTGTAGTACCATAAGGTCTTGTTTCAGCATGTGTGTTGCTCCCCTGGGTAGCGGCCCAGGAGGAGGAAACGTGCATGTGGAAGTTAACTCTCCAACCTGTGATAGAGAATCGGCAGAACACGTTTCGTTATTTCACACAAGGAGTTTTATTCTTCGTCCCATGTATATAGCTTTTAACTTGTTCAAATGTTTATATTTTAAACAATAACCCATGAACTTACATTTATATTAATCATTTTAAGCACTGTCATAAATGTACAGCATGTGGTGTTATTCTTAACAATTCACTGACCTGGCCACTGTGTACCTAACACACTTACAATAGTATTCCTGGTATTCGGTAATACACCCGAAATATGCACACTTGGTGACAAATCAAACCAGTAAATGTCGTACTGTATGAAAACCGTTTCATAACTGTCTTTAAATAAAGTAAGCAAATGGTTTTTAACGTGGGCGGATTTCACTGTTGGGGCACGTCCCATACACTCGATCATTAACATTAGCAGGTTAGCTTATACAACAACACATCAACTTTAACAGAAATACCCTTACAAACCCGCTTTTCGCCTCACACGTATCACAATATAATCTCGGACATCCTAGGACTCTTAAGGGCCTTTTCCACTAGCACGCTTTAGCGCGACACGGGACGGCTCAGCACGCTTTGTATGCTTTTCCACAAGCCCCAACACGGTTTAACAGCCGCAATTCTCAGCCCCGCTGAAGGGCAGGGTACAGCAGTGCTGAGCTGTGCCGTGTTGTGACGTTAACAGACTGGTCGTCGCTGATTGGTCAGGTCGTAACCGGTGCTGATTGGTCAGGCTGTAACCGCCCCTCTCCTCCTCCTCATCTACCAAATCTTCACGACCTTCTCAATAAAGTTTTTGAAAAAAAAAAAAAAGAATCTTCACGACCGCCTTTACTCAGCACGCAACCACTGTTGGCGGTTCCTTTCAGAGTATTGCTGTGCTATTTTCATTTATTCTCTATCAAAAATGGCTTCGCGTAATAAGGGTGTTCCATGGACCAGTAAGGAGCTGCAGTGTCTGCTGACTGCATTGTCAGACGAACGTATGCAGCGCGAGTTAGACGGAGCTGCCCGGAATGAAAAAAATATACCGGGAGGTCTCGACATCGGAGTCCTTTAACGGTGAGTTTTAATTTTTTTTTATTGTGCGTTTTTTCGCAAATATATTCGGTAAGACGCTCAGTTTATTTATGCAGTAAAAAAGCTGTTCATTTGTGGATGGATCGCTGCTTGCAGCACACTGCGGACTCAAGCTTTTATTTTAATTATTCATGTGAACAATACGCTGAAATAAGCTTATGTATTCTTGTTAAAAACTATTGTGCTGTATTTTATTGTGTGCATTTTCCTTGTAGAATCATCCCACGCGTCCGCTGCGACAGCCCGTCCGGATTATTCAATGGAGCCTTCCTGACCCACAGCTGGCAGAGACGCCTTCATTCAGCCGAGTCGTGACCCAGTTTGGGAAGCTGGTGTAGACACTCAGTGGTCGGCGTGTATAAAATGTCGATTAACCTTCATGTTGTGTTGCAAAGTTTTTTTTTTCTTTTAATATTTTGTATATAATAAAATGGAATTGTTTTGGAAAGTGTGGTTTGTCTGTTATAACACTGAATTATAAAACAGTATAATTTCATAGAAATTCCATTGCCTAATCTGATCAAAATGATACTGATCTTCCTGTCAGGGTCAACCATTGTAAAGGTAATGTAATTTTTAACTAGACCAAAAAACAAATGTTTTTGTAAGCTTTCTGTTCTTTTTATTGAAATATCATAAAAAATTAGCCCCGCATGATCCAGTTCTAAACTTTGGGTACATTTTTTATGTTAACTTATAAGAAGTTGCACAGTTGGACTTTAAAATGCAGCAGGAGAGACTGATCAAGCTTACAAGTCAATGTAAAAAAGTAAGTATATGTAAATTGAATGTTCTATCGGCATTCCAAATTCAGAGAATTACAATACTTTAGAAGGAGTGTAGCATCATCTAAACGGAAAATAATAATACTGTTGTTCCAAACGTTGACATGAAGGTGAAAAACATGAATTTTTTTTAATTCAGTACATCCAAAATGCCCTAGGATGTAAAAAATAATAATTTGGTGTAGGCCAGTGTGCCACGTCTCATTATTTAATACGAATAAAAACAAGTTTCAGCTCTTTATTTCTAGGTCATTTGGCAGTTAATTCAAAACAAAAGTGACTTGTGTTGTTGCAGCTTAATTATGAGATAAAATTAATTATGAGATAAATCCACAGAGCGAGCAAGGCAATAATCCTTGAATCCTTTTTTGTCTGGTGTAAATAAGGACTCAGTCGGGTGCGTAACGTCACGGGAGTGTGGCCCCGCCTCGCTCAGAATCTGCTGCTGCCCCGCTTCTAAAACCTCCTAAACCATCACAGCACAAGCACAACACCAATGGAGACAGAAGCGTTCCGAGCCGTACTGAAGTGAACCGAGCCGTACCGAGGTGTGCTGGGCTAGTGGAAAACAGGCTTTACAGTTTATATTGCACTCTTGAATTACTAGTATTTACCAACCTGTGATAGAGAATCGGCAGAACACGTTTCGTTATTTCACACAAGGAGTTTTATTCTTCGTACTCCAGTGCGTGAGTCTACTCTCTATCACTGTGCGACATGCGCTATCTATTGGTCGGCGTATGGAACTGCACTCAACTCACATGAGTTATAATGGAACCAGGTGGATTACAAATGCATTGTAGAAAAATAAACAATTAAGGAATAACATAAAATTGTAGGGGTGCCTGTTTTTTTTTAATTTTCTTATCCAAATGTCTTTTTCACCTCTTACATAACTATTAACTATTTCCAACCCTCTACACTCTCCCCCACTTCAAATAAATGTCTCCCGACATTTCATGTTCTAGGGTGACTTAATGCATGAGAGTGTACCAATTATAACCATGGGACTGAGGTTGGGTGAGGTAGTGGAATGGCATATAGTTTTGAGTTAGCGGCACAGGGGTAGGGAGTAGGACAGGTCTTACATCTGCAGTCCAAGGCTGGTACGATGGCTGTCCCAGGACGTCGTAGGTCAGAATCAGAATCAGAATCAGAATCAGGTTTATTGCCATTGTTCATGTAGTACACAAACTAGGAATTTGTCTCGGTACAATGCTGCAACATTATAAGAGAAATAAACTATACATGTAATAAAGTGTAGGATAAGATTAAGTGATACTGGTCAACAGTTAAAATATATATTAGCCAGCAGCAGATACTGTGGAGAACTATATAGTGCAGTCGGTAATGCAGGAAGAAAACAGTGATGATTGACATGAGTCTGGTTGAGCTGCTGTACATGGTGCACGAGAGTCAATAAGTCACTTAGTGTTCAGCAGTCTAATGGCAGAGGGGAAGAAGCTGTTCATGTGACGGGAGGTTTTAGTCTGGATGGACCGAAGTCTTCTACCAGAGGGGAGGGGGGCAAACAGTACGTGACCAGGGTGTGAGGGATCGGCTATGATCCGGCCAGCACGCCTCCGGGTCCTGGAGATGTACAGATCCTGGAGAGATGGGAACTTGCAGCCGATCACCTTCTCAGCAGTGCGCACGACGCGCTGCAGCCTTAGTCTGTCCCTGGCAGTGGCTCCTGCGTACCACACGGTTATGGAGGTGGTGAGGATGGACTCGATGATGGCTGTGTAGAACTGCACTAACATCTTGGTGGGTAGCTTGAGCTTCCTCAGCTGCCGCAGGAAGAACATCCTCTGCTGGGCTTTTTTGATGAGTGAGCTGATGGTCAGCTCCCATTTGAGGTCCCTGGTGATGGTAGTGCCTAGGAAGTGGAAGGAATCAGCAGTGGTGATGGGAGAGCCTGAGAGGGTGAGGGGGGGCAGAGGAGTAGTGACTTTCCTGAAGTCTACAATCATCTCCACTGTCTTCAGAGCGTTCAGCTGCAGGTTGTTATTGCTGCACCAGGACGCCAGCTGGGCCACCTCTCTCCTGTAGGCGGACTCGTCGCCGTTGGAGATGAGCCCGATGAGGGTGGTGTCGTCCGCAAACTTGATCAACTTGACAGACTGGTGGCTGGAGGTGCAGGAGTTGGTGTAAAGGGAGAAGAGTAGGGGGGAAAGTACACAGCCCTGGGGTGATCCGGTGCTGATGCTAGTATAGTCTGAGACAGTCTTTCCCAGCCGCACATGCTGCCTCCGGTCCGTCAGGAAGTCGATGATCCACCTGCAGAGGGAGTCAGGCACGTTGAGCAGGGACAGCTTGTCCCGGAGCAGAGCGGGGCGGATGGTGTTGAATGCGGAGCTGAAGTCCACAAACAGGATCCTGGCGTAGGTTCCCGGGGAGTCCAGGTGCTGCAGGATGGAGTGGAGGGCCAGGTTGACTGCATCGTCTACAGACCTGTTGGCTCGGTAGGCAAACTGCAGCGGGTCCAGGAGAGGGGTGGTGATGGACTTGAGGTGGGACAGGACCAGGCGCTCAAAGGACTTCATGACTACAGAGTCATGAAGTCTGTAGTCAGTCTCTCTACTGGCCTTGCTCTCCGCTGTGACCTTCTCAGTTCCTCCTGTTCTCTATCCATCACCTCCACTTGTCCTTGACGTTCTTCCTGCAGCAAAGCTGGTCCATCCATTTGCTCCTCAGCATCCCGCTGAACGGGGACCGGTTCCTGCCTTACTGGTGGGCAGAACTCTCTAGCTGTCGCTCGAAGCCTTTGCTGATTTTGAGGATTTTGCTCTGGCATGACAGGTACTGGTTGCTGAGTGTTTTGGTCTGGGAGATTTGAGGCATTTTGCTGACGATTTACGGGTCTGTAACATGGGATTTGGCTACGGAGGTTGTAGCGGTAAGTATTTTCCTCTTCTTCCTCGGAGCTGTCATTGTCTGTGTTGTCACTGTTAGGATTTGTCTCTGTCCTCTTCTTCCGTTTCTGTTTTGTCTTTTCTTTTGCAGGCAGTTCTTCTTCTAAAGGCAAGTCATTTACAGGCAACAGCAGGTTTCTGTGTAACACTCGCATCACTTGGCTGCCTCTCTCTGCTTGTACTTTATAGACTGGTCCATCTCCCACTCTCTCAACTACGCGATGTACTGCTGACTCCCAGTAAGCGCACAGTTTCCCTGGGCCTCCTCTTTCAGAGAGGTTTCTGACCAACACCCTGTCGCCTGGTTGGAGTGTGACACCTTTTAAGCGTTTGTCGTACTGCTTTTTGCCTTTATCTGAAGACTTTTGACTGTTTTCTGCAGCGATTTTGTAAGCAGCACGCATCCTATCAGCCCATTTTTTAGCGTAGGTTTGATGGCTGTGTGTGTCAGTGTCTTTTGTCTGGTTCAATAGTAGATCTACAGGCAACCTTGGGACTCTGCCATATAAGAGGAAAAATGGAGAATAGCCTGTTGACTCGTGTCTTGTACAATTGTAAGCATGTACAATTTGGGGTAGGTGATCCTTCCATTCACTTTTTTTCTCCTCCTGTAGGGTACGAAGCATTTGGAGTAGTGTACGATTCAGGCGCTCCACGGGGTTGCCCTGCGGATGGTATGGAGTGGTTCGTGAGTGAGAAATTCCAGACAGTTGTTGTAATCTGTGGAAGAGACTGTTTTCAAACTCACGTCCCTGATCGTGATGCAACTTCTCAGGGTACCCGAAATGAGGAATAAAATCCTGAAATATCTTTTCTGCAGCTGTTTTGCCTGATTTATTCCTTGTAGGGTATGCCTGTGCGAAACGAGTGAAATGGTCCACTAGTACGAGGATGTACTCATACCCTCCTTTACTTGGCTCAAGGTGTAAGTAGTCGATGGAGATTAACTCAAAGGGAGTACTGGTTGTGATAGAACCCATTGGAGCTCTCTGGGGAACATTTGGGCGTTTTTGTTTGATGCACGGACATTTTTTTGTTACATAATCTTCAACATCTTGTTGCATACATGGCCAATAGAAACGCTCACGGGCCAGATGTATCACCTTATCACACCCTATGTGACCCATGTCATTGTTTATTATGGTTTATTAAATATTAGGTCTCTAACTCCCAAGTCTCTGTTAGTCCATGATCTGTTAATTGATCATCAGATTGATTTAATTTCCCTTACAGAGACTTGGTTAGGGCAAGAGGATTATGTTGGTTTAAATGAATCAACTCCCTCTGGTTATTTAAACTGTCAAAATCCCAGAAGTTCTGGTCGTGGAGGAGGAGTAGCATCAATTTACCATTCCAAATTACTAGTTAATGTAAAGCAAAAAACATGTTATAATTCCTTTGAGGGCCTGGTCCTCAGTGTTGGGCACTTTAGCAATTCCAGGTTAAACCCAATTTTATTTGCCATAGTTTATCGTCCCCCATCAACCTATTCAGAATTTTTATCCGAATTTGCTGATTTCTTAGCTGATTTAGTGCTGAAATCTGATAGAATAATTATAGTAGGGGACTTTAATATACATGTGGATGTAGATAGTGACTGCCTTAATGTGGCTTTTAATTCAATATTAGACTCGATTGGGTTTTCTCAGAAAGTAGGAAATTCTACTCATTACCTCCACCATACATTGGACCTTGTTCTGACATACGGCATAGAAATAGAAAATCTTGTAGTGTCTCCTCATAACCCTGTACTGTCAGACCATTGTCTGTTAACCTTTGATTTTACTATTTCTGACTATTTGGCTCCTAAAGAAAAATATTATCACAGTAGATGCCTCTCAGATGATGCTGTTTCCAAATTTATGCAGATTGTTTCCTCTATGCCATGTGTCAACACAACGGAAATAAGCTATAGACAGCTTGCTCCTTCTGTAATTGATAACATGGTGGATAGTGTTTCAGCTTCTCTGCATCAGGCTCTAGACTTGGTGGCCCCCTTAAAAAAGAAAAAGTCTAATCAGAGATTTTTAACTCCTTGGTTCAACACAGAAACTCGTAGCTTAAAACAGAAGACTCGTCAATTAGAAAGAAAATGGCGCTCTACTAATTTAGATGAAATCTATTTAGCTTGGAGAAATCATCTTTTAATTTATAAAAAATCTCTTAGAAAAGCTAGAACGAGTTATTACTCTGCATTAATAGAAGAGAACAAGAATAATCCCAGGTTTCTTTTCAGTACTGTAGCCAGGTTGACAAAGAGTCAGGACTCTGTCAATCCTAGCATCCCCTTAGAGCTTACTAGTCAGAACTTTATGAACTTTTTCAATAATAAAATTTCATCCATCAGAGATAAAATCAATCAGATTCTTCCCACAGTTAACTTAAATACTGTAACTACTACAACTCCTTCTATTGATGTCTGTCTTGATGAGTTTACTCCAATCGACCTTTGTGAGTTAGACAAAATAGTTTCCTCATCCAAACCTTCAACTTGTCTTTTAGACCCTATTCCTACCAGGTTATTTAAAGAAGTCTTCCCACTTATTGGTAGCTTTATTCTTCATATAATCAATTCTTCATTAACTTTAGGCCATGTACCGCAGGCTTTTAAAACGGCTGTAATTAAACCCTTACTCAAAAAGCCAACGCTAGATCCAGGAGCTTTAGCTAACTATAGACCAATCTCTAATCTCCCTTTCATTTCAAAAATCTTAGAAAGAGTTGTTGCTACGCAATTATTTGACCACCTGCAGGGAAATGGTTTACTTGAGGAGTTTCAAACTGGGTTTAGAATCCATCATAGTACTGAAACAGCCTTAGCGAAGGTCACTAACGACCTCCTCATTGCATCTGATAATGGACTAGTTTCTGTACTTGTCCTTTTAGATCTTAGTGCAGCTTTTGATACTATTGATCATAATATTCTACTTGATAGATTAGAACACTATGTTGGACTTAATGGAACTTCGTTGCAGTGGTTTAGATCTTATTTATCTGATAGGTTCCAGTTTGTTCATGTAAATGATGAGTTTTCTCTCAGCTCAAAGCTTAGTCATGGAGTTCCACAGGGATCTGTGCTTGGCCCTACTCTTTTTAGTTTATATATGCTTCCGTTAGGCAACATTATTAGAAAGCACTGTATACATTTTCACTGTTATGCAGATGACACACAATTATACCTGTCAATGAAGCCAGATGATACTAATCAATTAGCCAAGTTAGAAGCCTGTCTTAAGGAAATCAAAGCTTGGATGACTTGTAATTTCCTGCTATTAAATTCAGATAAGACTGAAGTCATTCTTGTTGGTCCAAAAAACCTTAGAAATTCCTTTCCAAATCAAACTTTCAGTTTGGATGCAGTTACTCTTTCTCTTAATAGCTCTGTGAGGAACCTTGGAGTTATTTTTGATCAGGATTTGTCCTTCAATTCACATATTAAATTTGTTTCTAAGACTGCCTTCTATCATTTGCGTAATATTGCCAAGATTAGGAGCATCTTGTCTCAGAGTGATGCTGAGAAGCTGATCCACGCTTTTGTTAGCTCGAGATTAGATTATTGTAATTCTTTATTATCAGGCTGTCCTAAAACATCTTTAAAAAGTCTTCAGCTGATCCAAAATGCTGCAGCAAGAGTTTTAACAGGTACTAGAAAGAGAGATCATATCTCTCCGGTTCTGGCCTCCCTTCATTGGCTTCCCATAGAGTTTAGAATTAAGTTTAAAATCCTTCTTCTTACTTACAAAGCTCTAAACAATCAGGCTCCTTTTCATTTAAAAGATCTGATACTACCGTATCATCCTAACAGAGCACTACGCTCCCAAAATGCAGGTTTACTTGTAATACCTAGAATCTCCAAAAGTACAATGGGAGGCAGAGCCTTCAGTTATCAAGCTCCTCTCCTGTGGAATCAGCTGCCAATCTGGATTCGGGAGTCAGACTCGATCTCTGTTTTTAAGAATAGGGCTAAAACCTACCTTTTTGATATAGCCTACAATTAGGGAGGGATCATGTGTCTCTGAACCCTCCCTTAGTTATGCTGCTAATAGGTTTAGTCAGCCGGGGGACCTCCAGTAATGCACTGGGCCTCACTCCTTTCCTCACTCTCTATGAAATATTTTTTTTTTTGCTGGTCATTAACATTTGTTTGTTCTCTCCCATAGATTGAGTCCCCATCGTGCTGTTTGCTCTCTACATGTCTGTTCTTTTCTTCTTCTCTATCCCCTCACCCCCCAGCCAGTCGCAGCAGATGACTGCCCCTCCCTGAGCCTGGTTCTGCTGGAGGTTTCTTCCTGTTAAAAGGGAGTTTTTCCTCTCCACCGTCGCCAAGTGCTTGCTCACAGGGGATCGCATGATTGCTGGGGTCTTTCTGCAACTGTGGGGGTCCTCCCTACAGTTGATAGTGCTATGAGATGACTGTTGTTGTGAAATGGCGCTATATAAATAAAGTTGAATTGAATTGAATTGTGTAAACTCTTTAACACCATCGGCTTTAGCTGTTCAGGTAGGACAAGTTGTTTGCTGTGCTCTGTCTTTCTGTACAATAATCCATTGTCAACTTCCAACTTGTTCCACTCATACAGTAGTCTCCGTGTCCGTTTACTCATTGCCCGTCTATCTTTATCGTTTGGTGTCCATCCTTTGAGTTTGAGTGAGATTACTTCTCTAATTGACTCATCATCTTGTTGAGCAGCATTGATGTCTTTAGGCGTCATGCTCAAAACACTGTCAGTTGGCACATTGTTGTCATTAGAACTCAGTTGGAACGCAGCTATCCATGGCACATCACTGTTTTGTGCTGCCTTGCTCCCTTGCCACACTGCGGACACTACTTCCGGTAAAACTGTCTCTGTGAACTCATTCATTTGCTCTTGCAGATCTAATGGGTGTCTGGACAACATATCTGCATCTGCATTCCTTTTCCCTGGCCTATACTTGATATCAAAATGGAAGTCAGCCAACTCCCCGACCCACCTATGACCCACTGCATTCAACCTGGCTGAACTGAGGACATAGGTTAAAGGATTGTTATCTGTATAGACAGTAAAAGTCGGTGCATAATACAGATAGTCACGGAATTTGTCGCAGATGGCCCACTTGAGAGCTAGAAACTCTAGTTTACCAGAATGTAAGTGATAATTCTTCTCGGCCGGTGTGAGAGTTCTGGATCCATAGCCAATCACCTTAAGTTTGTTTTCTTGTTTTTGATACAAGACGGCTCCCAGGCCTTTGTTTGACGCATCTGTATGCAATACAAATGGAAGGTCCAAATTGGGATAGGCTAGAATGGGAGGATTAGTCAGAATGTCCACAAATCTTGACACTTCCTGATGTTCACTGGTCCATATTATTGGTGTGCGAGAAGGAAGCTGGTTTCTGTCTCCTTTCTTTGTTTGTCCTTTACTCCTTTTTGGTGCTGGTTTATTGTCATTGCTTGTTTCATTAGTGCTCTGGAGGAGTTCGAACAAGGGTCTCGCCAGACGTGAAAAATCTTGAATAAATGATCGGTAATAACTGAGAAAACCCAGTAACGTTCTGAGTTCTCCGACTGTGCGAGGGTTCTTGTCTTTCAGAGCGAACACAGCATCCAAGTCTTTTGGGTCAATCTGGACTCCTTCTCCCGACACTAGCCTACCCAGGTAGCGTACTTGGTTTTTGAACAGTTCACATTTGGCTGGCCGAAGTTTTATGCCGTGTTGTCGCATTTTGCACAAAACCTGTTTAAGGTGTTCTACGTGCTCATCAAAGGTTTTGGAGTAACACAGTACATCGTCCAAGTAAGGCACGCAACACTCGTCTCTGATCCCTTCTAACACCCCCTCCATACACCTTTGGAATGCGGCCGGTGCGTTTTGACAACCCGAATGGAACCCGCACCCACTCGTATAGTCCCCAGGGTGTGCTAAAAGCAGTAAAATGTCTTGACTCCTCACTTACAAAACCCTGATGGTAGGCACTTCCCTGATCCAATATGGAAAACCAGGAGTTACCCCCAAGACTGTCCAGTAGATCTTGTATCCGTGGTAACGGATGCCTGTCAGGTATGGTTTTTCGGTTCAGCTCACGAAAATCAACACACAAGCGCAAAGTATTGTCCTTTTTACGCACACACACTACTGGCGACGAGTTGTTTGACACTGATTTCCTGATCCAGCCCCTGCTTAAAAGGTTTTGAACATACTCCTTCACCTCTTTATACAGTGGTCTTGGAATGGAGTTGTAACTTTTCTGCACGGGTGTGTTGTCAGTGGTGTTGATTTTTAGCTGTAGTCCAGGAATACATCCAATGTCTCCTTCATCATGAGCAAACACATCAGACTGTTCATAGAGCATCTGCCGAACCACCTCCCGATCACCCTCTGAGAGATGGTCTAAATTGACATTAGGGTGCAATCTCAGGTGTGAGGGAGCAGTGCTTAATGTTTCTTCACCCTCACCTTGACTGTCACATGTCACTTGAGCAGAGTGACAAAATGGCTTGTCTGTAGTTTTGGTTGCATTTTCAGCACTGGAACAAACATTTACAGGTTTGTATTCAGTGATCTCTGAAATAAGTCCTAAAACAGTCTTTGGATTTAGAAAAATGTTGTGCTTTGTTGAGTTTTGGATTGGGATTTTGACAGTTTTTGAAGCACCAGCGGGTACATCAATAAGAGCTGGGAATAACTCCAACCCATCCGGTAAGTTACATTTCACAGCTGGCTCGAACAACATTTCTCCTCCTCCAGGGAATGCTCTGATGTGACATTTTACCATACAGATTTGGCTACTGTGAACAGTGAGTCCTTTTTTCCCAACTCTCACCACTGGACTTTCTGGTTCATTTTCTATTGACTTGGCGTGGACAACAGAGATGAGTGATTCAACATTACCTTTCTGAACCTTTAAGGTCTCTGACAGTAAGCCCACTAAGCTAATATCGTCACTTTGTTCACCGTTTGCCATTATTATCTCTTGGATCACATTAAAGCCCAGCAGCGGAGTGCTTAAACGCTGCTGACTGACAAGCATTGGAACATACAAGGATACAGAACCATACTGTGAACTTGTGATCTCGAGCAAGACATCTATCCACCCCTCGAACGGAACATCCGTTCCATTGGCTGCGGTGATTTCGAGTGGATGGCCTGGGAGTAGGCTCTCGAGTGGCTGTATTTTCACATTTGGTAAGGCTGCTTGTACCCATGACTTTTCAACAATGCTTACTTGTGCCCCACTGTCCAATAACATCTGTAGGTTTACTCCATTTAACTGGCAACTGATCATACACCTACCGCCAATGAGCTGTGCCACACGCTTTGTGTTGGGTGACTTTTGGGACTTGGCAGTAGTCTGTTTGGAGTTCCGTCTTTTAGTGTTGTGGGACTCTGCTGGTGGTTCAGTCACTGGTGGTCCCTCCCCAGCGACCTCCTCCAGTTTCCCGACACATTGCTTTTCTGAAGGCAACCTATTGCTCTGTGCCCCTCCTCTCCACATCGAAAACAGTGTGCGCAGCGCTCAGTCTCTTGGGCGGTACACTTTTGGCACTTTCCTTTCACTGCAGGTTTCAGTGCTGGCTGTTTAGGGACAGGTGCTGTGGGACTGGTGTTTACTGTATTTACCATTGGGGTTAGGGCCTTTTCTAAACTCTTGGTTAGGAAGGAGACCTGTGCCGTCAGCTCCTGGATAGCTACACGATTAGCTTGGACTTCAGTGTGCATTTTAATAGAGCTTTGATCTGTCTCTACCTGTGCCGCATTAACACTGGTGACTTTCTGTTTATGACTTTGTCCCAACCTACTTAATCTCTCTGTCTCTTCACTAACAGAATTTGCTATGAGCTCCAGGATGGAGTCATCTGTGACACTGGTGTTTGAGATGTGAGGTTTAAGGTCTCTCCTGACATAAGAGTATTTTTCATTCAAACCCTGATACAATGAATGGATAAACACACCTTGTACCAACTCGTTGTCATAATGAAACCCACTACTGTTTTTAGTTGCAATCAGCACACGCTGTTTTAGCCCCATTAGTCTATAAATAAACTGTTGTGGTGTTTCTTTGTCATTTTGCTTAGCATTACTCAGCTCCTGAAATAATTCAGTGCTGCTTTTCTCGCGTAGATGTGTCCTTAAGAAACGTTTTAACTCAACTACAGTAAGGCTATCTTTGGTTACAAGCATATCTTTAAAGGTACCAGGCTTAATTATCTTAAACACCGTTCTGATAACCTCAGCCTCTGTGAACCCTTCATTTAGCCCTTCATCAAGCTGTTTGCACAAGTTATTGTAACTCAAGTCAGAATCAAAATCAGAGATTTGACCACCATAAATCTTGTACTCTCTACGTGGCAACAGTGACGTAAGTTCAGTCAGTCTGACTAACCCTGGGTCAGGAACTACAGATGGTGATGTTGGATGGTTCTTCCCTGATGGTGCTGCAGCTCCAGTGGTCACAGGAACCACTATGACCGGATCATCGTCGGGTGACACCTCTGCATCCACTTCTCCAGCTGCTGTGGACCGTTGTACTTCAATTATGAGGTCACGGAAAGCAAGCAGGCAAGACATCCCCTGGTCCTCCAGGCTCTTCAGTTGTGGACTTCTCAGCGAGTCAACAATGAAGTCGAAGAGTTCCACTTCGGTCGATTCTGCGCCTGGCAAATCTTCTCCCACCTCATCCTTGAACGACTCAGCCAGCTTGTAAAGAACGTTTCTGCGGCAGGCAATGGTCAGCTGGCGAAGCTCTTGCTGGATTTCCCATCTCAGGTCATGTGGAGCAGACATGGCTGTGGTCTCCTGTAGTCAGTCGCTTAGGTCAATGGCTCAGGAACAGGTGGTCAGCATCCCTTGGTTCTTCAATGATTAGTGCCAGACCAGTAGGTGGCGCTAATCCCGGACGAGCCCCCAAAATTGTTGCTCCCCTGGGTAGCGGCCCAGGAGGAGAAAACGTGCATGTGGAAGTTAACTCTTCAACCTGTGATAGAGAATCGGCAGAACACGTTTCGTTATTTCACACAAGGAGTTTTATTCTTCGTCCCATGTATATAGCTTTTAACTTGTTCAAATGTTTATATTTTAAACAATAACCCATGAACTTACATTTACATTAATCATTTTAAGCACTGTCATAAATGTACAGCATGTGGTGTTATTCTTAACAATTCACTGACCTGGCCACTGTGTACCTAACACACTTACAATAGTATTCCTGGTATTCGGTAATACACCCGAAATATGCACACTTGGTGACAAATCAAACCAGTAAATGTCGTACTGTATGAAAACCGTTTCATAACTGTCTTTAAATAAAGTAAGCAAATGGTTTTTAACGTGGGCGGATTTCACTGTTGTGGCACGTCCCATACACTCGATCATTAACATTAGCAGGTTAGCTTATACAACAACACATCAACTTTAACAGAAATACCCTTACAAACCCGCTTTTCGCCTCACACGTATCACAATATAATCTCGGACATCCTAGGACTCTTACAGTTTATATTGCACTCTTGAATTACTAGTATTTACCAACCTGTGATAGAGAATCGGCAGAACACGTTTCGTTATTTCACACAAGGAGTTTTATTCTTCGTACTCCAGTGCGTGAGTCTACTCTCTATCACTGTGCGACATGCGCCATCTATTGGTCGGCGTATGGAACTGCACTCAACTCACATGAGTTATAATGGAACCAGGTGGATTACAAATGCATTGTAGAAAAATAAACAATTAAGGAATAACATAAAATTGTAGGGGTGCCTGTTTTTTTTAATTTTCTTATCCAAATGTCTTTTTCACCTCTTACATAACTATTAACTATTTCCAACCCTCTACATGTGCAGTCTCCCCAGTTTCAGCTTTCAATAAAGCATGAACCTGGTCAGCCGTGATATCTTTCACATCTTGGAAGCTTCCTATTGCTTCCACAATGGTTTTGATTCTATCACTTTTCTTCTTTAGCTGTGCAGCAACATTCATGGTGTGGCAGATAAAAGCTATAAAGTTTGTCCTCTTAACTATTAATGTGTCATCATCCATTTTGCATTTGTGAACACAAACATTCCTTGCAGCGGCATGATCCTGTGCTTGCGTGGGACCCGTTGATGGCTGGGCTTCCATTTGAACTGAATTTCTTTGAGGAAGGCCTGCTGTGTTTCTGACTATTCCTGCCTCTCTAACTGTCTTTAGAGCTTCTGCATACAAGATTTTCTTAGTTATTCTGATTTCCTAGGCTTGACTAGCTTCCCTCTGTACAACACATCCTCCATATGCAGCACTGTGCTCACCCCCGCAGTTGCAACACTTTACTTTGGCGTCCTTGTCACATTTACCATATTCGTGCTCCCCTCCACATCTAGCACATCTTAGCTTTCCCTTACATTGCTGAGCAGTGTGACCCATCCTTTGACCTTTGTAGCACCTGAGTGGTTTTGGGACGTATTCTCTGACACTGTAATACATGTTGTGGTATATATTACCCATATGTTCCATACCTACATTTGTTAGAGCATGTGGAAATGTTTGGGACAGAATATACAAAGGAACTTCACACCTCTGAAAGGGACAAAGGAATCTCACCGCCGTGTGAAGACCAACGACGTCACAGGATGCGGCGGCAACAGACTTGACACCTTCACCCCCTAAGGCGAGGAGAGGTTTTCCCATCACCTCCCAAGACGAAGGGAGGAGTTAACAGGACTAATGGGGGATTTAGATAACGGGGGATTTCAGCTTGTGTTTTGCATGTCTTTGATGTGTGCCTGTATTTAACCAGCGAGCTGGGCAGAATTCTCTCTCTTTGCCTTCTGCCAAGCTCTGCACCAGATGAGACAAGATAGAAGAGTTATTCATTAAAGACTCTGCTTTTGTGATACAAAACCGCCTCGTTATTTCCAGCTCTTCTACACTGGTGACCTTGACGCGAGTATGGACATGAGGCGTTCTTCAAGCGACTCATCCATGGCGAATCTGACTTACGCCAGCGACAACGCAGACGAGGGAACAAGCAGACACCTGTTCCCCCCGGCAGAGGGTACCGAGAGAGCTCAACCGAGCTCCAGCACCGCCGTGAGAGCCGAGGCAAGGCACTCTCACCCAGCAGGCACAACAGTGATGGTGTACACGAACGCCGTTGCTGTCCAGCTGCCAGACTTCTGGCAAGAAGACCCCGCCTCTTGGTTTCTACAGGCTGAAGCCCAGTTCATACTGGCGGGCATCACAGCAGACGATACAAAATTCTACCATATCGTCTCCAAGCTCGACTCCACCACTTCGAGGTGTGTGCGGAGCTTGATCCGGCGACCACCGGCCCGGGACAAGTATGAGACGCTCAAGGCAACCATCGTGGCGAACTATGTCCCACCAGCGGAGGAAAGAGCCGAGAGGATCCTGGCGGTCTACGGCCACAAAGGGGGCAATCCGAAGGCCCTCATGGAGGATTTGCTGCAGCTTAAGGAGGAGGACAACGACAATTTCCTTTTCCAGTTTATTTTCCTCAGCACGCTTCCACCACACATGAGAGGGACACTCGCCAACACGAAGTGCAACACCCACCAAGACTTCCGCACACTGGCCAGCGAGGCTTATCGGCTCGTCAACGCCTGCAAGGAGCGGACACCTACAGCGGCATCCGCGGACCTCAAAACTGACGCCCCGAGCCATGGAGAGCCACAGCCCACGGTGACAGCGGCGCGGCCCAAGCGTAACAAACAGATCGACGTCTGTTATTATCACCACCACTTCGCCGAGAAAGCCCACAAATGCGTTCCCCCCTGCAAGTTCACGATGTCGGGAAAACGCCAAAGCCGAGGGCCGTTAACGGCAGCGGTTCTCGGCGAGAAAAACAAGCTGTTATACGTGACGGATGGACACACAGGCAAGCAGTTCCTCATCGACACGGGAGCTCAGCTGAGTTTCATCATGCCCTCCCACGCAGATCGAGCCATGGGCACCCGGGGCAATGGAGCAGTGGCAGCCAACGGTTCTGACATCGACACGTTCGGGGAAAAGAGCCTGCACCTCCTCATTCACGGCCGCAGCTACAGATGGACTTTTGTTGTAGCGGCGGTGAGTTTTAACTTGTTAGGCGCTGATTTTCTATGTGCACATGGGTTATTAGTTGATCTAGCAAATAGGCGCCTGGTTAATGCAATATCTTTTGCTTCTATTCCATGCTCAGCTCGAGTCTCTCCACCACCTGTGCAGGCCAACGTCACCACGGCAGGAGGTAAGTTTGAGCAACTCCTCACCCAATTTCCAGCACTCACAACCCCCAAATTTTCAGCCACTGTAGCCAAACACGGGGTTAAACACTTCATTCCAACAACGGGACCTCCCGTTTTTGCCAAAGCTCGCCGCTTAGACGCGGCCAAGCTCAACAAAGCAAGGGACGAATTTGCAGCTCTTGAAAAATTAGGCATTGTCCGACGTTCAAAGAGCCCTTGGGCTTCGCCACTTCACATGGTTCCGAAATCCGACGGTTCTTGGAGACCGTGCGGAGATTACCGCAGATTAAACAACGCCACAGCGCATGACCGCTACCCCATCCCTCATATACAGGATTTTTCACTGCATTTAGTGGGCGCGCGCATTTTTTCAAAGATAGACTTAGTCCGCGGTTATCACCAAGTCCCAGTCCGAGCTGAAGACATTCCTAAAACAGCGGTTATAACCCCTTTCGGCCTTTTTGAATTCCTGCGAATGCCTTTTGGCCTCAAAGGCGCTGCTCAGACTTTTCAGCGTATGATGGACGCAGTCTTACGCGACCTCCCCTTTGTTTTCGTCTACCTCGACGATATGCTGGTAGCCAGCTCATCGGAGGAAGAGCACGAGCAGCATCTCTCTACCGTTTTTCAGAGGCTAGAGGAGCACGGATTAATAATTAATCCAGCCAAATGCAAATTCGGCGTATCGCAAATTGATTTTTTGGGACATAGAGTCTCCCCGAAAGGGGCAGTTCCACTTCCAGACAAAATTCATGCGATAGAAGGTTTTCCATGGCCCCAAACGGTCAAATCGCTACAGGAATTTTTGGGGATGGTTAATTTTTACAACCGTTTCCTCCCTCATGCAGCTCAGCTCATGCAGCCCCTGTATGACTCGCTCAAAAAAAAGAAAGCTTCCAACGCGGTCAAATGGACCCCGGAACGCGAACGCGCTTTTGCGGAAGTTAAAAACGCCCTAGCTAACGCCACAATGTTAGTCCACCCAGATCCCTCGGCCCGCATTGCTCTAACCACAGATGCTTCAGACTTGGCCATAGGGGCAGTTGTAGAACAACTTGTCAAGGGGGTCTGGCAACCTTTAGCATTCTTTAGCAAATCGCTAAACCCGACGGAACGCAAATACAGCACTTTTGACAGGGAGCTGCTGGCGCTCCATTTGTCCATCCGCCACTTCCAGTTTTGGTTAGAAGGGCGGAGTTTCACGGCTTTTGTGGACCATAAACCGCTCACTTTTGCTATGGCTAAAATTTCAGAACCTTGGTCGGGCAGACAACAAAGACAGTTAGCTGCGATTTCAGAGTTCACCACAGACATTCGACATGTAGCGGGCAAACTTAACGTAGTAGTGGACTGTCTCTCTCGCGCTGTGGCACCGCCAGAGCACGAGGAGACAGATTACACTGCCTCAACAGCTGAGCTTTTCTCTAACGCAAACATATATGCAGCACCTATCCATGAAGGGATAGATTATGCAGCCATGGCGGAAGAACAAAGCAGTGATGCGGACGTGCGCGCGCTCCTGTCTGGACCAACAGGGTTAAGGCTGGAGAAAAAAGGGCTGCGCGACGGTGTGCCCCCCCTAATATGCGATGTTTCAACCGGCCGACCTCGCCCGTTAGTACCAGCTGCTTGGCCCCGCCGTATTTTCGACGCAATTCACTCCCTCGCGCACCCAGGTGTGCGCGCCTCGGTCAAAATGGTTGCCGAAAAGTTTGTGTGGCCAGGCCTGCGCAAAAACGTAAAAGAATGGGCAAAAACTTGCATTTCTTGTCAGTGCGCCAAAGTACACAGACACACAAAAGCCCCTCTGGAGCCTTTTCCCATCCCTGCTAGAAGGTTCGACCACATTCATGTCGACCTCGTGGGGCCACTGCCTTCCTCCCAGGGTTTCACACACCTGCTAACAATGATAGACCGCACCACGCGCTGGCCAGAGGCAGTCCCTCTAGCGGCAACTACAGCGGAGGAAGTCGCTCGCGTTTTTCTAACAAATTGGGTGGCACGTTTCGGCGTCCCATCAGACATCACGTCAGATAGGGGGCCTCAATTTGTCTCAGAGCTCTGGTCAGCCATGTCCAACAGTTTAGGGGCAACAATTCACCGTACCACCGCTTATCACCCTCAGGCTAATGGGTTATGCGAGCGTTTTCACAGGTCCTTAAAGGCTGCCCTCAGAGCCTCATTAACGGACACAAATTGGGTAAATAAACTTCCCTGGGTTTTATTGGGGTTGCGTGCGGCACCTAAAGAGGATTTAGATGCTTCCCCTGCAGAATTAGTCTTTGCTCAGCCTATCAGACTACCAGGTGAATTTTTACCAGAAAACCCGGAACCAGGGCACCTCCCAGTCCCAAGGTTTTTAGGCAGTAACGGACCGGGCTCTCTCCACGGTCCAGCTCATCACGCCTTTCCACGAGTTTTTGTTCCTCAAACTTTAAAAAACGCTGAGTTTGTTTTTGTTAAGCATGAAGCTCTAAAACCAACGTTACGCCCAGTATACGATGGCCCGTATAGAGTGCTGGAAAATGGTGACAAACACTTTGTGCTTGATTATGGGGATAGAAATGAAACGGTCAGCATTGACAGACTCAAACCTGCCTTCTTGTTGAGAGACGAACCTGCACAGCTGGCTCGAGCACCTCGGCGAGGTAGACCCCCCAAGGGAAAAGTCTCAGCCCCCAGGCAGGGAACAGATAATCTCTCTCCTTCCCACACTGCAGATTCCTCACAACAAGGTCCCAGCAGGACGCCTAAACCAGCCTACAGCAGTTTTGGGAGAAGACTAAAACCCAGACAGCACAGGGACTGATCCCACCACTCTGCAAATTTTTGCTAATTGTGGTGCAACAGTTTAGGACTGACTTATGATTATACTATGCTGTTATGTTTTCACTGAACTCTCTTAGGAGCATGTCTGCTTAAAAGTTTCTTCTGTGGCAACAGCTGTAACACGTAGTATGTCTTAGTAATTACCCTAGACTGTGAATCTTTCTGTGTCCTTTCATAGTTGTTTGGGGGGCCTGTGGTATATATTACCCATATGTTCCATACCTACATTTGTTAGAGCATGTGGAAATGTTTGGGACAGAATATACAAAGGAACTTCACACCTCTGAAAGGGACAAAGGAATCTCACCGCCGTGTGAAGACCAACGACTTCACAGGACGCGGCGGCAACAGACTTGACACCTTCACCCCCTAAGGCGAGGAGAGGTTTTCCCATCACCTCCCAAGACGAAGGGAGGAGTTAACAGGACTAATGGGGGATTTAGATAACGGGGGATTTCAGCTTGTGTTTTGCATGTCTTTGATGTGTGCCTGTATTTAACCAGCGAGCTGGGCAGAATTCTCTCTCTTTGCCTCCTGCCAAGCTCTGCACCAGATGAGACAAGATAGAAGAGTTATTCATTAAAGACTCTGCTTTTGTGATACAAAACCGCCTCGTTATTTCCAGCTCTTCTACACATGTATCCTATTAGGACTGATTTAGGGAGTGTTTCCTCAAACTGAATCATGGCAGACAGTGTGTCCCTCAGTGAACCTTCTCTTTTAGTCTTTAGCCTTTTCACATCCTTCACCTTTCCTCCTTGGATCTTGTTTTTCACTTCTTCCATAGACATGCACAAAGGGACACCTGATATAACTCCCCTCAAGTTAGCTGTCATGCCAGGAACATGCTCCTTCATTTGTTCTCCATTTAGACATGTCATTGCCAGTATTTTCTGTTGCTGTTGTTTACTTGTGGCATGAATTAACAGCCGGTTATTCTTCAAGAACTTTGCAAACTTAACTCTCCCAATTTCTTTCTCAATTGCTTTTGTTAGTTTAACCAGGTGATAGTGCCCCCCACCCTGATTGAACTCAATGACAACCTTCCAGTCATTCCCTACATCTTCAAACTGCCATCCATTTTGGCTAGTTCGTGTTTTCTTCACATTGTTACTTCCTCCCACATCACTCTCATCTGACCCGCTTCTAGGTCTTGTTTCCCCCCTAGCTGCTCTTTTCCAGCTCCCAGGCCTGGATAGTATCCAGCCCACCTCATCTTTATCGTACCCGTCAGAGCTAGATGCCATAATGTTACAGACAGCGTACAGTTTTTACTATCCGCCACAAACAAATCAATCCTACCACCAGCCGAACACAGACATAAATGCGGTCCCAACTGTCTTCTTCTTCTTCTTCAAACAGTCCAACTCGATCAGCTCTCTGTAACCTGTCTCCTCAGCTCCTTCCTCGTAAGATGCCACCCATCCCTCCTTATATCTGGGCAGTGCGGTGACGTGACGGGAAGTGCACGTCGCCACACTGCATTTCATAATAAAGTGCCCCAAATACATATCTCACCCCCCCCCCAGAAAACTCCAAAGCCACACAAACAACTGAAACCCACCGTGATTTGGAATTCGAATCCCGCTCTAAATTAATGGAAACTAATGTACTAAATTGGTCTAACACACTCACTCAAAACAACGTAAAAATAGGGCTGACGGGTGGACTACAGTACAGCCCATACGGCGGGGTGGATTATTCTGCCACCCATAAACTAAAAAGAGTGTTTATTTCAAACTAAAAATGTCAGCCGTACTCCTAAACTAAAACACAAACACATAAAATAACCTCGATACCACAACATGCATGCAAAAAAAATACCGTCCATCCATCCATTTTCTTCCGCTTAATCCTTTTCGGGTCGTGGGGGTGCTGGAGCCTAACCCAGCATCTTTGGGCGAGAGGCAGGGTACACCTTGGACAGATCGCCAGTCCATCGCAGGGCCAACACAGAGAGACAGACAACCATTCACTCTCACAGTCATACCTAAGGACAATTTACAATCCCCAGTTTGATGCCAGTTAACCTAACTTGCATGTTTTTGGCATGTGGGAGGAAACCGGAGAAATCCCAGAGTAAACTCACGCAGACATGGGAAGAACATGCAAACTCCACACAGATCACTGTTGGTCAGAGGCTGGGATCCGGGACCCGGCCAAGGGTGAGTTGCTATGCTGCCACAGTGCTATCCACTCCACCATGTGAGAGTGGGCCATGTGGTCTGGGCCTGGGAGGAGGCACGGTCGCGGAGGATTTGGGCCAAGCGTCGGATGGAAGAACACCAGGGGCGGCTGCAGGTGGTGGCTGTATGGGAGGATGTCTATCTCCAGCTGTCAGATGGCTCATGGAGGCATCCCAATGAGCTGCGGCGCACCCAGGAGGAGATTGGTGGGCTTGATGGTTGGACAGTTTGGTGAGAAAAGAAAAGGGGGACCATGGGTATGTTCTTGATGTTTGTGATGTTCTGAAATTGTTCAAAACTCTTAAATTTACTGGTTGATTATGTTTGGGGGATTAATTTCAGGTAATGTTTAGGTTAAGACACGGTGGTATTTTGTGTTGAATTGTTTATTGTAGAATATAAATGGCAGAATAATCCGCTTTGCCGTGTGGAGTGAAATGGCAGTCTACCCATCTCCCCCTAGTGTAGTCCATTTAGTATGACTGTTTTAGGCCACTTATATTATGTTACTATTTTTAGGGTGTGTTTCGGGTCCCAAATTAGGGTGGGTTTGAATTGTGTGCGTGGCCTTGTGGCTTTTGTGAGGGGGAGGAGAGTGTTGTGTGGGAGTTTGGACCCTGGTTTGTGTGACACGGGTGGTGGCTCCACCTTTCTGGTTCTGCCACCACCCAGGGTATAAGAGAGCAATGAAAGGGAGGGGCGGTCTCTTGGCCACCTCTCTGCCTGGCGAATACGCTTGTGTGTTGTGGAGTGTATAACAATAAACCTGTGTCCAGTTCAACACCTGGTCTCACCCTTGGCTCCTACTACCAACATAACAGAATGCTGTCAGAGTATTGAGGTGTCAAGAAAAATATGAGGCATTTATTTTTAAATAACTTTAATATACTTAATGGTGTGTAGTTTGTAATAATGTGTTGTAGGAAATGTAAGTATCTGATTGTGACTTTGTCGGCTGATCCTCAATCTTAAATTACTTGGAAGTTTTTGGTGACTAGACAGTAATCTGATAAAAGATAGTTGGATGCGATAGATATTGTGTTTGTTTTCCCCTGAAGAATTTGACTGAAAACATTGTTGAAGATACCTGCAGCTCCCAAGAAAATAATCTCTGCATGCCCACGAGGTCTCCCTGTGTCTGCATGGGTTTCCTCTGGTTTCCTCTCACAGGCCAAAACATGCAAGTTAGGTTAATTGGATACTCTAATGTGGCCCTAGGCGTGAATGTGTGTGTAAATGGTGAAGGTATTGGCACCGCACCTTGGCTGCCTCATCATCCAGGTGGATGCCCTGAATTTAAACTGTAATTTCCCTATTGTGGGAATAAAAAAGGATTATATTAAAAAAAAATATTAATCTTGAACCCTCTTCATTTTCTATAGGTAAAAATGCAAATTTAAGACTTTAGTTCTCTCTCTCTCTGTTTGCACTTTTGAGATGTGACACACTTGGGGCCATGATATTGGTGTTCTTACATTTCAGAATTGTACAGTAAAGCCATTTTTTAAAACTCTCTCTCTCTCTCTCTCTCTCTCTCTTCTAAACTTGCCATCTGGCTGACAAGGAAAAATCGGACTACTAACACTGGCAATGTGGATCCTGTTTTTGTTTTCAAGGCCTTGTTAAAAGTCAGACTCCAGGTGAAGTACTCTTACTATAAAATGGTGGACAATTTGGAGGCATTCACCAATAGATGGACAGTAGGGAATATTTTGTGTTCTGTGGGAGAGGGAGATGAGTTATGTTTGCACTTTTGAAATGTGAGACACTTGGTGGAATGATATTGGTGCTCTTACATTTTTGAATTGTGCAATAAAGGCATTTTTTAAAACTCAAAACACTCTCTCTCTCTCTCTCTCTCTCTCTCTCCCCCCCATCTATCCACCAGGGGGTGAGGATCGTTCCCCCGGACAGCGAAGTTACTGTGGAGGAGGTCCTGGAGGCTGTGGCCGAGCAGGTGGGCGCTGACGCAGTCTGCTTTGCTTCCCGAATGAATAGAGCTGTGGTAGTGTTTCTGGCGGCTGAAGACGATGTTCACACCCTGATTGTAAGCGCTGTGGTTATCGGGGAAACGTATGTACAGGTGTCCCCCTTATCTCTCCCATCAACGAGAATCACCGTCTCAGGTGTTCCACCTTTCATCACTGACGAGCAGCTGGCGACGGAGCTCCGCAGATTTGGGAAGTTTGCGGGCCCGTTTACGACTCTGCCTTTGGGATGCAAGGCCGCCAAGTTCAAACATGTGAAATCACTCAGGCGACAGGTGTTCATGTTTCTCGACTCGCCCACTCAGACTCTGGAAGTCTCCTTCAGGGTCAAGCACGGGGACGGATCTTACATGGTGTATGCGAGCTCGGGACAGATGAAGTGTTTTGAATGTGGAGACGTGGGCCATAAACGGTTCGCTTGTCCGCACAGGCAGCGGGCGGAGGGCCCTGATGGGGCCGCGGATGGTGCCGGCGGCGAGCCCTCCGCTCACGCCGCAGCTGCGGACGGCAGCGCGGCCTCCGCTCCCGCTACCCCTGCTCCGGAGCCTGCCGCTGTGTCTGTGGACGGCGCGCCGCCTGCGGCCCAGCTTGCGGTCGGGAGCGTGGACGGCGATGTCGCCAAAAAGGTCACTGATGCTGCGTCACAATCATCTCGCTGTGTGACGTCAACAGCTGTGCCTCCGCCAGCTGCTGTCGCTTCGGAGGAGGGGACGGCGCACCGACCTGATGGTGCGTCAGAATCTCGTTGTGTGACATCAGCGGCTGTGCTTCCGGAGGCTGCTACCGTTACACAGCGGGGGATGGAACAGCGACAGTCAGCTGCTGAGGGTGGCGTCCAGGGAAATGTGGCCCATGATGAATCCACTGGCCCGGGAGAACCAAGCAGTCAGCTGAGTGGTGCTGACGAGGAAATGGAATCTGAGAACGGCACTGTGTCTAATGCTGAGTCTATTGAGGCAAAATGCAGTACAAACACGAGTTTGTATTCACTGGAAGAAATCAATGCATTTCTGGATGAAACCTATAACAAAGCCATTAGGGTCGCCAACTACTTCAGTGACACTGATAACTTCATTAAGTCTGTGGATGTGCTAAGAAGACAGGTTGGTCTTGACCTCCTGGATGAGAGGAAGCGTTATCACCTCAAGAAACACCTGACAGCCCTGCGTAAAGCAGCAGGGGGAACGCTGGTCAAGCGCGCCCGACAGGAGGAATGAATGGCGGTCGTTCCTCTGCCTGTTTTACCCATTTATATTGTTTGAACAGACTGGTATATGACATTTAATTGACTGTAATTGACTGACACAGAACTGGATCTTTGAATAGGTGGACTGCAGGGACTGCTCTGTGTTGTGTGTGGGGGGGGGGGAACATTTCAGTTTGCACTTTTTCCAATGTGACACACTTGGAGGAATGATGTTGGTGTGCTTTTTTTTGAAGTGTGCAATAAAAGTTTTTTTCAAAGTCAAAGTCTCTCTCTCTCTCTCTCTCTCTCTCATGATGTTTCTAATTGACTGTAATTGACTGTCACGGAACTGGATCTTTACCTGCAAGGCGTGGATGCCCCACCGTTTTCTTTCTACACTCTGTACGAGCCTGCTGCACAGATGACTTGCTTGAAAATCCCGCATGGTCTAAGGACTCCAATCCATCCGAGATGAGGAAACTGTCTCTGGGATGTGCAACGGAACTGGCTGCGGCCGCACAGCGCTATCTCTGCTGCCGGAGGAAGGCGACTTGGCCTTGCTTAAGAACTGGGGGCCTCTGGCTCGTCTTTGCACGGACTACGAGGAGGACTCGCACTACTGCCACTGCCAATGTGGAATAGGTGGACTGCAAGGAATACTCTGTGTTGTGTGTTGGGGGGAAGACTTATGTTTGCACTTTTTCCAATGTGACACACTTGGTGGAATGATGTTGGTGCGCTTACATTTTTTTGAATTGTGCAATAAAGGCTCTTTTTAAAAGTCAAAGTCTCTCTCTCTCTCTCTCTCGACCTTGTCTAACCCTATCACTGCCTCCAGCGCATGTCTGGATCCATTTCAGAGAACAGGAAAAGTGGTTGCATTTTTTTGGCACACTATATAGATTTATTAAAAGCTTATCCGATGACATAAACTCATTATGTACTCGACAATTCTTGCTTAGATATCTGTGCTAATTTTAGTAATACTTTTTGTTTTATAGATATAAATAAATTTTCCCCAAAAAGGTTTGCACAAAAAGGACAGTAAATTCTAGATGCTCACATGAAGTTCTGTCATCATGGTATACTAATCAGTCTACAAAATTAAAGCAGATGTATATAAAAACATTAAAGTTGTCATGTCCAAATAACAGTCACTGTGAGTAGAGGAACAATGGGACAACCAGCTACAAGCTGAGTTGGGGTAGAGGAAATGCTAAGCGCTCCAGGCAGAGCGGGAGCGGAGGGGAAGGCATAATTAGGGAAGACTTACATTCATGTTGGAGTGGAAAGGCTCTGAGGGAACAATACCATTTAGTCCAGGAAAAACCAACAGTTGCGAGCCAGGATGTCCAAGGTTGACTTAAGCTGCCACACTGACTACGCACACTGCCTCCCAATAAGTACTCAATATACTAATGAAGGCAAGTGGACACAGCTGTGTGGCGAGCAGGTGCATGAATGATTGGCACTGTGTGTGTATGTGCATGTGTGAGTATGTGTGCGTGCATGAGTGTTTAAGTGTGTATGTGGTGATGAGATGCACCCGGTGAATGTCTGGTAAGAGGAGGAGGCGTGGCTGTAGGACTGTCAGAGAGCAAGGCTCAATCTGTCAGCTGGAAATAATAAGAAGTAATCAAAACCTACAGCCACAGGTCATGGACGGGATTGACGACCCCGAACATGAAAAAAGTAACTCAACTCTCCTCTTTCTAGGCAAGTAAGGCATGAATTTAAATGAGCTACAGTACAGTTCAGGGGCTACTAACCATATTGGTGTCAAAAAATTCAAACCCCACTCAACTGTAGGTACTGTAGATGCACCTGGGAGAGGCTCAGCACAGCATTGCTGCATTTCAACAGTGAAAATAAGATGAAGGAGACTGAATATCTGGGTAGCATGCCTACTGGGACACCTCCTACCTCAGGTGTTCTGAGTATGTCCAACTGAAAGGACACCTCTGGCACACCCACCAGCTGGAGAGGTTCTGTTATTGACCAAATTTCATAAAATGGCTATCTCCCTTTAAAATGCCTTGTGACTGTAACCTTCTACCCTTCTAATAAAATAAAATATCTTGAATATCTTATCCCCCGTCACCTGCAGCTGGCTGTCCACAACGATGAGTAGCTCAACAAGTTGCTGGGAAGAGTCACCAAGGCTCAGGGTGGAGTTCTGCCTGACATCCAGGTTGTGATGCTGCCCTAGAAGATCGAGAAGTCCAAGTAAATCTGGACACCTGTTCACCAGTCTCAAAAATGCAAAACAGGAAAACTCACAAAAATAAAGTTACAAATTTACAATAAGCTTTCTTAAATGAAAAAGCCAGTGTATACAGTGCCAAGGCACAGCTTTTGCTTAAATGAGATGCTAACAGCTTTGACAAAATGAACAACAGGGTGACCTTCAATTGACTTTCCAGACAATCAGGGAGGAGAGTTTGATCATGCTTGGCTGGTAACAATGTTAGCAAAATGTTGTGGGGATGCTAATTGGCTTGCTTGTCCCTACAATGTAAATGGGGTTCACTTGATTAAAATATAGTGTAAGAGACAAACATCCACCAATAACAAATTTACCAGAATAAAAGTGCAAGAAAATGATACATAAAATACAGGGGGGAACATAAGTATTGAACACATCAACATTTTTCTCATTAAACATACTGTATGTCTGATGGAGACATTGACCTATTTTCAATACATATCAGTAACAACCCAAGTAATCCATACATACAAAGAAATCAAGGCAACTGTGTTCACAAAACAAGTTATATTTCATAAAGCAGAATGACACAGGGAATAAGTATTTAACATGAAGAAACAGGTGCAAAAAGGCACAGAAAGCCAAGAAACCAGCTGAAATCCATCAGAATTTAGGAAGTCATCCCATGCCCCATCAGTGCAAATTAATTTCAGCTGGTTAAGTCCTGACTGATAGCCTTTAAAAAGGTCTATGTGTGGAGGAAGAGAGCAGACGAGACATGAGCTGACAATACAGAACTTTATTCCTCTTCCAACAAATATAACCAAGACTGACTGTCAAAGCGAACTGCTTTATACATTTTCTTCCCGCCTCTGGCACTCAGGGTAAACACATTAACATACCAGTTACAAAGCGTGAACACACATCAACATACACGTCACAGAGCAAGGCTTAGTACAATACATTCGCGCCCCTGCGTCCTCAGGTGTGAGCCTGGCACAGCGGGAGCAAAAGGCACATCTTTATTTACTTCATGCCCCCCAGTGCTCTGGCGCCATTGGCTGGCACCACCAACACCCCGAAGTACTAGGTGGAGTGTTATCTCCTTTGTGTCACCACACAGCGCCCCCCTTCTCCGAACACCCAGAAGGGGTCCTAACCCTCTAGACCTTTGGGCTTGAGCAAACATCCGTAGCAGCTGTAACGTGGGACAGTCGAAGTAACTTCTTGTCGAGGCAGGTGGGAGAAAGACTTGATCTCTGCAGGGGGAAAGGGTGGGGAGGGGGAAAAAGTTTCTTGAAACAGTCCTCTGTAGGGGGAACCCACTGTAGGTGGGCGCCCACACTGGAGAGCTTAAGCCAACACCACCTGCTTGTCTGCCAACACATACTGTAAGTGGGTTTCAGCCTGTCTATGCAGATGGTTTCCTTACACCCCCACCCCCCACCAAAGTCTAACACAAAATGTTTCTCCCCAGTTTCCAACACTCTGAACAGGCCATCATATGACGAACGCAGCGGGGTTCTGCGGGCATCATGCCTGATGAAAACGAATTTAGCATTCTCTAAGCGCATTGGAACAAAAGTGCAGGGAAAACAATGGTGTATCGGGCCCAGAACACTGGCAGCTCCTGTACCGGAAAAAAGGTGCGTGAGCGGATTGGTACTGGGCACGGGGCTCTCTGGCTCTCTGGCTGCAGCAGCTGGGACGCATGGGGGAGGAAGCAGTTGTAAAAACTGACCATCCCCAAAAAATCCTGCAGCGCCCTCATGGTCTGCAGATGAATGATGACACTGCGCGCATTTTATCCAGCAGTGGGATCGCACCATCTGGCGAGATGCAGTGGCCCAAATAGTCGATTACCGGCAGCCCGAACTGACACTTCACTGGGTTAACAATCAGCCCGTATGCTTCAAACATTGGAAAACTTGTTTAAGATGAGCGAGGTGCTCCTCCTCTGATGTGCTAGCCACCAAAATGTCGTCCAAGTAGATGAAAATGAACGGCAAGTTATGGAGCACTGCATCCATCATCCTTTGGAAAGTTTGTGCTGCGCCCTTTAACCCAAACAACATGCGCAAAAACTCGAAAAGACCAAAGGGAGTTATTACTGCCGTTTTAGGGATGTCCTCTGTGTGCACTGGGATCTGATGGTAACCGTAGACCAGATCCACTTTTGAAAAAATGCACATCACGGCCAGGTGCACGGAAAATTCCTGGATGTGTGGGATGGGATAACAATCGTGTTCCTTGGTGTTGTTTAAGTGTCGGAAATCGCCGCACGGCCGCCACGACTTGGGAACCATGTGCAGCGGGGATGTCCAAGGACTGTTGGAGTGCCTAACAATGCCTAAGTGTTCTAAGTTAGCAAACTCCTCGTGCACGATGGCTAGTTTAGCTGCATCCAGGTGGCGAGGGCGCACAAAATGGGTGGACCATACGTGGTGATAAAATGCTCAACCCCGTGCTTGGTTATTGTAGCGGAAAAAGTGGGCACCGTGAGTGCTGGGAACTCGGAAAGCAAACACTGGTACTTACCCCCTGAAGCTTGAATATTTGCGTGTGTTGGTGGCCCAACTCCCCGAGCTGTGCAGGGCAAGGAGGAAAAAGATACAGTGTCCACTAAACACCTGTTGGCAATATCAACAAGTAGTCCATGAGCACACAGAAAATCAGCACCTAAGATGAGGACCGAACATGCAGCCACCACAAAGTCACACTAGTAATTACGTCCATGTAAACATACAGTCAACGTCCTTTCTCCAAACGTCCTGATGCGGGATCCATTTGTGGCCGTTAAAGATGGCCCACAGCCTTCTGCCAGCCTGTCTGCGCTGACTGGCAAAATGAGGCTCTTCTGGGAGCGAGAGTCTACCAGACAACGTCTCCCCAAATGTGTGTCCATGATGAAAAGCAGCTTCTCCCTGTCGACAGCGGTCGCAGCTGCTACTGACTGCTGGCTGTCCCATTTCCCCGCTTCTTGAAGTGGCACAGCGGCAGACAACGTTGCGCTTCCTTACCAAAATGGCGGTGATAAAAACACAGCATCATGGTCCCGTTTCTCTGGGTGGCCGTCCCGGCCACCATCACAGACTCCTCGATCTCGCTGGGCTCCGCCAGTGATCCCAGTCTCACTTACCCCCCAGCACTCTGGCACTCTTGGCTGGCATCCCTAACACCCCGAAGTACTGGGTGGAGAGTCATCTCCTTTGTGTCACCACATGTGAATATCTGATTGTCATACCACAAAGAACTCACGATGGGTAGAAGCAATGAGCTCTCTCTCAACCATTGCAACCTTATTGTTGCAAAACATAATGATGCATTGGTTACAGGCGCATTTCTAAACTGCTGAATGTTCCAGTGAGCACTGTTGGAGCCATCATTTGGAAGTGGAAAGAACATCATTTTGCCATAAACCGGCCATGACCAGGAGCTCCATGCAAGATTTCTATCAGAAGAGTTATCCAAGTGCCAAAGACCACTCGTGGAGAGCTCCAGAAAGACCTGGAGTTAGCAGGTACTGCTGTTTCAAAGAAAACAATAAGTAATGCACTCAACCTACATGGGTTCTATGGCCACTCACCTCGCAAGACTCCATTACTGAAGAAAAAACAAGCTGAAGCTTGTTTAAAGTTTGCTCCACAACATTTGGGAAAACCAATAAAATACTGGAAGAATATAGTCTGGTCAGATGAAACCAAAGTTGAACTTTTCGGATGACACAACACAGAGCATGTTTGGAGGAGAAATGGCACTGCACATCCCATCATGGTGTGGGGGTGTTTTTCATCACATGGTACAGGCAGACTACATATAATTGAAGGAAAGATGAACGGACAAATGTATAGAGACATCCTTGATAGGAATCTGTTGCCATCTGCCAAGATGCTGAAGATGAAATGAGGGTGGACAATTTAGCAAGACAATGATCCGAAACACAGCCAAAGAAACTCTCAGCTGGCTCCAGAGAAGGAAAATAAAGCTGCTAGAATGGTCCAGTCAGTCACCTGACCTAAATCTAATTGAAAATCTATGGAACAAACTGAAGATCAGAGTTCATAAAAGACGCCCACAGAACCTTCAAGATTTGAAGACAGTTTGTGTGGAAGAATAGGCTAAAATCACTCCTGAGCAATCCCTGCGCTTAGTTTATTCATACAGGAGGCATATGGAAGCTGTTATTACCAACAAAGGCTTTTCTACTAAATATTAAATGAATTTCACAAAGCATGTTCAATACTTATTCCCTGTGTCATTCCACTTTATTAAATAGAACTTGTTTTTTGAACAGATGCCTTGATTTATTTGTATGTATGGATTACTTGGGTTGCTACCGATATCTGGTGAAAATCTCAGGTCAATGGCTCCATCAGAAATATGTATAATGAGAAAAATGTTGAGGTGTTCAATAGTTATTTTCCCCACTGTATGTGAATTTACAAATAAAGTCAAAGTTGGAAGGAAAATTTTAAAATTCAATAGAAACAAAATCTTCAAATCTACCAGAAAACTAGTTAATTTATGATTATATATGTTTTATTTTAAAATGGTACATGTACATTAAAATTTTTTTTAAGACATTTGTAAGAAAAGTCAATTTTGCAATAAAGTCCAGAAAAGTTGCTGATTTACAAAAAAAAAAAAGCTGCACCTTTATGAGGGAAAATGCATATTTAAGCAGAAAAATTTAACCTCTTAGCAAGTCACAATTTAACACAGAAAATAGCTTTTATGGAAAGAAGAAAAGAGGTATATGTAGCTCATGTATTTTTACCTACATATGTATAAGCACTATGGGATGCTTGAGATTGCATGTGTGGATTGACCTCACGTCTTAGATGGGACAAAATGTCTGGACCGCCTGTGGATAACAACAAGAAGACGGCGGTACGGCGATAAGGAGCTGAAAGGACTTCCTGACCTCCTGGGGCCCAGGCGGAGGACTGAAGGGCACGGGGGGAGAGTTATTGTCAATAGGGGTGTTGACTGTGATATGTGATTCTTCCTTTGTCCTTGTGTGTATAAAAGAGAAGGTTTTGACTCAGCTCTCTCTCTTCTGTTCTTGAGAGATAGCTGGGGATGTGATCGCAAGAATAAAACCTGAATTAAGAAATAATTCAGCCTCGTTTTTTCACGCTCCCCACATTGGTGACCAAGAGACGTGAGAGAATGCATAGAAGGGATTCTCCTGATGCAGACTCGTCGGAGTCTGCCCAAGCAAGCGCCGTCTCCATTAAACTACCAGAATTCTGGCAGGACAACCCTGACTCGTGGTTCCTCCAGGCTGAGGCACAGTTCATGCTCGCAGGGATAACGGCGGATGACACTAAGTTTTACCACGTCATCGCAAGACTCGACAACCGCACAGCTCGATGCATGCGGAGCCTGGTACAGCAGCCACCCGCTGACAACAAATACGGCGAGTTGAAGGCTGCCCTCACCGAGTGTTTCACGCCCTCAGCCGAAGAGAGGGCTAGGAGGCTCCTGGCTTTGCACAGCCAGGGAGGGCGCAGGCCAGTCGCCCTGATGGAAGACATGCTGCAGCTGAGGGAATCGGACAACGATAATTTCCTATTTCAGCACATCTTCCTAAGCAACCTCCCGGCACACATGAGAGGGACCCTCTCCGGCATGCCTTGTGTGACCCAGCGGGACTTGCGTGCGATGGCCCGAGAGGCGCAGCGACTCCTCGACTCCTGTGGCGAGCAGACGGCCACAGCGGCAGCGACAGACCTAGATGCGGCGACCCGAGGCAACGAAGAGCCAGAGACAGCGGAGCCAGCCCCACCATCAATGGCAGCGACGCGGCCCCGGCGCAGCGGAGGAGATGGCCTCTGTTATTATCACCGGCGTTTCGCAGAGAAGGCACATAGGTGTGTGCCACCGTGCAGCTACAAGAGCTCGGGAAACTCCAGAACCAGGATTCGTTAGCACCTTCGGCTCTCGGTGAAAGAAATAAGCTGCTGTACATCACAGATGCGAGCTCCGGGCGGCACTTCCTCGTAGACACCGGAGCCCAAGTGAGTTTCATCACCCCGACCTATGCTGACCGGTTTGCTGGCCCCCGTGGTGACGGGGCAACGGCGGCGAACGGCTCGAGCATCAACACCTACGGAGAAAGGACTTTGCTTCTGTCCTTGCACGGTCGCACTTATGAATAGACTTTTATCATAGCCGCGGTGAGCTTCAACATGTTAGGTGCCGATTTTCTGTGCTCACATGGTTTGTTAGTTGATCTTGCCAACAGACGATTAGTTAATGCACTATCTTTCTATTCTATTCCTTGTGCAGCTCGAGTGTCCCCACCACCGGTGCAGACCAACGTCGCCACAGCAGGCGGTAAGTTTAACACACTCCTCACCCAATTTCCAGCGCTCACGGTTCCTACTTTTTCAGCAACAGTTGTGAAACACGGGGTGGAGCATTTTATCACTACAGTGGGCCCCCCCGTCTTCGCGAAAGCTCGGTATTTGGACGCTGCTAAGCTCTCTATCGCGCGCGAGGAGTTCGCCAGCCTGGAGAGGCTGGGCATTATTCGCCGCTCGAAGAGCCCCTGGGCTTCGCCGCTGCATATGGTCCCTAAAGCTGACGGCTCCTGGAGACCTTGCGGCGATTACCGCAGACTAAACAACGCCACAGCGTATGACCAAAATTAAGTGTAACTAAAGGCTTGTAGACCATATTTTCTCAGCTTTTAATTTGCCAGAATTTCGAGATAAGACTTTGTTTTCAAAATAAACACAAATTTAACTCACCTTTAACGTCAATGGAGCCAATGGAAAAGGTATTGTAATAATTATGCCGAGACACTAGAGGCAGCAGTGACTTTTTTACAGCCCAACACAGCACGCTTTTATACAGCATGTCAAGCTGAACTGTTATAAAATAGCACTTACTGAAAAACAAAACATGTAGTCAGACACTGCACAATTTATTTATCATATTGATTGTTTTTGCACTGGTTTTACTGTTTAGTTTTGCAGAGGAAGGATGACGTAAAACTCATTAAAAACTCGCTAAAAACTACAAGTCCCAACATTCAGTGAATTGCGCATGCACCTGGAAACTCCCACCAGAGAAAAGTACTGAGCAATCCGCCAATACTGGGTGAACAAATGTCAGTCTTTTGCCCGTCTGTTTTCTTCCTCTGCCACTAAACAGCAAAAGCTACTGTTCGTCTTGATTGTCATTGTATTCACGTACCTCCATCGCTTATGCCATTTAAAACGTCAACCACCGTGCTCTTTTTCTGTTTGGATTGCAGCTGTTCAAATCAGGTTGGTGGCTCTTGGCTGTCACTGACAGTACAGGCATGTGAACTACAGATTATTTTCACTGTGCATGCATGTACACCAAAACTACTGGATGGATTTGGATGAAATTTTCACCAGAGGTGGTCCTTGAGCTAGAAAGGAACCCGTAACATTTTGGTGATGATCCCAGAATGCATACTTCCGCCAACGCTTTTATCTTCTCACAGTGTGTTAGCAAGAATACTCCAAAACTACTGGATGGATTTGGATGAAATTTTTACCAGAGGTGGTCCTTGGGCTAGAAAGGAACCCATAACATCTTGGTGATGATCCAAGAATGCAAACCTCCACCAAGGCTCTGGCACCGAGGCATCAGCACCTTAGTGCTTTCATTCTTCCCTAGCATTTGTTACATCCACCAAGGAGGTAATGCAATTGGGATGGTCTGTCTGTCTTTTAGCAGGATTATGCAAAAACTACTGGACAGATTTTGGTCAAAATTTCACCTGAAGTAGCCCTTGGATGGATGAACCCATTAAATTTTGGTGATGATCTGCGAGTGCATACCTCCACCAAGGACCTTGTCTGTATTTATGCAGCAGGATTACAAAAAACTATTGGAGGGATTTGGATGAAATTTTCGCCAGAGGTGGTCCTTGGGCTAGAGAGGAACCCATTACCATTTTGGCAGTGATCTGAGGACACATACCTCCACCAAGGCTCTTGTCTTCTCACAGTGTGTTAGCAAGAAACCTTTAAAACTACTGGATAGACTTTGATGCAATTTTCACCAGAACTGGCTCTTGGACTACACACAAACCCGTTACAGTTTGGAGGTGATCCATGAGGGAAGGAAGGAGCCTTGGTGGAAGTATGTACTCTGAGTGCTTTTCTAGTTCTCCATGGTTACCAGCCAAAATAGTAGACAAGGGATACTACTTGTGGGCAAAAATTTGCTTACTGTAAAATCAGGGACAGTTGGCAACCCTGGACAACATTTGTGATATAAAATTTTGAATTCTGCAAGTAAAAAGCAAATATGTCCAACCAAAGATTAAGTTTTACATCCTAATATAGAGTTAACATAAACATACAGTAGTGTGAAAAAGTGTTTGCCCCTTCCTGAGTTCTCATTTTTCTGTGTTTGTCACACTTAAATGTTTCAGATCATCAAACAGTTTTAAATATTAGACAAAGATAACACAAATAAACACAAAATGCAGTTTTTAAATGAAGGTGTTTATTATTAAGGGGGGGGGGGGGAATCCAAACCTACATGGCCCTGTGCAAAAAAGTGATTACCCCTTAAATCTAACAACTGGTTGGGCCACCACTAGCAGCAACAACTGCAATCAAGCATTTGCGATAACTGCCAGTGAGTCTTGTACAGCGCTGTGGAGGAATTTTGGCCCACTCATCTTTGCAGAATTGTAATTCAGCCACATTGGAGGGTTTTCGAGCATGAACCACCCTTTTAAGGTCATGCCGCAGCATTTCAATCAGATTCAGGTCAGGACTTTGACTAGGCCACACCAAAGTCCAAATTTTGTTGTTCTTAAGCCATTCAGAGGCGGACTTGCTGGTGTGTTTTGGATCATTGTCCTGCTGGAGAACCCAAGTGTGCTTTAGCTTGAGGTCACGAACAGATAGCCAGACATTCTCCTTCAGGATTTTTTGGTAGACAGCAGAATTCATGGTTCCATTTACCAGAGAGAGTCTTCCAGGTCCTGAAGCAGCAAAATGACTCCAGACCATCACACTACCACCACCATTTTACTGTTGGTATGATGTTTCTTTTCTGAAATGTTGTGTTATTTTTATGATGGACGTAATGGGACACACACTTTACAAAAAGTTCAACTTTTGTCTCATCAGTCCACAGAGTATTTTCTCCAAAGGTCTTGGGGATCATCAAGATGTCCATCCATCCATCTTCTTCCCCTTAATCCTCTTCAGGTCGCGGGGGGGCTGCAGCCTATTGTTTTCTGGCAAAACTGACACTGTGGAGAAAGGACGCAGGCGAGGCAATGAGCTGAACAACACAGAAACTTTATTCCATTCTCCAACATACAGTATCGTAAAAGCGCTCCTGAGTCTCTGCATTCCTCTTTCGTCTTTAATACCATGCATTGAGACCCGGAACTTCCGACCATCATACATTGTGTTTAGAACAAAGCTTGTGTGGCACATTAACATGACACAGGAGGGCAATGGGGGTGGGGTCCCCCCCCAAACACAAATCATGATGGGTGTGTGCCAGTTGTGTGATGTGATTGCATGCAGGTGTGTGAACTACCAGAGTGCAGTTAAAATTGGGGGGTGCATCAGCCACTGTTGTCACCAGACGAGCCTTTGGTGGTGGTGGTGTTACAGTCTGGGCAGGTGTGTCTAGTCTAGGTGCCACCAACTAAAACTGCAAAAGGTCCAATAAGTCAGTCCTCTTCGCCAGCCGAGGTCCGAACTAGATGCAGGAATTTTTAGGCACCTCATGATTTGATTATGACTCAGAACTCCAACTTGATTCTAAAACAATTCTCAGGGTAGCTTGATGCATTTTTTTCTATTCAAGATTTTTCCCTCCCACTGTGTGACAACTTGGCTCTTTAAAGCAAAGTATTTGCAATGACCCATGAATTTACTTCCAACATCTTTTATTAAAACAAATGGAAGAGAAATCTGACACATGGTGGGCAGTGGTGGCCTAATGGTTAGGGATGTGAACTGGTGTGCGGAGGGTTGTGGGATCGATCCCTGGACCAGCAGGATCAAATCTGGGTGGGACAGATAACATAGCAGTGTTTGCCCCACCCTCCTTAACACCACTGTGGTGCCCTTGAGCAAGGCCCTTAACCCTAACTGCTCCAGTGGAGCTGCTCAGTGGCCACAGGTCAGTCTGTGGTTGTACTAGGCAGCTTTTTGGTGTGAATGTGAACAGGGCGTCCTTGAAAAAGAGAGGTTTCTTCTCAATGGAACTACCCTGTACAAATAAAGGTTAAATAAAATAAACATGGACAAATTTATCTCAAAATGTGCTTTTAACAGTCATTGGTGACCCTTCTGTGTGGAGTTTGCATGTTCTCCCTGTGTCAGCGTGGGTTTACTCCAGGCACTCCGGTTTCCTCCCACATGCCAAAGACATACATGCAGGTGAGGTTAATTGGCATCAAACTGGGGATTCTAAATTGTCCTTAGGTATGACTGTGAGAGTGAATGGTTGTCTGTCTCTCTGTGTTGGCCCTGCGATGGACTGGCGATCTGTCCAGGGTGTACCCTGCCTCTCGCCCAAAAGATGCTGGGATAGGCTCCAGCCCCCCCGCAACCCGAAAAGGATTAAGCGGTAGAAGATGGATGGATGGATCCTTTCATGGGCATTGTTTCAGAAGACCACAGCTGTCTCCAGACAGGCCAGTATCATTTAACTTGCTTTCACACATCATTTTATTAAGCCCATGTTTTAGCTGCTTTTAGCTCTATACTAATTTCTAAACAAAAAAAATATTAAAATTAATTCTTTGTTCAACTTCAAACAAAACATAATACAAAATTTTATAAGAGAACACTAAATGTGTTTGTTGACTCCAAATAGGTCTAAAATTCTAACATCTACAACTAAAATCCTAAAAATGTTTTACAGAACACAAACTAAATTGTATTGCATTAAAAAAATTGTATTGCATTAAAAAAGTTTACTATCTAAAAAAAATTCACAAAAAGTCCACCTCTATACAATATTTTCAGAGCAAAAAAAAAAAAAAAAAAAAAAAAACGGACACAGAATTCCTTTTTTTTTTTTTTTAAATCAACAGTAAACTCTATTACAGCATGGATGGAGCTGTAACTCATGGTTACAAGGAGAGGGGCATTGGAACTTTTTATGTTCAGGAACACACGGAGCATTTACTGAGATTTTATGTGATAACCAGTGACCTCACCTCTGCATCCCAGCATGGACTACTCTTGGCTCACAACAGCGCTTCTTTTTGTGAGTACAGTGTGATGTGGGGTTTTATTATGAAGAGCTGTGTAGTGGCAGCCAATTCCTCTTCCGCCACTGCACCGCCCCAATAAATACCAGCGGGCATCTTCTTCCGGCCTCTTTGCCAATGCCCCCTGCCTGGCGGTTTTGTTGTGGAGAAGTATCTATCAATAAAGGTGAGTTCTACCGAGCACCTGGCCTCATCATTCGAGAGATAATTTCATACACAACATATAGACCGGTCTGTCCGGGGTGGATGTTGGTTTTGTGTGTGTGTGTGTGTGGGGGGGAACCTGATTTTGTAAACCGCTGCATACTCTCCGGAGTGGTTGGAGCCACAGAGTCTCTGCAGGCAGTGGCGTTCGTAGGACAGCGAAGTGGGCAGTCTGCAGCAGCAGGACAGCACCCAAGGGCTCATGCCATAAATCTGTCTGGTGGTCACCTTTAGAGCAGTTCAGCTTTTCCCACTTTTTTCCCCCCACCAAAATAAAACGGTCTCCCTTTTCCCCAAATTGTATCAAAATGCTTCGGGGTCCAGACGGAGGACTCTCAGGGTCCAGATCTGGACCAGGGTCTGCCAGTTAGTGACCCCTGGTCTAGTCCATACAGAACTGCCCTACACCTTGTGAATGGTACAGTGACAAGCCAATACTACCTGAATAACATCATTAATCCAGTCATTGTGCCCCTGCCTGAACAACACAGGCCTAATTTCATCTTCATGCATGGCAATGCTCCAGCTCATCAAGGTCGCATCATTAGTAAACGGCTGTTGGAGGCTGGGGTACCTCAAATAATGTGACCTGCACTTTCTCCAGACCTGAATCCCATAGAAAACCTATGGGATCAGCTGAGTCGCCATGTAGAGGCTTGTAACCCTGCACCCCACAACCTCAATGACCTGAGGGCTGCCCTTCAAGAAGAATGGAATACCATGCCTCGGCAGACAATACAGTAAGTCGAATTGTGAACAGCATGAGACGTCGTTGTCAAGCTATAATTAATGTTCAAGGGCACATGACATGTTATTGAAACATTGGCATTTTTGTTGTGGTATACCCACCACTGTTGTTGGCTTTTGTTTCAATAAATTGTTTGAGATGAGGAAATCACCATTGCATTCTTCTACTTAAATTCCCTACTTTCATGATATTATATCACTGTAGCATGAACTTTTTACATTTTCCACAAATGTCACCCAAAAGCCAAATATCCCTACTTTTTGTGAGTAGTGTATGTTTTTTAACTTTGGGATTTATGGTCACATGTACAATCCATCTCACAGATGTTTTCTTCACAAACAGTGCCAATGTGCCAACTTGTTTTCCATCAAATATTGGAAGGGAGGACAGGTGCAGACAGGCGAGGAAACAATGACAGTAGTCCTCCACAAACAAGGCAGGCTGTTACACTCCCTGTTGACAGACAAGAGGATGTTTGGAACTTATTCCATACACAAGCTTGATTAAAAAAAAAAAAATCCGGAAGAGGTTCAGCAACAATCTACAAAAACCCAAGTACTCCCTATATACTTTTACACTTGACATTCACTTGTGTGTTTATTAAGAGCCACAAATTAAAGAAAACAAATTACAAATGATGAGAGTAAAGTCATTACTACTCAAATAACTTCTGCAGCAGATATTCTGTTACTCAAATAACTTTTGGTGACTTCTCTTACTTGAGTATTTGACATTATAAAGTCACACTACTTATGCATACAATATTTGGATACTTTACCTACCTGTGTTGGAGAGTAATCATAGTAGACAGAGCCTTGTCAACCCTTATGACCCTTAGGAGACATACGACTAATAACAGCTTTTCTGCATGCTCAGTCAACAATAGTATATCACTGAGTCACATGTAGCCAAGTAACCTCAAGGTATCAGCCTACTCATAACTGTGTGGATGAGAAATTTGCAGACATGTTAGATCATGTTACTGACTAATGCACCAATCCCTGCCATCAGATTGCAGTGTCACACTTTTAATGGGGATATAAACTTGCCAATTCATGTTCCCAGCCAGGTTTGGTAAGTTTATGGATGATTCACTCCAGGATTGGTCGACCTGCACGTATACACTCTTAGGTTTACAGTATCTTTCCCCCCAATTTACACAGAAAGTGGCACAATAATGAGCATCTTGGCCAAGACTGGATGTTGCAAGAACCTACAGTTCTGTTGTAAAAGGAACATCCGATTATGCCCAACCTTTCTCTAGCACATTTCAGCTTTCTCCATAATTATGTTGTGTTGTAATCCTGAGCAGTTGATTTCTGTCAGCAGCCAAAGATGCAAAAAAAATATAAACATCCTAAGACACAGCTGAATAAGGCAGCCTGGCAATTGAAATTTTAATCAATGAATTGCTCATTGCTGTGGAATTTTTCAAAAACCAGCATTTTGTTTCTGTGTCAAGCATTAACAATGTGAGAAATAAGCTTTACATCATGGACACATCTGTCTTAATGTGATTCATCAGAGTCGTAAATTTTGTGCCAGGTTTCTGTTAACAGAAAAAAAAAATGCTTTCCCAGGGGAGTTATGCATGTTCAGGCACACAAACTAAGTAGGAATTTCCAGTTTATTTCCCCTTTTCAAGAACCATTGAAGGCAGCCATTCCACTGAAATCTTAGACTAATCTTAAAGAGCTTGAAACACAGTAAGAGCTATCAAACTTCTTCACTGGCCAATAAAAACCCCTTGTACACCTGGGCTTCAAATTCCAGCACACAGGTCATATGTATACATTTCCCCTGACTTGGCTTAGAATAAATCAAGTAAACTACACAGAACATGTTTTCCTATTTGTATGCACAGAAAAAGCTGTCAATAGTTAAGACACTGAAGTCACAAGATTTTAAGTCAATACTTGTGCAAAGACATTCACAGATAACAACACAAGCTACAATATGAAGCAGATTCTTTAGAAATTTACAAGTACTGGGAACATGACTCCAAGCCAAATGTGTCAGTGAGGGTGTTCTGTCACTCTGGTCTGACGAAAACACCCCAAGGTTACCAAGAGGCTTTGCTTCTCTCTCTGTTAATGTGACACGCATGCAGTATATAGCCTAGGCCTACTCAAAGCTGAAATGGTGTACTCCGATCCTGTGATATTTGAAAACAGATTTGCTTAATTTGGATTTTGAGTACAATTGTAGACTCACCTGAGCATCACACGTGAGTTTGGTGAGCATCCCGGCAGTTGACTAGTAAGAATAGCAACTCTCAAGAATAGTGGATGGACAGAGGACACAGTGCCATGTGATTAGGTCATTTCGCTTTAGTTGGACTGAGCTAAAAACACAATAATTTCCAAAGCAGTTACATCCATGAGTAAATTATCTGGATCGACACATTCCAAACCTGAATATTCATTTTGCCATCATAAAAAAGGCAAAAGATGCACAGAAATTCTAATTAATAAGTAATAATTTGTTAGGGGAAAGACTTTAATGACCAGCCATCAAAGTGGGCTTCAGCAGGTCTGCACATTTTTAAGTAATTACTTGCTACTTGCTGGGTGTTCATCTGAACAATAAACTAGACTGGTCACACAATACTGACGCACTCTACAAGAAGGGACAGCGCAGGCTGTTCCTGCTGAGGAGACTCAGGTCTTTTGGTGTACAAGGGGCGCTGCTGAAGACATTCTATGACACGGTGGTGGCATCAGCCATCACTTTTGGAGTGGTCTGCTGGGGCAGTGGCATTACAGCAGCCGATAGGAAGAGACTGAACAAACTGATTAAGAAAGCTAGCTCTGTCCTGGGGCAGCGCCTTGATCCGGTGGAGGAGATAGGAGAGAGAAGGACGGTGGCTAAACTGTCATCTCTGCTGGAGTCCGAGTTCCACCCTATGCAGGACATACTGAATGCACTGAGGAGCTCATTTAGCAGCAGACTACATCATCCCAGGTGCACAACCGAGAGGTTTCGTAGGTCCTTCCTACCAACGGCTGTCAGACTGTACAACCTAAGCAGGGCTGCTCGCAGAGATAGCAAAAAGACGTAACAAACTAATAGTTTTTAAATGCAAAAGATGCAATAGACTTACACAATGGTCCCCTCCGGCATACAACTAGGAACATACCGGTCGCTATGGAGGGTGAGAATATGTATGGGCACATAATCATACCATGTAGGATAACTAAGTAGAGGGTTATGCTGTTTCATCCCATCTAGCAACAATGCTCTGCACTGTGTGTGTTTATATATTTACATATTTATTCCATCTAGCTACAATGCTCAGCACTGGGTGTGTTCATATTTATATATCTATATATTTATTCCATCTAGCTACAATGCTCCGCACTGTGTTTTTATATATCTATATATTTATTCCATCTAGCTACAATGCTCCGCACTGTGTGTGTTTATATACTTACATATTTATTCCACCTAGCTGCAATGCTCCGTACTGTGGGTGTTTATATATTTACATATTTATTCCATCTAGCTACAATGCTCTGCACTGTGTGTTTATATATTCATATATTTATTCCATCCAGCTACAATGCTCTGCACTGTGTGTCTGTGTGTGTGTATATATATATTTTATAGTAATATGTACATATGTACAGTATATTAGCTGCTCTTGCTTGCTTGTTTTTTTTTTCTTCTTGCCTTCTGATTGTTGCTCTGAGTGTTGCTATCCCTGTGCTGTTGCAATCCTGGAATTTCCCCGTTGTGGGACTAATAAAGGCTTATCTTATCTTATCTTATAAATATATTTTGTGATTATATACTAAACATTTTCTTGACTGAAAAAAAAATGACAGGAATCAAACTGAAATCCAAAGAGTATGCATTTATTTGCCTTGACACAGCTTCACCAAAAATATTCACCTTCCCACATTTTGATCAAATCTCAAGTATCTACCCCCTCCAGCTAAAAATGTCGACAATAAATGATCCAGCAAAAGCGGCATCTATGCGGCATCTAAACTGACCATTTTTCAGTCTTGGCCTCGACTGATTTGACCAGGCCTTTTCCCATCACATGGAAGTCCTCCAGTATTGCTTCAACATTTGGAATGGTATTTGCTTGATCTCCAGTCACCTTGACACTTCGAGCAGACACCTGTGAGGTCTGATGAAAGAAAATGCAAATCATAAAGTGAGAGGTTTTTTTTTTGGCAAGGCAAGGCAAGTTTATTTGTATAGCACAATTCATGTACAAGACAATTCAAAGTGTTTTACATAACATATTAAAGAATTACAACAAGTTGGCACATGAATATAAGTGAGATGGAGGAAAAGAGTTTGCTAGAAGGTTTATCACAAGTTGAGAGCAGTCTCAAAGTGTTTATTTGCACCAGAATGAAAGATCGACTCAACTTTGCCATTACCTTAAAGGGTGCTGGTTCAAATGCCTTTGGCTTCCACAAAACCACGATCACTGTTCCACCATAAGGATCGCAGAAAAAGAGAGCCAAGTCTCCAAATGCATCCTGGAGATAAGTTGGGTGACATGAAGGAGAAAAAGAAAAAAAAAAATGGCATTAATGAAAAGTAAAGGTTCAACATTATTACATCTGGTATGCAAGTTCAAAATGTGAGCTTACAAATACAGCTGATTCAAGTATTTAATCTGTCAGGGGCTACAGTTTTGCAAATAATAAAATATGTGAATTTGCAATAAAAATGTCAAATGTACCACAGGCAATAGACAACAAACAAAACCGTCAAAACAAAACCTCACGAATTTATGCTAAAATAGCTACAATTTATGACAAAAAAAAAATAAATGCAAATTTATGATGAACGAGCTGCAAATTTGGGGAGAAACAGGTTTACAAGAAAAACATCAAATTTACAAGGATTATGTTACAGATTTACATTAAAAACTAACTTACGAGGGGAAAAAAGCAAAAAAATTCTTACCAATTCTGACAAGACACTGGTGACGAGCACAACATTTTTGAACTGTTGCACCTTCATTTTAGTTCTTCATTTTTACAGCTCAAATATAAGCTGTGGCTACATTCAAATTAATATATGTTTTGGGCCACAAAAAGTGCTCAGCATTGGCCTTTCCTAAGCAGAGGTTGCTGACTCCAAACCCTGGAAAACTATTACCCATAAAGACTGGTCAGTACAATATGAAAACAGGCACTTTAAAGTTTATGTAATGTTGATCACCTCATTTCAGCCTTTTAATGTCAAACGAAGACACAGCACAGGAAGACTGAAATAACATGCTCTTTAGAAGACAAACATCTTGAAATCTACCATTTGCAATGGACAAAGTAATATGTAAAAGCAGAACGATGAAAAATGTTCATACCATTTTAAAGGGACCTGAATTCATAGCTGTCATGTTTGTATGTCACTACCTTGTAAACAATATAAGTACAGCCTAATACTTCTCTTCTCTACAATTCAGTTTTACAGTCAGGAAGCTGCTGCTCGTCACACCAAAGAGGCTTCTGGCCATAATTAACCAGCTGCTTCTTGCATGTGTAAATCCTGAATCACCGCTTTCCGCACATCCTATCTGAACGACACCAAGGTGACAACACCTTCCTGTAACAGACGCAACTCACCCTTAGCTCTGCCAGGTAGACGGACACGGGATTGTAATCCACAACTGGCAAGGGTCCCCCGGGTGGGGCCGCCTTGTGACTCATGACGCCCCTGCTGAAAGTGACAACTGGAGGATCCACCGCATGGTTGAGAAGTGGGACTTGCTTTGGGTTCAGGTGAATCACGACATCATAGTCGTCCAGAGGAGGACGCATGATCACCTGCGCAAACAGGGATGACATCTGGATTAAAGCGTCAGAAGAAATTCAGTGGAAAGTAGATAAGAACTTTTACCAACCCGGACATCTTGTGGTTGGCTGCCGTCTATCAGCTGATGTTCCAGCACCTTAAGGCTCTCAGTAGCAACCACCATCACACGCTGCAGCATCTGAGCACACATACAAACACAGTCATAGACGTTATTGACCCAAAACATCCCTTCTTATAATGCAATATATCAACTACAGTTGTTCCAAGACTATTTCTCTATATTCTTCAGATAAAAAAACAAACAAAAATTAAACACACACACACACACACACACACACACACACACACACACACACACACACACACACACACACACACACACCCTATAAAACCCACAAGCTGAAAGAGATTTGTTGCTTCTTATGTTTTTTTTTTAATTTAAGTTTTTGTAAAGGGTATACATGTCATTACAGCATTGCATTGTTTACATTTTCATCATGTTCCCTTTTTTTTGTTTTTTGACAACATTGGAAGAATAATTATTACAACACCCTTTTTTTTAAGTGAAAGAAAAAGAGAAATTAAAGAAAGAACAAAAAAAACAAACAAAAAAACAAAAAACAAAAACAAAACAAAAGAGCAAAAAACAAAAAAATAAATAAATAAAAATAAAAGAGCGTCTGAGTAGCATTGGAACAAAGAGAGGTGCCATTATTGAAATGGTAATTGTCAAAGATTAGATCTAATGGAAGACACATATGCGTTCCAGGGTTGCCAAAAGTTCAAGAACCCATCCATGTCCTGTCTCAGTGCGAATGTCAACTTTTCCATCGAATAAATGTCCTGAATCACGTTAATCCAATCTTCAGGTGTAGGACAGTCCTTCAGCATCCATTTTTTAGTTAGGGCTTTTTTACTTGCCAATATTAAAACAGTGAATAAGTATTTTTCTCCTCGTCTTTCCAGTGATTCTGGTAGTAAACCCAAATACAAAGTTGCAAAAGAAAAGGGAACTGTTATTTTGAATATTTTCCCCAATATTGTCTGTACATTGGCCCAATATTGGTGGATAACTGGGCATGACCAAAACACATGAAAATGATTTGCAGTCTCTTCACCACACACGCGCCAACAATTCAACCCCTTACGAGTAAATTTGTTTTGTGCAGGTGTTCTGAAAAATCTTACCAAATTTTTCCATCCAAATTCTCTCCACTGCAGGGATGAGGTACTTTTCCATTGCTGTTTATTTAGCTTTTCCCATATTTCAGTTGTAAAGTGAAATTCCCCTCTTTTTCCCCATCTCTCTTTTATATATGATGTGTTGTCTCCTTTTAAGTCTTGAAGACCTTGGTATATTTTAGAAATGTATCTGATCCCTGGGATCCCTTTATATGCCATTAAGAAGACCTTCAGAACACCTGACTGGGCCCTTTCCAAATCCTCCTTTTTAAGTATTTTGTTTATGCGGTGTCTAAGCTGAAAGAACCTGTAAAGGTCTTGATTTATTAGACCCTGTTTTTTCAAATCTTCAAAACTTCTTAAAATTTGCCCTTTAAAAAAATCGTAATATTTTATCAGTCCGTTCTCTTTCCACTTTTTAAATCTAGTGTCTGTTTTATTAGGAGTAAAGTCTTGATCATAGGCAATCCATTGCAGTAATCGATAGGGTTCTTTAGTTTGATTCTCTCGGACTATCTTAAACCAAATTTTTAGCGGGGTCTCTATCTACGGGTTAGTGTTATTCAAAAGTTTAGGTAAGGCATTGTTCCCTATTATCGCCTGTAGGGGGATGTCACTTGTTATTTGGCATTCCATCTCCTTCCATTGTGCAGTGTAGACTGGGTTACATATCTCTACTAAAGTTTTAATTTGTGCGGCTTTAAAATAGTCCCTGATATTTGGCAGCGCGAGCCCACCTTTGTCTTTGTTTAGCTGTAGGGTTCTATATCTGATTCTAGATCTCTTGCCCTGCCATATGAATCTTGAGATCCTTCTGTCCAGTTCTTGCCATGTTTTTTTGGGAGGTTCTACCGGTATTGTTTGGAAAAGGTATAGAAGACGTGGAAGTATATTCATTTTGACTGCTTCAGTTCTTTGTGCAGTACCCAAGAATGGTATCATATTCCATCTTGCTAGATCAGATTTTATTTTTGCCATCAGTGGGTCATAGTTTAGTGTTATAATTTTGTTGAGTTGTTTCGGGATATTGACCCCCAGATATTTCATAGATTCCATCTCCCAGTTAGTTTTGAGTTTGCTTAGTAAATATTGATTTGGGTCATAGTTGAATGTTAAAACTTGGGTTTTATATGGAGGAGCTGCGCTCCCAGCGGGCGTGTATGACAGAAGCACAGACCCGAATTTCGGAACTAGAAGATTGGAAAAGCGAGGCAAACGAACAACTACAGACCCTGACGACGCAAACGCAGAGGATGCAGGAGAAAATAAACGACTTGGAGAGCAGATCCAGACGAAGCAATATGCACATCTTTGGAATTCCGGAGGGCATTGAAGGCAACTCGATGACAAAATTCATGGATCAGTTCTTAAAAAAAGAACTGGAAATACCCGGAGAAACGGATCTGCAGATTCAACGGGCGCACAGAACACCGGCACAGAACCCGAAAACAAACGCTACACCCAGGTCAGTTGTGGTAAACTTTGTGAAATATGACATAAAGGAAAGAATCCTGACGCAAGCATGGAAAAAAAAGATACGAATCGGCGACAAACAGGTATTTTTTGACCATGACTACCCGACAGAAATCGTGCAGCAGCGGAAGAAATATGCCAACATTAAAAAAAACGCTGAAAGAGAAAAAAATTAGATTCCAAACGCCGCTAACGAAAATGAGGATTCATTGGGAGGAAGGCACAAGAACCTACAACACGGCCGAAGAGGCAGCGCGGGATATGATGGAGCGGGGCCTTGAGGTGAGCGTGCCGAAGGAGACGGCTGGAGCAGCGGCGGCCCTGAACGCACCACGGCAGACGGAGTGGAGACGAGCGTGCGGCGGAAGAAAGGGGAGAGACGTAGAGCAGCGGGCCCAGGACAAGCTACAAGGCTTTCAACTGAAAGCCTAGATCATAACAAAGATTAAGAAAGGCACAGAAGAAATGAAGGCCAAGAAGACAAGGTAAAAGAGAAACAGACGGCTAGGAGAGGTTTAAGTGATATTTGTTGGACATTTCTAGACTTATGACTATTACTTTGATAGTAATTAGAAGTCTAGGGAGGGCCCTTCACTCTGTGAAGACAAACCCCCCACCCACCAACAGGGACCAGTGGGCAGAAGAAAGGCCCAAAGTACGGAGGTCGAGATTTTTTAATGTGTTTTTATATAAATATGTGTTATTTTTGTTGTTAAAGGGGCTAGGAGCACAAGTTAAAAAAATGGAAAAACATGAATATGGGTAAAAATCTTAAGATAATGACACTAAACGTGAATGGTCTGAACTCACCTGTTAAAAGGGAAAGAATAATAAGAAAATTCAAGAAGGAAAAAGCTGAAATTATATTTATGCAAGAGACACATTTGAGCAAGGCAGAACATGTGAAACTAAAGAGATTTGGCTATAAGAACTCCTACTACAGTTCATTTAAGGGAGGAGCTAAAAGGGGGGTGATGATACTAATCTCAAACAAAATACAATTTGAAAGTGAACAGGAAATCCAGGATAAAGAAGGCAGGTATGTAATAATAAAGGGAAGTGAGGCGGCATGATAAAATAAGCAGCGATGCTGTGGTTTTAAGCAGGTTTTATTAATCATACCGCCGTCACGGGAACTCGGCTCCAGCCCTTAGCGTGAGCAGGCTGAAGCCGAATTCCTCAGGCTCTCAGTGAAGAAGAGGAGAGGCGGACACGTGTGTGTCTACCAGTTGCAGGATCAGAGTGAGAGAGAGATTGCGTTACAGAGTTGCACCTTAAATACTTGATCATAACAATACATCAAAGAGACGTACCCCACAGTTTAGAATGATCAAAGGGACAACAGAACAGGCAGGAGGTATTTGCATTTGTAAGACATACATCACAATGGGCAGATTAGCTAGACCTCGCTCCAAGCGTCAGACAAAGAGGCTAACAAGCACATCTACATATTGATCTGAGTCTTTAGGTCACAGTAAGGGCAAAATGCATGAACACTTTAACTTCAAGGCTGTAAACTCAGCATGCAGCGGAACAAACCCCAGGAGTGCGAGCTGACTGTCTCTGTGTTCTGTTTGTGTGTTGTGGGGGGTTTAATCAAACCGCTACACTGCTCCCCCCCAAGAAGGAAACGGTAGGGGACCGTGACCTCGATGTTGCAGTCTGGCCAGCGAGCAGGGAAAAGCTCTGTGCAGGAGGAGGGGGGGGGGGGGTAGTCGCGCCAAAAGTGTTTGCTGCTCCGCGATGTGAATACCATGCATGAAAGGCAACGATTAACATCACATAGGTGAGACAGAAGAAACTCGTCTACCTGTAGACATTAATACACCAAAGCACATCTACATATGTAAGATGCTCAGAAAAAGCACAGTAAGGACAAGCCATATGCACACTATACAGAATGGCGCATTACATCACAATACATGCATGTTTGCATCACAAATACATGAATGGCACATTGCATCTCAGTAGTGTGGCAGGAAAACAGAGAAAAGAGGGCTGAGTGTCCTTAGTCTGTTGTGGGGTTAAAACGAACCGCCACACACGCTCCCCCCCAGAGGACGCGGCAGGGGGCCGCGACCTCGATGATCCATCTGTGTGAGCGAGCTGTGGGAGAAGCTCGCTGCAGGCGGAGGGGGAGGGAGGGGAGGGGTAGTAAGTGCCGGCAGGAGCTGTGAAATCGTCCTGAGCGGCGCAAAAATGGCTTGTGGGTCCGCAATGTCGAAGGGCTGGTCCCGTTGAACGTGCAGCGGTCCACAAGAAGAAAAATTAGTCTCTGACTCCTCTCGTGGCCATGAAGAAAAGCAGGAGCGGCTGTAAGAGAAAAAGTAAACAAAGCATAGGGACTGTTGGCTTTGGGTGCTGAAGCAACCCCAAAGCTCCTGGGAACAGCTGACGGCTGAAATCCCGTTGTGCCGTGGCTAAGACCATTAAAAAATCCAGTGGCGAGCTGCGTGCTTGCTTCAGGTGAACGAGCAGCCCTGAAGGTTCTGTGAGCAGTGGCGGAGGACGATGGCGGTCTCTGGCGTGGCTGAGACTGTTAACAAATCCTTCGATCATGCTGCATGCGTGCCTCAGATGAGCGTGCAGCCCTGAAAGGCAGCGGCGAAGGAGGAAACCAGTCTGTGGAGCCGTTACTTGTCCCGTGCGTGATGCGCCGTCCTTGTAACTCCCCGAGCGTGCGCGGGGGTTCCGTGGCGTGGGTGGGCCGCTGGAGTGGCGAGTCAGGGTGCAGAAACTTGGCGGAGATCAGCGCAGACGGCACCGATAAAATCCAGGTTGAGCTGTTGCTGCAGATTGGCCATGGTGCGTTGGAGCGGTGAGAGAAAATAGACGATCTTTAGTCCCTCAGGCCCGTGCAGATGCGTTGGAGCGGCGGGAGGGAATAGACGATCTTTTGTTCCTTGGCTCATGCAGCTGCGTTGGAGCGGTGAGAGGGAGGAGACGCGTTGGAGCGGTGCGAGGCAATAGGCGATCTTTGTGCCCCGGGCTCGTGCAGCCATGGTGCGTTCAGTTCCACGCGCTGCGCTCTCCGTCGGCCCTGGAGGTTGCCATCGTGGAGAGAGGACGAGGTGCGTGCGCTCTCTGTGAGAGCGGCCGGTCCAGCGTGGATGTGTAGATCTCAGGCGTGCAGATCTCACCGTGAAGCGGTCACCAGTCGCGGTCCGGACCAGAAGTTTGCTTCGCACAAAGCGTGTGCGTGTCCGGGTGTTGCGTTCGCTGGCCGCTCGTTTTTTTCAGCGTCGGTTCGCCAGCGTGGCCGTCCAAATCAGAAGGCTGCGTCGCACAAAGCGTGTGCGTCTTCAAGGGGTCACCAACGCAGCTGTGCGGCTGTGCAGCTCGGAAGGTTGCTTTCGCACAAAACGTGTGCGTGTTCGAGGGGTCACCAGTGAGGCGGCATGATAAAATAAGCAGCGATGCTGTGGTTTTAAGCAGGTTTTATTAATCATACCGCCGTCACGGGAACTCGGCTCCAGCCCTTAGCGTGAGCAGGCTGAAGCCGAATTCCTCAGGCTCTCAGTGAAGAAGAGGAGAGGCGGACACGTGTGTGTCTACCAGTTGCAGGATCAGAGTGAGAGAGAGATTGCGTTACAGAGTTGCACCTTAAATACTTGATCATAACAATACATCAAAGAGACGTACCCCACGGTTTAGAATGATCAAAGGGACAACAGAACAGGCAGGAGGTATTTGCATTTGTAAGACATACATCACAATGGGCAGATTAGCTAGACCTCGCTCCAAGCGTCAGACAAAGAGGCTAACAAGCACATCTACATATTGATCTGAGTCTTTAGGTCACAGTAAGGGCAAAATGCATGAACACTTTAACTTCAAGGCTGTAAACTCAGCATGCAGCGGAACAAACCCCAGGAGTGCGAGCTGACTGTCTCTGTGTTCTGTTTGTGTGTTGTGGGGGGTTTAATCAAACCGCTACAGAAGAATAGATGGTATGCAGATTACATTAATGAACATCTATGCCCCACCAGAAAGTGACAAGGGTTTTTTTCAACATCTGTTTGATCTCATAGCAACACACAGTGAAGGAGTCCTAATTTGTGGAGGAGACTTAAATGCTGTCATGGATCATGAAGTTGACACAACAAGTGTTAAGAAGACAAAAAAACATGTAACAAAGTTCATAAGAACCTCACTGGCAGAAATGGGTATGGTAGACATATGGAGGGACCTACACCCACTCGAAAAAGACTATACACATTATTCAGCAGTCCATAAAGTACACTCTAGAATAGATTACTTCCTTATGAATGAAGGTGACAGATACAGGGTGAGAAATTGTTGGATTGGAGGGGCAGAAATATCAGATCATAATCCTATATACATGGAAATATATTTAAACAATAGAAAACGACAAACAACATGGAAACTTAACGTAGGACTGTTAAATGATGAGAAAATGAAAGAAAGAATAAAAAATAAACATAAACGAATATATCCAAGAGAATGACAATGAAGAAGTGGACCCAACAATACTATGGGACGCACTAAAAGCCGTGTTAAGGGGTAAATTAATTGTTGAAACAGGAAAAGCAAATAAGACTAAACTGGAAGCGTATGAACAAAGATGTGAGAGACTGAGGGAACTAGAACGTAAACATCAAAGCACAAATGATCCAAAAATATATCAAGAAATTAAAGAAGAAAAAACAAAGATAAAAGAAACACAAATGGATGAAATTGAAAGGAAAAATAGATATCTAAAGCAAAAATATTATGAAACGGGGCCAAAAGCCACAAAACTGCTGGCAAAACGGTTAAGAAAACAACAAACAATGAATAATGTATACAAGATAAAGACCCCACCACAAATAAAACCACAGTTAACCAGAAAACATCGAAGAAATTTTCCATAATTTCTACCAAGAACTATACTCGCAACCTGAAGAAACAAATACTAAAGATATCAAAAAATTTCTAGACACATTGGACTTGCCATCAATAGGAAATCAACAAAATGAAAAACTAACAGCAGAAATAACAACACAAGAGATCAGAGATGTGATTAAGTCACTTAAAAACGGTAAATCACCAGGTAGTGATGGATACCCTCTGAGTTTTATAAACTGTTTATAGAAGAACTCACGCCACAACTCCTAAAGTCATTTAATTGGACGTTGAACAACAACAAAATACCTCCATCATGGAACGAAGCAATCATTTCAGTTATTTTAAAACCAGGGAAAGATAAAGAACAATGCGGAAACTATAGACCAATCTCTTTATTAAATGTAGATTATAAAATATACACAACAATTATATGTAAACGAATAAAGACATTCTTGACGGAATTGATAGAAGATGATCAACTGGATTCATAGAGGGACGCCAAACACATGACAATATCAGGAGAACAATACATATAATTAACCAAATACATAAAGAAAAGAAAAGCGCAGTAATAATGAGTTTAGACGCAGAAAAAGCATTTGACAGGGTTAACTGGAAATTCCTATATAGTGTACTGGAGCGCTTTGGATTTAACGAAAAATCAGTACAATGCATAAGGACGCTATATCAAGAACCTGTGGCAAGAATCAAGATAAACGGTAGCTTAACAGACAAAGTAAATATACAAAGATCAACTAGGCAGGGATGCTGCTTATCACCCACCTTGTTTGCTCTGTTCATAGAACCATTGGCTCAAGCGATACGACAAAATAAGAAATTAAAAGGTGTAACAATAAAGGGGGCGGAACACAAGATTGGGCTATTTGCAGACGATATTATAGTTTACCTCGAACAACCAGATAAATCAATAATGGAAATGATGAACTTGATAGAAAATTTTGGAAAATTATCAGGATACAAGATAAACATAACAAAAACACAAATACTGACATTCCACTATAACCCTCTAAACCAGATAACTGATAAGATCAAACTAAACTGGAACCAAAAAGAAATAAAATACCTTGGAGTGAACATACCCAAAGACCTAAGCAAAATATAAAGCAAACTATGATAGGTTGGAACAAGAAATAAAAAAAGATATTGATAGATGGTCAATCTTAAATATGGATCTGAATTCAAAAATTGAGACAGTCAAAATCAGCATACAACCTAGATTACTTTACCTCTTCCAGGGCATACCAACAGAGATTCCAGATGCCCAATTCTCAAAGTGGGACAGGATGATATCGAGATTTGTTTGGGGAGGTAAAAAACCAAGAGTGAAATATAAAACCCTCCAATTACCAAAAGAGAAAGGAGGCATGGGCCTACCGAGTCTAAAGGAATATTACTACTCAGCACAAATAAGATATATCATATGTTGGTGCGACGAGGGATATGAGGCAAAATGGAAAGAAATGGAAAAGGAAATTGAGGGACTCCCAGTACAAAGCATAATAGGAGATAAAGATGCATATAAGCAAATCAAACAAATAGACCCAATCACTAAATTTACTTTAGAACTGTGGTATAAAATAGTACAAAAAATATAATATAAGGGAAGCCATAAAAACTATTGAAATGGGTAGCATTTGACAGTCAGTTTGACCGGCAAAACAAGATAGGGGATACAAAAATCTGGTGAACAAGGGAATCACAGCATGGGCAATATCGGAAAAAAGATCTCGGGAGCTTTGTAAATATCAGGAGAAAATTTAAATTAGAAAGATCGGATTTTTTCAGATATCTGCAGATGAGAGATTACTATATGAAGAAGATTAGGCATAACCTCCAAACAGATGTGAACGAGATTATACAACTTATTTAAGCTCATATGCAGGAAATAAAATAAGAATTATTTCAAAACTATATCAGAAACTTATGACAAACAATCATACAAGTAACTATATAAAGGAGAAATGGGAGAAAGAGCTCAATTTAAACATAACAGAAGAAAGCTGGGCAGGAAATATGGAAAACACAACACACATCAACAAATTCAAGGACATGGAGGGGAATTTGGATGGAAAAACCTGATTCGCTTTTTCATTACACCACAGATTCAAGGAAAATATACAATACCCAATCTTATGCTGGAGAGGATGTGGGGCTCAAAATGCAGACCACTCACATATGTTTTGGAAATGCTACAAAATATCATCATTTTGGAAATCTATACATGTGACAATACAGAGGATATTAGGATATAATATACCAATGAACTGTAACCTGATGTACTTATGTGATCTTAAAAAAGACAATGTTATACAGGCTGAGGACAGATATCTAGTTAAAATCTTGTTGATTGCATGTAAAAAAAACTATCACAAAAAAATGGCGATCAGAAGTTCTTCCTGACCAAGAACAATGGACTGACATTGTTGAGGACATACGTATGATGGAAAAAACTAACATATCGACGAAGAATGCAAGAAGGAATATGGGAGAAAAAATGGCGGGAAATGGACACACTACAAAGTGGAACAACGAGGCAGAAATTGAAAGAATAACCAAAGACACTGAAAAAACCAGAAGAATTAAGAGATGGAAACTAAAAACTTGATGCTCCAAACATTTGTCCCCCCCCCCCTTTGATTTTTTATTTTTTTTTTTTATATATTTTTTTTTCTTTTTCCCTACCCTACCCCTTTGTTTTTTAAATGTAGAATTGTGATCTGAATGCATTATATAATGATGAAAAATGATTAAAAATCTAAGTTACAAAAAAAAAAAAAACGGGTTTTATGCATGTTTAATTCGTACCCCGATAAATCTCCATACTCTGAAAAAACTGAGATTAGTTCTGGAAAAGAGGTGTCTGGCTGCCCCAGGTATATTAAAATGTCATCAGCAAAGAGTGCTATTTTATGTTCCTTCTGACCAAGTGTAATACGTTGAATTTTTTATTCTGTCTTATCCATTGGCTCAGAGGTTCTATTAAGATTGCAAAGAGCAGTGGAGACAAGGGGCAGCCCTGACGAATCCTCTTTCCAGTTCAAAAGATGATGATAAATTACCGTTAATCCTTATTTTAGCTGTTGGTTTTTTTATATAATGCCTGAATAGTTCTATGAAGTTGTTATGAAAATTGAAATGGATAAGATTCTATATAGGAAAGATCAGTCAACCGAATCAAATGCTTTTTCAGCATCTAATCCCAATACGGCTGCATTTAAGTTGTATTTTTTTATATGATGAATTATGTGTAAAGTCACTGTGTCACTGTGGCAGCACAGTTTTACCCTCGGCCGGGGGACCGCGGGGATCATGAGATCGTGGGTTCAATCCCAGCCCCGACAACAGTGAGCTGTGTGGAGTTTGCATGTTCTCCCCGTGTTGCGCGGGTTTACTCCGGGATTTCTCCGGTTTCCTCCCGCATACCAAAAACATGTAGGTTTAGGGCGCTCGCGCATGCAGCGACCAGCAGCCGGTGGCTTGTCACCAGACTGCAAACCAAGTCTACCTACGGGTACAAATAAGTAACAAAAAAGTGCGTGTAATGTTGTCTTGTGTCTGTCTTTGTCTTATAAAACCTGTTTGGTCTAAATGAATTAAGTCTGTCAGTATATTTTCTAACCTTTTGGCAAGGATAGTGGTAAAAAGCTTATAGTCCTGATTTAACACACTGATTGGTCTGTAGTTGGAGCAGTCTAGTTTATCCTTTTCAGGTTTAGGTATGACTGCAATGACTCCTCCTCTCCAGGAGGGGGGGGGGGGATTTCCCCTGTGTGGAGGAATAGTTAAATGTTTTCAGGAGGAGTGGAGATAGTTGCTGTTTAAAGGTTTTGTACCACTCTGCTGTACTAGCCATCTGCTCCTGGGGATTTGTTAGCTTTAAGTTTCATAATTGCTTTTTTAATTCTTTAGGGTTGTATTTCTGACAGTAGTGTTTTTATTTTGTGACTCAGTAAGTTGGGGAAGGTTTAATGTGTTTAGGAATGCTTCGGATGCGTTTTTATGTTTTTTGAGGGAGTACAAGTTCTTGTAGTAGTTCTCCAAGCTTTTAAGAATATCCTGAATTCCTAAATTTTATTTCCTTTGATACTGGGCCTCTGATTTTGTAGATTGCTCTCTCCGTTTGTTGTTTCCCTCAATTTATAGGCTAGTAATTTTGCCGATTTGCTGCCTGCTTCATAGTATTTTTGTTTCAGAAATGTAAGTTTCTTCTGGATTTCTATTGTGTAGATCTCATTTATTTGTTTTTAATTTCCTTAATTTTGAGCGAGTCATTAGAATGAGTGTTGTCTTTGTGCTCTTTTTCTAGGTTCTTAAGTTCTGACTCTAATGTGATTAGGTTTTCTTGTCTCGGTTTCTTTTGGATTGCCAGTTTTGCGATAATCTTTCCCCTTATTACAGCTTTGCATGCGTCCCACAGTATTAAAGGGGATACTTCTCCATTATCATTTTCTTCCATATATCAGAATCAGAATCAGAATGAACTTTATTGCCAAGCAAGTTTACACATACGAGGAATGTGACTTGACATTAGGTGCGCTCGATAAGCGCTTCCTAATGACGCGGCTGCCATGACATACATGCACGGTGGCGCAGTGGTTTAGCACTGTGGCAGCACAGTTTTACCCTCGGCCGGGGGATCGCGGGGATCATGAGATCGTGGGTTTGATCCCAGCCCCCGACCAACAGTGAGCTGTGTGGAGTTTGCAGTTCTCCCCCGTGGTTGCGCGGGTTTACTCCGGGATTTCTCCGGTTTCCTCCCGCATACCAAAAACATGTAGGTTTAGGGCGCTCGCGCACGCAGCGACCAGCAGCCGGTGGCTTGTCACCAGACTGCAAACCAAGTCTACCTACGGGTACAAATAAGTAACAAAAAATAAATAAATAAAAAAAAAAAAAAATACAAGGCACCTGTCATGCAGTGGGGGGTAAAGAGGGGAAGGGGGGGGGGGGAGGGAACACATTGGGTAGAGAGAAAAAAAAGTTTTCAAAATAGTGTTCGAATGAGCAAAAGTGTGATCACATAGAAAAAAAAACCTCAGTTGCACAATTAGCAGACAAAATACAGATCACACATTAACAAAGCAAAACAGAGAGACCAGTGTGTGTAGTCAGCATGTAATCAGTATGAATGCAGTGTGGATGTATCAGTTGCTGGTGCACAACAAAGGAGCGCCTCCTAGGCAACGGATGGATGTTATGTTCATGTATTCTAAACACAGATAAGCATGTCCACAGAGTCTCTCTTCGTGCATGCCAGATGGCAAAGTTCTGTATTAGACACATGATAACGCTGTCCTTGAAGAGTTCAGTTTGCTGAACAACAGCAATTGTTTGTTAATTGTTTGGGTTAGAGAGAAGCCAAAACACCTTCCTGCATAATCTCTGTACCTGAGGACATGAGTTCCCAAGGACGCCGAATCAAGGCCTGATAAGCACAGTCCTTGGAGCATAGTTCATTTCCCTCTCCTGCGATTCTGTGCATCACAATTAATTCAATTCACCGGCTTAAATCATTCCCTGGAGAGCACCCAGCGGCTCAAGATGTATTCACCTCCTGATTCAGGTTCAACACTCAGTCCACCATTTGCCGCTATCAGTACACTCCCATGCTGTCGAATTGTGAGGAGCTTTGCCGGGATCCGCATTTTGACCAGCACTTCTAACCTTCTTTAATTTCCGATACACTAGGAAACTCGGAGCCAAACAGTAGAAAATCCTGTGAACATAGCCAACAGATACATGTCTTCTGCAATCTTCAATCGAATCACACAGACACATGAGTTCCAATTGTCCCATGAGTCACACATTTGGGCTCCCCCGGGCCCGATTTTCTGTTTGAAAAGGTGGTGTCAATAGCATTTAAAGCCCAAATTCCCATTTTTTTTCCATTTTTCCGTTTGGCTTGAAGATCCGCGAGAAGGAGCGAGAGACACAGACACAGACAGGACGCAGCAAGCTGGGATCAGTCAGGGAGGCGGAGGAGGAGAGGAGGAGAAAATGCGACTGCTCTCTCTGAAAGCCGGAGAAGAAGAAATATCCTGAGATATCTGATTCAATTCATCTTTCAGTGGTCCTTTCAGCCACATTTGAATTTAACCTCCAAGAAAAATGTATTATTTGTGTATTTTTGGATACTTAAGTCCATATAGATCGGCTGAGGTCAGAGAGCTCCATCAGTCAATTTTACATGTTTTTACTCTTCCAATGTCTCTATAAACATAAAAAAATAGTCAATCCTTGAATAGATGAATGTGGTGCTGACTAAAATGTATAATCTTTTACACTGGGGTTGAATTCCCTCCACACGTCACAGATTCCCATTTCTTTTAGTAGCATCCGAGTTTTCCTACTTTGAGTGTTATTTTGATGTGGAAAATTACCTGATGCATCCCAGTATGGATTCAATCTTAGATTGAAGTCTCCACCACATATCACTAAACCTTTGGCTTTAGTTATCATTAGGTCAAACACATTTTTATAAAATTTCCAGTTAGCCCCTGGGGGAGCATACACATTCAGCAGGGTGATATCTTCTCCCTCTAGCCGCCCAAGTACCAAACTGTATCTCCCTTCTTTATCTTTGTGTTCTGATTTTTTTTCAAATATAATTTTGGTTGAGATCAATGTCGCTACCCCCCTCCTCCTCCCTGACTTATATTAAGATGAAGAGATCATTTTAAACCCTTGTCTATTGAGTTTAGTGTGCTCCACTTCTGTTAGGTGGGTTTCCTGTAAAAATATTATTCCTGCTTTGTCTTTTTTCATTTTGCCTAGAATCTTGGATCTTTTAACTGGATTCAGGATCCCTTTTACATTATATGAGATTATTTTGGTTACACCCTGTTTCTCCATTGTGTTGTCTTATTTAGTATAACAGTGTGGTGGCACTCTTTTATGCTACTCAGAAACTGAAAGAACATTAAGAACATAAAAAACATTAAGAGCATAGTATATAAAACTTTAAACCAAAAAACTGACAAAAGATCTTCCTGAGCTGAGGTCTTTTTAGTGACCTTAGAAGAGCCTTGATGGTGTGTAGGCTCTGAGGGAAATTCCTCAGATTCCGTTACGTGCTGAGGGCCCTCTCTTACCCCTGTAAGTTGTCCCATGTTTTTAACGTGAATTTCAGATCCCAATCCGAACTTGTAATGATTTTTTTTTTTTTTTTATGCCTATACCCTATGAAATTGTGCTCAACCTCCCACCACCATCACAGCAAACATTCACGTTAATACAGTATTTGTTAGTGTGGAGAGATCATGTGGTTCATTGTCACATTTCTATTTTAACAAGTTTTTTTTTTTTTGTAAAAAGACTTATTTGTTTCTAATATTATGTGTGTTCCATGAAATGTTTTACCACTTGCTGATTCTGCATCTCCATTAATGTTTGTTACCTTGTAGGAGGGGGGTTGGATGTGTAGATTGACTAAAAATATCGTTATTCCCTCCTGTAAACGGCCAGTTTTTCCTTATAGCTCTGGCGCTGGGTTTCCCGCTGCTGGCCCATGGATTTTGAGGGTCTCTGTGTGGACCACGTTTGAGCCTTGATTCTTTTGATCGGGTCTGCTGCGGGTTTATACACCGTTACCGGGAGCCCTCTTCTCGTCATATCCGTGGTTGCTTCTTCTGCCGAGTTGTAGAGACACGTCTCATCGCCGTAAAAAACCCGCAGCTTCGCCGGAAATGGCGTCTGAAAGCGCAGTTTTTTCTCTCGTAATACCTTTTTAGCGTCGTTGTATTCCAGACGCTTTTTAAGGACCTCTGGGGCGTAGTCGTGCTCCACGAAAACTTTTCTCTCTTGGTGCATAAATCCTTTTTTCTGCCAAGCCAGTCTTACAACGTCTTCTTTTATTCTGGAGTTGGAGAACTTCACCACCACCGATCGTGAGGGCGCTTCCGCCGACGGCCTAGGGGCTAATGTACGGTGCGCCCTTTCTATCTTCAAGTCGATGGTTTGGGGAATATCCAACTTTTCTCTCAATAAGGATTCCACGCATGCCGCCATTGTGGTGAAACCATCCTTGACTCCTTCTTTCAGACCATGAATTCTTATGTTGTCTCTTCTTAGCCTTCCTTCTTGGTCGGTTAGCTTAGCCTCCAGTCTCGACTGTCGTTTGTGTAGTTCCAGCACGGTATCTTCCAGCCCTTTTATTCTTTCCTCTGCTTCCAAGATTCGGTCCTCGGCCTGGTCCACTCTGCTGTTTGTCCTTTTTATTTCGTCTTTGATTTCACGAAATTCGGCCCAACACTCTTGGCGAAATTGTCTTAATTCTTTAAGTAACATTTTTAAGCTAACCTTTTTGCTAGCTTCATTCAGCTCCTCGTCTTCTGAATGGAAATCCTCCAGATCAGATTCTCCGGCCGATGCGTGTCCTGGCCTGGTAAATGTCGATTTCTTCTGTTTTCCTTTAGGCATGATGACTTTGTCTTTTGATTTTCATTCTTCCAAAAATCCGATAAATCTGATTTTCAAGGTATTTTCCTGGATCGGGTCTGGGAGCCTCAGCGTTAAGCTGCTATCACCATGGTGTCCAGACCGGAAGTCCGCTCCTTATGGTTTTGAGAGGAGATTTGGGCTTGACAGAACACACAGAACCAAATAAGCTGGAAGTGAATGTGATTTTCAAGCCAATTATCGACTATGAAAAAATACTGAAACCCCAATTTTCATTATAGTTTGTCATTTGATATAAAATCACTCTTGCTGTGTTCAAAATGTCCACTTGTTCACTGCACGTTGCCCTACATTTGAATGGGAGTGAATTGAATTGTAGGGCACTATGTAGTGAACGAGTGGACATTTTGAGCACAGCTTCTGATGTCACAGAAAATGACTATTACTAATTTTTATTGGTTCTCCTACGTTACTCAAACCACTTAAATAGTTCATTCATTCATTCATCTTCTTCTGCTTAATCCTTTTCGGGTCGCGGGGGGGCTGGAGCCTATCCCAGCATCTTTGGGCGAGAGGCAGGGTACACCCTGGACAGATCGCCAGTCCATCGCAGGGCCAACACAGAGAGACAGACAACCATTCACTCTCACAGTCATACCTAAGGATCTTTTCAAACAGCCACTGACAACCATTTATGCCAGAGCTCTGGCTTGACTACAAAGCACATTATTTAAAACCACCAAAAACCATTATCAGCAAGGATGTGCATAGGTAGGTACAGGCTACTGTCGCCCAGGCAACAGCCCATTTGTCCTCTTTGGCTGAGATGCCCCTCTGGAGGGGGGAAAAAAATATATCACTCTATAAATTCAAGAAATCTGTGTGTGTGTGTGTGCGCACGCGCGTGCGCGTGTGTGTTCTTCTCTGTTACTGGCGGATAGCAAACAACTGAAAAGTGCATACCGCCACCTACTGTACAAGAGTGTGTAACATTATGACCCCTAAATTCTATGACTTAATCCTGTTATTTAAAAAAGAGAAAAGAGCCCTTCTCGTGATTCTTATTGCCTCTCCATCTCCATCTGTTCCCAGAATCCCAGTTAAATCCCATTCCCTACCTGCCTCTTGAACTTCATTTTCCATTATCTGTCTTTCATTTCCGTATTTGTGACAGTGTAATAAGATGTGCTCGACATTTTCTTTTACTCCACATTCTCTACATTTGTCATTTTCGCTTTTCTCCATGGTGAATAAAGTGCCATTTAAACCTGTGTGATCCAGTCTGAATCTTGCCATAATGATGTCTTCCCTCCTTTTGGTTGTTATGAAATTCTTTATTGCAATAGATTTTTGTATTTTATAATACGATCTACCTTTATGATCTTCATCCCATCTTTTTTGCCATAGCTCAGTTCCTTTTTTCTTGATTACTGCTTTCCCTTCACCTTTTCCAAGAGACAATGGTATAGTTATCTCTTTTCCAAGAGCACTTTTTGCTAATTTGTCTGCACAGTCATTCCCTTTCAACTCTTCATGTGCAGGAACCCAACAAAACTGAACTTCTCCCCCCCAGCCCCCGTGTACCCAAAATAAACTGTGATATAGCTCAATCACCAAGTCTTCCCTTGTAGATTTTAGTGTCTGTATGGTTTTTAGCGCTGCAAGTGAGTCCGTGCACACCACCACCCGGTCCAGTCTGACCTCCTCCACCCATTGCAAAACAATAATTATTGCCACCATCTCTGCTGTAAACACAGATGTATTGTTGGAGAGTCTTTTTGAGATGGTCACTTTAAACTCTGGGATGTATACTCCAACAGAGCCCTCTATACTCTTTGAACTGTCAGTATAGAGCTGTAGGAAGTTACAGGAATTGTTCCTGAGGTAAATGCTTGTTTTAACACCAACTTCACTAACAGCGAAGGTGGAACATTACTCACTCGACTGGTGTTAGCTATATCAGCAGTGTGCAGCCCATACATTCTGGTCCTTCTTTCAGTTGTCCACCCAAGGCCATGTCCCTGGAAATTAGGAGTATTTCCAGCAGTCTTGTAGTGTTGTTTTTGAAATATTTGCTTTGTCACTTCCTTTCAGCTTGACCCAGTATGATAATGCGAGTTCATCTCTTCTCAAATCCAATGGCATTTCTCCTGCTTCCATTAAAACTGCATTGTTTGGTGTTGTTTTGATGGCTTCAACGCACAGGCGAAGCGCTCTATGCTGCATTCTATTTTTTCCAGAGTCGTCTTTGCCACTGCTCCATAAATCATGCATCCGTAGTCTACTGTCGATCACATTAGTGCTCTGTAAATGTCAATTAATGCCTGTTTATCTGCAACCCATTCGTGTCCAGCTACAGCTTTTATGAGATTAATGACTTTTTTGCACTTTGTCTCCAGATTTTCAACATGAACTCTCCATATGTATGCACTATCAAACCACAATCCTAGATATCTGAACTCACTGACTTTCTCTGTTGGTTGATTATATAATGTTAATGGTTCTGTACCAGTTCTGCGTTTTTTTGTGAAAGTCATATAGCAGGTTTTACTGTTTGAAAATTTAAATCCCCAGTCATATGACCACTTTTCCACTTTCTCCATTGCTTTCCTGATGTTTTTGAACACAAATTTCTCATTTCTTCCCCTTGTCCATATGGCTCCATCATCTGCATATATTGCTGTTTTGATGGATCTCTCTTGATCCTCAAACATGTCATTAATCATTATATTGAATAAAACAGGGCTTATCACACTCCCCTGAGGAACACCATTTTCTATTTCAAAGTCATTAGAAACTTCTGATCCTACTTTAACCCTGATTGTCCTGTGTGTTAAAAAAAAATCCATTATCCAATTATGCATCCTACCACCAATGCCCATTTCATTCAATTTCATAAGAAGCCCATCCCTCCACAGTGAGTCATAAGGCTTTTCAATATCCAGATAAACTATAAGATTCAGGTTAATTTATTTGTACCCATAGGTAGATTTGTTTTGCAGTCAGGTGACATCCATATTTACAAACCACAATTACATTCAACATGAACACAAACACAGGCACACATGTAGCTGACTATGAACATGATAAAAGCGCTCAAGGCTCCACCAATCAGGACATAGGACAAAGAGATAAGAGAAAAAACAAAGAGATAAGAGAGAAGGGTCATATTATAACCATTACTTCTTTCATTTTGAGAGTCTTTTCAATATCCTTACTTACCCTAACTAGAGCATCCACTGTGGATCTTCCTCTTCTAAAACCATTCTGATAGTCGTTTATTGATCAGTTTTGCTCTAATACATACGAGAGTCTGTAAACTAACACCTTCTCCATCCATTTCCCTAAATGTGGCATTAATGCTATTGGCCTGTAGTTTCCTGGATGAGCTGGATCTTTCCCTGGTTTATTAAATGGTAAAATTACAGCCTTTTTCCACCCACTTGGAATAACCCCCTCCTTCCATATCCTGTTAAACAATTTCAGCACCAGTTCCATTGATTGCATAGGCAACTGCCGGAACACAGTATAGCTTAACTGATCATATCCTGAAGCTGTGTATCTACTATCTTGCAAAGCTCTCTTAAGCTCCAACATTGTGAGCTCGAGGTCTAACACAGTCATGTCCTCTTTCACTTCATTTTTTAAGTTGGCATTTTCTCTGAGTTTATGTTGCCTTTGCTGTCTATGACTCTCACCAAGATGGTCTCATCTATGCACTGCTGCAAATGCTCTACCTAAGACTTCTGCCTTTTCTTTGTCTGATACAGCCATCATGTCCCCATCCACTAAAGCTGGAATTTTAACTGATACCCTTTTCCCACTCATTTTGTTTTTTTAAACATACACCATACATCACCTAGTTCTGTTTTCCTACCAAGGGTGGAACAAAATTCTCTCCATATTGACCTTTTTCCGTTTTTAATAATCCTTCGAGCTACTGCCCTTTTCTTTTCATACTCTATTATAAAGTTTTCACTAGTTATATTCTTCCTCAGCTCTCTGAATGCCTCGTTTCACTCTTTTATTGCAATACTACATTCGTCATTCCACCAGGGTACAACCTTCTTCCTACCCTGTGTTGTTTTCTTAGGTATACTTGCTATTGCAGCATTCAGAATATGATTGGTTACCTGACCTGAACACTCTTCTATGCCACCTTCTAATGTTACCAAATGACACGATTGAACACAGTATTGCCTAAATTTTCCCCAGTCTGCCTTGCCAAAACACCATCTTATAAAACATCTTCCCTCTTGTATACATACTTCAGTTTTAATGACTGTAAGTATTGGGAAGTGATCACTTCCCATAGTTGACCTGTTTATAACCATTCCTTCACAGGCGCTCACTAAAGAATCAGATACCAGAGTCAGGTCAATACATGATAATGTGCCCCTGTGCACATCCACCCTGGTACCTTCAGGGGAGGGAATCACCCTATATGCCAAGCCATCTTTAATGAAAGTGGCACATCTTCCTCCATTTACAGTGTTAATTCTATCCTGTCTGATTGAACTGTATCCTGGAATAACAAAATCTAAGTGAGGTTGAAGCCATGTCTCCTGTTCACACACTACCTGTGGAACAACTTCTAGTCCGTAAAGATACTTCTTGAGTTCTTGTCCGTTTGCTATAAGACTCCTCGCATTCCACTGTAGTATGTGTAGTACCATAATTAAGGTCTTGTTTCAGCATGTGAAGTCTCCCCAGTTTCAGCTTTCAATAAAGCATCAATCTGGTCAGCTGTGATATCTTTCACATCTCGGAAGCTTCACTGCTGCTTCCACAATGGGTTTTGATTCTCGTCACTGTACCTTCTTAGCTGTGCACAGTCATTCATGGTGTGCAGATAAAAGCTAGAAGTTTGTTCCGCTTAACTATCAATGTGTCATCATCCATTTTTGCATTTGTGAACACAAACATTCCTTGCAGTGGCATGATTCTGTGCTTGTGTGGGACCCCGACTGCTGATGGCTGGGCTTCCATTTGAAAGCTGAATCCCTTGAGGAGAAGGCCTGCTAGTGTTCTGACTAATTCTGCCTCACTCTCAGTGCTTCTTTACAGCTTCTGCATACGAGATTTTCTTAGTTACTCTGATTTTCCTGGTGCTTGTCCTAGCTCCCCTCTGCACAACACATCCTCCATATGCAGCACTGTGCTCACCCCCGCAGTATGCAACACTTTACTTTGGCGTCCTTGTCACATTTACCCAAAGTCGTGCTCCCCTCCACATCTAGCACATCTTAGCTTTCCCTTACATTGCTGAGCAGTGTGACCCATCCTTTGACATTTGTAGCACCTGAGTGGCTTTGGGACGTATTCTCTGACACTGAAATGCATGTATCCTATTAGGACTGATTTAGGGAGTGTTTCCTCAAACTGAATCATGACACTGTGTGTCTGTCTGTCTGTGTTCACGATCATAGGACATCATAGGATGGCCTATGTTGTACCTTTGATGTCCCTACGATGTCTGCATCATAGGACATCAAGCCTGCCTGGTATCCCTGTACACCAGACAGGTACAGAGGATTGCTACCTCCATCTTAAATGATGACTCCCACCCTTTGCACTGTCACTTTCGGCTTCTTCCCTCCAGACGGAGGTTTGTTGTCCCAAAATGTAAAACCCAGCACTACAAAAACAGCTTCGTTCCTGCTGCTGTCAAAGAGTTGAACAAGATGTAGCAATATATTGCACATAATTTAGTTATCTATTTATGAATTTTATTTTATATTTATTTTTATAGTTTTTTTATTTGGGTTTTAAATCTTTTATTGGGTTTTAGACTTTTATTGAGTTTTTAATCTCTGACCTAGTTTTTAAACTTTTTTAATATGACCCTTCTCTCTTATCCCTTTGTTTTTTATCTCTTTGTCTTATGTCCTGATTGATGGAGCCTTGAGTACTTTTATCGTGTTTATAGTCAGTTTCATGTGTGTCTGTGTTTGTGTTCATGTTGAATGTAATTGTGGTTTGTAAATATGTGTCTAAAAGGATGTCACCTGACTGCAAAACAAATCTACCTACGGGTACAAATAAAGTAACCTGAACCTGCTTTCATGTCTTTATGATGTCATATACAGTGATGCCTGCCTGACAGTGTATGATATGATGTTGTCCTTGATATCTTTATAATGTCATATACAGTGAACATCAGGACTCGCAATGCTGTCATATACACAGTAGGACACAGCACTTTAAACCACACCCATTCAAAGCAGTAAATATTAAAATCTTAAAAGACATCACTCAATAAATTCAAGTGGAAATTGAGCAAATCTGGAAATCTTGCACCCGTTCGAAGCAGTACATCATCGCTATGCCATCATCAAAGATCATAGGACATAGGACATCTTCAAAGATCAAACGCAGGCATGACTCACGATCATAACACTCGAAATGACATCATCAAAGATCATAGGACTCACTAACACACCATCCAAGACCAAAGGCAGGCATCACTGAATGAGTGCTGATGTGCTTGCTTACACCTGCTTTCTACGGGCATGCAGAAATACTTGCTTATACTTGGTTTCTATGGGCATGCACGGGTATGTACTAGTATATCAAAAAACTGTTGTGCTTTATTATTCCCCAATGGTAGCCTATAATAAATTTGTGATTATTTTTTTTTCGCTGAAATTTGAATGTTTTTGTTGAATTACAATTTTTTCCCCTTGTAAACATGAAATGTTTTTACAGTTAGGCCCAAAAATATTTGGACAGTGACACAAGTTTTGTTGTTTTAGCTGTTTACAAAAACATATTCAGGATACAATTATATAATCAATATGGGCTTAAAGTGCAGACTCTCAGCTGTAATTTGAGAGTATTCACATCCAAATTGGAGCAAGGGTTTAGGAATTACAGCTCTTTAATACGTAGCCGCCTCTTTTTCAAGCGACCAAAAGTAATTGGACAATGACTCAGAAGGCTGGCACAAAAAAAAATAACAAGGCTGCATGGGCTCTTCCCTCAATTAACCTGTCATCTATTAAGCCGTTAAAAGTTCTGGAGTTGATTCCAGGTGTGGCGTTGCCTTTTGGAAGCTGTTGCTGTGAACACCACCAGACATACGGTCAAAGGAGCGCTCAACGGAGGGAAACAGACCATCCTGAGGCTGAAAAAAAAGAAGAAATCCATCAGAGAGATTAGAAGAAAGTTAGGAGTGGGCCAAATCAACCAGTTTGTACATTCTGAGAAAAAAAAAGAGTGCACATGGGTGAGCTTGGGAACTCAAAAATCGGCCTAGACTCACAGGAAGACAACAGTGGTGGATGATCACAGAATCCTTTCCATGGCCCTTCACAACATCCACTCAAGTGAAGAACGCTATCCAGGAAGTAGGTGTATCAGTATCTAAGTCTACCATAAAGAGAAGACTTCATGAGAGTAAATACAAAGGATTCACCACAAGGTGCAAACCATTAATCAGCCTCAAAAACAGAAAGGCCAGAATTGACTTTGCCAAAAAACACCTGAAGAAGCCAGCCAGTTCGGAACAGATTCTTTGGACAGATGAGACTAAGATCAACCTGTACCAGAATGATGGAAGAAGAAAGTTTGGAGAAGAATTGGAACAGCTCATGATCCAAAGCACCACATCTTTCTGTAAAACATGGTGGAGGCAGTGTGATGCATGGGCATGCATGGCTTCCAATGGCACTGGGTCACTTGGTTTATATTGATGATGTGACAAAAGACAGAAGCAGCCGGATGAATTCTGAAGTGTATAGGGATATACTTTTCGCTCAAGATTCAGCAAAATGCAGCAAAGTTGATTGGACGGCGCTTCACAGTACAGATGGACAATGATCCAAAACATACTGCAAAAGCAACCCAGGAGTTTTTTAAAGCAACGAAGTGGAATATTCTGCAATGGCCGAGTCAATCACCAGATCTCAACCCAATCGAGCATGCATTTCACTTGCTCAAGACAAAACTTAAAGGGTACCTGTGGTGGTCGTCTAAACGCATTCAACTTGAAAACATTAGGCAAAGTATTCGTTATTTGGTTAAATAATTATTGCCAGCCATATACCACCAGAGAAATATGCAAATACGACCGCAGGCATGGCCAGCCAATGAAAACTCTGCGCGCAGCCATGACACATGCGGATGTGACGTCACTACGTTGCCACTGAAAAGTCAATGCTCCGCCTGTATGAGCGACTAGGGTGCTTTTGTGAGTGTTTTTATTCTATTATGGCTGAATTGTCGGACTCGGAGGAAGAATTCGTCCAACATGGCTACAGGTTTGAGCCAGAAAGGTCTTCTGAGGGTGAAAGTGACGAAGTGGTCCTCACACACAACGCAATTTCGTCTGAAAGGAAACGTCTGCCCTGTTCCGAGATTGCGCAATCACTTTTCCGCTACGATCTTCTGACAAGGTGAGCTGGGTTTGGGTACACAAAAGAAGTGTTTATCTTTGTTTTTTCGCTTATTATTGAGACATCCAAAGGCTTTACATTCCGCCATGTTGCGATATGGATATCGCATTGTATGTTTTTGTTGTTACAAGAGCGCCGAGTGTCTGCCGCTCTGTATATAGTTTTAGCGGCGAGGGAGGAGCTCAGCCCGTCTGGCGGCCGTTACAACCTCAGATCAGACGAGATGACCCGCTGAATTTAAGCATTTATTTATTTATTTTCTACTCGTTTTAGTTCTGCATTTAATATGAACCCTGAGTTTGAAATAAACGTTTGAATTTGAATATCCTGAAAGCCACTGCTCATCCGGGCACTCCAGGCTCAGCCAATATTGATCCAGATCGTGGTAGCCATGACACTACGTCACAGGAAATGTCCTGGCAGGCCATGTAGCTGCCAGTATGGCTGCTCGCATGTTTTGCTGACATAGCTGAACCAGCACATCAGCAATGGATTTATATCACATTGCTTTGAACTTGAACTTAAACTTGAACTAGAACGTGAGACAGGGGCTCAATATAATATCTTTTTTTTCACGACCACCACAGGTACGCTTTAAGACAGAAAGACCCACAAACAAGCAACAACTGAAGACAGCTGCAGTGAAGGCCTGGCAAAGCATCACAAAGGAGGAAACCCAGCGTTTAGTGATGTCCATGGGTTCCAGACTTCAGGCAGTCATTGCCTGCAAAGGATTCTCAACAAAATATTGAAAAGTAACATTTTACTTAGGGTTGTATTTATTTGTCCAATTACTTTTGAGCCCCTGAAATGAGGAGTGTTTGTATAAAAATAGCTACAATTCCTACATGTTTGATCATATATTTTTGTTCAACCCCTTGAATTAAACCTTAAAGTCTGCACTTCAATTCCATTGTAGTTGTTTCATTTCAAATCCAATGTGGTGGCATGCAGAGCCCAAATCATGAACATTGTGTCACTGTCCAAATATTTCTGGGCCTAACTGTATGTGTATTTGGGATGTTCTCAAATTTGTTAAAAACAAAAATTTTCATTTTCTTGTAAAGTAGAAACTTTTTCACAAAATTTTAAAACTTCATGAAAATTAGTCTTTTTCACTCAGGAATTTACTTTTCTTTCTTTTTTTTTTTTTTTAAATTTGTGACTTTTGTGCCATAAATTCACATTTTCCCCAAAAAATCTGCAACCCCCCTCATCACTTCCATTGATCCCCCCCTGAAAAAAAAATGATTGTTTTTTTGTTTTTTCTTATTTTCTTTCTCTTGTAATTTTGTGAATTAAAAAAAATACAACCTCCCCCCAGTCTTTCTGAATAATTTATTGTGCTGTACATTTTCAGTGACTGATATTGTACATATGACTTTTTGCTTATAAATTTGAAACTTTTGCCATGAATTTTTGATTTTTGTAAATGAAAAAAAATCCTTTTTTTTTTCTTACAATTTTGCAACTTTATTCTCATGAATTTAGTACTTTTAAATAAATGGACACTTTTTGCCCTATAAATGTATGTGTTTCTGTAAAATTCGTATCTTCTATTGTATATACTGTATATGTTAGTGACTTTTTGCCTTGTAATTTTTTGGCTTTTTTTCTCAAAATTTTGCACCTTTATTTGGAAAATTTTGAGAATTTATTATCCATCTTTACATAAATATTTTTCATTTTTTTAAAATAGCATATTATTATTATTACTTCTATTTTTTCCAAACTCATGGTCAAAAGCGGGATAATCATTTGCCTCTGTAATGACCATAAAGCATTACTGCTGAATCTTGCTTCATGAGGGATTGTTTATAATTGATATGAAAGCTTCTAATATTAAAGATTTACAGCAGGCTGTTAAAGTGACACTCCACCAAAATTCAAGCTGTTTTTCTCATTAACTTGTCTGTAGCATGTTTTTTTATGACTTACAAGACATATCAAAAACAAAATCACTCTTATGCGTCATGTCTGTTTCAGTTAAGCTCATCCTCTTGAAAAAAGGCAAGTTTAGACAGAATGTTTTTGGTAATGTCACTATAACAGGTCCATAGTGTTGATCCAATCAGGACTAAGGACTAACTGTCTCTGGCCTTACTGAAGTTAACCTCCAGGGCCAGTTGGCATTTTTGGACAGCTGCTTTAAAAACTTGACACATTTTAAAATGGGTTTTACCATCAACCTGCTTTTAAGGACTGATGCAGTTTAGGACATTATTGTGGGTAAGTCTTTGTATAATAGGATTTATTCTTTTTAATGTTGCTCTTGCCACCATTAGCCTTGTAGGCTGAGGGTGGGCCTATTCAGAGATCCTGGTGTTTGAAGGAGGAGGAAAAGTGAAAAGATTCTGACATGAAACTGTAAGACAATGAAAGAGTTTTTAGTAGAAAAAGGGCACAACATACCATTTTAGACAATGGAGGTTTGTTTTCAGGGTATCTGCAGGTTTAAGGAAGTTAAATTTAAGACTTTTTAAGACCATTTTTAAGGCCACTTGAATCAAATTTAAGACCTTTCATCTGCAAAATAGCAAAAAGTGTGACCACATTGCAAATAGTTTTGTCCACAGATTTAATGGAACTGAAAGTGTTGAAAAATAAACATCAAGATCACAACTCTGTAGGCAGAACACAGGCAACTTGTAACAGTCTGAATGATCTGACAATCATTCAAACAAATATGAAAACATGCTTGTAGCATTTGACAAAAACAAACATTAAAGAACATTACACAACAAGATCTCTAAACTGAATATAGGAGCTTTCCCATGCTCTCCTCACTCCCATAATTATGGCATGGATCTGAGTTCTGTAGCCTTTGTCTCCAGCTCTGCTTCCACTTGTTTTAATTCGCACAGTTTTTCTTTGTATCTCTTCCTCAGCGTGTTTGATTTTGTGATGAGCTGGGCCATTAAGGTTCCAGTCTTTCCTTCAGCTTCTTCTGCAAGCTGATCGGCGTCCCTGTGTTGGCTGGTGGATACCTGGATCAGAGTTTGCCTCTTTTTCTTAAGCTCCTCCAAGTTTTCCTCTGCAGCTTTTCGCTTCTGTGCCTGGACATCAGTGATTTGATTATGTACAGTGTGGAGGCCACAACTCCCCACCACAATCAGCTGAGTGCCCCCACACTGCTCACGCTGCTCTTGCTGAAGCAGTTCCAGGAACTTCCAGTTGACATTGGGTCCATCCATGGAGACTGAGAGCAGCTTTTGCAAGTCCAGCTGCTGAGTACATTCCTGAGGACGAAATGAGTGTCATTTATCAAGAGTTACAAGGTGCTTAACATGTAGAAATAAAATAGCAGTTAGGAAAAGAATGAAGTACATAACAGTTGCATAAAAATTAAGTGTATAATAAAACAGAAATATATATATAACAAGTAAACTGATGGGCATACCTGCTGCATGGCAATGCTATGTGTAATGTCGAACACAAATGTGACATTTTCAGAAATGTTCCTTTTAAATGTTTTAACACTTAATTTTTCAGGTGAAAAATAAAATTTGTTCTTTATGAAGGATTAAAACAACAGAACTGCAATAATGATAACATCATGTCATCAAGATATATTTAAACAGAACAAGAACAATAACAAGCATCAACAATGTATAACACTTTTTCTTATAAGTGTTCTATTAAGAAAAAAAAAAAGCTGTAGCTAGATTACTGGTAATTTCTTAGTGTGGGGTTCTTACTTACTTGAAAGTGGTGCAGTAAATCCTGAGCTGTTCCGTGACCCATGAACTGGGAGCCCAGGTATCTGGATTGGACTCGATCATCTTTGAAGTAACGGACATGTAGGTCCAGCTGCTTTGTTTGTTGTTTGGTTGAGGGTTTCATCAAACATCAAAGTAAAGCTGTCTTTGTTAACATCGGTGATGAGGAATTTAATGATGTGTAATGACGTGCCAAACCAAATTTTGAAATGTAGGCTGATTTGTCTTTACCGCACGTAAAATTTTTAGCGATTTCTGAGTCAGTAAACATAGCTCGGAAAATGTCTCCGACTCCTTTGTTGGCGTTATAGGACTGGTGTTTGGTTTCTGTGTGCAGACACCACAGTACCTCTGCTTGAAGCGTAGCGGTGGACCCGAAGGTTGCGCTGAGGTCTGCTGCTGTGGTTGGAGCTGCTGTTGCTGCTGGTATCGGAGACGGAGCTGAAGTCTGTGGTACTGATGAGACGGAACAGTACTGAAAAATGGCAGGCATTTGTTGGCGGGATTTTGCAGCCGTTTTGTGCTTCTCGCTCCGCATATGCGAGTCCACAGCTTTAATTCCCATCGAGCTGAGTTTAACCCCTTGAACTCCGGGATTCCGCGGGCGGTCACGTCTCTGCGTCATAGTGTGCCTCAGTGCGCACTGAAAAAAAAAAAAAGCTGCATTTCCGTTCTTCCAGTACAGACACAGCTGCGAACAGAAAGCCAAAGGAGTGTTTTGATTGGTTTAGATTTGATTGACCTCTCATTCGACTAATAAGAGCCTTGAATTGGGTTTCTGAAACCTTGAAGAACCAATGACTGAAAACCTAGCAAGAAGGACCTGCCTACCAATGACCGCGAATACAACGAGCCAATTGAAGCAGAGAAGTTCGACGACTGAAACGCGTGCGTCCCGTGCGTAAAATCTGTTTTGTCCAAGCCGCTGGGTGACACACATTGAGACCTGTGTGTAACGGTAGCATTAGCCAGTCTTTTTTTATTACTACTGTTCTTATTTGTTTTGAAAAATCGTTCGCCAAAACCGCAATCATGGAAAAGGAGATGGTTTGACTGGGTCGGGTGACCAGAACCACGAGTCCGTAACAACCGGACCAGCTTCATGTTCGTCTGACAATGAGGAACAGATGCTCGCCAACGACACTGCTGTTGTGGACAGGTAAGTGTTATAAGCTAAATTATTCTTTATCAATGAAAATAGTAACAAAAATGACTTTTGACCGATGACCGTTGACGGACCGTTTTTTGTGCACTGAGCTCCTCTGTAGTGGGGGGGGGGGGGGGAGTTGTTATCCTCTACATTGCAGATATTTTAGTATAATTTTATTGCACTGTAGGTTATTTTTTCTTGTAAAAAAAAAAAAAAAAGGCCACACATTTTTTACGTGGCATGCTTCTTTGTGTGTGGGGGGCTTGTTTGTTCATTCATTCATTCATGAATGAATAAACAACCCCCCCCCCCCACACACACACACAGCCCTGAGTGTCACCTTTCATTAGAGCCCAAGATCAAGCTTCTATGTTGAAGCATTCAAAAGTTATAGACGTTTTTCCAAACTGTGCCATTTGGCACAATTTGGCACAGTTCAAAAACGCCTGGGAACAACCTGAGAAAAAAGCTGTGTAATATATTCATTTTTTGTGGTATTGTTACAAAATTTTGACCTCAGCTGGATAACACTTGGTTCTACATTTCCGTTGCATTTTCCAGCCAGTATCTGACAGCTGTGTGTTACTTGCAAGCATTTGTATATAAAAAAAACACCCTGGTGAACTTTATTTTCTTCAAGTTCAGTATGTTTAGATGACTGTTACTCAGTGGCAGGAGCACTTAGAGAGATTATGACTGTTTTGCCAAAAAATTCAAAGTGTTTTCTTTTAAATGAGACCAACCCCATGAAGATGCTGCAAAGGGTTGAAGAACAGCTTTTGATTTACTTTGGGTATGTTATTTTTAGGCGTTTTTAGGGAAATTGACCAGAGTTCAAGGGGTTAAAGAGCTTCTTGCACTGCGTACAACGGGCCTCATAGTTATTTCCTTGAACCGGTCTTAACCATGCCGCAAATGTCAGTTTATCCATCCAGCTAAGATTAAATTTACATTTCCCCATGACTGACGCTGCCAATAGCTACTGAAGTGCAAGCTGCTAACGTGTAAACCTGAAAGTAGCCCCCTCCCCCCACAAATGAAGGATTGCTGTTGGTTCCGCTCACTTCCGCTCCGTGGTACTAAAATGCAGAGCAGTAATTACAAATTCGCCAAATTCTTTACAAAGATTTCACTGTACAACGTAAGAAAATATTGCAATTTTGTTCATTGTGTTTGTGGCATTTTTAAGACCTCTGAAAGGCGGATTTAAGGATTAATTGTCATTTTTAAGGATGATTAAGGCCTTAATTTTGGACAAACACATTTAAGACTTTTTAAGGACCCGCGGACACCCAGTGTTTTTATAGGGGTTTTATATGCAGTGGAGTCCATCTTCAATTACTCAAGTAGAAGTAACGGGAGTCGCGGCTTTCAGGTTAGGGCAACAGTCCCTCAAAATGTCCTTCCACTTCCTTGATTATCAGTAAAAGATCATGGTTGGTGGTTATTGGAAATATACAGTGGAGATCAAAATTAAAGAATAACATATTAATACTTGATTTACTCTAACATATGTTGTTCTTCATTGCTCAGAATTTGACAGAATATCAGCTGTGGCTATACCACTGCTGTACTAGCATGTTTTAAAATAATAATCAAGGCACTTCAATGCAAACATTTATTTTGTAAAAACCCCCAAAACAAAACAACAACAAAAAACAGAGCAGAAGTAGAGAACAGTGACCACTGTGTGAGAAGAGAAGATTTAAACAATGTTTATTTTTAGGGTTACAGGATTAAAAAATTAACAGGAAATGTAGATGCCCTTGCTTTGAATGACTTCAGCACATCTGCACCCACAGGATATCACTAGTTTCTCACACTGCTCTGGTTTGGGGGACACGATTACGTGAAAACTCTCAATGAGGAATCGGTTCGACACTGCAGCTGAAATTGCTCACCAGTTCCCTGCTGAACAGGGCAAGGATCTGTCTCGGCACACAGTGTCTCTCTCTTCAAGACAATTTGGACTCAAAGCTCACTCTGCAGTGATCAAACCTCTCATCAGCAGAAAGAATAAAAAGGCTAGACTTGCCTTTGCCGAGGAGAAATGGTCCAGAGTGCACTTCGGTGATGAGAGTGAGTTCAGTTTATTTGGGTCTGATGGGAAACAACATGTTTGGTGTCAAACTGGGGAAAGACTCAACTCAAAGTGTGTAAAGCAGTCAGTTAAATTTGGAGGAGGAAATGTCATAGTTTGGGGGATGTTTTCTGCAGCAGGAGTTGAGCCTCGTGTTTTGGCAGGGTGAATGGCATGGCAGGGTGAATGAAAAGGTTGGTGTGAACCTCCTCCAGCAACATGCAATTCCTTCACTGCAATTGTCTCCCAATCAGCTCACTATTTTCATGCAAGACAATGACCCCTGTCACACTACAAAATGGGTTAAAAAGTTCCTTGAATCTAACAATACTGAAACAATGAAATGGCCAGCCCAGAGTCTAGATCTAAACCTCATAAAGAATCTTTGGAAAATCCTTGGTAACAAAGTAATGGCTAAGAAACCCACTACAGTTACTGAACTGTGGAAGAGACTGCAAGAAGAATGGACCAAGATCAAAGCAGAGCAGTGAGAAACTAGTGATGTCTTGGGGCACAGATTTACTGAAGTCATTCAAAGCAAGGGCCTCTACACTTCCTATTAATTTTTTAATCCTATAGCCCTAAAAAAACATCGTTTAAATCTTCTCTTCTGACATGTTGGTCACTGTTCTCCAATTTTGTTCACTGTTTTTTTTGTACAAAATAAATGTTTGTGTTGAAGTGCCTTGGTTATTTAAAAAAAACATGCTAGTACAGCAGTGATGTAGCCACATCTGATATTCTGTCAAATTCTGAACAATGAAGAATAACATATGTTAGAATAAATCAAGTATTAATACACTGTTCTCTAATTTTGATCTCCACTGTACATTCTGGTGACATACTGCATTCACAGTTTGCTCCCTAGAGGTCATTCTGAGGTATTGCAAGAGGTACAAGCAACTCAAAATCATTTATTATTATTAACTTTTTTGTTTTGAAACTCATCAACAGTCTTCAAGTTTCATCTATAAAGGCCTCACAAGAAACAAATACTCAACCTGATTATCTGCACAAGATAAAACAGAAAACCCTGACAAACATTGTGATTAAACCCACAGTGACGTCTCTGCCAGGATGTCACAGAACACACAGTTCCTGCCACTCCACTGCCAGTATAAAGCGGAATGCTGGGGGTGGCTCGTCGTAAAAACTTCTCCCTTGCAACAAGACTGAGGTAGGAGAGCACAGGAAACTTTTCTGGGTCAGCTTTGCACCATGGGAGGCTGGTGTGTTTTTCTTTTCTGGACTCTGTCTTTCACTGGACTCTTCTACAGCTATGCCAACATCCAGTCGGAGGAATACAAAACAAAATATTTAACTTATTTCAGTACAACAGAGGATGGCAATGAAAAGCAACTGGTGAGCTACACCTCATGATCTCCAAAATATATCTGTGATGTTGTCATTACTGGGCTTTTCTTTAAATGTGTCCATTTAATTTATGATTGACATTAAGGTATTTATTTTTCATCCGTTTTATTTCCTTCTGCAGATCAATGATTTGCATGAGGTTTTGGAAAGACTTCAGCACAATCCATTTCCAGTTCTAAGAAAAAAGCATAGCCATCTGCCCATAGTATGTAACGCCACAACAATGTATCAGACCTATTAAGTATTTTACATTATCACTATATATGATAATCCTATAATGCTACTGTATTTTTTTCAGTGTGACCCAGGAGAACAGTGTGCACTAAGAAAAGGATCCAGGATTGGAAAACTCTGTGACTGCTCTCTGCCAAGAACATGCAACTCCTTTCTACATCGCTGTTTATAATTCTGTGTCTGTTACGTGTATTTAAAAAAGGAAAATACTATAATACCCATTTAAAATTGTAATGTATTTTTACACACCAAAGTACTATTTTATTGTTCTCTCCATGTTTATTGACCAAATGTAATATTTCCTTAATTTTAAATTCTGTACTGAAAACTAATAGATTAAACATGTTTGCGTTTGTATTTGTGTGTCCACTGACCTGAATGCTTGGTGCTTGTTTGGTCCACAAAGACAGTTTCTTATCTTTAGGCGTTGCTATAAACATGACAGGCAGAGACTCCCGGGAGGCCATGAACTCATTCTTGATCTCCGTGTAGTCGGCGGCTACACGTGACAGAGAGGTGCACAACAATTAGTCTTGGCATCGAAAGTGCAAAACATATGGAACGGATGTTGGAGTATGCCTGGTGAATTAATAGAAAGGGGTCAGAAGGGATTTGTTTGGGTTTCACAACGGGAAAAGGGGGGGGGGGTGTTTGTGAGTACTTGCCTGTGAGCTGGTCGTTGAGGTTCACTATCAGTGGGTTGTTCCTCCAATCAAAGGAAGAGAGCAGATGAAGGAAGCGGAGGAAGCCCACCTGAGGAGAACTGAGAAAGTCATAGGAATTTACTCACATGACCTACTGAACAAGTGGAAAGAAAAAACGTGCCAAGGCTGATGGGACATGCACATTAAAGGCTTTTACGGTGTTTTCCACACCTAAGTTTGTTTGCTTTGGTCTGAATCACTTGAGGATTTTTTTTAAACTTGGGTCATTTCCCTCTTGGTTTGGTTTCCCTTCACATGGACAAAAATGCACCACTTCAAACTACATGAGAATATCCTTTCCACTTATTAGTCAGATGGCTGCCATGGTAACGAGAAATGCAAATACAGGAAGTAGATCCTGTGTCGTTGTCAACATTTATGACAGAGACACAGTGGAGGGTAACGTGGATTTGTCATCACCTTGGTGATTGTTTTATTACATTACTTACATTTACCACCCACTACATAAGAAACAGTTCGAAAATTAAATGTGTTGTTGCTCTGGAGGCACCAACGGTGCCCACTGAAACAACCGTGACATTAGCCAAAAATATTTCTGATGATCCATCATGTGTGCAATTCATAGCTTTTGGTCCCATTCTTGTTTTGCATCCTTTCTCACCTGGAGGAACACACCAAAGTTCACCAGATGATTCGGACTGAGACCACCTGTTTTTTTTTGGGATCTCTGTCTGTTTACTAGAGCTTGATAAAAAGCCTGCAGATATGAAAGCACCCTTAGTTTACCTTGGGGGAGTAAAGGGTGCAGGTTGCAGGAAAAGCGATGCCACCAGCAGGTCCGCTGTGTCCTCTGTAATGTCGTCACTAAAAAGCTGAGCACCCAGCCAGCGTTTGGCCAGGCGACAAACTGCCCCAAAACATGGGTGCTGCTGCTGAAGACTACAAAAGAAAAAAAAAATCTTATGCAATAGGGCAGAAACAACAAAGAAAAAGTATGAGTAGGATAAGTATAATTACAGTAATAAAAGTAACAAACAACAAAACAGATCATCTCTGATTCCATTAAAAATTTACCCATGTAAAGTGCTGGTGAGTAGAGGTTTGTGAATGGTGGCCATCTCCAGAGCCCGAGCCTCCTCATTGTCCCTCACAACCAGCAGCCCCTCGGCATTCACGCTCTCCCGAAGAATCTGAGGTTCACGGTGGTAGGCCACCTGGATCCGGAACACAAAGCCATCCTGGAAGCCAAAGAAACGGGTGAACAAGACTGTGGAACAAAGTCAGAAAACCCTACGGTAGCCCACTGCTCAATCCGAACACTTCTAATCAGAGCACCTGTGATTCCAAAAGCTATCAGGTGCTTCCTCAAGATCAGAGGATTTGATCCTTCAATTTTAAATGTTCTATGATGGTATATAATGCTATTCAAATATATAAAGTCTATGAATAAAACAAGATAAACTGACTTTCAAAATGACACTTTTAAAAAAGATATATCTTCCAGATTGATGAGTTTACCAAGTGTGAGATATATATATATACACACGCACAGTGCATCCAGAAAGTATTCACGGCGCTTCACTTTTTCCACATTTTATGTTGCAGCCTTATTCCAAAAGGGATTAATTTTTTCCCTCAAAATTCTACACACAATAAATACCCCATTAATGACAACGTGAAAAAACTTTGAGATTTTTACAAATTTATTAAAAATGAAAAACTAAGAAATCACATGTACATAAGTATTCACAGCCATTGCTCAATACTTTGTTGATGCACCTTTGGCAGCAATTACAGCCTCAAGTCTTTTTGAATATGATGCCACAAGCTTGGCACACCTCTCTTTGGGTAGTCTGGCCCATTCCTCTTTGCAGCACCTCTCAAGCTTCATCACGTTGGATGGCAAGCATCAGTGCACAGCTATTTTCAGATCTCTCCCAGAGATGTTCAACTGGATTCAAGTTTGGGCTCTGGCTGGGCCACTCAAGGACATCCACAGAGTTGTCCTGAAACCACTCATTCGATATTTTGGCTGTGTGCTTACGGTCGTTGTCCTGCTGAAAGATGAACCATCGTCCCAGTCTGAGGCCAAGAGTGCTCTGGAGCAGGTTTTCATCCAGGATGTCTCTGTACATTGCTGCATTCATCTTTCCCTCTATCCTGACTAGTCTCCCAGTTTTTGCTGCTGAAAACATCCCCACAGCATGAAGCTGCCACCACCAAGTGGTTATGAACGGTGCCTGGTTTTCTCCAAACATGACGCCTGGCATTCATGCCGGAGTTCAATCTTTGTCTCATCAGACTAGCGAATTTTGTTTCTCATGGTCTTAAGAGTCCTTCAGGTGCCTTTTGGCAAACTCCAGGGGATCTACCATGTGCCTTTTACTAAGGCGTGGCCTCTATCTGGCCACTCTACCATACAGGCGTGATTGGTGGATTGCTGCAGAGAGGGTTGTCCTTCTGGAAGATTCTCCTTTCTCCACAGAGGAATGCTGGAGCTCTGTCAGAGTGACCATCGGGTTCTTAGTCACCTCCCTGACTAAGGCCCTTCTCCCCCGATCGCTCAGTTTAGATGGCCAGCCAGCTCTAGGAAGAGTCCTGGTGGTTCCGAACTTCTTCCATTTACGGATGATGTAGGCCATTGTGCTCATTGGGACCTTCAAAGCAGCAGAAATTTTTCTGTACCCTTCCCCAGATTTGTGCCTCGAGACAATCCTGTCTCGGAGGTCTACAGACAATTCCTTTGACTCCATGCTTGTTTTTGTGCTCTGACATGCAGTGTCAACTGTGGGACCTTATATAGACAGGTGTGTGCCTTTCCAAATCATGTCTAATCAACTGAATTTACCGCAGGTGGACTCCAATTAAGCTGTAGAAACATCTCAAGGATGATCAGTGGAAACAGGATGCACCTGAGCTCAATTCTGAGCTTCATGGCAAAGGCCGTGAATACTTATGTACATATGATTTCTTAGTTTTTTTATTTTTACTAAATTTGCAAAAATCTCCCCCCCCCAAAAAAAAATTGTCACATTGTCATTATGGGGTATTGTGTGTAGAATTTTGAGGGAAAAAATGAATTTAATCCATTTTGGAATAAGGCTGTAACATAACAAAATGTGGAAAAAGTGAAGCATTGTGAATACTTTCCGGATGCACTGTATACGCCTATAACCCAACGTGGGTATAATACAATGATTCAAGATGATTAAATAGTTGGTGATGAAGTCATCCCATCTGATCTTCATCAGATTGTTCTTAGGTGGCATTGTTGGATTGTTCTGAGAAGCTTGATATAATGGTGGTATAGGGTCCAGGTCTCGCTTCCGTATATCATAAGCAGTATAGTACATTGATTATACACTGGGTGCTATTTAACATGGGATATTCACCCCCCTCTGCTTTTGATGACCCCCCCCCCTTCATTTGTTGCCCCCCCCCCCCCGGTCAAGGTAAGTGATATTCCGGCTTCTGGTAGTAGTACATTAAATGCATTTCATAGTCCCGACAGCAGATGGCACAAGTTGATATTAAGCAATAAGCTATTGGGTCTTTTTACAAAAATGCGTGCTAGTTAGCTGGTTAGCGAAAGAGAAAGAGGCGGCAAGTATATGAAACGGCAACAAAGCATTCTGTCATTTTTTGTGCAAAAAAAAAAAAAAAAAAAGAAGAAGTTATGAGTAGATGGTGAGACAAACTGCCATGGTAATAATACAAAGCCAACTCTGGATGACAACGATGATAATAACCAGCAGCTAGCATCACTGGACAATGAGCAGCAGCTGCCGCCTTCTCCACCCTCATGCCCAGGCCTGGTTAGAGGCTGTATTGAGCCAGACCGCTTCACAAGGTGGAAAGAGGAAGCTGGACGTGAATGGCTTGTTGTTTGCGATGATGGATCGGTTGAGTGCTCAGTTTGTTGTGATGTCCGGGCTTTGGGTCACCTCAGCCAACAGAGGGTTCATATTGACCCAGCCTTCATTAACGGGATCATGGCTAAAACCGCTAAAAAGCTACATAACAGATCAGTAAACATGAAAAGTGTCAGTCTCATTTAAAATGTATGGAAATTGTCAAAAAGAGGATGGAAGACGTTATTGAACGGGCCATAGATAATAGTGCAGAGCTGTGGAGGAAAGCCAATGAGAGAAGACTGAAGGAAAGGGAGTACTGCTTTCACACTGCCTACACTATATGCAAGAATGACTTGTCATTCAAAATCCAACCAGCACTGGTTGAGCTTCAGCAGCTGAATAGACTCAATGTTGGCAACATGTTGCACTCAGACAAAGCCTGCCGAAACACGCTAATGTTCATAGGAGAGAAAATGTCAGTGCAGCTAGCTGAATATGTTGTCAAGTCTCTGGATAAGTTCAGCATCCCAATCGACGAGAGCACAACTACATACAACAAAACCTGCCTCATTATTTACATCTGCATTCCATTCCAAAATCAGACCTGTAATTTTTTTTACGAACTTATTGAGCTGGACGCTGTAACTAGAGAAGCAATCTGCAACACACTGCTACTATGTCTCAATGAGCAGGGAATTGATGAGGATATTCTGCAGGCTCGGCTGCTTGGATTCCCTATGGATGGGGCTTCTGTCATGAAGCGGAAATACAGGGGTAGCTACACGGATGCCAGAGAGAACCAATGCTGACCTGGTAATGATACATTGCATGAACCACAAGCTGGAACTTGCCGTCCACGACACAGTCAGAAAAATCACTCAAGCAAGTCACTTCCAGATGTTCATAGACTTGTTATATGCATTTTTTTTTTTCCTCAGAGTCCCAAACACATGCGGAAAATAGAAGCAGTGGCTACAGAACTTGGTGTCTGAGCAAGAAGAGTGGGCAAAGTTTTTGACATCCACTGGCTCTCTTCCTCATGCACGTCAGTGACAGCTTTGTGGGAGAACTACCCAGTCCTGGTTCAGCTGTTTCGGAACCTGTCTGAAGACAATACATGGTTAACCAAGGAGAAAGAAAAATGCCCAGGGACGCATGCAATGACTCGGCGGTTGTTCTTGTAGGAGATGGCTTGTGTGAAAGATGCACTAGAAACTCTGAGGGCCTTGTCTCCATTTCTACAGAGAAGGGATGCTACAGCAATCGCAACAAAAGCAGAAGTTGACATCACACTGAAATCACTGAAATCCATGATTAAAAAGGATGGCGTGAACACACACGCTCTCTAAAAGAGGAAAACGCTAAGACTCATACCTTTAAGGGAGTGAAACTCTCTGATTCTACCAAAACCCATTACAAGAAGTCTGAAGAGTTTCGCTCAAACTTCTTCCCTGCACTTACTGAAAACATCTGCAGAGACTGGAGGATGTGAACAACGCGCTGTCTGCTGACACCGTACTGAACCCTAACACCTGGCCATTCGATTTTTTTAAATTTTATTTTATTTAACCTTTATTTATACAGGGTAGTTCCACTGAGAGGCAACCTCTCTTTTTCAAGGACGCCCTGTTCACATTCACACAGTTACACATTCACACCAGGAAGCTGCCCAGTACAACCACAGACTGACCTGTGGCCACTGAGCAGCTCCACTGCAGCAGTTGGGGTTAAGGGCCTTGCTAAAGGCACCACCGCGGGGTTAAGGAGGGTGGGGAAAACACTGCTGTGTTATCTGTCCCACCCAGATCTAATCTTGCCGGTCCAGGGATCAAACCTGTGACCCTCCGCTCAGCAGTCCACATTGCTAATCATTAGGCCACCGCTGCCAACAATGAAGAAGACCGTGATGAAGAAGACCGTGCCCTACTCGGTGACACTGAGGTACTTTACCTGCGCAGAGCCCTTCACATGGATTTTACGAGCCCTGTACTTCTACTGAAGGACTTCAGAGAGTACAAACACCAAGGCAGCATAGCGAGAACCTTCAAAAATTGATGGCTGCAATCTCCATGCTTCCCGTATCCACAGTAAAGTGCGAGAGGGGATTCAGTGCGATGAACGCTATCCTGACAGGTGAGAGGAACAGGGTGATAGTAGAGACACTGAACAACCTTCTCATCATCTCTGTGAATGGCCCAGAGGTGGACCTTTTCCCTGCTGAAAAATATGCAGAGTTGTGGATCAGAGAAGTCTGACACGCTGCGGATGATGCCGCTACCGGGAAGAGGTCAAAAAAGCCGAGATCCCACCCCAAAGCAGACTGTTCTGCTCAGGCTGGGGTAAGTTAATATTTCTTATTTAAATAGGCTACAATTATAGTGGTTTATATACAGATAATTGTTGGCATGTAATCCAGGGAATATTGAACTGATTATCCTTTTATGTTCGATTTTCCTTTCCAGTTTGGAAAGCCAAAACCTGCACGCAAGAGCCTGTAGCCTGCCCTACCCCACTGACTGACCTTAGATTAAGATGACTGAATCTGCCTGTTGTAACATGTTTATTTCTATGCTGTCAGTACATTGTGTTATTGCATTTTGAGACTTTCTATTTAGTATTTAAGTTCAGAAATGTGTTGGCACTCCTGGCTGAGTAGCGCTGCCCATGGTACTGAAAGGGTATATGTTCAATTAGTATTTATGTTTGTATGGTCACACCTTCCAGCTATGTTATTTTAAATGGTTAAAGTTTAATAATTAAAGTTCATATACAAAGTTAATAAATATAATATAAATGTAGTGGCTGCAAAAAAGCCTAACAGGCTTTAGAGTTAATATATGCACACTGTTGTTCTTGAATTATTTTTATGAATAAAAATGTTTTAAAAATACCCCCCTTCTGTTTTTTTTTCACAAATTGCATACTGATTATACACCTTGAGTTTTGTTTTGACCGCAAGTCCTCCATTGTCAAAGACCTTGTCCCTGAGTCTACCATATCCACAGGATGTGGCTTGAATTTGTGCTTTAATCTCCTCATCTATCTTGCAATCTTTGATAACATAACTGCTAGGGCTGTGCGATATGATGATATATACCAGATGATGCTATAAAAAAAAGTATCGTTTCATAGAATACTCTTATCGTTTATATTGTATTTAAAATGCACATACTCCCATTTATTCAGCAAAGCTCCTCACCACTACTCGTCAGTGCCCCGTCTCTCCTCTGCAGTGTGCACAGCGGAACAGGTGTGGTGGGTGGCCAAGCTTCAGTCCGGTGGATGCTAATGCTAACTACAAACTACCGGTTCAGATAGCTGCTACTCCTGTTTGCCAGGGAAGTGGGACCATTTTTCATCGTGCTGCATCAGAAAGGATAGCTCACTAGCCTCGTTTTAATAGGAGGTAAGTAACGTTAACACCACGTCTAATTATAAAATGTAAATGACAATGCTAAGTTGCGCTAACTGGAAATCGTAGCAGACCATCGTTTTTTGTTTTGGTTTTTTTTGGTTTTGGTTTAAATTACTGCTGAGTTTCTTAGTTTTGTCTGAAATTTTTTTTTTATTGAAGTTGCAAAAATGTATGATGCGGCACATACATGCAAAATAAATAATAAATACATTAAAATGGGTCGGAGGAGCAAGATGGCTCTTAATGTAATTTATTTGATTTCTAATCATTTTAATTGGTCAAGTAGTGAAAAGAATAAAGTTAAAGTCATCACATGTATTTTATTAAATTACCTTTTGTGTTTGATTTTCAGATCATGACTAATCTGAAATATTTTTACTAAGAAGCAAACAGGTTAAATCAGGCCAGAATGGCAGGCTGCAGGTCTACACTTAAATTTCCGTTGATTTAAACTAACAGCTAATTTATATCTGTAGGTGTTCGCCCGTTCGCCAGCGCTCATCGTTTACATAATATTTATTCTTAGACCCATTGTCTTTGACAGTTCACTGCAGGCTGAAAGCAAAAGTTTTGAAGTCGTACCATTATTGGTGAATAAAGTAATGCTGTCCGTATACTGGGCCTCTCTTACATTTAGTAAATGTCTTGCTCTTACATTTCAGGTGCTTGAGACTGAAGATGTTGCTGTCATACCTGAAGGGCACCATGATGCTATACTCTGGGTTTAGGCTCCTAAATACAATGAACTGCAGCATACAGGTACATCTCAAAAAATTAGAAAATCATGAAAAAGTTCAATATTTTTCGTCACTCATTTCAGAAAGTGAAACCCATGTATTATATACAGTCATTACACAGAGAGTGATATATTTCAAAGTGTTTATTTTCATTTTGATGATAATGGCTTTCAGCCCATGAAAACAAATTAATTTCAAAAAATAGTTTTTTAATAGAAATGTTGGCCGACTGAAAAGTATGTCCATGTACACACTCAATACTTGGTTGCGGCTCCTTTTGGATTAATTACTGTGTCAGTGTGGCGTGGCATGGAGGTGATCAGCCTGTGTTACTGCTGAGGTGTTATGAAGGTCCAGGTTGCTTTGATAGTGACCTTCAGCTCGTCTGCATTGTTGGGTCTGGTGTCTCTCATCTTCCTCTTGACAATACTCCATCAATTCTCTATGGGGTTTAGGTCAGGAGAGTTTGCTGGCCAATCAAACACTGTGATGCCATGGTCATTAAACCAGGTTTTGATACTTTTGGCAGTGTGTGGGGGGGGGGGGGGGGTTGCCAGGTCCTGCTGGAAAAATAAATCAGCTTCTCCATGAAGCTTGTCAGCAGAGGGAAGCATGAAATGCTCTAAAATTTCCTGGTAGACGACTGCGCTGACTTTGGTCTTGATAAAACACAGTGGACAAACACCAGCAGATGACCTCTGTTCAGATAAATGTAAATTTTGCATTTCATTTGGAAATCAAAGTCCCAGAGTCTGGAGAAAGAGTGGAGAGGCACAGAATCTAAGTTGCTTGAGGTTTAGTGGGAAGTTTCCACAGTCAGTGATGATTTGAGGAACCATATTATCTGCTGGTGTTGGTCCACTGTGTTTTATCAAGACCAAAGTCAGTGCAGTGGTCTACCAGGAAATTTTAGAGCACTTCATGCTTCCCTCTGCTGACAAACTTTATGGAGCAGCTGATTTCATTTTCCAGCAGGACTTGGCACAAACCCAACAATACAGACAAACTGAATGTCACTATCAAAGCAACCTGGACCTTCATAACACCTCAGCAGTGCCACAGGCTCATCACCTCCATGCCACGCCACATTGATACAATAATTAATCCAAAAGGAGCCACGACCAAGTATTAAGTGTGTACATGGACATACTTTTCAGTCGGCCAACATTTCTATTAAACAACTATTTTTTAAAATTAATTTTATGTAATATTCTAATTTTTTGAGAAACTGAATTTGGGATTTTCATGGGCTGTAAGCCATAATCATCAAAATGAAAATAAACACTTGAAATATATCACTCTCTGTGTAATGAATCTATATAAGGGTTTCACTTTCTGAAATGACTGACAGAAAATATTGAACTTTTTCATGATATTCTAATTTTTTGAGATGTACCTGTATTCCAAACAAAGTAGGAGCAAGCTTGCACCCTTGCTTCATGGCATTGTTGTATGGAATCAGTTTAGGGAGTTCTCCATCAATACACAGCCTAGCATGTACTCCAGTGTATAGTCTTGATTACACAAATAAATTTATCTGGACATCCAATGTTCCCCAAAACCTTGAAGAGAAGATCATGATTTATATAAAGACTTTAGTAAAATCAATAAATCAATGTACACGTTCCTCTGCTGGTCTCTAAATTTTTCCATTATCGACCACAAGGTGAATATGCAATCAATTGTACTCCTAGACTCCTTCGGTATCCTAATTGGGATTCTGGGTAAACTAATTCTGCTAGTTGTTGGAGACGCTGCAGTAAGATGCCAGCAAAGATTTTGCCCACCACGCTAAGCAAAGATATTCCATGGTAATTACCATAATCGCTGCCCTTTCTTGAACAGAATACAGATAATAGCATCAGTCATTTCTGTTGGGTACTTTAAGGGACAGCCAGAACAGGCTGAACATAGTCATCAGAAATGGCTCAAGGGGTCATTCACCATAAACAACGACCTCAGGCATAATGCCATCTGGCCCTGGGCTCTTTCAGGGTCTGGTGTTCTTAACAAAGTGTGCATATATTAAAAAAACCCATATATACCTTCCAAACATCCAGGTGTGTGGGGCAGGGCCTGCATGTATAGTTATGATGCTTTTTAAGCAACTCTCCCAGTTTGATGTGGAATGCAGCACGAATATGGCAAACTGCAAGGCGGTCATGGGGCCATTTTCCACTTCCCTCCATGTGACAAATTACTGAAACAACAGGGTTATCGACACATTAGTATATGTAGTGTTTTTTTTACTCTGTATCACCAGATTAAAAAAAATCCCAGAGAAATAAAACCACAATAGTCTGTACAGTACATCCATTTCCAAACTTACACCAGGTCTAAATGCCGTTTTCAAAAGGATGAACAAGAAACAGTGTCCTCAATAGCTCCAGTATAGCTGCACTAACCTTTAATAGGGGTGATATAGGCAGGACATGGTTTGGCTTCTTTCGGCAGAAGTGATCTTGAAATCTTGTCCCTGTCAAAGAAGGAATAGTCCAGCTTCAGCGGCCGAGGGGGAAAGACCTGCAAGGCACAGATGACATGTGAGAACAGCCATTCAAACAGATAAGAAGTTTGGCAAACGCTTAATGAACTGTAGTATTACTGCAGCAATATTTTAAATGTAAAACCTATGTTTCATAATAGTAATCACTGATGCATTATGACTGATTTTTGAAAAAAAAAACAAAAAAAACAATGACAGCAAGCAGGCAGCTTGGTGGAGCAGTGGTTAGCATTATGGAAGCACAGCACACATGACAGCAAGAAGGTTGTGGGTTTGATCCCACCGGTGACCTTTCTCTGTGGAGTTTCGATGTTCTCCCCATGTCTGCATGGGTTTTTTGCGGGGTACTCTGGTTTCCTCCAATATGCCAGTTAGATTAATTGACATCAACTGGAAATAAATTGTCTTTAGGTATGAAAGCGGGAGAGAATGGTTGTCTGTCTCTCTGTGTTGGCCCTGCGATGGAGTGGTGATCAGTCCAGGGTGTACCCTGCCCAGTGACGCTGGGATAGACTCCAGCAATCCAAAAAGGATTAAAGGTCTGATGACACGTTTTTGACTTCATCTAATTTATCAACACATAACACAATATGACGAAATAGGTTGGTCTGTGCAGTTCTATGTCAAACAGGCTTTTTTTCACACTAATATCCAACGTTTTCATGAGCGCCATGTCACCAATTGCGTCAGTGGCTGGAAAACCCCCCGGCCATGTTGTAACGTCATCGACAGAACACAGCGCTTGGCAGCCCATTGTACACACAAGATGGAAGCGGGAGAAAACATTGACGATGGTTCCAGCACACGTAGTCTGGAATTGGTTTGTGTTGTCCAGTCTTCAGATGATTATAGTTCTGAAGAATGGGATGACAATGAAGAATCTGGGGGCATCAGACCATATAGGTTTGAGCCGTGCCAAGCAGGCATCGTGCCAAGTGAGTCAGACTCATCGAGTGACAGTGGAGAGGCACACATGGCCGGCGCAGCAGCAGCGAGAAACACACGGCAGAGGAACACCGAGTGTTATGTTTTTGTTACAGATATTGCAACAAATTATTTGTTCATAATTAGAATTTATTTAAACCCGATTTTTCAATAAAATCATAGCAGTGTATTCTCTGTGGCTCAGGCATCGGGTTTATTATGGATTTTCTTTATGTATTTATGTATAATGTATTATCTGGTGAATCTTGCACATAAATCCATTCATCATGACCCTCCGTGCGCTCTTACACAGGGCACGGAGAGGAAGGATGAAATAACAAGGATTTACGTGCAGGGTTCCCCACAACACATTTATTACAGAAAGACAGACAATTCCCAAAAAGGTGAAGACGTACAAAAAACACAAACACACTTACTGATGGCGTTCAGGTGCCGGCATCACCCAGAGAACGAATGAGAGATGTGTTAGCCACAGGTGTGTCCCAGAGCCAACATCGCTTCAAGGACGCACGAGAACCACGGCGAACGTGGAGTGACTAACACATCGTGAGAGTGCTGAAAATACTGGCAGACTAATAGCACAGATGACAATACTATGGACCAGCAGTGCGTGACTGGCAAACGACCGCTAAGTACACACACTGCTGTTGATGGTGTGATGAGAAGCACCTGGGCGAGGACCGGGAAAGATGATCAGCAGGATTTTTAATCAGCTGGTGATAATGATAGAGGGGACGTGGCCGGACCAGCGAGCGTCAGCATGCGATCACAGAAAGTAGGTCAAAGCTGCGCATAAATTCATTAATCCTTCCCCTCCTCGTGCGTTACTCCTGTGTAAAAGTGCACGAGGAGTGCACAAGGAGGCTTATGACAGTTGGAGCTGAAGTGTGTGATGTGGTCTTTCATGGCCTGCTGTTTATCCAAGCCTGCGACACAACATGAAGGCATAACCGTAAAATTAAAACAAGAAACCAGAGAAACTGTGAGCTACAAAGCTACTGTCATTCTAGTCAACAACATCGGAGTCCGTTCTGTCGATTATGTCATGGTGGTGCCGCCCTTCATTCGGTGGGCGGCACCACAGTCCAGTCAGCGACTGTGGGTTTTTTGATGATAACTAGTTTATGCAGGCGCGGTTGTAAATATTATATTGATCATCAACGACGACTTTTGGGTTTACACAACATGCTAAAAAATGTCAAAATCGTGTCATCAGACCTTTAAGCGGTTGAAGATGAATGAGTGAATGAACAATGACAGAAACCAGCTATCTGGGTACCATACTTGATTACCAAATGATGATCAAATGGAGCACTGCCGACTATCAAGCTTGACAGAGGACGCTTAACCTATTTAACCTTTGTTAATACAATCTTGCATAGTTTTTTCAATTAGAATTATCTGCTAGTTAAAAGAGCCATGAAAAACAGCTTAAACAGTACTTTTATGTTCTATTCAAAATAATCAGACTTCAAGAGAGAAACCTGAGCTCCCTCTCAGACAGGTGTGTGGCCAAAAGAGCCTGGAGAAGTATCATCAAGCATGACCATGTTTTGTTCAGTGAACTGACTTTAATGGTTGGCTGATGGGACTACAGCTCCTGACCAGATAGTGATGAGATAGAGTGAAGTACGTGGCGGTAATACACCTGTAAACTGGTTGCCAACCGCCAATCAAATCTAAAAGAAGAAGAATGGTTGGCTGACACTTAGAAAAATCTTTACATGAAAATGGAATCGTACAGTAATTCTAAGTCCTTCAGTCTGTCTGAAATCGGGCTCAACCTCAACAATTATTGTCAAATTTATAATGTATTTTTAAGTGATCATCATTAATTTATATCAAACAAATGAATAAACTTGAAATTATTGGACACTGAGCCACACAAGGGGACCAGTATACATCTCAGACTATGTACCAATTTATTTAATTTCTTTATTATTATTTTTTTTTTTGGATTTTGTATACTTTATTGATCCCCAGAGGGGAAATTGAGGGCATCCACCTGGCTGGATGAAGCATCAATGATCGAGCCCCGAATGCTGCTTGTCTGGGCATCTACGCAAGGTCTAGGTCAAGGTCTGCAACCTTTGCCAACTAAAGAGCCATTTTGCCCGTCTCCGACTAAAATAGAAGTGGCTGAGAGCCGCAACGGCAATCTGACCATGAAAATAAAGATTATGCTATTTATCAAGTTTTTTTTATATACATAGCTCTGAATATTATGTGGCATTAATGAATTCATACTACAACAGTGGAAAAAACTGTCAAGCTTAATATATAGCTTCATTCATGAAATCAAAATATTACAAATATATTACAAATTGTTTTGTGCTGAAAAATAATGCTAAATCTGAATATCTGACCATAAATTTTTTGTATAGTTTCAATTATCAGCACATTCAGAAATTGTTTCCTCTTCTTCTTTTAGATTTGATTGGCTGTTGGCAACCAGGTACAGGTGCATTACCTTCTTCTTTTAGATTTGGTTGGTGGTTGGCAACCAGCTTAAAGGTGCATTACTGCCACATACTTCACTCTAAATCATCACTCTATATTCTTCTTTCAAGCTGGATTCTTAACCCAGGTGCATTACTGCCACGTACTTCACTCTATATAGCTTTGTTGGTAAACTCTATATATCATCACTCTTTATCTTTGTATAAGGAGTTCTTATAAGGAGTCCTGAACAACTCCTTATGTGTGAAAAAATTATCCGTCCTTGGACTGTGTCCTGGACGCTCAGGAGCTGTTCTTCCTCCTCCTGTTCCAGACCTGATCCACTTCAGAAATTCTTCTTCTTCTTTTAGATTTGACTGGCGGTTGGCAACCAGCTTAGAGGTGCATTACCGCCACATACTTAGTTCAAGTAATCTTTGTGTGTGTGTCTGTCACGATCATAGGACTCACTAAAAGATCATAGGACATGCTATGACATCATCAAAGATCAAAGGCAGGCATCACACACGATCACAGGACTTGCTAGGACATCATCAAAGATCATAGGACTCGCTAAAAGATCATAGGAATCACTATGATGTCATCAAAGACCAAAGGCAGGTATCACTGCCGATCATAGGACTCGCTATGACATCATCAAAGATCAAAGGCAGGCATCACTCATGATCATAACACTCACTATGACATCATCAAAGATCAAAGGCAGGCATCACAGATCAAAGGCAGGCATCACTGAGCGAGTGGAGACGTCAAAGATCAAAGGCAGGTTCCACCATGGTTACTGTTGCCATGGTAAAAGTAACTTTCTACGGGCATGCAGAAATGCTTGCTTACACTTGCTTTCTATAGGCATGCATGGGTATGCACAGGTATGCACTAGTAATAACTAATTTATTACATTCATAAAAAGTATGTGTTTCCATTGAGAAATGTATTCAATTGCAATAAACAATTTGAAAAACAAAAACATTAAAATGAACTTCATTAATTTCCATGTGTTTTCAGATATAACTGCAGGAAGCCACAGCATGGGGGCTGAGGAGCCGTGGGTTGCCAACCCCTGGTCTAGGTAGACAAAAAGTCACTCTGGGATACATAAAACTATGTAAATCTGAATTAAATAGGGCAGTTTTTACCTGTGAGTATCTCAGTGCGGGGTGGGCTCCTTGCACTGCTGTGATGGACAGGGGCAAATCTTCCAGCTTCCACAGTTTTCTGCTTAGGTCATCAAAAGCCTGAATGACTACTAAACTCTCATCTTCTCCAGTGCTAGGCACCTGATGAGGATAGTGGTGATAATGACAAGAATAGAAGAATATCAATATAAAATTTGATTCACTTTTTATATCAAAAGGATACCAACATCCACCGAGGGGTCAGAATCCTCTAAGAGCTATTTTGAGCAACTTCTGCCTTAAAAACTGCATGGAGTCACAAAACAAATTTAAAATAAATGTAAAGCATTATAAGTACAAACTTAAGCACCAACATTAGTGACAGCAGGCTTTTTTCTTCTTAATAAAGCAACCATTGCCTCAATTTTGAGTTTTCTCAAATACTATTGTACCTTGCAAATTAATTTTTCCTCTAGTTTTTGCAACTTTCTTTTTGTAAACTTTGCAACTTCTGCCGCAATTTACCATTTTTGTCAATTACAATTTTTTTTTTTTATAACAGTTAGTTCCAACCAAACAATCTGATTGGACAATAGGGAGTTCAGGAGTTACTATATTCCATGATAATAGCACTCTGACGTGTCACTGGATTTGCATTACTCCGCTTCAAAGGTGTTCTGGTAACCGTTAATTACTAACCGTTATTTAGTGTCAAGTCTGTCATTTATCACTGACTTCTTATAGATGAGAACTGTAAAACTGTGTTGGATACCTTAAGTTCCCCAGTGAGGCACTGTCTGAAATCATCTTCATGACCAGGAAGTTCTACCCTTTTTTAAAAAACTTTATTCGTTTACAAAGTCCTACCCTTGTAAACATGCACCAAACCATTTCACATCTGTTAAAAAAATAGGCCAGCTAGAGTTGGATTTATTGTCTCAATTAGCAAACCACAGTACCTCTATGGTGATGGACTCTTTAGTTTATCTGAAAATGCCAAGAAAAAGTAAGCGAAGTATGCTGAAGTCAAATTGCTAGCATGCTAACTAACCACCGGCATGACATTATGGTAACCACAAACCAACTCAGAGACCAGCATGTATTATAAATACTGACTTTTGCACTGGTATTTGTTTCCATGTGTGTGACATGACAATAGACATATTTTTTCTATATGATGCTGACTGAGATGCTTAGCAAGTTAACTGGGTACATGTAGAAGGGGCTATTTTTCTCTGCAGAACAAAAATAACTGGTTAAACAAACATTACTGTCATTTAATAAATTGTGATTGTGGAACTGTTGCATAAAAGTTCCACAACTTTTATACAAGTTGTGGACAAGGGCGGCTGTGGCACAGGTATAGTGTTGCCGACTACCGATCAGCAGGTCAGGGGTTCGATTTCCGCTGTCTGCATGTCAAAGTGTCCTTGAGCAAGACACTGAACCCCCAGCTACTCCTGGTGGGTCAGGCAAGTGCCGGTGCATGGCAGCTCCGCCGCCATCAGTGTGTGAATAGGTGGATAGCAGGATCTATAAAGTGGTTTGGTCATCTAGAGATGAGAAAAAGCGCTTTATAAAATTATAAGCTAACTTTACTGTCATTCAATCATGTACAGTAGAACGAAATTACGTTCCTCTTATCTACAATGTTAATCACATCTAGAATCAGAGGGGTCGCTGCCATGCAAGGCGCCACCACAAATTTCCCTCCTCTGTTTTATTATTGCTGAGCACCAAGCTGGACGGCAGGAAGTTCCACTTTTATATGGTCTTCGGCATGACCCGGGTGGGATTTGAACCCCTGCCTCCTGGGTGTGGGGCGGATGCTCTACCAACTGAGCCACCACTCCGGTAAGTAAGTGAATGCCATTAGTGAATGCCATTTACCATAAAAGCAATATTACATAAGAGGGAGTGCGGTGTCAATGAATATAGTAACTGCGGTGATGTCTTCAGCCCGACATGAACAACGAATCACCCACAGTTACTATATTCATTGATACTGCACTCCCTCTCGTGTAATAATGCTTAATTATATAAATTTGTATCCACCTTATTCCTGAGGGTGCTGCTGTAGAAATGATTATGTGTGCAACTTCTGCTTTCGGGTGGAAGTAGTGTTAAATCAAGTCAGTAAAAGCCTATACATACTCTGCAAGAACAGAGAAATTTGTTCTCTCGCCCAAGGCTGCAAGAACAAAATTATGTCATTTTGTTCTTGCAGCTTGTTCTTGACACATCATCTGGGCAGAACTTTGCTCCTGTCTCTGACAGCTATTGTGTGATTGGTCAGAAATGTGAATTTCCCAGCAGTTCTGCACTTGAGTTTCTTATGAAGTATAAAATATCTTGACATCAAGAAAAAAAAATTCTCTGTTCTCATCGAGTATGTACAGGCCTCAATAGTGGAGTAGTGGGGCGTTTAAAATAGTGTTTTTGAAAGTTTTTCAAATTCAGTTTAATGTATAGCCCACATACACGTTTTGCAGTCAAGTAACAACTAATTTCCGCACTTGTCATTCTTGTATTTTTGAAGGTTTTTGTGTAGTTCTGGTACTTGTTGCTGCTGTTCACTGTTGTGTCATAAACTGTAATGGAGACTCCTCACAGCCAAGAAAAGCTAAATCTGTGGCTTCAACAGCATTGCATAGATCATGCACCAAAAACTAAAAAGGATTATTGGTGTGATCGGTGGTACAGACATAAGTGTGCCAGTTATGTTTTCATTTGTATGTCACAGATTTGATGTCATATTTGTTGTCAAGTGCAAGGCTGCAAGAAGTAAAATAATAAATAAACAAAAGTAGTTACCAGTGTGCTTCCTATGACTTAATGATTAAGGAAAGACATCAAGTGGTTTTCTGTTGCACTGCTCTGTTTTGCAGTGCAACGATATGGACTTGATATTAGTTGCCTCAGCATACATTAATTAATTTTTAAATTATCACACAATATAAATCAATAAAATTTTCAACAATTGTCAGAACAGCAGCATGAGCATTTTAATGTCAGGGTAAAATGGACAGTTACCAACATACATCCAAACCCTATTTTGTGATTCTTTGTGGCTCTGACTAGATTCTACGTCTGCTGTAAGGTAAATTAAATTATGTTCAACATCTTTTTAACAGAATTTAGCCACCTTTATTGTTTATTATCTCAGAGCTTTTATTTGTTAGCATCTTAGCAGCAGAGCTAACTAATGGAGCTACTGTATGAGGGGATACAGAACCCCTGACTATTTCGTGAGCACTCCAAGGGAGCACCTCAAGTGGACCCCGGAATCCAACCTGTACATGTACAAGTACATTCTCAATCCAGTGATTTGTAAATGCAAAGGAGAACAACAACAAGAAGTTGTATAAAGTTGTTGGAAAGACTTTGCCCGGTCACCAAGAAGTGTAAATGAAATATATACAGTATATGTAAGATGACAACTAAGCTGACCCGGAGACGGTTTTGGCTGTTTCTGCTTTCAAAACACTTTTCTTCTCCACCGCTGCTGCTCGTCAGGACTGGCTCCCCCCAGATGAAAATCCACAGCCTGTGGGACGATCATGTTCTGATGAGGCTTTAGAAAATTATTAATCAGTTTGTAAATCATTGGATTGAAAATGTACTTGTATGGATTGGATACCGGGGTCCACTTGACCAGATCCTGTATGAGGCCCCTTTTTTAGGTCCTCTTCCCATCTCCTATAGTTGTGAGAAGTGGGATGATTATATTACGGTTTCTGAGGTGTAAAAGGCTGTGTTCCCACATTTCTGATACCAAAGTCATTGCTTTTCAACAAGGAAAAACACCCCAATTCTATGACAACTCCACATTCTAAAACAGTACCGAAAGTTGCGCACATAATTCACAGAAGGCATCATGGGGGATAATGTGGATTCTCTTAAAATTCAAATCTGCTACTTTTTTCCTCCTGAATTTATGGGCACTATGTTGTAAACCCCCTGTTTTAACGACAGACATGTTTATTTTCTTATTTTTTTTGTGTTTAATTCACCCTCATATTCACCTCACTTCCTGTCGCGATGACGTCATCCACCATCGTCCCAACGTAGCGCACGCAGGAGTCGGGGACGTCTGCATGCCTGTTGGACAATGAAAACATTTGGGGGGAATGGGGATGATAAGCGTGTGTTTTTAGCGTCTGAAAAAAAAAAAGATCCTCGTTATTTCAGTTTTTGTGAAAGAACCACTGTCGACTCATCCCTGAACTCTGATTTCTCCACTAACACCGAGTTAGTCCATTTTCCACCTTGCTAACGTTTGGATCGGACATTAGTCGAAGCGAGCATGAAGCGCACCAAGAGGAGACGAAGCTCCGTGTGGGACTGCTTTGAGCAAATGGGCAGTTTCGTTCGCTGCGTGAAATGCAACGCTATGCTGAAATACTGCGGCGGAGCCACGAGCTCCATGATGAATCACATGACTCGCTTCCATCCGTCCACGACGCCGCTGGACGAGGACGAGAAGCCGGTGATTTGCGCCGTTCAGAGCGTCGAGGAAGAGGGCACCGCTCAGCCGGACGCCCAGCAGCAGGTTGCCGTCATGTCGCCAAACGTAGTCGTGACGAGCGGCCAACCGGAGCGGGAGTGCGGGGAGAGGAAACGGCTGAAGCGGAGCTCTGTCTGGGACATCTTTATTCGTGTGGACGACGAGGTCCACTGCACGATGTGCGACTCGAAGCTAAAATACCGGAGCAGCACCACTAGCATGATGTACCACATCAAAAACAAACACCCAGACGCTGTACCCAGTGACGGCGTGACACTGGCCACACATGCGGAGGTAACTGAACTCGTCTGCAGAATGATAGAGAAGGACATGCTCCCCATCAGCATGGTTAACGGTGATGGTTTCCGTGAGCTACTGGCGCACACTGTGTACAATTATAAAATGCCCTCTGCTGGCGATATTACGCGGATTATCGAGGGCCATTTCCATGAGAAGGTGGATGAGTTGGTGCTGCAGCTGGCAAGAGTGGAGAAAGTGGCTCTCACTGCAGATTTCTGGACAGGACTGCCCTGTCAGAGGTACATGACAGTGTCCTGTTCATTCATAACAGAAGACTGGCAGGGGAGGTCAGCTGTGCTGCAGACACACAAGGTGTCTTGGGAAGGCCACTCTTCTGCAGACGGCGTCATAGAGAAGCTTCTCAGCACTGTGGAGTGCTGGGGTATGGCTGGAAAGGTGACTGTGTGTGTTCATAACAACACACACAACATCGTTCCCACGCAAGGTGTCCATGTCACCTGGGATTATGCCACTTGTTTTGCTACAACACTGCAGCTAGCAGTGAGTGATGGGTTGACTGAGGATCTGCTGCAGATCATCAGTATGGCAGGGAGACTAGTTAAGCACTTCAAGCACAACACACTAGCAGGTGAAGCCTTGGAGCAAAAACAAGTCCAGATGTGCCTGCCTCAGCACAAGCTTATCCAGTCAAGTAAGGCTAGATGGGACACCATCTGTGACATGTTTGAACGTTTACTTGAACAACGGTGGGCAATTAAAGCTGTTCTTTCTGACCGCACGGTCACCGGCAGACAGGAAGCCCAGACTCTCGAGATTGGAGATGACTGCTGGCAAACAATCGAGAATTTCAGTCCTGTGCTGGCAACCCTGAAATGGGCAACGACCGTCATATCTGCTGAGACGGAGGCATCGATTTCAAACATTTACCCCATCACATTCAGCCTCATTCAGACTCACCTAGTGCCAAAAGAGAATGATGTTGAACAAGTCTCAGAGTTTAAACTTAAGGTTCAGAACTCACTCCGAGATCATATGGAGGTAGGCATGATCTAATATTGACCTTCAAGTTGTGCTTTCACTCATGTTAATAAACACATATAGTCCATCTGGAGTAATATAATTCTTCATCTGTTATCTCTCACCAGGTTGACTCAAGTGACCTTGCATCTAAACCTGCTCTGATTGCCTCCATGCTGGACCCTCGACACAAACATCTCAGCTTCTTGACACCAGCAGGGAGATTGGCTGCCAAGGTCAAGCTGCACGAACTAGTTTCAAAATTAGATGTGGCAACTACTACAGCTGGCCCAAAGGAGGAACAACAAGAGACACTGATCACACCTGATATCAGTCAGGTGGCTAGGCCCTCCCAGGTGAGAAACGACACAAAAAACACCATGGTGTTGCTCCTGGGAGACAATTACAGCTCCTCCTACGCCACGGACTCCGAGACTCAGGTAGATTACTACTTAAGAGATATCGCCCCCTCACTGGAAATAAACCCACTTGACTGGTGGAAGGTGAATGGACCAAGATTCCCCAAACTGGCCACTCTGGCAAGACACTATCTGTGTGTTCCTGGGGTGTCATTGCCATCACTGTTGTCAGAAGATGGACAGACATTTGCATCAATGCGTGCAAAGCTAAACCCAGAGCATGTCGACATGATGGTCTTTGTCAACAGAAATGGTTGACTTGCATGAGCTTGAATAACTATATAACACCACTGTAGAAAAGCGGTGACTAGATTAAGTTTCAACCTTAAGGTAGCAGGTGCTCTCCTGTTGGTATGTTGTATATTCCAAGTTTTAGCAGTGCTGCGAACTATTATTCAGTCATTAAGAAGATTTTTTTTTTCCCTTTTATGGTAATGTGAGCTACAACTGAATATTTAACTACACCTAAATATAGTTCATGACATTAAAATTCATTCTCTTAGGGTTTTAACAGCAAGCAAGAGTGTCAGTAGTAAAATATTGACGTAAAATGCAGTCTTTGACATTTATTACAAACATGCATGGTCGCATTAACATACTAGCTTTGTTCGGAATGTCCACTCACTCCCTCCCTCCTCGCTATATAGTGAATTCAGATATAGGGGACTATATAATAAACTCAATATAACGATAAAATTAACAGCTTTTGGACACTACTGGGCTTGTTTTCGTGGTGCAGTTAATGACATCATCATGGTGAGACAGTAAAATGTAACAGATTAATGGCGGTAAAAAATGAATACCTGCATGCATTTTTTTTAGTAAATATGTATTAAATTGTGTTTTGCTGAATTAATAAATATAAATACCTTAAGGTAGTTTATGTTGTGATGTGAAGCTGTCTCACTGCTCCGTTGGCTGCGCATTGCATTATGGGACACATTGGCTAATGTAGTGGCCATCCGTTGTACACTACTTTTCAAAATGCATTCAATATTTTGAGTGTACTATATAGTGAATGAAATTTTCAGTTAACATTTCGAATAGCACTACAACACTGCCAGCTTGTTCTATTTTACTTTATTTGTTGTAATTTATTAACTTGTGTTTTATCACTATAAATTTTATTCTTTTAATTTGTGCTTTGTCATTTAACATATTGTTTGTGTTTTATTTCATGTAAAGCACTTTGTGACTTTTGTCTGTGGAAAGTGCTATACAAATAACATTATTATTACAAAATGGCTGATTCACTATATAGTACACTATATGGGGAACGAGTGACCATTTCGAACACAGCAACTGTATATTGTATACAGGGCTTGACATTAACTTTTTTGCTCATCAGCCACTGTGGCTAGTGATTTTCCAAAGTTACTAGCCACTCAGCCTTTTCACTAGCCACAATTCTGTGGTTGGAAAATTATGTTTAATATGATCACATTGGGCATGCTAAAATTTTACTTGAACTAAATTTACAACCTTTTCAATGTAAATTACTTTCCGTTTAATTATTGATGAAGAGCAGTAAATACTGTAAAATGGTAGAGAAAAATATTTTCAATGTGAGAGTGAAGTGCAGGCAGATTTGGGTCCATCCCAATTCTCATTTATAAATTGAGACGCCTCTTCATGGCTGCGCGACGTCATTAGTAGTTACTGATGGATTTAACATAATGGACACTACCTGTTTTCACCAGAAAAAAAGAGAAAGAAAATGGAAACTGATTAGAGAAAAAAACACTACTTATGGGAGTTGTAGTTTCGTAGTCTCACATTGCAATAGGTTTATTATTTTAGATGCTGTTTGAGAAAACTACAACCAGCCAAACCAAAGTGGCTTGTGGGTGTGGCTGTCTTACCGGCCACTGCTGAAATCCACCAGGCATTGGCCGGTGTTAATGTCAAGCCTTAGCTTTCATGTTAATCGTGATATAAACTGTAATTTTTAAAACAAGTCCACTGGTTTGTTATCATAGCCCAAACTTCAGCAATCACACAAATTACCCTTTTACTACTACAACAAAGTCTGTTTTGGCTCCCAATAAATTCTGCCAAGGTCAAATACATACAGGTCCAACAAGTGTGTGATGATTTGTCTGGGGACCAGACGTTTTTGGCATGTGCTCTTTCCATCCCACAGCACAGCCTCAGTCATGGCACCGTCCTGGAAGCGACGCAGCTCCGAGCGAGGGCCCCACAGCTGCCGGAATTCAACCGCCTACAAGAAGGGCCACGATTTTTGTGAAAATATTAAGTGCACAAGCATGTCAGCATTACATATCTCCAAATACAGCCTAAAGAGTATAGTTTAATGATGTGTTGCCTCTTTTACTAAACTAAATATTTTGTGGAAATGCCAACCGTATTGAGAATTTTGCCCAGAGATGCTCCATTTTTGTTCCATTCTTTTCATAGTTAACCTCAGAAATAATTACATTCCGACTTGCAGTTACACTGATAAATCTCCTATATAGAAAAGTCTTTAAATTTAAGCTAAAGAAGAGATGCATACATGGGAAACCGGCAGTTTACCTTGAGGTTGTCTGCTGGTGGGCCTCTTTCCAGGACAGAATCTGCAAACTCTGGTTTTAAGAGCAATCCAAATGTAAGGGGAGGTTGAGTTTTGTATTTTGGTGCTTCACTGTCAACAGGCCACTGTTATTTAAAAAAAAGTTTCAGGTCAAGAGGTTTCATTTTCTTACCACTTAATACTTTCAGGTCATGGCTAATTCTGAAATTAGCCACAAAAGTAAATATGAAATGTATAGAAGACAGACAGATATAGTGTAAACTTGATTTTAAATTGTTCCACCTTGGGATCAGAGGAGAGGGAGTGGGTGAGGAGGTAAATTCTTTGGTCCAACCCTTGCAGAAGCAGTGACAAAATAAATGGGAGCACAGCGTGGATGTAATCCCCACTGCGGTCCATCAGCTCGTTGAGGAGATTCAGTTTCTTACAGCTGCCCTGAAGCTTTGCCAGCTCACATAACCTGATGGGGAGATGGCCAGATAACGACAGGAAATAATGATGCTCAGAAAGGAAAACTTGTAATTTCAGTTTGCTAAAGAGTGCACCGTTAATAGCCAAATAGTCTGGAAATAAGTGGAATGTGTTACATGGGTTCACAGAAAGACCTACTGGAACACGTGATCACTGGTCCTTATCATGGGTTTGGGGGTCATGAGGAGACACTGGAACCCATCCACAGTGGGGTTGTCCCAGAATTGCATCGACAAAGATGCCTCATGTTGCAGCTGTGAACCAGAGAGGAAAAAACAGTCAAAACCTGTTTCTTAGGCTCATCTGAGGCTAGAGCACTCTGAGGCGAGTGCAATATCTCCCGCCTCTGTTTTCTTTGAAGATCCCAATATGTTACTGAAGGAGAACAGTTTTCAACTTTTCCATATAATTATTGGGGCAGAACCAAATTATGATAAGCTTGCCTCCAAGAATATATAACAAAAACAGTTGTATACAACAACCCATAGTTGTAGGTCAGGATCCCAAGGTGAACCTCGAGTAAGTTTGGTGACCAAACTAACCTAACAAACTAACTAACCAAATTTACTCATTCTATAGTAATGGAGAAGGTTAACATTGACCTTTTGACCAAAAACCCATAGTCAGACCTCCTAGGCTCAGGGTGAACCTGTGTACCAAGGTTGGTGACCGTGGCTTTCCTTGTCCTATAGTAATAAGACTCAGAAAGTAGGAAGTTCTACCCATTATGTCCATCACACGTTCTGACATATGGCATAGAAATAGAAAATCTGATTGTGTCTCCTCATAACCCTGTACTGTCAGACCATTATCTGTTAACTTTTAATTTTACTATTTCTGACTATTTGGCTCCTAAACTGATGGATGGATGGCTCCTAAAGAAAAATATTACTATTGTAGATGTCTCTCAAGATGATGACGTTACCAAATTTAAGCAGATTGTTTCCCCAATGCCATGAGTCAACACAATGGAGATATTAAGATTTTACTCCTTCTGTAGTTGATAGCATGATAGATAGTGTTGCAGCTTCTCTGCATCAGACTCTAGACATTGTGGCCCCTTTAAAAAAGAAAAAGTCTAACCAGAGATTTCTGACTCCTTGGTTCAACACAGAAACTCGTATCTTAAAACAGAAGACTCGTCAATTAGAAAGAAAATGGCCCTCCACTAAATTAGATGAAATTTATCTAGCTTGGAGAAATCAACTTCTAATTTATAAAAAAAAAATCTCTTAGGAAAGCAAGAAGATTTTATTAATTTGCATTAATAGAAGAGAACAAGAATAAGCCCAGGTGTGGCCGACACACATTGTGGGCTCACGCTGCCACAGAGACAGAACTGAATGTGTATTGTGGAGTGTCACGTCTGCAAGGACTGAGGACTCAAATCTACAGGAGGTAACAAGGAAGTGTGAGATTTGTCTCTTTGTCCCACAGAAGACGCCCCGGAGGGTATTCCGGTTCATCAAGAAATGAGAGACAATGGTGAAGCTTCAAAGGGATGCTTTGTAACTGTATGTTGACTGAAGACACCATGTGACTTGAATTCTGATGCTGGAAATGTATAAAAGGGGGTTGAAGTATGATTCTTTCTCTTTCCTGCTTTGAGAATGCTAGGAGCTTGTGTTCTGTCAAATAAAGCTGGTTTATGACTGAAACTCAGCCTCGTTATTTGAGCATGCTCCTACACTGGTGACCTACGACGGAGAATGAGCAATGAGAATTCTTCCGAACCGGGCTCGGTGGAAGCCAGCCTGATGGCCGCCTCCACGCTCCGGCTGCCCGATTTCTGGCAGCACAGCCCGCGCTCATGGTTTAGCGCAATCGAGGCGCAGTTCAACCTCCGGAGAATCTCCAACGACGACACAAGATTCTACCACGTGGTAGCGAAACTGGACAGCGACACGGTCCAGAGAGTGGAGGATTTGGTTAATCATCCACCAGACAGCGACAAGTACAGCGCATTGAAAGACGCGCTGATCAGCCATTTCACCCCCTCAGTCCAACAAAGAGCAGAGGGGCTCCTGGCGCTGACGGAGGCAGAAAACGATAGACCTGCGGACCTGATGGTGAAGATGCTGCAGCTCAAAGCCTCCGAGGATGGCGAATTCATTTTCGCCCACCTATTCCTTCGAACCCTGCCACCAGCAGTGAGAGTGGCCCTGGCAGAGTCACCCCGATTGGCCAAGCGAGACTACCATGGGTTGAGCAAGGAGGCGCAGAAGTTGGTCGACGCCCACAAGCAGAACGCGGTTTCGGCCGCGGCGGCTAGTTCGGGAACGGCGTCCGGAGACTGCTTGGGTCCAGCGGCACCAGACGCACCAACAACGGCGGCGACCGGAGCCAGACGACGCGGAGCGGAGAACGGCTCGTGCTTCTACCACCGCCGTTTTGCAGAGAGAGCGCACAGGTGCGTCCCACCGTGCAATTTTAAACGCCAGGACCGAGGGCCGGTAGCAGCCGCGACTCTCGGCAATGAGAACAGGCTGCTTTACCTGACGGATGCACGCTCGGGGAAACAGTTCCTCGTGGACACGGGCTCGCAGCTGAGCTTCGTCACGCCCACCTACGCGGAACGGCTGTCGCCTTCTAAAGCCCCCTGGGTGTCAGTGTCAGCAGCGAACGGCTCCACAATTAAAACGTTTGGTGAGAGGACCATGCTTCTGTCCTTACAAGGCCGTTCATTTGAGTGGACATTTATTGTAGCAGCAGTCAGTTTCAACATGTTAGGGGCTGATTTTTTGTGCTCACATGGTTTATTGGTTGATCTTGCTAATAGACGTCTGATTAATGCACTGTCCTTTCATTCTATTCCCTGCACAGCTCGGGTGGCCCCGCCAACTGCACATGCCAGCGTCTCAGCCGCGGGTGGTAAGTTTCACACTCTGCTTGCTCAGTTTCCAGCACTCACAGTCCCCACTTTTTCAGCAACGGTGGCCAAACATGGGGTAGAACATTTCATAACAACCACAGGCCCTCCCGTTTTTGCAAAGGCTCGGCGTTTGGACCCAGCTAAACTGGCCATCGCGCGCGAGGAGTTCACTAATCTGGAAAAACTAGGCATCGTTAGACGCTCCAAGAGCGCTTGGGCTTCGCCGTTACACATGGTCCCAAAGGCTGACGGCTCGTGGCGGCCTTGCGGCGATTTCCGCAGGTTGAACAACGTTTCAGCTCATGACTGCTACCCGATTCCGCACATTCAGGATTTTTCTGTTCATTTGGCGGGGGCGCGCATTTTTTCTAAAATAGACTTGGTGCGCGGCTATCACCAGGTTCCAGTGCACGCGCAGGATGTACCCAAAACAGCGGTCATAACTCCTTTCGGCCTTTTTGAGTTCTTGCGCATGCCTTTTGGCCTCAAGGGGGCCGCGCAGACTTTCCAACGCATGATGGATGCAGTTTTACGCGACCTGCCTTTCGTGTTCGTTTATTTGGACGATATTTTGGTAGCCAGCACGTCCGAAGGCGAACATGAAAAACACCTCACAGCAGTTTTCCAGAGGTTGGCAGAGCACGGGTTAATAGTGAACCCAGCGAAATGCCAGTTTGGGGTGGCGCAGATTGATTTTTTGGGACATCGCGTTTCGGCAGAGGGAGCAGTTCCCCTTCCAAATAAAGTGCGTGCCATAACAGATTTTCCGCAACCTCAAACGGTTAAGGCGCTTCAGGAGTTTCTAGGGATGGTTAATTTTTACAACCGTTTCCTCCCAAGCGCAGCACGACTCATGCAGCCATTGTACACCGTGTTAAAAAAACAAAAGCCCGCAAATAAAGTCGAATGGTCTCCGGAGCGGGAGCGCGCTTTTGCCCAGGTCAAATCAGCCCTGGCAAATGCAGTTTTGTTAGCGCACCCAGTTCCAACGGCCCGCATGGCGCTCACCACTGACGCTTCCGATGTAGCGGTGGGGGCGGTAGTTGAACAGTTTGTGGCAGGTACCTGGCAACCCCTCGCGTTTTTCAGCAGGACCTTGCGCGATAGTGAACGGAAATACAGCGCATTTGACAGGGAGCTTTTGGCCCTACACTTGGCCATCCGTCATTTTCAGTTCTGGTTAGAGGGGCGACGTTTCACCGCTTTTGTGGATCATAAACCGCTAATGTTTGCGATGGCCAAAATTTCAGAACCCTGGTCAGGCCGGCAACAAAGGCAACTAGCCGCAATATCGGAGTTTACTACTGATATTCAGCATGTCGCGGGTAAACACAATGTTGTAGCAGACTGCCTCTCGCGTGCAATAGCACCGCCAAGCCCTATAGGGGCAGACTCTGTAGCCATGGCCGCGGGCCCGGGCAGCGACGCGGGAGCGCGCGCAGCCCCGGTCTGTGTTGGGTTAGATTATGCAGCCATGGCTGCGGAGCAGGTTAACGACGCGGACGTGCGCGCGCTCCAGTCTGGACCAACAGGGTTAAGGCTGGAGCACAGGGTGCAACAAAGCGGTATGCCCCCGCTAATCTGCGATGTCTCCACGGGACGGCCCCGCCCTGTGGTGCCAACCGCGTGGCGTCGCTGTGTTTTTGACTTGGTCCATTCTCTCGCGCACCCGGGGGTGCGCGCATCGATCAAATTGGTGGGGGAGAAATTTGTTTGGCCCGGGTTGCGCAAACAGGTCAAGGAATGGGCAGCAGCCTGCGTAGCGTGTCAGCGAGCTAAAATACACAGACACACTAAGGCCCCGTTAGAACCTTTCCACATCCCCGCTAAGCGTTTTGATCACGTGCATGTTGACCTGGTCGGCCCGCTTCCGTTATCACACGGGCACACACATCTTTTGACAATGGTAGACCGCACCACGTGCTGGCCAGAGGCGATTCCTCTGACATCAACCACAGCGGAAGAAGTTGCGCGAGCATTTTTAACAGCATGGGTTGCGCGTTTTGGTGTACCGTCGGACATAACGTCCGACAGGGGTCCCCAATTTATTTCCGAGCTATGGTCATCGATGGCCCGCAGCTTGGGGGTGAAGATTCATCGCACCACCGCGTATAACCCCCAGGCCAATGGTTTATGCGAACGCTTTCACAGGTCATTGAAAGCAGCCCTCAGAGCGTCGCTAACGGATACAAATTGGGTGGACAAACTTCCATGGGTGTTATTAGGGTTGCGTTCTGCACCCAAGGAAGATTTGCATGCTTCCCCGGCTGAATTAGTTTTCGCTCAGCCGCTCCGTTTGCCCGGGGAATTTCTTCCTGATAATCCCGCACCTAATGGCCCCCCCGCTCAGCCGTGGCAGAGCGGCTCAGGAACAAACACGCTTCCTGGCCCGGTCCATCACAGTTTCCCACACGTTTTTGTGCCCAAGGCTTTAAAAAATGCAGAGTTTGTTTTTGTTAAACATGACGCCCAGCGTCTAAGTTTGCGGCCGTTTTACGACGGACCGTTTCGAGTGCTGGAGACCGGGCAGAAGCATTTTCTGCTAGATTTAGGGGGCAGAAGGGAGCTGATTTGCATTAACAGGCTCAAACCCGCTTTTGTTCTGGCTGACGAGGAGGTGCAGCTCGCGAGGCCCCCCCGCCGGGGCAGGCCGCCTAGAAGACATTCTCCAAAGTCTTCACAGAGAGGTGCTAACGGCTTTAATCCACAGGTGCAGAGAGATGTTGCAGAGGCAGCCAAGCCAAGTTGCAGCAGATTCGGCAGAAGATTAAAACCTAGGCAGTTGGTGGATTGATTAGCGATGTATGGAGTGCTTTGTGTTTCTCTTTTTGTTATGCCATGCAGATTTTGCCTTACTCGACGTTTGGGGGGGGTAGTGTGGCCGACACACATTGTGGGCTCACGCTGCCACAGAGACAGAACTGAATGTGTATTGTGGAGTGTCACGTCTGCAAGGACTGAGGACTCAAATCTACAGGAGGTAACAAGGAAGTGTGAGATTTGTCTCTTTGTCCCACAGAAGACGCCCCGGAGGGTATTCCCCTCCGGTTCATCAAGAAATGAGAGACAATGGTGAAGCTTCAAAGGGATGCTTTGTAACTGTATGTTGACTGAAGACACCATGTGACTTGAATTCTGATGCTGGAAATGTATAAAAGGGGGTTGAAGTATGATTCTTTCTCTTTCCTGCTTTGAGAATGCTAGGAGCTTGTGTTCTGTCAAATAAAGCTGGTTTATGACTGAAACTCAGCCTCGTTATTTGAGCATGCTCCTACACAGGTTTCTTTTCAGCACTGTAGCCAGGCTGGCAGAGTCAGGACTCTGTCAATCTTAGCATTCCATTAGATCTCACTAGTCAGGACTTTATGAACTTCTTCAACAATAAAATTTCATCTATCAGAGATAAAATAAGTCAAGATTCTTCCAACCATTAATTTAAATACAGTAACAACTACAGCTCCTTCAACTGACATCCGTTTGGATGAGTTTACTCCAACTGCCCTTTTAGAGTTAGATTAAAAAAAAAATAATCCTCATCCAAGCCTTCAACTTGTCTACTAGACCCTATTCCTACCAGGCTATTTAAAGAAGTCCTTCCCTTTACTGGTAGCTCTATTTTTCAAATAATCAATTCTTCATTAACATTAGGCCACGTACCACAGGCTTTTGAATTGCCGTAATTAAACAGTTATTTAAAAAGCCAAGGCTGGATCCAGGCGTTTTAGGCAACTATAGACCAATCTCTAATCTGCCTTTCATTTCAAAAATCTTAGAATGAGTTGTTCCTATGCAATTATTTGACCACTTGCAAAGAAATGGTTTATTTTAAGAGTTTCAATCAGGGTTTAGAATTCATCATAGTACTGACAAAGCTTTAGTGAAGGTCACCAATGACCTCCTTGTTGCATCTGATAATGGACTTGTTTCTGTACTTGTCCTTTTAGACCTTAGTGCAGCTTTTGATACTATTGATTATAATATTTTACTTGATAGATTAGAACACCTTGTTGGGCTTAATGGAACTTCTCTATAGTGGTTTCAAGCTTATTTATCTGATAGGTTCCAGTTTGTTCATGTCAATAATGAGTTTTCTTCAAATTCAAAGCTCAGTCACGGAGTTCCACAAGGATCTGTGCTAGGTCCTATTCTTTTTAGTTTATACTAGTGCATGCCCTTAGAAAGCAAGTATTCCTGTCTGAAACAGGCAGCCCAATCAGGCTTTACAGACCCAAATGTAGGCTGTGTTTGAAAGTGGAATACAGAAATGTAACCTATATGTAGGCAATTCACGTTAGACTTTGATAAATATGAAAGGGACTGACCTGAAATGTATTTGATTGTGTGAATATTAATTACAGAATAATTGAAAATGAATGGGCCATCGAATATTAGCCACTGTTTAAGAACCGCTTGCTTATTTTTTTTCCAGATCACTTATTTGTGTGATCATTTATGAGTTATATTCATAATAGTGTATCTTGCACATTGGGGAATGAGAGTTGTTCAGTCACCATTATAAGGCTGCGTGTCCACCAAATGTGCTTTTTGTCACCCGACCGCCCTGAACGTCTTTTTTGTCTGTGTTTGTGCGCTGCGCTCTGGAAAAAAAAAAAAGTCTGTGTGTCCTATATTGCAGCAACAGCTCGTCACTCACAGCTCAGTACTTCCGCTTTTCCTATGGTCAGACTTTCTACTTATTTTTTTAATAGCAGTCTCTAACTAACAATGGACAAGAAACATATTCTAGCATTGGTAGCAGCTCTGGATACAAAATATCGTTGTCAGCCTCCGTCGGTCTATGATGACCATGGAAGAGAATCCTAAACGTCTACTCTGCTGGAACAGCACCGCCTGTGGCTGAACAGGCCGATGCGCACCGGTGTTCTACCTTCCAGCGTTGGGCGTTGGTAGGATTCAAGCCTGGGCAGGAAGATATGGAGGACAAGATGTTACCCATGCAGCATGTCCCCCCTCTCCACGTCACTGATGAATCCAAAGGAATAGCAGGGCTGCTATAGTTTGGCACCAGCGCCGTCGCAAGAGCTGCCAGAACGATGTTGAGCACAACAGAGAACTGCCTTAGGGGCTCCGACTCCGGATTTTTCCTCAGGGTTGACTCCCGAAGCCTTTCCCGTGACCGGATGTGCCGCAAGGCAGCGGAGGTTTGAAATCAGGGTTTACCTTCCCCTAGATGGGCTACCTTCCCAGGTTGACGAGCCACCATCTACCCGAAGCATCTGGTTTTAAGGCGCCAGAGATCCGCCCTCGCCCCTTCTCCTAATAGTAAAAGCAGTTCCGCCGGGCTTAGAGACTAAACCACACGGGCAGGCTAGGAGTTGGACTTAGTTGTCAGAGGCTTTTCGAGACGCACGCCGTAAGGAGCATTTTATGAGCACTGGGAGCTTAACCCCAGTGCCGCTCCTGGCTATGACAACCTTGGAACCATACAAGGTTCCACCATACAAGTGTGGAAGATGTGAAAATCACGAGGCAGCGTTCTTTCTCAGAGTCAGCTTTATTCACATCTCTATCATTTCAACAGCAGAAAAAAGAGAGAATGAAACAGTAACTCTCGTCCTTAAATATCAGGGACTTCACACCTCATAGATCACATGTCCCACAGACCACCTTGCATAATAAAGACAGTCACAATGCATTTCACCACCTGGCATAATAAAGACAGTCACAATGCATTTCCCTCCATGATATCACTTCCACTGTCTCCCACGCATCCTTTAATCGACCCCCCCCCCCCCCCCCCAGTCTCCAGCCTTGCATAACAAGGCTAAGCTTCCTGCCTTTGTTCTGACCTGAAATGCGAGTCACAGAACCGGTCCAACAGGTCCATTGAGTGTTCACCACACAAGCCCCCCCAGCATCATACAAAATATGATGACATGGAAAACAGGAGTCTGAGTACAGACTGTATCGGCATCCTATGTCCTGCCCTTCCTTATTCTGATTGGCTGCTTAGAAAGGTCTGACATTGACGAGCTCAGCTGCAGTCTGACAAGTTGAAATTTTTTCAGCTCTGAGCACCCTGAGCGCTGCGACAAAAAGCGGCCACCGCCGAGAGCGTTTCAGTGCCGAGGGCGCTCAGTGCTATAGACGCTGGACTACATACAGAATGAATTGAAAATAGTCGCCCACAGCTGAAAAAAAACGCGTTTGGTGGACACGCAGCCTAATTTATTTTTATTTGTAGTTTATAATCTATCGTCAATAAACTCATGCAGTACTATAAAAGGACACGTTTACAAATATTTGAGATCCATTGTAGTGCATCCTTTTACATTTTAGCAATGTAACAAAACAATATAGCAATACAAAACACCAAGCATTATCTTTATTGATCCCCAGAGGGAAATTCAGGGCATCCACGGTACGGCATCAATCCCTTCACCATTCACACACACACAGCAGAATGACCTGTTTGGCTGCAGCTGCTGCATCAGTGTTGCCCATTTGTCTGTAAATATTTAAAAGAAAAATGATTTATTTTTGTTATTTGGGCATCTTTGCGTCTTGTTGTCATTTAGTCAAAGCATGCATACATGTCTGCATATGATATGTAGTTGATCTGGCCTTTCCGCTTCACAATCATGGTGGTATTAAGTTTTTTAAGAAAACCCGTACTAGTCATTATAACAACATTAATCCTGCTTTAGGTATTACTTATAAACCAAAAATGTATTTATTCAGTAAAAATAACCCCCTAGCGTCAGTATACTGAATAATTTTATCCCATGAAAACTGCTTGGTCAAAACCAACAGGGAGCAGCCATTGCTGGCCGGAAGTGATGTACACTCACTGTTTCTGGCTTTAGCGCAGAAGAGTAACATGTTTACTGCGGACGAGTAAACACATTCAGCAGATGCTCAGTGGGTCAAGATCAGAGTTGAAAACGGTGCAAAATCTGCATGGATATACAGTTATGTGAAAAAATTAGGACACCCGCTATAAGCCTGTGTGGGTTTTTTTTTAACATATTTGGACATATGGATATTTTAATATCAATGTTAAGAATACTGGGAGATTCATGCAATACCACTAAACAATTAAAAATGAATTAAAGACTTTTGTAAAAATTTCTGTAAAAGGTAATTCTAAACAAATAGTGAGGAATCAATTAGGACAGCCCCCATCTTTTTTAGGACACCCCCACATTCATTCCCATTTAAAATGGCTAACATAAACGTTAAAAAATGCAAATGAAACAAAAACAAGGTTAGACATATATATGAACATTTCTTAATAAAGAACTGAATATATAAAGGGGTGTCCAAATTTTTTCACATGACTGTATACTGCACAAACCGTCCTTGGAAATGGCCTTCATTGATGGCATTATCTGCAGGTACCTCTGGGGACCGGCAGCTGAAGGGGACCTGACGAATAGGCAAGTTCCCAGTCAAGTAACTTCAGAACATGTTGAAGAAATCCTGATATAATAGCATTTTATTTCATTAAATTATATGCGGGTAGATTTGCTTGTACATGGTTGTAAAAAAATTACATAAAATCCTGATGTTGAAACTTTGTTGATTGCTATACTGCAGCTCAGTTAATAACACAAAGCAACGACTGTGCGTCACTACCATGCTGAAACTGGCCATGGAGGAGGCAAGATGTTGCTGACCATGACTAACAGAGAGCAGTGACTTGAAACTCATGCATATTTGAGAAGGAATTATGACCAAAATTACTGGATGGAACCACTAGTATCATATTTGATCCTCTAAAATAGCTTTTGATTAAAATTCACTATAGGTACCTTTAATTTTTAGATATTCGTGCGGGAGGGGGTATCGCGGTCCTGCAAAGTACAGTGGTACCACACGGATGAAGCAGAAACAGCTGCTCCCATCTACTACTGACTGGGCAGGCTGGGCGTGCCTCCCCGCGGAGGACTGTGGTTTGCCCGGTCGGGCTGCTGCTTCTCCCAGCATGTTCTGTGTTGATACACCGGCGTTCTTTGTCAGACCTGGGCCCCGCTGACGCTCCGCCCAGTCTGCTCGCGCACCTCAAGTTCTCCACATACGCCGAATTATCCTTTAGACCTACGCAATCACGGCAACTTTATGGTGTAATTTTTTTAAAGCATTAAATCTTCAGTATTATCTTTTTCTAGTCAAATTTGTCATTTTTCACTTCCTTGTTTTGACCAGGGAACACTGTGGTGACTGACAGGTCGTGATGCCACGTATGATCCAATCAGCATAGTCGTGGTGCTATGTATTATCCAATCAGCATGGTCGTGGTGCCGTGTATTATCCAATCACCACGGAGTCAATCTGAACCCTGGCCCACATGTCTTGAAGCCAGGGCATAAAGAGACACAGAGCGGTGACTTAAACTTTTATTGATAAAAATTACATATTTTGACTAAGCGACTCCATACTCCGGGATGCACACCCTCATAACCTCAGCAAAACACGTATAAAACCTTAGGCCAGTCTGACAAATGGTTCAAGAGATATGTGTGGAACAGACACACAGACAGAGATTCCGTGCTTTTATAGATAGATACGCTTTTGTTAGGTAATATTATTAGAAAGCACTGCATAAATTCCAACTGTCATGTAGATGCCACACAATTGTATCTGTCAATGAAGCCAGATGACAGTAATCAATTAGCCAAATTAGAGGCTTGTCTTAAGGAATTCAGAGTGTGGATGACTTGTAATTTCTTGATATTTTATTCAGGTAAGACTGAAGTCATTCTTGTTGGTCCAAAAAACCTTAGAAATACCTTTCTAAATCAAACTAGTTAGTTTGGATGGAGTTACTCTTTCTCTTAATAGTACTGTGAGGAACCTTGCAGTCATTTTTGATCAAGATCTGTTCTTTAATTCACATAATAAACTTGTTTCTAAGACTGTGCTTTTTATCGTTTGCGTAACTCATACCGGCTTGGACGTTGCCCGAGTTAACAAGGTCAGGAGTTCCTGGCAGCAGAAGGTGAATTACAGAGCTGTGTGAAGGAATCTGATCAGACTTAAATGAAAGTCATTGTCGCCCCCGACAGACTGCTATGATGATGATGAATATTGCCAAGATTAGGAACATCTTGTCTCAGAGTGATGCTTAGAAACTAATCCATGCTTTTGTTAGCTTTAGACTAGATTACTGGAACACTTTATTATCAGGTTGTCCTAAAACATCTCTAAAAAGTCTTCAGCTGATCCAAAATGCTGCAGCTAGAGTTTTAACATGTACTAGAAGGAGAGGTCATATCTCTCCGCTTCTAGCCTCCCTTTATTGGCTTAATTCTGTGTATCAAGTGTGGTGACCCTAGCTTTACTTGTTCTATAGTAATAGTGCAAATGGAATTTTAACCTTTATCCTTTGACCCCAAACCCATAGTCAGAGGTCTGGGTCTTAGGGTGAACATGTGTATCAAGTTTGATGACCCTAGCTTTACTCATTCTTAAGTAAAAGGGTATTGAGAATTCCAACCTTGACATTTGACCTTTTGCCCCTAAACTCCCATAAAAATCATCCAATTGGAGCCAAACTGCAATATGCAAATCATCAGTGTATATCAAACCTTGGTACAAGTTTCAAAATAATCAGAAACAAACTGTAGAAGTTGATTTCACAAAAGTGGGACAGATCGCCCTGAGACATAATCCCCCTTAAAAATGCCCAATCATGCCACTGTTCATTTACCCGTTTGTAGGTACAAGTCGTCATGTCAGCACACAGGTTAAGATGTCCTGAAGGATCAACAAACACAACCTGAAAAGCATTGTGGAAGTCTTCAAGAGATGGCTGTAGAAGGGAAAAAACAAGAATGACAAATTATAAAGTGTTAAGCTACATGCAGAAGTTTACAGTTTTAAATTGGAGTTATGCTACTCACAACTGTAGAGTCAGGCTTTCTGGCTAGGCTGATTCCATTCACCGTCAGATCAGTAGATGCTGAGGGTTAGATAAAAGAAAGGAAAAAATAGTGGCGACGACTGGTCAAGCCAAGAGTCCATAGTCGTTACTTTTTTTAAAATTACATTTTCTCAAGAAAACAAACCGCTATCCTCTGTTAATGGAATATTTTACTGCCGGGCAAATGAATGTGTTACAATGCGATGATGGCCCCTTTAACAGCGACAATTTTTTGATCGCTGTTAATCGTGGGGGGGAAGAAAACAGTGGGGCAGAACAAAAACCAGCGGAACTTTTCAAACCCAGGTACTTTGGCGTGCCTCAAAATAAACAAAAAAAGCCATAAATTCATCATTTTATTTAGTTTTGGGTGTTCAAATCAGTTTGCTGGCATATCAAAGTCATACTATGTGGACATATGGACCGTATAGGTGGGTGTATGGTCCTTTCTGCTTTGGTGCACCTATGCTTTGGACAAGGCCGGCATGCATGGGTCTGTATACACACGTGGACAAAATTGTTGGTACCCCTCTGTTAATGAAAGAAAAACCCACAATGGTCACAGAAATAACTTCAATCTGACAAAAGTGGTAACAATATAAAAAGTCTATGAAAATTAACCAATGAAAATCAGACAATGCTTTTGAATTGTGGTTCAACAGAATTATTTTAAAAAACAAACTCAACAAAAATGATGGTACCCTTAACTTAATATTTTGTTGCACAACCTTTTGAGGCAATCACTGCAATCAAACGATTTCTGTAACTGTCAATGAGACTTCTGCACCTCTCAGCAGGTATTCTGGCCCACTCCTCATGAGCAAACTGCTCCAGTTGTCTCAGGTTTGAAGGGTGCCTTCTCCAGATGGCATGTTTCAGCTCCTTCCACAGATGTTCAATAGGATTTAGATCAGGGCTCATAGAAGGCTACTTTAGAATAGTCCAGTGTTTCACTCTTGCCATTCTTGAGTGTTTTTAGCTGTGTGTTTTGGGTCATTATCCTGTTGCAAGACCCATGACCTGCGACTGAGACCAAGCTGTCTGACACTGGGCAGTACATTTCTCTCCAGAATACCTTGATAGTCTTGAGATTTCATTGTACCCTGCACAGATTCAAGACACCCTGTGCCAGAGGCAGCAAAGCAGCCCCACAACATAACAGAACCTCCTCCATGTTTCACAGTATGGACAGTGTTCTTTTCTTGGTATGCTTCATTTTTGCGTCTGTGAACATAGAGCTGATGTGCCTTGCCTAAAAGTTGCAGTTTTGTCTTGTCTGTCCATAGGACGTTCTCCCAGAAGCTTTGTGGCTTGTCAACATGCAGTTTGACAAATTCCAGTCTGGCTTTTTTATGATTTGTTTTCAACAGTGGTGTCCTCCTTGGTCTTCTCCCATGAAGTCCACTTTGGCTTAAACAACGACGGATGATGCGATCTGACACTGATGTACCTTGACCTTGGAGTTCACCATGAATGTGTTTAGGGGTTGTTCTGGGCTCTTTTGTTACCATTCGTATTATCCATCTCTTCCATTTTTCATCAAGTTTCCTCCTAAGGCCACATCCATGGAGGTTGGCTACAGTCCCGTGGATCTTAAATTTCTGAATAATGTGTGCAACTATAGTCACAGGAACATAAAGCTGCTTGGAGATGGTCTTATAGCCTTTACCTTTAACATGCTTGTCTATAATTTTCTTTCTAATCTCCTGAGACAACTCTCTCCTTTGCTTCCTCTGGTCCATGTTTAGTGTGGTACACACCATGTCACCAAACAACACAGTGACTACTTGTCACCCTTTAAATAGGCCGACTGATTACAAGTTTGTAGACACCTGTGATGTTAATTAGAGGACACATCTTGGTTGAACATTTCCCTATGGTCACATTATTTTCCATCTTTTCTAGGGGTACCATCATTTTTGTCCAGGCCTGTTTCATGAGTTTGTTTTTTAAAGTAATTGTGTTGAACCACAATTCAAAAGCATTGTCTGATTTTCAATGGTTAGAATTTTTATTTATTACCACTTTCGTCAGATTCAAGTTATTTCTGTGACCATTGTGGGTTTTTCCTTTCATTAACAGAGGAGTACCAACAATTTTGTCCACGTGTGTATATGCATCATTTGTTGTGTATCTGCAAAGCGTCCTTTTGAACAGGAGATTGGATTTTGCACATGTGTAGTCAAACGTGCACAGACAATGCGGTCACAAAATTTGAGCTGCACGCATTCAGCCGCAGAGAGGTCCTGCAACTCGAGACGATGATGAAATTACCATCACGCAAGCCTTTCCCTCAAGCAGACATGCAAAGCAGAGGTGGAGCATAAATCCACCTTATCACTGTACAACCTCAGCCTGAATGCTGGAAAGAAGCAAAGAGGCTAACAAGAAGGGCTAACAGCTAAGCTAAAGTTAACAAGTATGATAACTGGTGTAATAAGTGGTTGCTAGTTGCTTGCAGTATTTCTTTCTTTTTTTTTTTTTTTTTTGTTACTTATTTGTACCCGTAGGTAGATTTGGTTTTGCAGTCTGGTGACAAGCCACCGGCTGCTGGTCGCTGCGTGCGCGAGCGCCCTAAACTGCAGTCTTTAAAGGTTTCTTTAAAGGTTTTCTGCAGTCCTTTAAAGGTTTTTTGGAGAATATTCTGGATAGACGTCATTTTTGACATGTTGAAAGCTTTACATGAGTTGGCAGTTGCAGAAAGTAAGCACATTTGTCCACTCCCATGTTAATAAGAGTATGAAAAGCCTGAAAAATAACAAGTTCATAGTACACTATTTTGAAAAACAAAAATTTTCTTTTAACACTAGAAGACCCAGAGAGGGGCCATTTGGCCTTTTTGGCTAGAAAACCCATAGGGGGACCATCGAGTGGCCACAAGAGGGCTAATGTCTGGGTCTTCTAGTGTTAATTGTGACTAATCTCACACACCAATGCGAAATTTCGGAAGATTAATGGTGATCAAATTTTTAAATCGTTGCCCAGCAATAATTACTTTAATTTTCTCAAGAAAACAGAATGGGGAAAACATAGTAGTGACAATAGCTTCTTTCAACTTCTGTATGAAGAAGTGGTTTAATTCACTGCAATATTCTTACCCAGAAAGTTTAAGCTGTTTCGAAGTAGCTGATAGGCTGTCATAGTGTTACTGATCCGGTGAGTGTTCAGCAGGTAGGCCAAAAGCATTGAAGCCAGGAAGCCATTAAAGCAACCAGTGCCCTGTAAAGTTGAATATCACAAAAGACTAAAGAGGGTCACAGTTTCAGGGGGAAAAAATATAAGAAAGAAGTCTGTAAACTCTACACCATGAATAAAGTCAACTACAGGCTTCCTACCTGGTCGAGCTCTCTTTGGCGAAGCCAGACTTTCAGCAAAGCTACCCCATCAGCAAAAGCTGAGCACTGGGAGCAGACAGCAGAAAGAAACTGGAGGTGAGCTCTAGGCAGCAGATCACCCAAAACAGAGCTGTTGTAATGTGGAGTTGGGGGTCCACAGCTCTCTGTTAAAAAAAGGATACATTCAAATTCAAATAAAGCAAAAATGCTGAATATAGGCATTGTTAAATGCAAAGATTTTAACTCCCAAAACTGCCAAAACCACTCTTCTATAACATAATAGCTACTGTGAGTGGTTATTCATCTTACACAAAGCAGCTTTGTGTGTGGTTTGGATCACAGCATTTGCTTCTTAAATAAGAGTATAAAAACTGTATCCAGACTTAGCTTGTATTCAGTGCAGTTCAATCTAATCATTCAAATTCATTTAATTTTTTTCACCTGTGATGGACAACTGAACAGTGTAACAAGACTATGAAATGTTCTGGCAATTTTTCCCCCAGGTAACAAGTTACATTTTAAAACTATTCTAACCACTGTCAGTGACTACCCAGAATACCAGTATTGCATCTATTTGAGGCTGCATTCAGACCAGGATAGTCCAGGGGTCTCAGTTCGACTGGGTGGGAAATGCCGAGAATTTTCGCACCTTTGTTTGGTTTGGTTTGCATTCACACTGCAGCGGACCAAACTGCCTGGACAACGTCATGCAGTTACAACAACTGCTCCTTTGGGGCGCTGTAGCCGAAACCACCACTGACCAAGAAGAAAAAAAATCTCACTGAAGAAGAAAAATCAGGCTCATCGATTGGCCAGGATTGAAAACGGAAATCCGTTCCCTTCCGCTGGGTTGTTTGCCCACCACAAACGAGACATTTAACTTTTCTCCTCGGCTTACACCGGTAAAAGGATTTCATGGATTTGCACGGTTGTCTTTATTGTCATTTTTTTACTCAAAATGTACTACGGTAAACGTGACTTCCTCTTCTCAGACTATGTGTTGCTACGGTTACACAAACACAGAGGGGCACTTCCGCCCGTTGGTCCGCTGGATACTCAGTTTGGTTTCACACTGCAAGCAGAGCGCACCAGACTTTGTTTGCAAGCGAACAGAGACCCCATTTTCAGGGGGACCAGACTTTGCTTGTTTGGTGCGCACCAGTTCCAACGCGCGTTCAGACTGCACCAAACAAACCGAACTATCCACGGAAGCCGCTGTTTGGTCCTTTGGTTCAGACCAAACAGTGGCCATCTGAATGTGCCCTGAGACACAAACACACAGTGTCAAAAGATCAGTTAAGAAAAGCTATAGTGTATAAACAGTGGCACACCTAACTTTTACAACCCCGGGCAAAAATTATCGAATCACTAATCTTCAAAGTTAAGCCATTTTAATTTTTTTTTTTTTTTTTTTGGGGGGGGGGGTGTCACAGAAATGACATAACTATTTTTATTTAACAGCTGAACATTCTTTCTTTGTAAAGCATCTTATGTAACTCATATTGGGGAAAATGCCATTAATTACACCAATTTAGCTTTTAAAGGTTGTTTTATGAAACTAGAATGTTCAGCTGCTGGATTAAAATAGTGCTGTGTCATATCTGTGATTTCATTATCCATCCATCCATCCATCCATCTTCTACCACTTAATCCTTTTTGGGTCGGGGGGTGGGTGGGGGCAGAGCCTATCCCAGCATCTTTGGGTGAGAGGCAGGGTACACCCTGGACAGATCGCCAGTCCATCGCAGGGCCAACACAAAGAGACAGACAACCATTCACTCTCACATCCATACCTAAGGACAATTTAGAATCCCCAGTTGATGCCAATTAACCTCACCTGCATGTCTTTGGCCTGTCGGAGGAAACCGGAGTACCCGGAGTAAACCCACACAGACATGGGTAGAACATGCAAACGCCACACAGAAGGGTCACCGATGGTCTGGGGGTGGGATCAAACCCACGATGGTCAAGGGTGGAATCGATCCCATGACCTTCTTGCTGTGCTGCCACTGTGCTAACCACTGTGCCACCGTGCTGCCATTAATTTCAGCTAATTCAAACAGCTGAATGAATGTTATCAAAGACTGGTGATTCTGTTATTCTTGTCAGGGGTAGTAATGGCAGGAAAGATTCAAATGATGTTTGGTGGTTTTTGACTCCATCTTTAAAAAATGATTATGTTTGTGTGGTGTGGGTCGTGTTGCAGCTGGACCAATGTGGCTAACTGCAAACTTTACAAATGGCTTTTTACATCAACGTTAAGTGTTCTTGACCAGAGTGGCTCAGTTGGTAGAGCATCCACCCCACACCCGGGTGGCCTGAGTTCAAATCCCCGCCGGGTCATGAGGAACACCATATAAAAGCGGAACTTCCTGCTGTCCAGCTTGGTGCTCGGCAATAATGGAATGGAGGAGGGAAATTTGTGGTGGTGCCTTGCCTGGCAGCGACCCCTCTGTTCTAGATGTGCTTAACATTGTAGGTAAGAGAAACGCAATTTCGTTCTACTGTACATGATTGGCTGTATGGACTGAATGACAATAAAGTTGGCTTTACTTTTCTTTTGTGTCTTGTCTTTGATTTGTCTGCCAAATCATACAATAAGGTGTTAAATCTTTTAAAATAAAGTTTAAACAAAAAAAGCCATATTACATAAATATGAAAATAAAGGTCCATTTCACTGCAAAGGATTTTTTTAATATTGATTTGTCACACAACTCTATTATTATTATTATTCAGTCCCTCCAGGATTTCGCCATGTTGCAATTGCGTCAGTTCATGCAAAATCAGCCAATTAGCACATCTACTGCGTGACCTTGCAACTTTGTCCAATCAATACAACTTTCCTGCAATTTTGGCCAATCCTAGCCAATTTCCACCAATTTTGCCAATCAAATTTGTTCCTGAATAGTGCCAACACTCAGTCTAACCAATCAAATGTGTCGCTGCACCGCACTCACTTCCATGTTTACAGTGAGTATTGATGGAGCACATCGGCAAAAAACAAGTTTGTGATTTAAAAAAAAAACAAAAAAAACCTCACCCACGGGTTTTCCCACACCATCCCTTCCTCTGTCTCCCCGGCCTGCCGGTGGACATCTCACCACTTCTCCATCCTGACCGTGTATACGAAGTGCCGAATTTGTGTTGAAAAATGTCCGCCTGGCTGAAAACTACCCCGTTGTGGGAGCGTGTGTAAGGAAAGACGCCGTAAAACCACAAACAAATGGGCAAATCCAACTCCCCCCAGTAGGAGTCCTGGTAAAGGAAAGATGAGTATCTGATGAGACAGGTGTGTGTCAAGACACACAGCAGATAGACAGACAGGTAGAGGTTAGGCATGGAAAGAGAGAGAAAATTGTCTAATTTTTTTTTTTTTTTAGAAAAACACAGACTTCGATAGACAATACAGTGCAACAGAATAAATTATTTATTTTTTCCTCTGTGCTCGGTACCGAGTGGTTGGGGATTGCTGCAGTCAGGGAGTTTTTAAATGAAGGTGCTGCCAATAATTTCCAAATCTATACTCTAACATTCATTCAATGCAATTTAGTTGTTGTAATAGATATTGTGTTAAAATCTGTATTTACTGTTGCACAAAAGAGTTTTTCTGTATAGCAGAAGTTTCTGCTTAATTTACACATCATTGTTTAATTGGAAATTTTTGACAATCCTGTGCTTTTCTTGTGGCGTTATATATTTTTGATTTTTTATGCTTTATTAATCCCCAGAGGGGAAATTGAGGGCATCCACCTGGATGGATGAAGCAGCCACAATACAGCGTTATCCCTTTACCATTCACACACACATTCACCCCTAGGGCTACTTTTAGAGTCTCCAATTAACCTAACCTGCATATAGAATATCACTGCAGTAAACTATGAAAAAAGCATCAGCTTTAAAATTTGTAATTCTTCCCACAACTTTTCATGCAAAAAAACTCTCAAAACATCACAATCTTTATAGCAACTTTTTTAAACAAGAGCACTCTGAGGCAAGTGCAATATCCCCTGCCTGTTTTCTTTGAAGATCCCAATACTTACTGATGGACAGCAGTTTTCAACTTTTCAATATAATTACTGTGGCAGAATCAAATTATGATAAGCCCATCACCCATGAATATACTACAAAGTATACAACCCATAGCTGTAGGTCAGGATCCCAAGGTGAACCTGTGTAGCAAGTTTGGTGACCCTAGAGAGCTTTATACATTCTATAGTAGGAGATCATAGACTCCCTATGAGCTGTTAGCCAACCTTGACCTTTGACCTTCTGACCCCAAACCTGTAGTGAGAGGTTATGATGTCAGAGTGAACCTGTGTACCAGGTTTGGTGACTCTAGCTTTCTTTGTTGTTGAGATATAGTTCATAAGCCATGTTGATGTTTACCTTTGACCTTGCAATCCCAAAACCACAGTCACACTTCAGGGTCACAGGGTGAACCTGTGTACCAAGTATGGTGGCCCTAGCTTTACTTGTTGTACAGTAATAAGGCATAAGAAATGCTAACCTTGACATCTGACCCCAAAACCATTTTCAGAGGTCAGGATTCCAAGGTGAACCTGTGGAGCAAGGTTGGTGACCCGAGTTTTCTTTGTTTTTGAGATATAGTTTATAAGCCATTTTGATGTTGACCTTGTGATCCCAAAACCATAGTCACACTTTAGGGTCACAGGGTGAACCTGTGTACCAAGTTTGATGACCCTAACCTTACTTGTACAGTAATAAGGCATAGAGAATGTTAACCTTGACCTTTTACCTTCTGACCTCAAACCCATAGTCAGAGGTCAGGATTCCAAGGAGAACCTGTGTACCAGATTTGGTGGCCCTAGCTTTATGCGTTATACAGTAAAAAGGCATAAGAAATATTAGCCTTGACCTTTGACTTTTTGACCCCAAACCCATAGTCAGAGTTCAGGATGCCAAGGTGAACCTGTATACCAGGTTTGGTGGCCCTACCTTTACTCATTTTATAGTAACAGTAAATGTAGTATTTACCAAAGTGCAACTGCAATCTTAACTTTGAACCTTTGACCCAAACCCATAGGGTTTGGGTGCAAGTCATCCATGATGTGTATTAGATACAAGTACTGCATCGATTTGAAAAGTCTACATCATTTCTTTCAGTAGTTACTGTGTTTAGAAGATTTAGGGAAAAATCTGACCTGACCTTTGACCTCAAGGGTCATCCGATGAGACTGAAATTGCAATATGCACATTATCAGGGTATATCAAACCATGGTACCAAGTTTCAAAACAATCGGAACAAAACTGTAGGAATTAATTTCACAAAAGCGGGACAGACGGACAGACAGAAGGAAGCCGGACTGACCTATAACATAATCCGCCTTTGGGCTTCGACCATCAGGGGATAAAAAGCTCCCGCGAATTCAGGCTTTTTGGGCCGCAACAATCATAAAAACATCCCGCGAATACTGGAGGGACTGATTATTGGGGGAGGGGGGAATGATGTAAACTACTTATTTAAAGAATTTCTTGTAGAAAATGTCAATCTTACCAGAGTGGGTAGTCTGCAGTCCAGTGTACCACTCTGTTCGAATGTTATTCCTTTGGGGGTGGAAACGGTTGGGCTTGAAGAACCCAGGAGGCAAACAGACATGGACACGGACAGTGAAGCTGGAAGAGTCTTTCTCTAAAAGTTAGGACAACAAAAATGCTTTAAAATGCTGCTGGTAGTAGCTAACCAATGCAAACTGAATACAGTAATACAGTATGTAGAATTTTTGAGGTAAATTAAAACATAAATACCGGCCGGGGTGAGCAGGAGAACAGGACGGAGTCGATTCCCATGGAGACAGGAGTAATGCATGGTGCCAATGGCAGAAGAGGATGCAAGATGCTGAGCCAGACCTGTGAGGTAGAGAGCCCTTTTCCTTGGGTACCTCTGGTTCAAAACATCTTTTGGGTGCAGGACATCCTAATAACACAATAATATGGTGACAACATTTAAGCGTCACTCATGCGCTCATACTGCTTTCAACATAACCGCTCACTACTTCCAGTAATTTAATAAACAGTAGCCAACTTACAGTTGGGATTGTGACAGCCATGTCCACCATGACGTGCGGTTTGGTACATGTGCCCAGGGGGTAACTACCGATCAGATCGACTGAAGCAGGTGGAGCCATGTGGAACTTTCCCTTTGTTATTTTAGGAATCAGAAGAAAAGGGACCTTCACCTCACCAGATAACCAAGACAGGTCACTAACCTGAACCCAGAGACAGAGAGGTCATGTAATGACTGAGTTATTGAATCTAAGATTTTTTTTTTCTGCAACTTACATCAACCTCTGGTGATTCCGGCACACTCTGCATCAGTCTGGTGACCGTTTGAAGAAAGGAATCTATTTGCCTTTTCCGGTGCTCACTCAAAGCAACTTCTTTCAGAAGCTCTTCCATCTACAGTTGAACAGAGAACAGAGAGTCAATCATAAGAATGAATGAATGAAATCTTTATTTTGGATAGATTAAAAGATTAAAAAGAAAGGAACAAAACAATATACAAGGAAAAAAATCAAACAAGGTCAAATTGAAACAATAACTCCTCAGATTATACAGTTCAACATAAATTATCCGAAAAGGGTGATGGCTGAAGCTGCAGCTTATATTGCCCACCCATGTTCCATCCAAGAAGTCAGAAAAAATAAAAGTAATTGCGAAACAAAACAAAGCAAAACAAAACATGACAAAACAAAACAAAGCAACAACACAACACAGACTGTATATAGTAATCCTTATGCAATTTTACATGCCATTTTGTATGCACGTTTGGAATATTTCTTCCTTTAGTTTTTGTTAAAATTGACCAAGTGTTGTACATGATTTTAATTCAGCACTGAAAGCATTCCACAATCTGACTCCCTGCACTGAGCCAGTGTTGCTTGATGGTAGTTCTCCCTGAAGGTTTTTGAAATATACATGTTCCTCTGAAATTATGTTGTTTCTCCCTTATTTGAGACAACTTTTGGATATTTGTGGGCAGTGACGGAGTCTTCACTTTAAACATTATTACTGCGGTTTTAAAATTAACCAGATCTTTCAATTTGAGAGCTTTTAATTTGAGAAAAAGTGGGTTTGTTGGTTCCCTGGTAAGCAACTTTGCTGACTGGAAAGTTGCTTACAGGGATGCATAGAAACTGAATACACAGTGCATCTGGAAAATATTCACAGTGCTTTACTTTTTCCGCATTTTGTTATGTTACAGCCTTATTCCAAAAGGGATTAAATTCATTTTTTCCTCAAAATTCTACTCACAAAACCCCATAATGACAATCTGAAAAAAGTTTTTTTTTTGAGATTTTTGCAAATTTATTAAAAACTACTACATACATGTGCATGCCCGTGCATACCTGTGAATGCCCGGAGAAACCAAGTATGAACAAGTATTTCTACATGCCCATAGAAAGCAGGTGTAAGCAAGGGTGTAAGCAAACACATCAGCACTCGTTCAGTGATGTCTGCTTTTGATCTTTGATGGTGTCATAGCAAGTCCTATGATCGTGAGTGATGCCTGTGTTTGATCTTTGATGATCAAGTCATATGATCGTGAGTGACGGTTGACTTTGATCTTTAATGATGTCATAGTGAGTCCTATGATCTTTGATGATGTCATAGCGAGTCCTATGATCATGAGTGATGCCTGCCTTTGATCAGACACAACCACACACACAGAGATTTTCTTGAATCACTCTATACTATGGTGTCTATATGACGCCATATAGACATCATGTAGAGATCACTGGCACATCATAGGTGATCCTATGATCTTTTATCGAGTCCTATGGTCATGACACACACACACACACACACACGATATATAGCTTCTGAGGAGTGATGATCCTGACCAGACAAGAGTGTGAAGTATGTGGCGGTAATGCACCTGTAAGCTGGTTGCCAACCGCCAATCAAATCTAAAAGAATTTTATTAGTGCATACCTGTGCATGCCCGTAGAAACCAAGTATAAGCAAATATTTCTGCATGCCCGTAGAAAGCAGGTGTAAGCAAGCAAGTCACCACTCATTCAGTGATGCCTGCCTTTGATCTTTGATGATGTCATAGCAAGTCCTATGATCATGAGTGATGCCTGCCTTTGTTCTCTGAAGATGTCACAGGGAGTCCTATGATCTTTTAGCAAGACCTATGGCCGTAACAGACACATGGTGTCTATAAGACGTATAGATATCATAGGCGAATCCTATGACGTTTGAGCGAGTCCTATGGTCGTGATAGACGCACAGATGATGATGGCTATAGACACCTTCTTCTTCTTTTAGATTTGATTGGCAGTTGGCAACCAGCTTACAGGTGCATTACCGCCACGTACTTCACTCTATATCATCACTATCTTATCAGGAGCTGTAGTCCTCACCGCCACGTACTTCCCTCAGTAAACATCACTCTATGCATCAAAAGTCAGAATTCTTCTCGGTTGGCAACCTCTTCGTCGTCTTCTTCACTCTATCTTTGTATGAGGAGTTCTTATACGGAGTTCTGAACAACTTCTTCAAACAGTGAGATTTCTTCTTTTAGATTTGATTGGAGGTTGGCAACCAGCTTTCAGGCACATTAACGCCACTGACTTGATTATCATCACTCTATATCTTTGTATAAGGAGTTCTGAACAACTTTATGTGTAAAAAAAATTTTCAGTCCTTGGACTGTGTCCTCGGCGGCGTTGACCAGCATTGCTATCATCACTCTATATATAATTCAAGAAATCTGTGTCTTTCCGTCTTCTTCTTCTTCTTTTAGATTTTATTGGCAGTTGGCCACCAGCTTACAGGTGCATTACCGCCACGTACTTCACTTCTTCTTCTCTCAGTTACTGGCAGATAGCAATCATCACTCTATCTTAGCCGTGGCAACTGCCACCAACATCACTCCACTCTATATGGAGAATTATCACTCTATACCGTCACATACACCACGCTAAGACTTCTTTTAGATTTGATTGGCCGTTGGCAGCCCACTTACAGGTGCATTACCGCCACGTACTTCACTCTATATCATCACTCTATCTGGTCCATGTCTACATGATGTCCATAACACTCTATCTGGTCTTCTTCTTCTTCTTTTAGATTCGATTGGTGGTTGGCAACCAGCCTACAGGGGCAATACTGCCACTGACTTGATTATCATCACTCTATATGTTTGTATAAGGAGTTCTGAACAACTTATGTGAAAAAAAAAATTATCCGTCCTTGGACTGTGTCCTGGCAGCACTGTGGCAGCACAGTAACTCACCCTAGGCCGGGGGATCCTGGGTTCGATCCCAGCCCCCAACCAACAGTGATCTGTGTGGAGTTTGCATGTTCTCCCCGTGTCTGTGTGGGTTTACCCCAGGATTTCTCCGGTTTCCTCCCACATGCCAAAAACATGCAAGTTAGGTTACTTGGCCTCAAAATGGGGATTCTAAATTGTCCTTAGGTATGAATGTGAGAGTAAATGGTTGTCTGTCTCTCTGTGCTGGCCCTGCGATGGACTGGCGATCTGTCCAGGGTGTACCCTGCCTTTCACCCAAAGATGCTGGGATAGACTCCAGCCCCCCCGCGACCCGAAAAGGATTAAGCAGAAGAAGATGGATGGATGGACTGTGTCCTAGGAGCAGCTGACAGACACCATAGTCATAGACACCACATATATAGCGAGTCCCATGATATCTGATGATGTCATAGTGAGTCCTTTGATCTTACAGCTTTGTGCCTATGGTGTCTATATGATGTCATGTAGACACCATAAGCTGATGACATAGCCAGTCCTATGATCGTGAATGAAGCCTGCATTTCATCTTTGATGTCCTATGCTTGTGAGTGATGCCTGCCTTTGATCACACAGACACATACACAGATTTTCTTGAACCACTACACACATTTTCTTGAATACTATGATGTCTATATGATGTCATATACACGTCACGTAGAGATCATAGGCGATCCTTTGATCTTTTAGCGAGTCCTATGATCGTGACAGACACAGACAGAGATTTCTTGAATTATATATAGAGTGATGATACATGCAGTGATATGAAACATACAGAGTGATAAACCGGAGAGAAGTATGTGGCGGTAATGCACCTGTAAGCTGGTTGCCAACTGCCAATCAAATCTAAAAGAAGAAGAAGCCCCAATCCCAGCTCCTGGACACAGTCCAAGGACGGATAATTTTTTCACACATGGGGAGTTTTTCTTCTTTTAGATTTGATTGGTGGCTGGCAACCAGCTTACAGGTACATTACTGCCACGCACTTCACTCCACATCATCACTTATCTGGTCAGGAGCTGGAGTCCTTACAAATTCAGCACTCTATATCACTCCATCACGCATATCCTACTTCACTCTTAGATTGCTTTATGTAGCTCTCGTTTTCATCAGACTGGCATCTTCTTCTTTTAGATTTGATTGGCGGTTGGCAACCAGCTCACAGATGCATTACCGCCACGTAATTCACTCTATCCACATGGGGACTTGTTCAGAACTCCTTGTAAGAGCTCCTTATACAAAGATAAGTATGTGGCAGTAATGCACCTGTAAGCTGGTTGCCAACCGCCAATCAAATCTAAAAGAAGAAGAAGAAAAAGAGTGATATAGAGTAAGAGTGATATAGAGAAACACAATGACCCTCAGGAGGACTGGCCACACCTCGGACACAGTCCAAGGACATATTTTTTTCCACACATAAGGAGTTGTTCAGAACTCCTTATACAAAGATATGTAGTGATGACAATCAAGTCAGTGGCGGTAATGCACCTGTAAGCTGGTTGCCAACCGCCAATCAAATCTAGAAGAAGAAGAAGAAGAAGTGCTATAGAGTGATATAGTCAAGTGAGAGGCTCCATTTAGTGGCACAGTCCAAGGACGGATAATTTTTTCACACATAGGGAGTTGTTCGGGGCTCCTTGTGGGAGCTCCTTATACAAAGATATAGAGTGATGATAATCAAGTCAGTGGTGGTAATGCACCTGTAAGCTGGATGCCAACCGCCAATTAAATCTAAAAGAAGAAGAAGAAAAAAGTACTTAAGTACAATCACATGCACTTAAGTATTCACAGCCTTTGCCATGAAGCTCAAAATTGAGCTCAGATGCATCCTGTTTCCACTGATCATCCTTGAGATGTTTCTACAGCTTAACTGGAGTCCACCTGTGGTAAATTCAGTTGATTGGGCATGATTTAGAAAGGCACACACCTGTCTATATAAGGTCCCACAGTTGACAGTGCATATCAGAGCACAAACCAAGCATAAAATCAAAGGAATTGTCTGTAGACCTCCGAGACAGGATTGTCTCAAGGCACAAATCTGGGGAAGGGTACAGAAAAATTTCTGCTGCTTTGAAGGTCCAAATGAGCACAATGACCTACATCATCCGTAAATGGAAGAAGTTCAGAAGCACCGGGACTCTTCCTAGAGCTAGCCGGTGGTCTAAACTGAGTGATCGGGGGAGAAGGGCCTTCGTCAGGAAAGTGACCAAGAACCTGATCAGAGCTCCAGCATTGCTCTGTGAAGAGAGGAGAACCTTCCAGTAGGACAACCATCTCTGCAGCAATCCACCAATCAGGCCTGTATGGTAGAGTGGCCAGATGGAAGCCACTCCTTAGTAAAAGGAACATGGCAGCCCACCTGGAGTTTGCCAAAAGGCACCTGAAGGACTCAGACTATGAGAAACAAAATTCTCTGGTCTGATGAGACAAAGATTGAACTCTATGGCATGAATGCCAGGCAGCTTGGAGGAATCCAGGCACCATTCATAACCATGCCAATGTTGGTAGCAGCATCATGCTGTGTGGATGCTTTTCAGCACCAGGAACTGGGAGATTAGTCAGGATAGAGGGAAAGATGAATGCAGCAATGTACAGAGACATCCTGGATGAAAACTTGCTCCAGAGCGCTCAGACCTCAGACTTCATGTTTTACTTTTAAATTATTTAACAATTTCAATAACCTCTCTCTCATCTGTGTTCTTTATGGAGTCTTTTATAGCAATGTTTTTGCATACTGTATCACCTATAGGTGCCATAATAGGTATTTCCCGAGCCAAATTAGGACCAATGTTGACAAAAAAATTATTAAATTTATCGGGCAGCGCAGTGGCGGAGTGGTTAGCACTGTGGCAGCACAGTAACTCATCCTAGGCCGGGGGATCCTGGGTTCAATTCCAGCCCCCAACCAACAGTGATCTGTGTGGAGTTTGCATGTTCTCCTTGTGCAGGTTTATGCGTGGGTTTACTCCGGGATTTCTCCGGTTTCCTCCCACATGCCAAAGACATGCATGTTAGGTTAATTGGCTGTTCTAAATTGTCCCTAGATATCTGTTTCCTATAGGCCCTTAGAATAGAGGGTTAGTATTTAATGAAGGCGCTTTGAGTGGTCTTTGTGACTAGAAAAGCGCTATATAAGTGCAGGTTAGTTAGTTAGTTAGTTTACTCCGGGATTTCTCCAGTTTCCTCCCACATGCCAAAAACATGCAAGTTAGGTTAATTGGTATCAAACTGGGGATTCTAAATTGTTCTTGGGTATGACTGTGAGAGTGAATGGTTGTCTGTCTCTCTGTGCTGGCCCTGTGATGGACTGGCGATCTGTCCAGGGTGTACCCTGCCTCTCGCCCAAAGATGCTGGGATAGGCTCCAGCCCCCCCCCCCCCCCCCCGGCAACCTGAAAAGGATTAACTAACTAACTAACTAACTAACCTGCACTTATATAGCGCTTTTCTAGTCACAAAGACCACTCAAAGCGCTTTCATTAATACTAACCCTCTATTCTAAGGGCCTATAGGAAACAGATATCTAGGGACAATTTAGAACAGCCAATTAACCTAACATGCATGTCTTTGGCATGTGGGAGGAAACCGGAGAAATCCCGGAGTAAACCCACGCAACACGGGGAGAACATGCAAACTCCACACAGATCACTGTTGGTCGGGGGCTGGGATCGAACCCACGATCCCACAATCCCCCGGCCAAGGGTAAACTGTGCTGCCGCAGTTCAGCAGAAGAAGATGAATGGATGGATATCTGCAGGTGAATCTGCATTCATACTCTGAGTCGTTTTTTTTCTGGAAGGTTGGTTGGGTAGCTTGTATTTCTGATTTTATTTCCAAGAATATTGTTAAGTATTGTCCATACATTTTTAGTATTATCTCTGTTTTTCTCCAGTTCTTTGCTGCGATAGGCTCACTGACTACGTCATTATATATATTAAAACGTATTACCTCCGCCAAGGAGGTAATGTTTTTACCGGGGTTTGTCTGTTACCAACATAACTCAAAAAGTTAAGTTATGAACGGATTTTGACAAAATTTTCAGGAAAGGTGTGTAATGGCACGGGGAACACATGATTAGATTTTGGTGATGGTCTGAGAGTGCATACCTCCACCAAGGGCTTTGTTTGTATTGGTGCAGCAGGATTACACGAAAACTACTGCATGGATTTGAATGAAATTTTCACCAGAGGTGGTTCTTGGGCTAGAGAGGAACCCATTATATTCTGGAGATGATCTGAGAATGCATACCGCAGCCAAGGCTCTTATCTTCTCACATGTGTTAGCAACAATACTCCAAAACTGATGGACAGACTTTGATGCAATTTTCACCACAAGTGGCTATAGGCCTACACACAAACCCATTACATTTTGGCGGTGATCCATGAGAAACGGAAGGAGCCTTGGCGGAGTTATGCGCTCTATGAGTGCTTTTCTAGTTTTTGTATGTTTTATACCGCTGCTCTGCTTCTTTTGTCCTTTCCTTTAGAAAAGCTTTATATAATGAATTTTATACATATATATACACATATGCATACACACACACACACACATATACTGTATATATGAAGAAGAGATTAAAAGTGTGTGATCATTGTTTACATGACATAGCGGCTTAACGGACATGATCAAATTTGTCACCAGCTCACAGTCTCACCTGCATTTTGAGCAGGCTACAGTGAAACAGACTCTCTGCCTCTTTCAGCTGGTTCAGCTCGTCTGCTGTAGGAGGTCTGTACAGATCGTTTCTGGACAACTTCACCGGGCGATAGACCATCCCTTCCTCATCTTCGGTATCCGCTGGTTTGCTCCTTTTAGTTTTGACTGGAGCCTCAATTTCCTCCTCGTTACAGTCCCCATCAGAGAGTTCTAATGGCGTTGCCTAAAAACAGCAGTAATGGCCAGCATTATAATGGTAATGGAAGATTAGATCGTAGTTCGGTGAACAATAGGAGTTACTATCACTTCTGATTTTAAATTTATTGTAGATTTAGTTTTGCATGGACGATGTAATAAAAACAATGAAGCTACTGAATGAAACTTACAGGCATGCATGAATGCAGAGGAGCAAAATTACCCTGTTTTCATATCCAGAAACCTAACCGGTCTTACCTCCGACGGGTCCTCTGTGACTGTCTGCTTAGTCTTCATGTTTAAAATATTTATAACGCAATGTCGAATCCGTTATATTTAAATGATTTAATCAACAATGTTTCCCGTTCATTTCTCTCTCACATGTGCCCAGGGTGAGTGAAACTTGCTAACAAAATATTGCTCCAATTGGTAGAGAAACGGCAGTCTTGAATTATGATTGGCTGACACCTCGGAAACCCGCCCCCAGTATGTTTAACAGTTAGGTTGCATAAGCAAACTCGGGTTTGGTGGTTACTATTGCGCATGCGCAAATTCCCAGCGGGCCGGTGAGGTTTTTTTTTTAAAACTTTATTGAACATTATCGAATATACACATACAATACCTTTCGGCTCTTTGATTAGAAAATACATCAACATTTTGCACCGTACGGAAACAACCAAAAATAATTGAGGCAGCGGCCACAAAAAAGAAAGAAAACAAAACATTGTTTTTTTTATTTTTAGGGGGTCTTACCGAAATTATTTATGCTTATCAAATAAACCCACTAATTTCAGGGCTTTGCATTGCATTATATAGTGTATAGATTTGGTAGGTAGAAGTTGTAGAGTAAAATATTTATACTTCATCACAATAATCAAATATAAGCTAGAGGAGGAGTCAGAAAATAGTTTGGCAAGCCGATAAGACAAATCTTTATTAGTCCCACAATGGGGAAATTACAGGATTGCAGCAGCAAAGGGATAGCAGCATTCAGAGTAATAATAAATAAGAAAAGAATACAGTGGTGTGAGAAAGTGTTTGCCCCCTTCCTGATTTCTTATTTTTTGTATGTTTGTCACACTTTTTTTTCAATGATCTGTGTAGAAGAGCTTGGAAGAATGAGGCAATGTGATATATAAACCAAAGTTTATTATCAGCTCTTCTAACAAGTCTCATCCTAGTGCAGCAGCAGAAGAAGGAAAAAGAGGCCGAACACTTTCGGCTCTATGAACTTATACTTGCACATAACAAAAGACATGCAAATCCAAAGCTGACATCCCTCCTTATCTTAATCCCCCCATTGTCTTCGTACTCCTCCTCATGGCCCTGGGGGGTCAGGGCAGCTCCTCCGGTCTCCACCGCAGTGCCTGGGAAACTCTTTGATCCTCACTGGCGGTTGAGACCCTTTGTCCTGTTCTGAGGTGTGAAGTCGTCTTACATATGTAATCACCAAACATTCTCATATGCTTCAACATATGTAGGTTATGGAATATATGATAAATATAGACCACAGCCCCCCCCCCAAACGACTAAGAAAAGGACAATAGAAAAATTCACAGTTTAAGATAATTATTATGACATACTAACTGCTACACCTCTTGCCACAGGAGAAACTTTCTAGCAGCCATGCCCCTAAGAGAGTTCAGTGGTAATCATAACAGCATAGTAAAATCACAAGTCAGTCCTAAACTGTTACAGCACAATTAGTGAACAACTGTTGAGTAGTTTGTATCAGTCTCTGTGCCGTCTGGGTTTTAATCTTCTCCCGAAACTGCTGTGGGTCCGCTTGGGCGTCCTGCTGGGACCTTCCTGTAAGGAATCTGCAGCTTGGGGAGGAGAGTGATTATTTGTTCCCTGCAGGGGGGCTGAGTCTTTTCTCTTGGGGGGTCTACCCCTCCGAGGTGCTCTCGCCAACCGTGCAGGCTCGTCTTTCAACAAGAAGGCAGGTTTAAGTCTGTCAATGCTGACTGTTTCTTTTCTATCCCCAAAATCAAGCACAAAGTGTTTATCACCAGGTTCCAGCACTCTGAATGGCCCATCGTATGGTGGGCGGAAAGTTGGTTTTAAAGCTTCATGCCTAACAAAAACGAATTCAGCGTTCTTTAAAGCTTGAGGGACAAAAACCCGTGGAAAAGAGTGATGAGCCGGACCGGGGAGAGAGTCCGGTCCGCTGCTGCCTAAAAACCTCGGGGCTGGAAGATGCCCTGGCTCTGGGTTCTCTGGTAAAAATTCACCTGGGAGCCTGAGAGGTTGTGCAAAAACTAATTCTGCTGGGGAGGCGTCTAGATCCTCTTTGGGCGCAGCACGCAACCCCAATAAAACCCAGGGAAGTTTATTTACCCAATTTGTATCCGTTAGTGAGGCTCTGAGGGCGGCCTTGAAAGATCTGTGAAAACGCTCGCATAACCCATTAGCCTGAGGGTGATAAGCGGTGGTGCGGTGAATTGTTGCCCCTAAGCTGCTGGACATGGCTGACCAAAGCTCCGAGACAAATTGAGGCCCCCTATCGGACGTGATGTCCGATGGGACGCCGAAACGTGCCACCCAGTTTGTCAAAAAAACGCGAGCGACTTCCTCCGCTGTGGTTGACGCCAGAGGGACTGCCTCTGGCCAGCGCGTGGTGCGGTCTATCATTGTTAACAGGTGTGTGAAACCTTGGGAGGAAGGTAGTGGTCCCACGAGGTCGACATGAATGTGGTCGAACCTTCTAGCAGGGATTGGAAAAGGCTCTAGAGGGGCTTTTGTGTGTTTGTGTATTTTGGCGCGCTGACAAGAAATGCAAGTTTTTGCCCATTCTTTTACGTTTTTGCGCAGGCCAGGCCACACAAACTTTTCGGCGACCATTTTAACCGAGGCGCGCACACCTGGATGCGCGAGGGAGTGAATTGAGTCGAAAATACGGTGGCGCCATGTAGCTGGGACTAACGGGCGAGGTCGGCCGGTTGAGATATCGCATATTAGGGGGGGCACGGCGTCGCGTAAACCCCTTTCCTCCAGCCTTAACCCTGTTGGTCCAGACAAGAGTGCGCGCACGTCCGCGTCACTACTTTGTTCCTCTGCCATGACTGCATAATCTATCCCTGCATGGATTGGGGCCGCGTATGTGTCCGCGTTGGTGAAGAGTTCCGCGGCTGAGGTAGTATAATCTGTCTCCTCGCGCTCTGATGATGTCACCGCGCGAGAGAGGCAGTCTGCTACCACGTTAAGTTTGCCTGCCACATGTCGAATGTCTGTGGTGAACTCTGAAATCGCAGCCAGCTGTCTTTGTTGCCTGCCTGACCACGGTTCGGAAATTTTAGCCATAGCAAAGGTGAGCGGTTTGTGGTCTACAAAAGCCATGAAACTTCGCCCTTCTAACCAGAACTGGAAGTGGTGGATGGATAAATGAAGCGCCAGCAGCTCCCTGTCAAAAGTGCTGTATTTACGCTCAGTTTGGTTTAGCGATTTGCTGAAGAATGCCAAAGGTTGCCAGATTCCCCTGACATGTTGTTCTACAACTGCCCCTATAGCTAGGTCCGAAGCGTCTGTGGTTAGCGCAATGCGGGCCGAGGGATCGAGGTGAACCAACAATGTGGCATTAGCTAGGGCGCTTTTTACTTCCGCGAAGGCGTGTTCGCGCTCCGGGGTCCATTCGACCGCGTTGGAAGCTTTTTGTTTTCTGAGCGCGTCATATAGGGGCTGCATGAGCTGAGCTGCGTGGGGGAGGAAACGGTTGTAAAAATTAACCATGCCCAAAAATTCCTGCAGCGATTTGACCGTATGTGGCCGTGGGAAACTTTTTATCGCGTGGACTTTGTCTGGAAGTGGGACTGCCCCCTTCGGAGAAACTCTGTGTCCTAAAAAATCAATTTGTGACACGCCGAATTTGCATTTGGCTGGACTGATTATTAACCCGTGCTCTTCTAGCCTCTGAAAAACCGTAGTGAGATGCCGCTCGTGTTCTTCCTCAGACGGGCTGGCTACCAGCATATCGTCGAGGTAGACGAAAACAAAAGGGAGGTCGCGTAATACTGCGTCCATCATCCGCTGAAAGGTTTGAGCCGCGCCTTTGAGGCCGAAAGGCATTCACAAAAATTCAAAAAGGCCGAAAGGGGTTATTACAGCTGTTTTAGGAATGTCCTCTGCTCGAACTGGGACTTGATGATTACCGCGGACCAGGTCTATTTTTGAAAAAATGCGCGCACCCGCCAGATGCAGTGAAAAATCCTGAATGTGAGGAATTGGGTAGCGGTCATGCGCTGTCGCATTGTTTAATCTGCGGTAATCGCCGCACGGTCTCCAAGAACCGTCGGATTTCGGAACCATGTGAAGTGGTGAGGCCCAGGGGCTTTTCGAGCGTCTAATAATGCCTAATTTTTCAAGGGTGGTAAACTCGTCCCGAGCTATGGCGAGCTTGGCCGCGTCTAAGCGCCGGGCTTTGGCAAATACGGGTGGGCCCGTTGTGGGAATAAAATGTTCAACCCCGTGTTTAGCCACTGTGGCTGAGAATTTGGGAATTGTGAGTGCTGGAAATTGGGTGAGGAGTTGATCAAACTTACCTCCTGCTGTGGTGACGCTAGCCTGCACGGGTGGTGGAGAAATACGAGCTGAGCAGGGAATAGAAGCAAAAGACAGTGCATTAACCAAGCGTCTGTTCGCTAGATCAACTAATAACCCATGTGCACACAAAAAATCTGCGCCCAACAAGTTAAAACTCACCGCCGCTACAACAAATGTCCATCTGTAGTTGCGGCCGTGGATGCAGAGGTGCAGGCTCTTTTCGCCAAAAGTGTCGATGGTGGAGCCGTTGGCTGCCACCGCTCCATTGCCCCGGGGGCCCATGGCCCGGTCTGCTTGGGAGGGTATGACAAAACTTAGTTGAGCTCCCGTGTCGATAAGGAACCGCTTGCCGGTGTGTCCGTCCGTCACATATAAAAGCTTGCTTTTTTCGCCGAGAACCGCCGCTGTTAACGGCTCTCGGCTTCGGCGTTTTCCGGAATTTGTGAATTTGCAGGGGGGAACGCATTTGTAAGCCTTCTCGGCGAAGCGGTGGTGGTAATAACAAACGTCGCTCCATCTGTTGCGTCCTGGCCGTGTCGCTGTCACCGCGGGCTGATTCTGCTCGGTGATTTGTGGCTCCTCGTGGCTCCGGACATCAGCGTTGAGGTCTGCGGATGCTGCTGTGGGTGTCTGCTCCTTGCAGGCGTTGACGAGCCGTTGAGCTTCGTGAGCTAGCGTGCGGAAGTCTTGCTGGGTGCTGCATCGCATGTTGGCCAGCGTCCCTCTCATGTGTGGCGGCAGCGTACTGAGGAATATGAAATGGAAGAGGAAGTTGTCATTGTCCTCTTCTTTAAGTTGCAGCAAGTCCTCCATGAGGGCCTTGGGTCTGCCTCCTCTGTGGCCGTAAACCGCCAGGATCCTCTCGGCTCTCTCCTCGGCTGAGGGGACGTAATTTGCCACGATGGTCGCTTTCAGTTCTTCATATATGTCCTGGGCCGGCGGCCGTTGGATTATGCTCCGCGCACATCTCGAAGTGGCGGCGTTGAGTTTGGCGACGATGTGATAGAACTTTGTATCGTCAGCCGTGATGCCCGCAAGTGCAAACTGGGCTTCAGCTTGCAGAAACCACGATGCGGGGTCTTCCTGCCCGAAGTCCGGCAGGTTGACGGTGACGGCGTTTGTGTAGACCGTCACTGCTGCGTCCGCAGGGTGAGAGTGCCTTGCTTCGGCTCTCTCCGCGGCGCTGGTGCTCGGTTGAGCCCTCTCTATCACTTCTGCCGGGGGGGAAAGTCGTCCATCTGTTCCCGTCTGCGTGGGCGCCGGTGTCTGCCTGGGTCGCCACATATGAGTCGATCGCGGGGGAACGCCTCTGGTCCATACTCGCGTCAGGGTCACCAGTGTAGAAGAGCTTGGAAGAACGAGGCGATGTGATATATAAACCAAAGTTTATTATCAGCTCTTCTAACAAGTCTCATCCTAGTGCAGCAGCAGAAGAAGGAAAAAGAGGCCGAACACTTTCGGCTCTATGAACTTATACTTGCACATAACAAAAGACATGCAAATCCAAAGCTGACATCCCTCCTTATCTTAATCCCCCCATTGTCTTCGTACTCCTCCTCATGGCCCTGGGGGGTCAGGGCAGCTCCTCCAGTCTCCACCGCAGTGCCTGGGAAACTCTTTGATCCTCACTGGCGGTTGAGATCTCTTTGTCCTGTTCTGAGGTGTGAAGTCGCCTTACATATGTAATCACCAAACATTCTCATATGCTTCAACATATGTAGGTTATGGAATATATGATAAATATAGACCACAATCTGAAACATTTAACTATTAGACAAAGATAACACAAGTAAACACAAAATGCATTTTTTAAATGAAGGTGTTTATTGTTAAGGGGGAAAAAAAATCCAAATCTACGTGGCCCTGTGTGAAAATAAACCTAATAACTGGTTGGGCCACCCTTAGCAGCAACAACTGCGATCAAGCATTTGCGATAACTGGCAATGAGTCTTTTACAGCACTGTGGAGGAATTTTGACCCACTCATCTTTGCAGAATTGTTGTAATTCAGCCACATTGGGGAGTTTTCGAGCATGAACCGCCTTTTTAAGGTCATGCCACAGCATCTCAATTGGATTCAGGTCAGAACTTTGACTGGGCCACTCCAAAGTCTTCATTTTGTTTTTCTTAAGCTATTCAGAGGTGGACTTGCTGGTGTGTTTTGGATCATTGTCCTGCTGCAGAACCAGAGTGTGCTTCTGCTTGAGATCACGAATAGATGGCCAGACATTCTCCTTCAGGATTTTTTGGTAGGTCCAGGTCCTGAAGCAGTTAAACAGTCCCAGACCATCACATTACCACCACCATATTGTGACATTGCAAGGGTTCGTTCACACAATAAGGAGAGATGACTTTGACGAAACAGGCTTTATTTATACACACACATACAGTATTTGAATACTCCGCGGCACAAGCATGCCGGGAGACTCCCACCCCCTTATCACAGCCTCGATGTTACACTGTCCCTCCCGGACTGGTTTTTGTCCCCAGAATAATAAAGTCCAACTCAAAAGTCCAACACAAATCCATCCAGGCGTCAGGGCGGCTGCCGTTGTCAGTGACCAGCACGCACAGGCCTGTTATTGTCCATTCATGCTTTGGCCGGGGTATCCAGTCGGCATGAAGCCTCCGGCTCGACCACCCGCAGGGCAGATGGCTGGTATGGGGTGAGACAGTCACGGTGAAGTACCACAACCCGGTTCCTTTTCTGCAGCCTCACCCTGTACACTACATCTGACAGTCTCTGTAGGACCATGCACGGTCCCGACCAATAGCTCGCCAGTTTTGGTGACAGTCCCTTTTTGTGCTCCGGGCAGAAAACCCAGACTCGATCCCCTGGTGCAAAGTCCCTCCCCTGGCAGTGGGAGTTGTATGCTTGCTTCTACCGACTCCCCACTGCTGCCAGGGCCTCCTCAGCCAGTTCGTACACCATTTGGAGATGTTCTCTCAAGCAAAACAAATAATCCAACCCCGGTTTGCCCTCCACCTCCAGCTCAGGGAGGGGCAACACCAAATCCACCAGTGTGCACAGGGGTGCACCGGGTGGATTCCTGCCACAGTCTGTGGCCGTCCAGTACGCCCACAGAACAAAGGGCAGATGCAGGTCCCAGTCTCACTGTCGCTGGTCCACTAGGATGGCGAGCTGGGTGGTTAGGGTCCGATTGAAACGTTCAACCAGGCCGTCGCTCTGTGGATGCAGTGGGGTGGTCCGGGTCTTCCAGATGCCCAGCCGCCTGCAGACCTCCCCGAAGACCTCTGCCTTGAAGTTCCGTCTCTGATCCCTGTGCAGCTCCTCCGGTGTGCCAAACCGACAAAACATCTCGTCCACCAGCTTTGATGCTGTGGTGGTGGCGCTCTGATCAGTGACCACATATGCCTCTGTCCATTTGGTGAAGTAATCCATTGCAACCAGCAATAAAACAATGGATTTCCCATAGTCGGGAAAGGGCCGAGAATGTCCACTCCTACCCACTCCATGGGTGCTCCCACCTGGTACTGCTGCAAGGGGGCGTGGGATTGTTGAGTCGGCCCTTTCTGAGCCATGAAGGTATCGCAGCGGTGGACATGGAGCTCTGCGTCCTGGCGAGATCCGGGCCAGTAGAACCGGGCTCAAAGACACTGCAGTCTTCGTCACCCCAAAGTGGCCCGCCCCCACCGCCCCGTGGACCAAATGGAGCACGTTGGGGCAGAGCTGCCGGGGAACCAGCAGCTGCCAGATGTGACACTGTCCAGCTGGAGCCTGCCACTGCTGATACACAACACCCTCGTGACAGCAGAGATTGGCCCACTGGGAATGTAGGGCCTTGGTCTCTGGGTCCAGCACAGGCACAGCCTCCCAGGCGGGCTGCTGGCCTGCGTCCAGCCACTGCCGAATACTGTTCACTCTGCAGCTGCTGCGCACCGAGGGCCTCTGTGACGTCATCGCTGGGGAAAGCTGACTGATTATCCGAGGATGTGTGCCGCTGTGTTATTCCTGCTCACAGCAGTCCAGAGAGCAGCAGCCCATGGGACGGCTTGGTCTAGTTCATCTGCCCACTGGCAGTGCCAACAGTCCTCCGCAGCACAGGGACACTGAGTCAGTGTTGGCATGGAGGCGGCCTGCCCGATGCACAATCTGAAAATCATAATCCTGCAGTGCCTCCAGCCATCTCGCCAACTGTCCATCCGGCTCTTTAAAATTCAGTAGCCAGGTCAGGGAAGCATGATTCGTCCCAAGCTGAAACCTCCCCCCGTACACATACAGGTGAAAATGACGAAGCCCCTGGATGACAGCCAACAGCTCTCAGCAAGTAACACAATCATTCTTTTCGGCTCTGCTGAGATTGCGGCTGAAAAAAGCAACTGCCTGCTCTCCGTGTTCTCCCTCCTGGGATAACACCGCCCCAATGCCTTGGTTGCTAGTGTCCGTGTCCACAATGAAAGGGCGGTTCGGGTCGGGATACTGCAGGATGGGGGCTCCGATGAGCGCCGAGCAAAGCTGGGAAAAAGTAGCAGCACAGTTCCCACTCCACTCAAACGTGCGCGGCCCTTCTGTGTTAGCTGATGCATCGGGCTGGCGATGGTGGCGAAATCCTTCACAAACCTCCTATAATAGGAGGCCAGTCCAAGAAAACTCCATTAACTCTCCCACGTCCTGCGGCACCGGCCTGTTTTTCACCACTGCCACTTTCTCCGGATCGGTGGTGACTCCCGCTGCACTGACAACGTGGCCCAGGAAGGTGGTTTCTTGCCGAAATAAGTGGCATTTCCGTGGGTGTAGCCGCAGCCCGGCCTGTCGGATGACATCTAATACTTCCCAGAGATTGGACAGGGTGCCATCAAAGTCAGCTGTGTGAACCAGCAGGTCATCCAGGTAAACAATGCAGCGGCTCTGGGGCACGTGAGCCAACACTCGCTCCATCAGACGTTCAAAGGTGGCCGGGGCCTTGCAAAGTCCAAACGCCATCACCATGAACTGCCACAGTCCCTGCCCGAAGGAGAAGGCTGTTTTCTGGCAGGCCTCCGGTGACAGCTCTACCTGCCAATAGCTGCTGCAGAGGTCCAGCGAGCTGAACTAGCTGGAGCCAGTGATGTAATCCAGCATGTCATCAATGCGGGGCAGAGGGTAGGAATCCTTGCAGGTGACGTCATTCAGGCACCGGTAATCCACACAGAACCACCACAAACCGTCCTTCTTCTTAACCAGAACCACTGACACCGCCCAGGGGTTGCTGAAGGGCTCAATAACATCCGCCTCCAGCATTTCCCGTATTTTTTGTTCTGCCGCCACCCACTTTGAAAAAAGCAGACAGCGGGGGCGGAGCCGGATTGGCCTGGTCTCACCAGTGTTGATCTGGTGCTGCACCAAGCTGGTTCGTGTGCACTCCTCATCCTTGGCAGTGAAGACGTCAATGTAGCAGTCCAACAGCTCCCGCAGCTGGCGCCTCTGTCCCGGTTCTAGTCCGCTGCAGCGCTGCAGGAACAATTCCTCGACTGCCTGCTGTGTTTCTGCTGACACATTGACCCACTCCGCTGCCCCCCCCCCACTGTCTCTGTCGGCGATTGCGCTTCCTTTGCTCGCTCAGTTCTGGCGGCAACCCACCCGGTTCAGTCCATTTTGGTGGCCCCTCAATCACGCATGCCCCCGGGTTCCTCCTCTGGGTCCTGCTGCAAAGCGTGATGGTCCGAGCCCCCAGCAGGAGAGATGATCTGGCAGTATCAATTGTTGCGCCCCATGCTGCGAGCAGATCGAGTCCAAAAATGCAGGGATCTTGAATGTCAGCCAGTCAGAACGGGTGGTTTGTATTCTGGCCAGCCACCCCCACCACAACAATTCTCCGCCCTCCCAGTCTGGCACGCTCACCGGTGGCTGTGGTGATGCAGCTCCTGGTGGGTTCCCACCCCTGCGGTTCTGCCTCATCCGTACCAGGCAGCACTCCGGGTTGGACCAGGGAGATGGTAGAACCAGTGTCGATCAAGGCCCAGATCGGTGTGCTGTCCAAGCTGCACTGTAGGTACAGCATTAGCGAGTGTCCAATTAGGCCCAAACGTGGTGACAAGTTCATCGGGGAAAATGTCTGTGGGAGGCGGCAGGTCCCCGTCCATACCACCTCGCTCTAGTTGAAAGTCGGCGAGTGGGCGGTTTGTCACGGGGTGGGTGCCAGGCAGTACTGTGCGATGTGGCTCCCTGCAGCAGAAGCACCCTTCCTCACGCTGCTGTTATCATATTCTCACTGGCCGCGCCACTGTGGTCCGGCGCAGTTCCTCCTCCTCGCTCTCAGCTGTGGCCTGGAAAGCTCTCTGCCTCGGCGACGAGCCATCTCCCAGCTGCTCGCGGCGTGAATCCAGATGTGGTACTGCAGCTGGGCAGAGCCCCCGGATGAAGTGCTGGAGGGCGAGCTTATCCACCGTCCCCGGCACGAAATCCGGGTAGCCACGCCGCGTCAGCAGCCGTGTGTCTGCTGCGTAGGTTCCCAGGCTCTCTCGGCTGCCTTGCCGGCGGTTGGCCAGCTGTTCCTGGGCGTGCTCAGAGTTGGCTGCTCTCCCAAGCTGCCTCCGGAGTGCTCCTTGTAGCGCTGGCCAGCTGCAATGTTCCTCAGGCCGGAGGTCAGACAACGTGCGGAGAGCCCCGCCCTCCAGGGCCAGCGCGAACTGCATGGCAGTCTCTTTGGGTGTCCAGCTGTTCAGCGCAGCAGCCAGCTCAACCTGGGCCAGATAGTCATCCAGCAGGGTTTCGCCGCCAAAGCGGGGGAGTTTGGCCTGTTGACAGATTGGTGGGACGGTCGCCTCTTGGTCGATCGCCAACCCTGGTCGCAGTGGAATTACCGGCCCGTCCTGCCCTGAAAAGGGCGGGAAGCGGGGCCAGTTTGCTCTGCTTGACCTGCTCTGCCTTGAGAAAGGCAGAAGGCGGGGTATGCTGGCCCCATCGAGTCCGCTGCTCCATTCATCCCGGTGAGCAGCTCCGGAGGTCGTTGTGTCGGCTCTGTTGTCCATCTCCAGCTAAGCAATGAGCCACTCGAGCTGCCGAATCTCCATCCTAATTCTGGCTTCCATCTTCTCCGTGATCCCACTCCTGACACCAGTGTGATGTTACAAGGGTTCACACAATAAGGAGAGACGACTTTGATGAAACAGGCTTTATTTATACACACAGATATAGTATTTGAATCCTCCACAGTGCAAGCATGCTGGGAGACTCCCGCCCCCTTATCACAGCCTCGACGTTACAATATTTTACTGTTGGTATGGTGTTTTTCCTTTTCTGAAATGCTGTGTTACCTTTTACACCGGAGGTAATGGGATGCACACCTTCCAAAAAGTTCAGCTTTTGTCTTGTCAGTCCACAAGAGTATTTTCACAAAAGTCTTGGGGATCATCAAGTTGTTTTCTGGTAAAACTGAGATGAGCTTTTATGTTCTTTTTGCTCAGCAGTGGTTTTCGTCTTGGACCTCTGCCATGCAGGCCATTTTTGCCCAGTCTCTTTCTTATGGAGCAGTCATGAACACTGGCCTTAACTGAGGCAAGTGAGGCCTGAAGTTCTTTGGATGTTGTTGTGGGTTCTTTTGTGACCTCTTGGATGAGCCGTCGCTGCGCTCCTGGGGTAATTTTGGTCAGTTGGCCATTCCTTGGAAGGTTCACCACTGTTCTGTTTTTGCCATTTGTGGATAATGGCTCTTATTGTGGTTTGCTGAAGTCCCAAAGCTTTAGAAATGGCTTCATAACCTTTTCCAGACTGGTAGATCTCAATTACTTTGTTTCTCATTTGTTCCTGAATTTCTTTGGATTGCAGCATGATGTCTAGCTTTTGAGGATCTTTTGGTCTACTTCACTTTGTCAGGCAGATCCTATTTAAGTGATGTGTTGATTGGGAACAGGTGTGGCAGTAATCAGGCCTGGGTGTAGCTACATAAATTTAACTCAGCTTTCCAAAGATGTGATAAACCAGAGTTTATGTTTTAACATGGGGGCAATCACTTTTTCACACAGGGCCATGTAGGTTTGGATTTTTTTACTCTTAATAATAAACACCTTCATTTAAAAATTGCATTTTATGTTTTCTTGTGTTATCTTTGTCTAACATTTAAATTTGTTTGATGAGCTGAAACATTTAAGTGTGACAAACATACAAAAAAATGAGAAATCAGGAAAGGGCAAACACTTTTTCACACCACTGTAGTTCAGCCAAAGCAGTAAGTAAATATACGTACATATGTATGCAGTTATATACACAGTGCAGGGGCATTGCAGCTAGATGGTATCAACAGCATTACAGTTAGTTAAATTACCTGGCAAAATATAAATATCGACCCAGACAGTATATTTCACATTGAATGGACAGTGTTGCTGCCACCCTTGATAATTGTAATTGTCTTAGTTGTGTATTGGAGGGGACGATCTCTATTATGCAGAGTTTTGACGTTTAATACGGCCTCTATGAGCAGTATTATAAAGTCTGACAGCCGTAAGTAGGAAGGACCTGCGGAATCTTTCCCTCGAACACTTAGGATGTGTACAGCCTACTGCTAAATGAGCTCCTCAGTGCCTTCAGCGTGTCCCACATGGTGTGGGACTCGGACTCCACCTGAGATGACAGTTTAGCCACATCTCTCCTCTCTCCTATCTCCTCGACTAGGTTGAGGCGTCGCCCCAGAACAGAGATGGCTTTTTTGATCAGCCTGTTCAGTCTCTTCCTGTCAGCTGCCGTGATGCCACTGCCCCAGCAGACCACTCCATACGTAATGGCTGATGCCACCACAGAATCACAGGTCTTCAGGAGTGCCCCCCCCCCCACCCACTCCAAAAGATCTGAGTGTCCTCAGAAGGAACAGCCTGCACTGCCCCTTCTTGTAGGTGGTGCTCAGCACAATGGAATGGGGAAAGGCGAGTTGGTTACCCAGCCACAGGGGGACACAAGCCAGGGTACTCCCTGTGCCAGTCCCAAGTCCAGGGACAGGGTTGCGTCAGGAAGGGCATCTGACACAAAACATCTTTGCCAAATCAACATGAGAATCATTGCAATATAAGGTGATGATATGCTATGGCTACCCTGAAAGGGAGCAGTCAAAACACACACACACACACACACACACACACACACACACACACACACACACACACACACACACACACACACACACACACAATTTCTGGTAAGCACAAATTATTACAGTATAAAAAAGCACATTTATTTTTGGTTTCAAAGTATTCACACATTTTGTTGTATAGTAAATTATATATTATCAATCTTATTTCAGACATACAAAGACATACAAGGTCCATATAAAATAAGGGATGGGGGCATCAGGGAAACAATAAAAACAACATAATCTTTAAAAAGTGTTCATGTATAGCTGTTGTGCCAGTGTCTTCTGAGAGCAGATGTGTATCTGAGGCTGCCCTTCCTGGGGCTTATAAGGGTCTGTATGATGCTGTTATTCAAATTATCCAAACAACACATAAAATTGTACGAGTTTCCTCATGTATGTACACAGCAACAATCTTAAAAAATGTAGCACACATTTAATTAAAATGTGAAATCAATAGCACAGAGCATAACTAAAAGGAGAGAACTTTTTCCCCTCATAAACAAAGCGTGAAAAGTATCAGGCAAATAAGATCACTCAATGCAGTATGGTTTTATGTACAAGTTTTATAAAGTTTACGTATTTGAGTAAATGGAATTAGAACTGTGTTCTTAAATGATCCTCTTGTGTTTTGATGCATTAAGGGTGTCCATCCGAGAAGTATTGGTGGACAGAATGTATTACTAATTTAAAGCAATATTATGTAAGACTTTCACCTCAAAGTAATATTTTCAAAATTATTTTGATGATACATCAACCTTTGACAGGGTGATGGTCACTTCCCCCATAGCATGAGTAAGCCTGCTTTGCTTGCAACAGCTCTGTTCTTGGCAGGAACACTGAAAAAACAAGTATTTTGACAATGACCTCAGTCCCAACAGCCAATTGCAGGGCACAACTTTCGCTACCAACAACAAAGCACACTGTGATTGGCTGTTGGGACTGAGCTCATAGTTGCCATAATTGTAGTCTTTTCAGTGTTCCTACCCAGAATGAGAACATTCCATAGTGCTGCTATAATAGCTTCTATAGATTAGATGCAGCTGGGATGTCACTCACCCGTCCCTGTCAAATTAATATAGAAAGGAAAATGGATTTAGTCTATAGACTTTACATTACAAAATAATTGTGCACCACTTTTCATTTTTGAACTAACTCTGCTCTGCCCCATGTACAGTGGGGAAAAAAAGTATTTAGTCAGCCACCAATTGTGCAAGTTCTCCCGCTTAAAAGATGAGAGAGGTCTCCAATTTTCATCATAGGTATACCTCAACTATGAGAGACAAAACGAGAAAAAAAAATCCAGAAAATCACATTGAAGGATTTTTAATGAATTAATTGGTAAATTCCTCGGTAAAATAAGTATTTGGTCAATAACAGAAGTTCATCTCAATACTTTGTTATATACCCTTAGTTGGCAATGACAGAGGTCAAACGTTTTATGTAAGTCTTCACAAGGTTTTCACACACTGTTGCTGGTATTTTGGCCCATTCCTCCATGCAGATCTCCTCTAGAGCAGTGATGTTTTGGGGCTGTCGCTGGGCAACACAGACTTTCAACTCCCTCCAAAGATTTTCTATGGGGTTGAGGTCTGGAGACTGGCTAGGCCACTCCAGGACCTTGAAATGCTTCTTACAAAGCCACTCCTTCGTTGCCTGGGTGGTGTGTTTGGGATCATTGTCATGCTGAAAGACCCAGCCACGTTTCATCTTCAATGCCCTTGCTGATGGAAGGAGGTTTTCACTCAAAATCTCACGATACATGGCTCCATTCATTCTTTTTTTTACACAGATCAGTCGTCCTGGTCCCTTTGCAGAAAAACAGCCCCAAAGTATGATGTTTCCACCCCCATGCTTCACAGTAGGTATGGTGTTCTTTGGATGCAACTCAGCATTCTCTCTCCTCCAAACACGACAAGTTGAGTTTTTACCAATGTCCTTGCTGATGGAAGGAGGTTTTCACTCAAAATCTCACGATACATGGCCCCATTCATTCTTTCTTTTACACGGATCAGTCGTCCTGGTCCCTTTGCAGAAAAACAGCCCCAAAGTATGATGTTTTCACCCCCATGCTTCACAGTAGGTATGGTGTTCTTTCTCCTCCAAACACGACAAGTTGAGTTTTTACCAAAAAGTTCTATTTTGGTTTCATCTGACCATATGACATTCTCCCAATCCTCTTCTGGATCATCCAAATGCTCTCTAGCAAACTTCAGACGGGCCTGGACATGTACTGGCTTAAGCAGGGGGACACGTCTGGCACTGCAGGATTTGAGTCCCTGGCGGCATAGTGTGTTACTGATGTAGCCTTTGTTACTTTGGTCCCAGCTCTCTGCAGGTCATTCACTAGGTCCCCCCGTGTGGTTCTGGGATTTTTGATCACCGTTCTCGTGATCATTTTGACCTCACGGGGTGAATATCTTACGTGGAGCCCCAGATCGAGGGAGATTATCAGTGGTCTTGTATGTCTTCCATTTTCTAATAATTGCTCCCACAGTTGATTTCTTCACACCAAGCTGCTTACCTATTGCAGATTCAGTCTTCCCAGCCTGGTGCAGGTCTACAATTTTGTTTCTGGTGTCCTTTAACAGCTCTTTGGTCTTGGCCATAGTGGAGTTTGGAGTCTGACTGTTTGAGGTTGTGGACAGGTGTCTTTTATACCGATGATGAGTTCAAACAGGTGCCATTAATACAGGTAACGAGTGGAGGACAGAGGAGCCTATTAAAGAAGAAGTTACAGGTCTGTGAGAGCCAGAAATCTTGCTGGTTTGTAGGTGACTAAATGCTTACTTTACCAAGGAATTTACCAATTAATTCATTAAAAATCCTTCAATGTGATTTTCTGGATTTTTTTTTCTCATTTTGTCTCTCATAGTTGAGGTATACCTATGATGAAAATTGGAGACCTCCCTCATCTTTTAAGTGCGAGAACTTGCACAATTGGTGGCTGACTAAATACTTTTTTGCCCCACTGTATATGTCACCAAGTTGAACTTGTGAACCTCGTGGCTGTGATTAAGGGTGTGCACCTCAATGTGTCATTAGTACAGCAGCCTATAAACAGACCTATCTCTTTTTTACATTTTTGCAAGTTATTTATTTGATATTTTGCTCGTCATTAACTGGAAATACTGTATCTTTAGGCCAAATGTTATGCATTCATAAAATGGCAAATACAAGAGGCTTATGTTAGTTTAATATACACACAAAGAGGTGTACATACATGTAGGTTGTATTTGAAGGATCATTTTCATTAACCTATACATCATTGTACACTCAATACAACTCCAGCCATGCACTGTATTATAACTAACTGTTATGATCAGCTGCCACTGGTGTGACCTGAGGTGGAGGACCTGGGGTAACCTGATTGATGGACAATAGAGGCATAGCTGCATCACTCTGTACTGTCCTCAGCATGGGGGACTGGGAAGGACGGTTAAATTTAAGAGGCGTAATGTCATCTGCCTGAGGGTCCAATGGAGAAATACCTTTCGCTAAAACTATTTTGTTCAGGCCCAGAGGCCTAGAAAACACACACTGTTCCCTTCTGGGTGTAGCTGGAGATACTTTTATCAGAGAGCTATCATCTTCATTTTTCTTCTTGAACATTTCCAGCTCATCCTTGTTACCGGTTAGGGACTTCAAAAGGAAAACTCTCTAATCCGTTTGTTACTTGTTGGAACCTAATTCTAGCCTGGATAATCTGCTTGGTTTCTTGGAGCTGGGTTTTATGCGGTCATCATCTACAATCTCATACTCAAGAACTATATTATATTGAGGCAAGCAGCAAGGATCCAGTCTTTGTAAAGGTCTGTACTTCTGATGCAGGTCTAATGACCGAGTCATAAGGTTATTTACAGAGTGTTCCTTGTTTTTAGCATCCATCTTCTCATGCTTTGGTGGTTCTGGTGAGCAAGACAGAGGTGGCAGTAATGTTCCTGGAACATGTTTTGGAGGTAAGTCACTGTGCTGCTTTTTCTTTCTTTCAGTTTTTGGTAGGGAACTATGACTAAGAATTTTCCTGTGCATTTCACTGACAGGCTTCATTGGACTTGTTTCTTTTTCAGCTTGCTTTGGCAAGCTATTTGCTTGACTGGTAACATGGCACTGCTGGCTGTCTTTTTCAAATGTTTCTACTGGGACCTGGCCAGTGTTAGCCACCTGATAGAGAGAAAAAGAAATATAAAGTTCATACCTGTATATGCAGATGTAAACGTAGAAAATTGAAAAGTGAATAAAACACTTATAAAGGAGGCTTTGAAGAGTACTTGTGAGGTGTGATGATGTCGAGTTAGAACAGGCATGCATCCTTCAATCCAAGCATCTAAAGTTGCTGGCATAGGCTCAGAATCTTCTGTTTTGGCACCCACTTCTGGTCCTTCTCCTTCATCAAGCCACAAAAAATTGTGCTCTAGAAACTGCGTGAGGTAGCTCTTGGCCCAGGATACAGTGTAAGGTTCCAGCTTTATGGTAAAAATGGGTAACCACATAAATTATATGTATTATATCATAAAAAATATTTCATTGGTCAAGTGTCAGCCAATGAGATTAAATCAAAATAAAAGCATGTATTTTCAGTTTTACCTGTCTTTTAATGTACACCTCCCAACAGCCTTTCATGACTCTACTCATGAGTTCATTCATTATCTCAGCCACTGCTTCATCTGCATCCTCTAGAGTCAACATTTCTGCCCATTGGGCCCGAGTGAAGCGATCTTCTGCTGCCTGCATTGGATGTGTGGTCTCCAGTATAGATGACTTTCGCCTTCGCTTCTCGGTTTGGGCCTTGGTTGCAGTGCGGGGCATCTTGACTAATGACTGGCACAACATATGAAACACAAAAGATGAAATGACAACAGTGATACAAGGGAACATCACAACCAAATCTCAAATCTAACTTTCAAGATTCAAGTTCTTCTTCTTCTTTTAGATTTGATTGGTGGTTGGCAACCAGCTTACAGGTGCATTACCGCCATGTACTTCACTGTATATCATCACTCTGTATATCTTGGCCGTAACCACTCATGGTTTTCACTCTGTATCATCACTCTATATATCTTGGCCATGCATCTCATCACTCTACATATCTAAGCATATCCAAGATTCAAGTTATTTAAAAAAATAACAAGCAAGGTTGAGTCCTTGTAATTAGTCAGGCAGTCTCAAGTCAAGGCATACAAATTATGTTGTAACTGCTTCAACCTGTGTTTTAAATAAAAAGAAGACACAGTATCGTCGTCGTTGTCTTCTTCTTCTTTTAGACTTGATTGGCGGTTGGCAACCAGCCTACAGGTGCATTCCCACCACACACTTTATATGTGTCTGTCTTTCTGTGTCTGTTTTTCCTCATCACTTTGTGACGTTTTCCTCATCGCTTTGTGATGTTTTCCTCATAGCTTTGTGACATTTTCCTCCTAGCTTTGTGACATTTTCCTCCTAGCTTTGTGACCTTCTTCTTCTTTACTCTCGTATCTGGGTCTCTGTAGTCCATATCTGCGGCTCATCTCATTATTCTTCTTCTTCCTTTACACTTGATTGGTGGTTGATCCACCAGCCCACGACGTCCCCGAACGCAAAGATCAACTGTGAGCCCACACGAAACGATGCCCCCTCCCGAGCAAGCCCAACGACCACTCTATACTCCTTTCGTTCACTTCGGGATCACTCATCCTCCGATTCCTCAGCACCCGACAACGGTCCTGACCGAGCCCCCCGACGTCCACGTCCGCTTCTTCTAGACTCCACCGTGCTCCAAACCTCTTCCTCCCCGCCTCTCACCTCCACTCCCCCCAGCCAAACCACATCCACCTCCTCCAGACCTCCAGGAGATGTCTTCTTTCACATCCTACTGCCACCATCCTACCACCACCACCATCCTACTGTCACCAATGCTTAAGGAGTATCTTTTTCTTCTTCTTTTAGATTTGATTGGCAACCAGCCTACAGGTGCATTAAAGCCACACACTTTATATGTGTCTGTTTTTCCTCATCGCTTTGTGACATTTTCCTCATCGCTTTTTGACCTTCTTCTTCTTCTTGCACGGTGGTGCAGTGGTTAGCACTGTTGTCTTACAGCTAGAAGGTTCCAGGTTCAAATCCCCAGGCTGGCAGGGGTAGGAACCTTTCTGTGTGGAGTCTGCATGTCCTCCCTGTGCTACGTAGGCTTACTCCGAGGGCTCCGGTTTCCTCCCACAATCCAAAGACATGCATGTTAAGTTAATTGGTTGTTCTAAATTGTCCCTAGATATCTGTATCCTATAGGCCCTTAAGAGTAGAGGATTAGTGCTAGTGAAACACTTTGAGTAGTCTTTGAGACTAGAAAAGCGCTATATAAGTACAGGTCCTTATCCCTTATCCCCTTCTTTACTCTCGTATCTGGGTCTCTGTAGTCCGTATCTGCGGCTCATCTCATTATTATTATTCTTCCTTTACACTTGATTGGCGGTTGATCCACCAGCCCACGATGTCCCCGAACTCAAAGATCCCCCACTTAACAAGTCCCCAACTGCCCCCCCAATGCAGCCCCCCAATGCCAAGATATTTTTCTGCTGCTTTCACAACAATCCCGATTCCCTCTGCCCTCCTGGAAGTCCGGCCATTGAAGTCCACCACATACACCACAAATAAGACAAAATTATTTTCCTTCAAAACCAGAGTATCCCCCTCAATTCCACTGCATGCACCTCAAGTCCGCACACCCTCCCCGCTCGAGTCCACTCTCACCCCTGCAGCTGGCACCCTCCTCACAGCCCCCGCACACATCAATACCCGGAAGACCTCCATCTGCCGAATCTCCGCTGCTCCTCCGCTGGCCCCACAACCCCAATATGCAGAGCCATGCTCACCACCACAGCCGCAGCACTCCAACTTGGCTCCTCCCTCACACCCGCCACACTCACGTTCACGGGAGCATCCGGCACATCGCTGTCCACGACCCCATAGCTCATGCAGCCAATACACACCCCACTTGGCAGTCTTGCCTCATCAAACTTCAACATTACTGACAGACCACCATATCCTTTGCCATTTCTATTAAGCCTTCAATCGCCGCACCTCCGCCACCTCCACTCCAGCTAAGTTCCTCATCACCTCATCAGTTGAGACAGCCACTAAAACGTCCATCATCACTCCCCTCACAGCCCCACTTCCTTCCAACACCGAACACCGCACACTTTTTCCCTCCATCCTAGTGACTCCAATTGCCTTTCCCTGTTGAACACCATCCCCACATGCAACCAGCAACGAACCACCACGAAGAACCCCCACATTCAAAACTTCCCAAAGCAACCCATCAATTGCATCTGTGAGCCCAACTGGGTTCCACCCACGAAACGATGCCCCCTCCCGAGCAAGCCCAACGACCACTCTACACTCCTTTTGTTCACTCCAGGATCGCTCATCCCCCGATTCCTCAGCACCTGACAATGGTCCTGACCGAGCCCCCCAACGTCCACGTCCACTTCTTCTGGACTCCACCGTGCTCCATACCTCCTTCTCCCCACCTCCATTCCCCCCAGCCGAACCACATCCACCTCCTCCAGACCTCCAGGAGCTGTCCTCTTTCGCATCCTACCACCACCAATGCTTAAGGAGATTCTTCTTCTTTTAGATTTGATTGGTGCTTGGCAACCAGCTTACAGGTGCATTACCGCCACGTACTTCACTCTATATCATCACTCCATCTGGTCAGGAGCTGTAGTCTTACTATCACCATTGCTGTGTCCAATCGAACCTCAACTCTATCTTCAGACACCACTCTTTTTCATCTCCTCGTACTTTACTCTATATCAGGGGTCTCCAATCATGTGCCATGGAGGGCCCAAGACCCTGCAGGTTTTCTCTTCTACCCAGTCTCTTCAGCAGGTGTTTTCACTTATCAGCAATCAGTGGGAAGAAGTTCAGTGAAATCTGCAGTTGAAGACACTGGCTGGAGGTAAAACCTGCAGGGTCTTGGCCCTCCATGGCACATGATTGGAGACCCCTGCTCTATATCATCACTTCACTCTATATCATCACTCTACACATCTTGGCCGTGGCAGGAGTATCTTCATCATCATCATCATCACTCTATATATAATTCAAGAAATCTCTGTCACGATGTCAATGTCTGGCACGACCACAGGACTCGATAAAAGATCATAGGATTCACCTATGATGTGCCTATGATGTCTACAAGATGTCTATATGACATCATATAGACACCATAGTAATTCAAGAAATCTGTGTCTGTGTGTATGACATCATCAAAGATCATAGGCAGGCATCACTCATGATCATAGCACTCGCTATGACATCATCAAAGATCATACAACTCACTACTGATCACAGGACTCACTATGACATCAAAGATCATAGGACTCCCTATGACATCATCAAAGATCAAAGGCAGGCATCACTGAACGAGTGGTGACCTGCTTGTTTACACCTGCTTTCTACGGGCATGCAGAAATACTTGCTTATACTTATACTTATACAGACAGTGCATACCCGTGCATGCACGGGTATGCACTGTCTGTATGTCATGATCATAGGACTCGCTATGACATCATCAAAGATCATAGGACTCGCTATGACATCAACGATCAAATGCAGGCATCACTGAACAAGTGGTGACGTCAAAGATCAAAGGCAGGTTTCACCATGGTTACTGTTGCCATGGTAACAGTAACTTTCTACAGGCATGCAGAAATGCTTGCTTATACTTGTTTTATAGGGGCATACAAGGGTATGCACTATTAAGATAAGATTCAGATATTTTATAGTTTGATACATTTAATGACTTCTTCCTGATCAAATAAATAAATATTTTAAAATGTTATAATTCTGTATAAGTGCCACAAATATAATAAAGCTGTTTTTGCTATGATCCAGGGTAAGAAGCATAATCAATCACTCACTCTCTGCAGGCTAATCTCTCCCTAACTCTTCTTCTGCTTTTAGATTTGATTGGCGGTTGGCAACCAGCTTACAGGTGCAGTACCGCCATGTACTTCACTCTATATCATCACTCTATCTGTCTCTCACCGGATCTTGTTTTGAGTAGCAGCTTTGCCTCATTTACCATTTGCCGCTTTCTTTCTTCTTCTTTTAGATTTGATTGGCGGTTGGCAACCAGCTTATAGGACTTGCTATGACATCATCAAAAGATCAAAGGCAGGCAACGACATCATCAAAGATCATATGACTCGCTATGACATCATCAAAGATCAAAGGCAGCCATCACTGAATGAGTGCAGAGTAGTGCACAAGAACAAATGAGAAACAAAGTAGGTGGCGGTAATCCACCTGTAAACTGGTTGCCAACCGCCAATCAAATCTAAAAGAAGAAGAAGAAGAAGGGTGGCAACATGCTTGCTTACACCTGCTTTCTATGGGCATGCAGAAATGCTTATACTTGGTTTCTACGGGCATGCACAGGTTTCTACGGGTATGCACAGGTATGCACTAGTTCATTTATAACAGCTGAAGTTTGTTAATTCTCAAAATAAACATGATGTGTAGTGGGGACTTTAGTGAAGCTGCATGTACAGCCTAATATAGCAAGATGTCTCTGATATATTTCATATTATAAAGAAACTTCTTCTTAAGAGATAATAGCAGTAACAAATACATCCTAACAAAAAAAATGAAGGTGAAATAATTTCAACATTGATTTAAACATTTTAAAATGATAAATTAATTGCTTTATTTCATAATTTATAATTATCATTTCTGGGGAATGGAGTGGTATCCTAGAGGTGGCACATCTGCCCCACAACCAAGAGGTCATGGGTTCAAGCCCTGGCTGCATCATACCAAAGACCATATAAAAATTGTACTTCCCGCTTTCTAGCTTGGTGCTCAGCACAATGGAATGGGGGAAGGAAAGGCATAAGCCAGGGTACTCCCTGTGCCGGTCCCAAGCCCAGGGACAGGGTTGTGTCAGGAAGGACATCCGGCACAAAACATCCTTGCCTTGTGTCACGATCATAGGACTCGCGAAAAGATCACAGGACTCGCTATGACATGATCAAAGATCAAAGGCAGGCATCACTCACGATCATAGGGCTCGCTATAACGTCATCAAAGTTCATAGGACTCGCTATGAAATCATCAAAGATCAAAGGCAGGCATCAGTCACGATCATAGGACTCGCTATGACATCATCAAAGATCATCGAACTCGCTATGAAATCATCAAAGATCAAAGGCAGGCATCATTGAACGAGTGGTGATGTCAAAGATCAAAGGCAGGTTTCACCAGGGTTACTGTTGCCATGGTAACCATGTCAAAGATCAAAGGCAGGAATACAGAAATGCTTGCTTACACTTGTTGCTTTCTACTGGCATGCAGAAATACTTGCTTATACTTGGTTTCTACAGGCATGCACAGGTATGCACTAGTAATCTTTAAAAAGAGTTCATGGAAAGCTGTTGTGCCAGTGTCTTCTGAGAACAGATGTGTATCTGAGGCTGCTCTTCCTGGGGCTTATAATGGTCTGTATGATGCCGTTATCCGAATCATCCAAATGACACATAAAATTGTACACGTTTCCTCATGTATGTATACAGCAACAAGCTTTTACGCATAAGGAGTTGTTCTGAACTCCTTATACAGAGATATAAAGGCAGGCATCATAGGACTCGCTACAACATCATCAAAAGATCAAAGGCAGGCATCACTCAATCATAGGACTCGCTATGACATCATCAAAGATCATAGGGCTCGCTATGACATCATCAAAGATCAAAGGCAGGCATCACTCACGATCATAGGACTTGCTATGACATCATCAAAGATCATAGGACCCGCTATGACATCATCAAAGATCAAAGGAAGGCATCACTGAACGAGTGGTGACATGCTTGCTTACACCTGCTTTCATTGTGCACCAGTTTTCATTTCTGAACTAACTCTGCTCTGCCCCCTGTATATGTCACTGAGCTGAATTTGTGAACCTCATGACTCTGATTAAGGGTGTGCACGGAATAATGTAAAACGAGTTTTAGAGCAGTTGGTGACAGTAGGACAAGCATATAAGTGATATAGAACTTATAATGTTGTGAACAACACCAAGTACGTGGTGGTAATGCACCTGTAAGCTGGTTGCCAACTGCCAATCAAATCTAAAAGAAGATTATAGCAATTTATAGCAGCCTATAAACAGACCTCTGTTTGTTTTTTTGGTTTTTTTTACATTTTTTGTAAGTTATTTATTTGATATTTTGCTAGTCATTAACTGGAGATCTCTTTTGGCCGAATGTGTTCGAAATGCTCACTCCTTCCCCATATAGTGTACTATATAGTGAATCAGCCATTTTGTAGTGCTGTTCCAAATCTTAACTGAAAATTTCATTCACTATATAGTACACTCAAAATATCCCACAATGCATTTTGAAAAGTAGTGTACAACGGATGGTCTCTAAATTAGCCAATATATCCCATAATGCAATGCGCAGCCAACGGAGCAGTGAGAGAATAGCTTCACATCATAACATAAACTATCTTAAGGCATTTATCACTATTAATTCAAGAAAAACTGTGTGTGTCTGTCAAGATCATAGCACTCACTATGACATCAAAGATCATAGGTTTAGCATCAATTCCTTTGGCCCCAATCTACAAAATCACCCAGGCTTGCTGGCACCTGTTTTTAAGAAAAGTGAAAAGGGTTAAGTGGAAGAAGATGGATGGATGGATGGATGGATGGATATTAAGTGAAGTATGTGGCGGTAACACGTGGCGGATCAGACAAACAGAGTGATGCTATAGCGTGAAGTATGTGGCGGTACAGAGTGATAATTCAGCATATAGAGCGGAGTGATGTTGGTGGCAGTTGCCACAGCCAAGATATACAGAGTGATGATATAGAGTGAAGTACGTGGTGGTAATGCACCTGTAAGCTGGTTGCCAACTGCCAATCAAATCTAAAAGAAGAAGAAGGTGGCACCTGTTTTGGCCCACGGCCAAGACATATAGTGATGATACAGAGTGAAGTGCGTGGCGGTAATGCACCTGTAAGCTGGTTGCCAACTGCCAATCAAATCTAAAAGAAGAAGAAGAAGGCGGCGGCACCTGTTTTGGGCCACGGCCAAGACATACAGAGTGATGATACAGAGTGAAGTGTGTGGCGGTAATGCACCTGTAAGCTGGTTGCCAACCGCCAATCAAATCTAAAAGAAGAAGAAGGCACCTGTAAGCTGGCTGCCAACCACCAATCAAATCTAAAAGAAGAAGAAGGATAGAGTAATTATTGTAATCTAAAGGAAGAAGAGGAAGAGAGTGATGTAGTGATCCAAATAAGCGGAAGATATATAGAGTGATGATCTGAACTACAATCGCTTGAATTATAGATGTCTGAAGAAGCTGCTTGCCAACCGCTAATCAAATCTAAAAGAAGAAGAAGATAGAGTTGGTGGCGGTAATGCACCTGTAAGCTGGTTGCCAACTGCCAATCAAATCTAAAAGAAGAAGAAGGTACCTGTAAGCTGGCTGCCAACCACCAATCAAATCTAAAAGAAGAAGAAGAAGGATAGAGTAATTATTGTAATCTAAAGGAAGAAGTAGAGAGTGATGTAGTGATCCAAATAAGTGGAAGATATATAGAGTGATGATCTGAACTACAATCGCTTGAATTATAGATGTCTGAAGAAGCTGCTTGCCAACCGCCAATCAAATCTAAAAGAAGAAGAAGATAGAGTTGGTGGCGGTAATGCACCTGTAAGCTGGTTGCCAACCACCAATCAAATCTAAAAGAATTAGAAGACGGGCGGCAGTAATGCACCTGTAAGCTGGTTGCCAACCACCAATCAAATCTAAAAGAATTAGAAGACAGGTGGCGGTAATGCACCTGTAAGCTGGTTGCCAACCGCCAACCAAATCTAAAAGAAGAAGAAGGTGGTGGTAATGCACCTGTAAGCTGGTTGCCAATCGCCAATCAAATCTAAAAGAAGAAGAAGAAATTGTTTCACCCAAAAGTCTGGTCAAGAATTGTTTCCTTCAACTAAGAACCACAGTTTGAAAACACATTCCATGGTAAAAGGGACAATAAGGATCCCAGTTTGTGCCAGGAACGGATTAATCTGCAATCATAAATCCTGCAATTTCCTCCCCAACCAGGCAGTTTTATGCTTTTAAGTACTGTTTGAAATATTCCAGATACATTGAACTGAATTCCACAGGTCTCTAGGAATCATACACAGCTCAACATTAGCCCCTTCTGGTTAACTCCGGAATATGTTCGCTGTTGCCTCTACAAGCTAAACTGGGGTCAAATGACTTCCTTTTAACAAAAACTCTCAATTGTCAGATTATTTTCTTTTTCAGGACACCCTGGAAAATCAAGTGGGACTCTGACATACCGTGCTGGTTTGAAATGTTTCATTAATCATTGATTTCAAATGTGCTGCATGTTTAAAAATGCTTAAATGAACCTTATTCTAATGCATTTTAATTATAGGACAAATTTATAAAATTGCATGCTCACTGAAAGTTAGTCATGAATCACTGAAGTTAGCTTAGATTTTATATATAAGTATATGATGTGAATTTCACAGTTAATATGTGTGTTTGCCTTCTAAAAACTTATGCCAGTCATCTGACTGGAATCATCCTATCACCAGGCTGTCTCTGTTGGACGACGCCCCCTTTCATTATATTGGTCGGCTACAGACAAAGGACCGCTTTCTTATTGGACCATAGCCCATTCAAATCTCCCACAATAGTCAATAACTGGTTCTTCCGGCTGCCAGTCATATGTTATGACCCAAGAATCGGGCTCAGTTAAATAGAGAGAAATGCCCTAGTAGTGCAGAGTTTTGTTTTTGTGTTCTCTAAAGTTGTCTTTTGTTGTCTTGAAGTGAAGTCATTTTCTGTTTTTTCCTGGTATCTGAGGAGAGATCATCTTTTCTTGTTGAGCTCAATCTTCTTGGAGTGAAACTCCAAAATGCCGTTTTTTTCCTCTCCTCAGATGTCGTGTTTATTCTGCTAGACTTTTTCTATTGATTTTCCTTAAACTCACTGTTAAAGTGGACTAATGGTGAATTTTGAACTTTTTCCCTCGAAACTACCTCACCCACGTACCACAACGTCAGAAGAACTAGGATTTTGTGGGTGGAACTATTTACATACATTTTTCCTTCAGCCTGTGGTTCTTGTCGGCTGGTGGACACCCCAAAGTTGAGGGCCAGGAAAGGAGCTGTTACCTAGAAGACGTCACACCTGCCCTGGGGCCAGCCGTTCACTCTCCTGCCGGCTCCATTCTACGGTCGCCCCGCTGCTGAGTTTGTAAAAGCTATAACTGCTGTAATGAGTGTAAAGGACTGTGGACAGGCTTTTCCTCTTTTTGCCATCTGCTGGCATTCAAGATCATCGCTGGACTCTGAAGACACAGCTGTTCGTAAGCCAGACTCCAACTTTCTATCTGCTAAGCTAAATGTGATGTCTAATTCTAACTGAATATGACCAATTTTTCATGTTAAAAGCTAGTCCATAAGCTACGATAGGAGCTATAAAGCTGATGGAAAATTAATATTCCTCTTTTCAATAATCTCCATTTTTTTTGAGTAACTCAGAATTTCCTTTTTCATATAATCAGCTTTTATCATTTTCTCCATAAAACTGCGTCCAATTTTATGCATATTTTTGTTAGTTACTTCACAGTCTCCCATTGCATTACAGTTACAAATTCAAAATCTGGTTTCTCTTGTTTCCACAAAGGTTTAACTATAGACTTTATACTCAGGAATCCGTTACTAGTTAATATGATATTTGATACTTGTTGATCATGTCACCTGCTTACAAATCAATTGAATGTAATGTCACTTAACTTGAGTTTGAATACAAAGATATAGAGTGATGATAATCAATCGGTGGCGGTGATGCACCTGTGGGCTGGTTGCCAACCGCCAGTCAAATCTAGAAGAACAACTTGAGTTTGATCATTAAAACTATTAACGGTATATAGAAGTTCTGCTTGATTTCTTTTGTGTGTGCTTTCCTGGGTCACGGCAGAAGAATTCACGAATATTGAGAGTGGTTAATGAAAGGTTCAAGGATTAGTTATTAATAAACTATCCAAGTTTGAACTGGTGCCCCTACGAGTGTTTCCCTCTTGTTTGTGAGTGTTTGTGGTCACGAAGTAAACCTCCGTTTCCACACACACCTAAGTATGAATTAAATAATCCTTCTTCTTCTTCTTTTAGATTTGATTGGCAGTTGGCAACCAGCCTACAGATGCATTACCGCCACATACATCACTCTATATCATCACTCATCTGTCTCTGGCCGGGTCTATTGTCATTAAATAATCCTTCTTCTTCTTTTAGATTTGATTGACGGTTGGCAACCAGCTTACAGGTGCATTACCGCCACTGCACCTTATCACACATAACTAATTGTTCCTACATAGAACTTGCTATGACATCATCAAAAGATCAAAGGCAGGCATCATTGGACTTGCTATGACACCATCAAAAGATCAAAGGCAGGCAATGACATCATCAAAGATCACAGGACTCACTATGGCATCATCCAAAGATCAAAGGCATTTTAATTGCACTTTGGTAGTCCACACATTTACACACAATCACATCATATAACCGACATACACCCAACCATGTTTTGTGCGGGGAGAGGGGGGTGGGGGTCTTCCCCCACCCCTGTTATCCTCCTCCTGCTGGGGGCGTGGGGGCCCGGTGGGGGGCCTGGGACCCGTCATGTTGTCAAAATCCCTGGGTGCTACTGAATGTACAGATACAACCAGGGAGTGAGAATGGGACTGAATATGACAGTAAGTGAGAGTGAGGGGGTGATGAATGGAGGTCGTGATGGTGGGTCGGTTTTGTGCGGCGCTTTGCGTGTCGGGTGGCATCTTGGGGGTCCTGCGGTGGTCTGCTGATCAGTCACTCAGGTGGGCGCCGGCGGTGGGGGTCTGCTTCTGTGGCCTGCACCAGTGGTCTCCCCGACTGCTGCCGGGCGCTGGTGCAGGTTCAGGCTTGCTGCATCTGCTTTGCAGCCGCCTTAAGAAACAAGGGTGAATGAGGGGTGAGATTGAACGGGTACAGGAGTGAGAGAGAATGGGTGGGTACGGGTGAGTGAGAGTGAGGGAGTGCATATGGGTGCGCATGGGAGCATGTGGGTGTGAAGGTGTGGGGAGGGGTGTGTCTGTGAGTCGGGAGGTGCTGGATTAAGGGGGGTAGTGCCTCTCGGCAATGTGGGCGGGGGGGACTTCTTTGGGCATGGGGGTCCCCGAGTTGTGCGGTGGTGGTACTGGGGGAGGGGTGCTGTGGGGGTGCCTGACGGGGCTCGTGGGCCAGTCTCCGGTCCAGGGGGTGGGATTACTGGCCTCCTGGAGCCTGGGGCCCGAGGGTGGGCGTTGGCCCCGCTGGGGGGATAGGGGGCTGGCGGGTCCGGGGGTGTGGGCTCGCCGTGCCAGCCGCCTGGTGACCTGGCCTCCCTCGATCATCCCTCCGGGGGCGGATGCCTGGCTTTCCTGGCGCTTGCTGACCTCGGACGTTTGTGCCCTGTGGGGGCTGGTGGCGCTGCCTTGCCTGCTCGGGGTTCCCAGAGGGAGAGCTGCTGTGACCGGCCCCCTGCTTTGTATGTTTCCTGACAAACCACTCACATGCACACATTTATTTTGCATGCGCTCTCAGATATATGCACACAGACGCACACGCACAAGTGTCTCTCCTTAACAGGTGCGGAAACCAGACTCATGTTGAGACATCTTCGGTGGAAGAAGCAGTTTGTCTTCCGTTTGTTTTAGTTGCTGGTTTGTTTGTCTTTTTGTCTGTTCCCCTCCATTTTCTTCCCCCTCCACGCACTTCCTTTCCCTCTTCCCCATCCTGTCGGGTCTTCCATGGGTAAAATAATTAAAAGAAAGTATTAAAAGTTAGTACAGGAGGAGTTTACAACAATATACAGTACATAATTAGGTCCTGTATAAGCTCCTTTTGGCAAAGTAAATCTGTTTTGGCACAATAAGGGTGACAGGTCCCTGTTCTGCTTGCCTAGCTGCCTGACAGGACAAGGGGGAAAAAATTTAAAAAAACAAAAAAGATCATAGGACTCACTATGACATCATCCAAAGATCAAAGGCAGGCATCACAGGCCTCGCGATGACATCATCAAAAGATCAAAGACAGGCATCACTGACGATCATAGGACTTGCTATGACATCATCAAAGATCATAGGGCTCGCAATGACATCATCAAAGATCAAAGGCAGGCATCGCTCATGATCATAGGATGCGCTATGACATCAAAGATCATAGGACTTGCTATGACATCATCAAAGATCAAAGGCAGGCATCACTGAAGAGAAACTATATACAGTGATGATGTAGAGTGAAGTATGTGGTGGTAATGCACCTGTAAGCTGGTTACCAACCGCCAATCAAATCTAAAAGAAGAAAGAAGAAGAAGGCATCACTGAATGAGTGGTGACATGCTTGTTTACACCTTCTTTCTATGGGCATGCAGAAATACTTGCTTATACTTGGTTTCTACGGGCATGCATGGGTTTCTATGGGTATGCACGGGTATGCACTAGTATTTATTAATTCAGCAAAAATGATTTGATTTAATACATGTTTACTACCCTGCCTTTCGCCCAAAATGCTGGGATAGGCTCCAGCCCCCCCGCGACCCAAAAAGGGTTAAGTGGAAGAAGATGAATGAATGTTTACTACAAATTACATGCAGGTATTCTTTTTTTTTTTTACCACCGTTAGTCTGTTCTGTTTTACTGTCTCACGCGATGACGTCATTAACTGTCTCATGAAAACAAGCCCAATAGTGTCCGAAAGCTGTTAATTTTATTGTTCTATTGAGTTTACTATATAGTCCACTATATCTAAATTCACTATATAGCGAGTAGGGAGGGAGGGAGTGAGTGGACATTCCGAACACAGCCAAAGTGATTGCGCAAAATGGAGGGGTAGGGTGAAGGGGTGAATTGGGACACACCCTAGACTCAACATCACGCTGGCTACCTCCTGGTGCTTGCTCCAAGTGCTCCTGAGTACTTTTCCCTGTGCCTCTCCTCACTTCATCTCCCACCCATGGGACCTTCCAAGTAAGGAATTAAATTCAATCTAAAGCATCTTTGTGATTACAATTACAGGATTCCTTTCCTGGATCTTACCTTCTTGGTGGAAACCCTCCTTTGCGGACATCCTCCCCCATAACTGGACAATTAAGTAAGCCAAACAATCAATATTCTCAACATCAACATCACAAGAAAGCCCGGGCTAACACAGCTGGCAGTCCTACCTCCTCTTCTATCACTATACCTACTGGTGGTCAGTTCTCCTCCATCATCTGTGAAAAGCAGCCTACCTTCCCCGCTGATAGTCATCAGCCTCCCTGTGCACCAAAAGTAAAAAAAACAATCAATCTCAAACATCATTACTCCAATCTAGAATTCATACCTATCATCTCCCTTCTACTCCCTGGTTGCCAACACCATCTCAATCAAGTCACTATCTCACAATAAATACTAATATTTGCATCCTCAATCTCCTCTCTGAGTCAGCTTTTGGGTCCATAATTTGTAACCGGAGTGGTGGCCTAGTTGGTAAAGCATCCGCCCCTCACCTGGGAAGCTGGGGTTCAAATCCTGGCCGGGTCATGCCAAAGACTTTATAAAAGTGGAACTTCCCGCTGTCCAGCTTGGTGCTCAGCAATAATGGAACGGAGGAGGGAAAATTTGTGGCAGTGCCTTGCATGGCAGCGACCCCTCTGATTCTAGATGTGATTAACATTGTAGATAAAAGAAACTGTAATTTCATTCTACTGTACATGATTGGCTGTATGGATTGAATGACAAAGTTGGCTTTACCTTTAAATCATGTCAGTTTGGGAAGAAACTTTATTGTATCTAATGAAATATTGTGTTTTTCTTTAACTTGCAGAAGTGAAGGTCAACAAACATGTTTTTTATTTTATTTTTGGAATACTGAAACTGTGGATGGCAAGTTTATGTATGGGGACTGTAATAATGAGGGGCTATTGCACTCTCTTGAGCGCCACCACTGCTTTGAATATAAGAACAAGTGGAATTGGTCAATATGTTTGGTTTTTTTTCCCCCTTTGTGTGGAGGAAATCTGAAATGTCATATGACAAAGTTAATAACTCTAATTACCTGAGGGTGTTTTTATGCCTCGTTGTGCATGTGCAGCATAGGCATATGTTAGTGTGTCAGTGTATCTATTACAAGGTTTTCAGTCTGGTCAAAATCAAGTGGAGCTAAAGGCTTCTATCAATGCATCCCCATGTTTTCTTGCCTTTTAATTTGCCAGAATTTCAAGATGAGGCATTGCTGTCAAGATAAGCCATGATTCGCTCAGATTAAAGGTTGCTGTGGGCTCAAAGCTTTCATGAAGCTAATGAACTAACAATAGATTTATTTTAGGGGTTGTGCACACAAAAACATTAACACTGGCAAAAAAAAAGATCAGCGTTCACACATCAATCTTACAGAAAACACACGTTGACTCACCCAAGGTGCAGAAAAACTGCTGTTGTGGTATTTTTTACAGAACCATCTATGACTTCCTGTAAACCAGGGGTGTCAAACTCATTCCATGGAGGGCCAAGACCCTGCAGGTTTTACCTCCACCCAGTGTCTTCAACAGGTGATTTCACCAAATTTCTTCCAACTGATTGCTGATTAGTGAAAACACCTGCTGAAGGCACTGGGTGGAAGTAAAACATGGAGGGTCTTGGCCCTCCATGGAATGAGTTTGACACCCCTGCTGTAAACCATGGATTGTGTACTGACATATATTCAGCATCCGGGGGGGGGGGGGGGGGGGGGGGGCTGAACAGTTCATAGTGGTCAGATTTGACCAAATGTGGTTTATTTTTCAACTGCAGGAATCCAAGCGCTACAACATCGATGGAAGAAGTGTGTGGACCAAAGGGGAGACTGTTGATAAATAAACCACATTTGGTCAAATTTGACCACTTTTAAGTTTTCAGCCCATGACCCCCCCCCCCCCCCCCCCGGTATATCATTTATTTCTTGCCTCAACTGTTTTCAGAAATGTGTTTCACTGTTGGATATAGGAGAAATTTTATAATCCCAGTGCCAATCTTGGATGGGGAACAATAGACCACCTTCCAGGAGATGCATTGACCAATGAGGTGCAGCTCGTGCCTGTATTAAAGTCACTGCATTGACTCCCTATGTCCTTCAGGATCAATTTTAAGGTTCTTTTACTGGTTTTTAAGTGTCTGCACAGTCTTGGGCCTTCTTATTTATCAGAACTACTTTTAACATATGAGCCCCCATGGTCCCTGAGGTCCTCTGGTGCTGGTCTTTTAATTGTTCCTACTGTCAGAACACGCACCCACGCTGAGGCTGCTTTTAGTTACTATGGCCTACATCTGTGGAACAGCCTGCCGGAGAACATCAGCGCTGCTGAGAGTGTTCATGTTTTTAAAAACAGGCTCAAGACTTATCATTTTAACTTAGCTTTTGATTAGTTTCCTATTTTAATTTTAAAATTATTTGAGAATTAGAATAGAATATCTTTGATTCAGTGCAATTGAAAAACAGCATTTAGTATTGATAATGTTCCAAATTTGTGTTCAGATTTGCGGCACTATTCAGTGCACTAACAGCTCTTAAAAGCTGTTTCTTTGTCTGTTTATCTCATCCAATTCAGATAATTCAGATTCAGACAGATAAGTTATGTTATTGGTTGTTAAAATCTGGATTAAGGATCTTTTATGTTATTTCTAATTTTTTTTTTTTTTTTAATTTTTCAGTTTCCCCCCTGAGACATTGCCACCTTATCGTGGTCGGGGGGTTTGTGTGCCTCAGTGACCCCAAGAGCTATACAGGATCTTAATTTACACAAGCTGGACAAGTCTTAGGATACAGGCCTGACCAAGTGCAACCCAAGAAAGGAAAAAGAAAGATATAAGTATATAGAAGAAAAAAATACCCTCCACAAATGTGTGTAACACCCCCCACCACCACCTCCATCATCAGTGCTGCAAGAGCATGAAGCAACCCATGATGCCCCCTTCACATTTCTGACTGCCCCCTCATACACACGTGGAGAAAATTGTTGGTACCCCTGTTAATGAAAGAAAAACCCACAATGGTCACAGAAATAACTTGAATCTGACAAAAGTGGTAATAAATAAAAATTCTATGAAAATTAATCAATGAAAATCAGACAATGCTTTTGAATTGTGGTTCAACACAATTACTTTAAAAAACAAACTCATGAACTAGGCCTGAACAAAAATGATGGTACCCCTAGAAAAGATTGAAAATAATGTGACCATAGGGACATGTTCAACCAAGATGTGTCCTCTAATTAACATCACAGGTGTCTACAAACTTGTAATCAGTCAGTCGGCCTATTTAAAGGGTGACAAGTATGTGACTACAGTTGCACATATTATTCAGAAATTTAAGATCCATGGGACTGTAGCCAACCTCCCTGGACGTGGTTGCAGGAGGAAACTTGATGAAAAATGGAAGAGACGGATAATACGAATGGCAACAAAAGAGCCCAGAACAACCTCTAAACATATTCATGGTGAACTCCAAGGTCAAGGTACATCAGTGTCAGATCGCAACATCTGTCACTGTTTGAGCCAAAGTGGGCTTCATGGGAGACCACCAAGGAGGACACCACTGTTGAAAACAAATCATAAAAAAGCCAGACTGGAATTTGCCAAACTGCATGTTGACAAGCCACAAAGCTTCTGGGAGAATGTCCTATGGACAGACGAGACAAAACTGCAACTTTTAGGCAAGGCACATCAGCTCTATGTTCACAGACACAAAAATGAAACATACCAAGAAAAGAACACTGTCCCTACTGTGAAACATGGAGGAGGTTCTGTTATGTTTTGGGGCTGCTTTGCTGCATCTGGCACAGGGTGTCTTGAATCTGTGCAGGGTACAATGAAATCTCAAGACTATCAAGGTATTCTAAAGAGAAATGTGCTGCCCAGTGTCAGACAGCTTGGTCTCAGTCGCAGGTCATGGGTCTTGCAACAGGATAAGGTTCAGGTTCAGGTTCAGGTTACTTTATTTGTACCCGTAGGTAGATTTGTTTTGCAGTCTGGTGACATCCATATATACAAGCCACAAATTACATTCAACATAGACACAAACACAGGCACATATGAAGCTGACTATAAACATGATAAAAATACTCAAGTCTCCATCAATCAGGGTATAAAAAGGCAAAGAGATGGGAGAAAAACCAGAGGTAAGAGAGAAGTGTCATATTAAAAGTTAAAAACTAGTCAAAGAGGTTAAAAACTCAAAGGTCTAAAACCCAATAAAATATTTAGAACCCAAGTGACATCCTACAAAAATAAGTAAATATAAAATGGAGTTAATAAATAGGTACCTACTACCTAAATTATGTACAATATATTTTTACAGCTTGTTCAACTCTTTGACAGCAGCAGGGACAAAGCTGTTTTTGTAGCTCTGGGTTCTACTTTTTGGGACAGCAAACCTCCGTCTTGAGGGAAGAAGCTGAAAGTGGCAGTGCAAAGGGTGGGAGTCATCATTTAAAATGGAGGTAGCCATCCTCTGTACTTGTCTGGTGTACAGGGATGTCAGGCTCAGCTGTGACTCACCAAGCAAACGACTGGACCATCTAACTACCTGATCCAAGGATTTCCTCTCTTTCAGTTTTATCTGACCAAACCATGACACTAAAGAAAAGGATAAAACAGATTCAATAAAAGCCCGATAAAACATTGTCATTATGGTTCGGTCAACTTGGAAGTGTGCAAGTTTTCTCAAGCAATGCAAATGTTGCTGACCCTTTTTGCACACCCTTTCACAGTTCTATTACTATCAATAATCGTCCCAAGATATTTGTAGGATTGTACACATTTGGTGGTCTGGCCTTTTAGTACGGTGACTTTGTGCCTGGGATTTTTCCTCCTAAAGTCAATAATCATGGCTTTAGTTTTTGTCGTATTCAGCTGCAGGTAGGAATCCTCACATCAGTGAACAAAATCATCAACTACTAGGCCGTGGCCACTCACACCATCCTGGAGGAGACTGATAATGACCCAAAACACACAGCTAAAAACACCCAAGAATGGCTAAGAGCAAAACATTGGACTATTCTAAAGTGGCCTTCTATGAGCCCTGATCTAAATCCTATTGAACATCTGTGGAAGGAGCTGAAACACGCCGTCTGGAGAAGGCACCTTCAAACCTGAGACAACTGGAGCAGTTTGTTCATGAGGAGTGGGCCAAAATACCTGCTGAGAGGTGCAGAAGTCTCACTGACAGTTACAGAAATTGTTTGATTGCAGTGATTGCCTCAAAAGGTTGTGCAACAAAATATTAAGTTAAGGGTACCATCATTTTTGCCCAGGCCTGTTTCATGAGTTTGTTTTTTAAAATAATTCTGTTGAACCACAATTCAAAAGCATTGTCTGATTTTCATTGGTTAATTTTCATAGACTTTTTATTTATTACCACTTTTGTCAGATTCAAGTTATTTCTGTGACCATTGTGGGTTTTTCTTTCATTAACAGAGGGGTACCAACAATTTTGTCCACGGCTGTATATGCATGCCTAGAACCGGCAGGGGCGGACTTAATCCATTTGGGGCCTAAGGCAAAGACAGAAATGGGGTCCTACTTTTACTTTGTTCTACACTTTCTTTTCCCTTTTTTGGGTATGACTTAAATTTTTGTTATTGATTTTAAAATTGTAACGGGTAGGCGCTATATAAGCACTAGCTTCAACCTACACCCTTTCGGTTGTTCTTATGTGTCCTACATATTTTTTATTGTTTTTATTGGATGTTCATTACCAAATAAAATTCACATTCAATCATTCAGGCCTTACTGACATCCTACCTGAAACTCATTGTCCTCAGACGTTTAGGTATCATGGTCTGATGGTATCATTCATCCATCCATCCATCTTCTTCCGCTTAATCCTTTTCAGGCATCAGGAATTACATCTGTAGAAAAACAAAGAAGTTTAAAGTGGCACTATATGAGAAAAAAGGCCAAAGTTACTAGAAAAAACTGCAGATTACTGAGAAAGTCATAACATTTTGTGGAAAATGCCATTCAGAAGAATAAAGATGAAAATTTAAATGGAAAAAATACAAGAATAATTGTATTGGTTTTTGAAAAAAAATTCTCCAAACCAACTGCAATGATGTTTGTGGTGGTGGTGTATCTATGTGTGTGTGGGGGGGGGTTTAACAGTTTGCACATTTGCAGTTCAAGTAACTTAATTATCTAGTGACATCCTGGGGTTTTTTTTGTATTAAGTGGATTACTAACCTGAAATCTTAACAAACTACTGCATACCTATGCATGCCTGTGCATACCTGTGAATGCCCGTAGAAACCAAGTATAAGCAAGTACTTCTGCATGCCCATAGAAAGCAGGTGAAAGCAAGAGTGTAAGCAAGCACGTCAGCACTCGTTCAGTGATGCCTGCCTTTGATCTTTGATGTCATAGCGAGTCCTATGATGGTGAGTGATGACAGTCTTTGATCTTTGATGATGTCAGTGAGTCCTATGATCTTTGATGATGGCTGGCGAGTCCTATGATGCCTGCATTTTATCTTTTGTCATAGCAAGTCCTATGATCTTTGATGATGTCATAGTGAGTCCTATGATCATGAGTGATGCATGCGTTTGATCTTTGATGTAAATTTTTTTTTAAATAGCGAGTCTTATGATCGTGAGTGATGCCTGCCTTTGATCTCTGATGTCCTATGATTGTGAGTGTGAGTGATGCCTGCCTTTGACCTTTGATGTCCTATGATCGTGAGTGACACCTGCCTTTGATCACACACAGACACATCCACAGATTTTCTTGAATCCATTCTATACTACTAGTGCATACCCGGAGAAACCCATGCATGTCCATATAGAGGAGATGCATTGGAACAGAATTCTTGCCAGTTACAGGACAGTTGGTATAGCAACACAGCACTAAGTGGCAATCCCATGTGATGGCTTTTGTATGCAGCAAAACATAAAAATCACACAAAATATGCTCTGCCATCTGGGGCTGTTTGCCCCTGCTTGTTACTTCTGCTTGTCACTGTTCTGTGTTACGTTGCTTACCTGTGTCTATATACAGTATACAGTTAGACCCAGAAATATTTGGACAGTGACACAATCTTCATGATTTGGGCTCTGCATGCCACCACATTGGATTTGAAATGAAACAACTACAACGGAATTGAAGTGCAGACTTTAAGGTTTAATTCAATGGGTTGAACAAAAATATATAATTAAACATGTAGGAATTGTAGCTATTTTTATACAAACGCTCCTCATTTCAGGGGCTCAAAAGTAATTGGACAAATAAACATAACCCTAAGTAAAATGTTACTTTTCAATATTTTGTTGCGAATCCTTTGCAGGCAATGACTGTCTGAAGTCTGGAACCCATGGACATCACCAAACGCTGGGTTTCCTCCTTTGTGATGCTTTGCCAGGCCTTTACTGCAGCTGTCTTCAGTTGTTGCTTGTTTGTGGGTCTTTCTGCCTTAAGTTTTGTCTTGAGCAAGTGAAATGCATGCTCGAATGGGCTGAGATCTGGTGATTGACTCGGCCATTGCAGAATATTCCACTTCTTTGCTTTAAAAAACTCCTGGGTTGCTTTTGCAGTATGTTTTGGATCATTGGTGAAGCGCCGTCCAATCAACTTTGCTGCATTTTGCTGAATCTGAGCAGAAAGTATATCCCTATACACTTCAGAATTCATCCGGCTGCTTCTGTCTTTTGTCACATCATCAATAAACACAAGTGACCCAGTGCCACTGGAAGCCATGCATGCCATGCCATCACACTGCCTCCACCATGTTTTACAGAAGATGTAGTGCTTTGGATCATGAGCTGTTCCAGTTCTTCTCCACACTTTCTTCTTCCCATCATTCTGGTACAGGTTGATCTTAGTCTCATCTGTCCAAAGAATGCTGTTCCAGAACTGGGATGGCTTCTTTAGGTGTTTTTTGGCAGTCAATTCTGGCCTTTCTATTTTTGAGGCCGATTCATGGTTTGCACCTTGTGGTGAATCCTTTGTATTTACTCTCATGAAGTCTTCTCTTTATGGTAGACTTAGATACTGATACACCTACTTCCTGGAAAGTGTTCTTCACTTGAGTGGATGTTGTGAAGGGGTTGTTCTTCACCATGGTAAAGGATTCTGTGATCATCCACCACTGCTGTCTTCCGTGGACGTCCAGGCCTTTTTGAGTTCCCAAGCTCACCAGTGCACTCTTTTTTTCTCAGAATGTACCAAACTGTTGATTTGGCCACTCCTAACATTTCTGCTATCTCTCTGATGGATTTCTTCTTTTTTTTCAGCCCCAGGATGGTCTCTTTCACCTCCATTGAGAGCTCCATTGACTGCATGTTGTGTGTTCACAGCAACAGCTTCCAAATGCAAACGCCACACCTGGAATCAACTCCAGACCTTTTAACTGCTTAATTGATGACAGGTTAATGAGGGAAGAGCCCATGCAGCCTTGTTATTTTTTTTTTTTGCAGCCTTCTGAGTCAATTGTCCAATTACTTTTGGTCCCTTGAAAAAGAGGCGGCTACGTATTAAACAGCTGTAATTCCTAAACCCTTGCTCCAATTTGGATGTGAATACTCTCAAATTACAGCTGAGAGTCTGCACTTTAAGCCCATATTGATTATATACAGTAATTGTATCCTGAATATGTTTTTGTAAACAGCTAAAATAACAAAACTTGTGTCACTGTCCAAATATTTTTGGGCCTAACTGTATGTCTTGTAGGGAGTCATGTGCTCTGTCAATGTGCCGTCACATAGACATCATCTGGTGGGTCTTCTTCGTTCAGACCACTGAAGGGTCTCCTCCTGTCTCAGACGGCTGTGTTGTTCACAGTCATGCCTGCGGCGTACTGGTAGAACCTGAGGTGTTTCATGTTCACGACATCCTTTCTGACGTGCAGCAGTTCTCCTCCTTCTATTGCTCTCTATCTGGTGAGTCTTCTTCTTCTTCATTCAGACCACTGGTTGAAGGATAGGTGTGTCGTAATTCCAGTTCATGGACACGATCCTGAAAAAGTGGCTTTCGACCCTGTTCAGGAAGGCCCATGCATGCCCGTAGAAACCAAGAAACCGGAGCACCCAGAGAAAATCAGCGCTTTGCCTGGCATTTTACACATTTGTAGTGTAGACCGGCATTCGTCAAGGTTACACATTTGGCGTCATAGGCGTGGCGAGTTGTCCTATGATGCCTGAGTTCATAGGACGCGCTATGATGATGAGGCAGAGATCATAGGCCGTCCTATGATGTCCTAGAAACGTGCTTTAAAGTTTGTCGTACCCTATGCCGGTAAAGGGTGTCCTCCTGTCTCGGATGGGTGCAATGTAGACACTGCTGGAACCTCAGGTGTTTCATCTTCATGGCATCTTTTTTGACGTGCAGCATCCATCCATCTTCTACCGCTTTTCCGGAGGTCCGGGTCGTGGAGGCAGCAGTTCAAGCAGACAAACCCAGACTTCCCTCTCCCCAGCCACCTGCTCCAGCTCTTCAGAGAGGATACCAAGGCGTTCCCAGACCAGCTGGGAGACATAGTCTCTCCACCGAGTCCTGGGTCTGCCCCGGGGTCTCCTCCCAGTAGGACGTGCCTGAAACACCTCAAGTGGGAGGCGTCCAGGAGGCATCCTAATCAGATGCCCATACCACCTCAACTGACTCCTTTCAATGTGGAGGAGCAGCGGTTCTACTCTGAGCCTCTCCCGGATGACTGAGCTCCTCACCCTATCTCTGAGGGTGAGTCCAGCAATCCTACGGAGAAAGGTCATTTCAGCCGCTTGTATCCGCAATGTCGTTCTTTCGGTCATTACCCAAAGCTCATGACCATAGGTGAGAGTAGGAATGTAGGTTACATAGATGGATGGATGGATGGATGGATGGATGGATGGATGGATGGATGGATGGATGGATGGATGGATGGATGGATGGATGGATGGATGGATGGATGGATAGATAGATAGATAGATAGATAGATAGATAGATAGATAGATAGATAGATAGATAGATAGATAGATAGATAGATAGATAGATAGATAGATAGATAGTTTATTTCGAACACAAAAAATATAACAAAAAATAAGCAAATAGGAAATGCAATAAAGTTACAGTATACACTGTTCGAAAGGGAGAAGGAAGAAGTGAACACTTATTAATTCCAACTCCTCTTTTCCATCGATACACCCATGTGAATTTTATACAAATTACTACCTTTAAGACCCCAAGTAAACAATCCCCTTGACTGGTAAATCGACAGCTTTGCCATAGAACTAAGCTCCATCTTCACCACAACAGACTGGTACAACGTCCGCATCACTGCAGATGCTGCTCCAATCCGTCTGTCAATCTCTCACTCCAATTTCCCCTCACTCGTGAATAAGACCCCAAGATACTTAAACTCCTCCACTTGGGGCAGGAGCCTGTCCCCAACCCAGAGAGGACAATCCACCTTTTTCCGGCTGAGGACCATGGACTCGGACTTGGAGGTGCTGATTCTCATCCCAGCCACTTCACACTCAGCGGCAAACCGTCCCAGCAAGAGCTGTAGGTCATTGCTGGATGAAGCCAACAGGACAACATCATCTGCAAACAACAGAGATGAGATTCTGTGGTCACCAAGCATGACACCCTCCATTCCCTGGCTGCGCCTAGAAATCCTGTCCATAAAAATTATGAACAGGATCGGTGACAAAGGGCAGCCCTGGTGGAGTCCAACTCTCACTGGGAATGAGTCCAACCGAGTGTTGGCAATACGAACCAAACTCTCACAACGGTCGTACAGAGACCGAATAGCTCATAACAACAAGCCCGATACCCCATACTCCCGAAGCACCCCCCACAAAAAACCACGAGGGACGCGGTCAAATGCCTTCTCCAAGTCCACAAAACACATGTAAACTGGTTGGGCAAACTCCCAAGAACCCTCGAGAATTCTCGAGAGGGTAAAGAGCTGGTCCAATGTGCCACGGCCAGGACGAAAACCACATTGCTCCTCCTGAATCCGAGGTTCGACCAACGGCTGGACTCTCCTCTCCAGTACCTTGGCATAGACCTTCCCAGGGAGGCTGAGGAGTGTGATCCCTCTAAAGTTGGTGCACACCCTCCGGTCCCCTTTTTTGAAGAGAGGAACCACCACCCCGGTTTGCCATGCCAAAGGCACTGCCCCCGACCTCCACGCAATGTTGCAGAGGCGTGTCAACCATGACAGCCCAACAACATCCAGGGCGTTGAGGTACTCAGGGCGAATCTCGTCCACCCCCGGGGCCTGGCCACCAAGGAGACTTTTAACCACCTTGGCGACCTCAGCCCCTGTGATAGGCGAGTCATCCCCCTCGTCCACAAACCCTGCTTCCTCTGTGGAAGGCGTATCAGTGGGACTGAGGAGATCCTCGAAGTATTCCTTCCACCGCTCGACGATATCCCCAGTTGAAGTCAACAGCGTCCCATCCGCACCATACACAGTGTGGACAGGGAGCTGCTTTCCCCTCCTGAGCTGCCGAACAGTTTGCCAGAATCTCTTTGAGGCCGACCGAAAGTCTTGTTCCATGGCCTCACCGAACTCCTCCCATACCCGGGTTTTTGCTTCAGCAACCACCCGAGCTGCACTCCGCTTGGCCTGCCGGTACACCTCAGCTGCTTCGGGAGTCCCACAAGCCAACCAAGCTTGATAGGACTCCTTCTTCAGCTTAATGGCCCCCCTCACCACTGGTGTCCACCACTTGGTTCAGGGATTGCCACCACCAGATGCACCAACCACCTTGCGGCCGCAGCTCTGGGCCGCTGCTTCAACAACAGAGGTGGAGAACATGGCCCATTCAGACGTGCAGCAGTTGTCGTCATTCTATTGCTCTCCATCTGGTGGGTTTTCTTCTTCATTGAGACCACTGGTTGAGGATAGGTGCGTTGTAATTCCAGTTCATGGACAGGATCATGAAAATAGATCTGAGCAAAAAGAGTTCATAGGACGTCCTATGATGTTCAGGCAGAGATCATAGGCCGTCCTATGATGTCCTATGAACGTGACAGACGGAGCTTTCTTGCTTTTATAGTGTGACATCAAAGACACATTTGTCTAAGTGTCCTGTGATGCCTGAGTTCAAAGACACATGGTCTATATGACATCATAAAGACACATTTGTCTGTCCTATGATGCCTGAGTTTGTGTGACATCATAAAGACACATTTGTCTATGTGTCCTATGATGCCTGAGTTCAAAGACACATGGTCTATATGACATCATAAAGACACATTTGTCTATGTGTCCTATGATGCCTGAGTTCATAGGACATCCTATGATGTTCAGGCAGAGATCATAGGCCGTCCTATGATGTCCTATAAAGCGTGACACACACACACACACAGATTTCTTGCTTTTATAGTGATGGTGTCTATACGATGTCATACAGACATCATGTAGACATCATAGGCACATCACAGGCGATCCTATGATCTTTCAGCGAGTCCTATGGTCGTGACAGAAAGACAGAAACAGAGATTTCTTGAATTATACTGTATATAGAGTGATGATGCATTAAATGTAGACTGATATATAGAGTGATATGTATTGAGATCTGTTTAAAGACGGACAGAGTTGTTTAGAGTGATGATGTCTAAAGATAAGAGTATGTGGCAGTAATGCACCTGTAAGCTGGTTGCCAACCGCCAATCAAATCTAAAAGAAGTAGAGTAATATGTAATGGTCAAGGGCCAGAGACAGAGTGATGATATAGAGTGAAGTACGTGGCGGTAATGCACCTGTAAGCTGGTTGTCAACCACAAATCAAATCTAAAAGAAGAAGAAATGTAGACTCTTGTGTATCATACTAGTGCATACCTGTGCATGCCCGGAGAAACCAAATATAAGCAAGCATTTCTGCATGCCCGTAGAAAGCAGGTGTAAGCAAGCATTTCTGTATCCCCGTAGAAAGTTACTGTTACCATGGCAACAGTAACCATGGTGATGCCTGCCATTGATCTCTGACATGGTACCCGTGCATGTCCGCAGAAACCAAGTATAAGTATTTCTGCATGCCCTTAGAAAGCAGGTGTAAGCAAGCATTTCTGCATGCCTGCCTTTGATCTTTGACATGGTTACCATGGCAACAATAACCATGGTGTGATGGACTGGCGATCTGTCCAGGGTGTACCCTGCCTCTCGCCCAAAGATGCTGGGATAGGCTCCAGCCCCCCGACAACCCGAAAAAGGATTAAGCGGAAGAAAATGGATGGATGGATGACTGGATGGATGCCTGCCTTTGATCTTTGACATGGTGACCATGGCAACAGTAACTATGGTAATGCCTGCCTTTGATTTTTGACATGGTTAAACAAGCATTTCTGCATGCCCATAGAAAGTTACTGTTACCATGGCAACAGTAACCATGGTGATGCCTGCCTTTGATCTTTGACATGGTACCCGTGCATGCCCGTAGAAACCAAGTATAAGCAAGTATGTCTGCATTCCCATAGAAAGCAGGTGTAAGCAAGCATTTCTGCATGCCTGCCTTTGAGCTTTGACATGGTTACCATGGCAACAGTAACCATGGTGATGCCTGCCTTTGATCTTTGACATGGTGACCATGGCAACAGTAACCATGGTGATGCCTGCCTTTGATCTTCGACATGGTTAATTAAGCAAGTATTTCGGACTACAGCTCCTGACCAGATAGAGTGATGATATAGAGTGAAGTACGTGGTGGTAATGAACCTGTAAGCTGGTTGCCAAATGCCAATCAAATCTAAAAGCAGAAGAAAGAAGCAAGTTTTTCTGCATGCCCATAGAAAGCAAGTGTAAGCAAGCATTTCTGCATGCCCATAAAAAGTGTTTTGACTTCACAGTGTGCCTATGATGTCTGTATGACCTGATAGGAGTTGTTCAAAGGAGTTGTTCAGAACTCCTTATATGGTCATGTAACATCACAGGAACACAGTGTGCGCCTGTGATGTCACAGCTATGAACGCCTACAGCTCCCCTATGGATCCCCTATGGGCGTTGATTTAAGATGTCCCCTGCTAAACTTCTGTGTATCCAGTGACCTCAGCAAATCACATGTGAAATCTGAGGCTGGTGCGACGAACGGTTCGGGAGATACACGCGGAACAGTCACACAGACAGACACACACACACAGAGATTTCTTGAATTAATAGATAATTCCAGAAAATCTGTGTGTGTGCATGTATGTGTCTCTGTTGTGGGGCACCCCCACAACAGACTGGGACAAGCAGAGCGCTCGGCTAGAGCGATTAACATAACAGTGAAATGTGTGTATTAATGTCAACAGGCAGCCTCGCTTCGTCTGGCTCTTTCCTGCTCAGTACTGTGATATTAATGTTCCATTCATGCATTGTGTTCATGCTTCCTGCTCTTACTGTGATGCAAATGTCCCATGCCTTTCATGTATTGTCTGTAACTGGGCATATAAGCTGACTGAAATTCATGTTCACTCTCTCTCTGACTACTGCTGCTGACACACGCATTCTGTGTCTCCTCACGAGAGCCTGAGGACCCGCTCCAGCCCGCCTGCACAGGGCTGGAGTGAGTTCCATGATGGCGGGATGAATGATAATAAACTCCCTCAAAAACTCTCAGTTCGCTGCATATTATTCTTCCGCCATATTGGTGACCCCGAGAATGCACACGCTTTGTGCAACGCAACCTTCTGGTCTGGACAGCTACACTGGTGACCCCGAGAAAGCACACGCTTTGTGCAAAGCAACCGTCTGGTCTGGACAGCCACGCTGGTGACCCTGACGACGAACGAACGCAGCACCCGGCGGTGATTCTCCGACGACAAGCGAACGCAACAGCCTGGCGTAAATGATCTGCTCTCCCTTCTGCTACAGGGAGACCTCAACGCAGAGCCACCACCAGGCGAACTCCCTCGGAGATCACCCACGACCATGAAAGCTGCAGAAAGCGTCATGGTGCGACCCTCGCCTGAGATCGGGACATCCACGCTGGACCGTCCGAGGGACACAGAACATCTTCTCCCTCTCACCGCTCCTCTTCCCTCTCAGCGCTCCTACGCATCTACGCGAGCCCGAGGGACAAAGATCGTCTATTTCCTCGCACCGCTCCAACGCACCACGAGCGAACGACGCAACACACTGAACAGGGATGATTATCGGCGCCGACTACGCTGATCTCCAGCAAGCTCCCTGACCCTGACTCGCCTCTACAGTGGACCTGCCACGCACCGAACCCCTGCGCACGCACCGGGGGGTATGAGGACAGCGCACCACGCATGGCATATACCGGCTCTACACAGACCACCAGCGTCCTTCGCCGCTGCACACGGAACCTTCAGGGCTGCTCACACACCTGAAGCATCACACGCAGCTCGCTCACAGGATTTTGTATGGGTCTCAGCCACGGCGCACAAGGGGAATTCAGCCGTCAGCTGTTCCCGAGGGCTTTAGGGCTGCACCCGCACCTAAAGTCAACACGCCAAGTCCCTCTGCTTTTGTTTTTTTCTCACAGCCGCTACGCAGCCTCGCAGCTCCTGTTTTTCTTCATGGCCGCTATTAATCCTCGCAGGACTTAACCGCGAGAGGAGTCAGTGACTAATTTTTTCTTCTTACAGCTGCTGTGGACCTCCGCACGTTCAACGGGACAGCCCCTCTACATCGTGGATCCACAGGCAATTTTTGCGCGGCCCAGACAATTTCGCCGTCCCGGGCCGGCACTTGCTACCCCCACCCCCCCTCCCTCCACCTCCACCTGCACAGAACTTTCCCTGCTCACTACGAAAGCCGGACTATCGAGGCCTCAGCTGCCTGCTGGGCCCTCTGGGGGGGGAGTGTGTGGGGCACCCCCACAACAGACTGGGACAAGCAGAGCGCTCGGCTAGAGCGATTAACATAACAGTGAAATGTGTGTATTAATGTCAACAGGCAGCCTCGCTTCGTCTGGCTCTTTCCTGCTCAGTACTGTGATGTTAATGTGCCATTCATGCATTGTGTTCATGCTTCCTGCCCTTACTGTGATGCAAATGTCCCATGCCTTTCATGTATTGTCTGTAACTGGGTATATAAGCTGACTGAAATTCATGTTCACTCTCTCTCTGACTACTGCTGCTGACACACGCATTCTGTGTCTCCTCACAAGAGCCTGGGGACCCGCTCCAGCCCGCCTGCACAGGGCTGGAGTGAGTCTTATGATGGCGGGATGAATGATAATAAACTTCCTTTTAAACTCTCAGTTCGCTGCATATTATTCTTCCGCCATATCTGTCACGATCATAGGACTGACTGTGTGTGTGTCTGTCCTGATCATAGGACTCGCTATGACATCATCAAAGATCAAAGCCAGGCATCACTGAATGAGTGGTGACGTTGTAGCAATATTTGATTTATAATTATAATTTATAATTATGATCAGGTATAAAGATTATTTAATTTGTATTAGTGTATCTGTACCTCAGATTTACTCCGGGTCCACACACACAGAAAAAAGTTGATAGTAAACACTCGTTTGGGGGCACCTGCTCCCCTCTTTCTCGATGAACAATTTATTAATTAATTTCACTTTATACCGGTTAAATCACTTAATAAATTAATTAATAATCATCTCAAAATATCAGTGAATTCGATACTGGGGCTTCGAAACCAGACTCAGAATGGAATAAATTCCCAACAACTTCTCTTATTTACAGATTTATTTAAATGAAATGATGATTAAAGGACATTGAAATGATTTGTAAGCAGGTGAAATGATCAACATTAAGCAATCACATTACATTTGTAACTGAGGATAGAGTAACATTGTGAGCACATCTATAAAACTAGAAAAGCACTCGGAGAGCGCAGCCCTCCGCCAAGCGCCACAGTTCCCCCCCATACAGTGTTTGTGTGTACGTTTTCAGATTCCTTGACCACGAAAACATATGACTAGCAATTGGATTCACAATGATAGGAATAGTGGTTCAGTAGTAAAAGCATTACCTCCTTGGCGGAGGTAATAAACTGAAGTGTTGGTGTTGTGTCCATCTCCTGCATCTGCAAACTCCCAGGCTGCGGGCGTTGCAATTGAATGAATGAATTAATTAATCTTTATTTCGAATAGATTAAGAGTACAGGTTAAAAGAAAGTGAATAATATAACAAAGGGGGTAATAAAATCCAACAAGGTCAAATTAGACAATAACTCCTCTGATTATACAGTTCAACGTAAATTATCCGAAATGTGTGATGGCTGAATCCGCAGCTTATATTGCCCACCCATGTTCCATCCAAGAATTCAAAAGAAAAAACAAAAGAAATCATGACACAACCGCGTACAACCCACAGGCCAATGGGTTATGCGAGCGTTTTCATAGATCACTGAAAGCAGCACTGAGGGCTTCACTGACGGATGCAAATTGGGTAGACAGGTTGCCGTGGGTTTTATTGGGGTTGCGCTCCGTGGCAAAAGATGATTTGGAAGCTTCCCCGGCAGACAGCTTCTTTTTGCGCAGCTACTATGGCTGCCCGGGGAATTTCTGCCAAATAATCCGGCGGCGGACAGCTGCCCGTCTGAGCTTTTGCAGCGTAGCGCAAACACAGGCACACAGGCACGCTGCCGAGCCCTGCCCAGCACTGTGTTCTGCGTGCTTTTGTGCCTAAAACTTTGTACAAGGCGGAGTTTGTGTTCGTCAGACACGACGAGCAGCGCCCTCCATTGGGCCTGCACACATGTTGAAAATGGCCGTCTCTCACAATGTTAAAGAATCATTTAAAAAATTCCTGTATCCAGACGGTGATCCGGATCATCCCCAAAATTTAATCAGTTCTTCCTTGTACCATTTCCAACAACGCCTGAAAGTTTCATTGAAATCCGTCCAAAACTTTTTGAGTTATCTTGCTAACCAACAGACAGACAAAAAACAGACAGACAGACAAACGCTGGCAAAAACATAACCTCCTCCTGGCCTCCGGCCTGGCGGAGGTAACTATGGACTTTAGCATGAATTTGGAAGAGTTGAAATGAAAATTATGAATAATATTGGACACAAATTGATGGGGAAAATTAACTAATTATATGGAAAATTCTGAGCTATTCTAATAAAGTAAAAATGGAGTTTTAATAAAAAATATTATATTATTTCTCTTAATTTTGTATCTGATCAGATGCTGAATTATTCAGAGAACTTCAAGACAAAACAAAAGAATTCTGCATCATATAAAATGAAAATACCCATACATGTAAACAAAAATGCATAAAACAACATGTGGCCATAATTCAAAAAGTTGACCTGATTGAGCAAAACCAACGTGATTTTTGGATTCAGCACATTAAAATTGTCCTAAATCAGCTAAAAAAAAAAAAAAAAACAGACAATAAATTTGGTGTTGACCAGTGTAATCAAGTCAGTGGCAGTAATGCACCTGTAAGCTGGTTGCCAACCACCAATCAAATCTAAAAGAAGAAGATATCACACAAAAAATAAGGATAAATACAAAAAAATATTAAACCTAATACATCATTGGAATTTATACCCCATTGCATACTTTCTTCACTTGTGTCTCTCTTTTTTTTACTTTCCCTTCCTTTTTAATCCTCATCTTCATTAGTCTTTGTCCATCACTTCCTCTCCTTTTTCTTTATTTTTCCTCACTGTTCAGCCTTCTCTTTTTCTCCCTTCTCTCTTTCTGTCCATTTTATTCTCCTTTCCCTTTTCAATGCTTTCATTTTCATTTACAGATTATTTCCTGGCCAAATTTTATTTGGTTAAATTTAAATTTTAACCTTGTGGGCCATGGCTTCCGTAAACTTTGCAAATAGTGATTACATGTCCACAGACTTCATCACTTCGTGTTCAATGAAGAGAACAGCAAGTGGTGAAAGCCTCCTGTGAACCCATCCCCACTTTGGTGGTTTCCAAAAAGGCGGCAACAAAAACAAACTACATAGTCCCCTTTTTCACTGCAAATAAGCCAAGATCTGCAGATTCTCTCTCCAGTTTTCATTTGAATAAAATAATTAGCAGTTGTAAATCTGCGCCCTTCTTGTTTTTTTGAAAAAATGTTGTTTACCTGTACAGGCCCTCTCTGCACTAAACAGCAATGCTCTTTGCCTGTCAGGTGCTTAAGCCATAATGATGGGTCATCTTCAAGAATAAACTGGTCATACTCCTGGTATATAGTTCCCTCATCTCCTCTTCTGTGAAGGGTAGCCATTTACACAGCAGGTGTGTCATTTAAACAACATGGGCAAAGCCATATAGTATGATAGTTGTGACACGCTTTGAACTTGGCGCTGCCTGGTTACGTGGTTCATGGAGCTCCAAATAGTTCCAAACAACAGCCTTTCTATAATGGCGTGTGAATGGCAGCTGTAACAATCTGCGGCATAAAAACATTTTTTAGCCTTATCAGGTAAATATTCAAAATACCTATCAGTTGGTATATTGTTAAACTTATAATGAACAGATTTAACTGTATTATAATACAAACAAGCAACATTAATATTTTTGTCTGATAGAATTGTGCATTTTTTCCCTTTTAAATGTACTATCTTCTTTATTCTAAATTTTGCTTTTGCATAAATTTGCTACTTTTTCCTCATAATATTGTATTTCTGTCTCATAACTGATTTTTATTGTACATTTGACACTTTTCACATTGAAATGTGGCTGTTTTTGAGTTTTTAAATAAATCATTACTTTTTTCTTACAGATTTATGTATTTTATACTAAATTTGAAAGTTTATTTCATTCTAGCTTTTTATGCACACATTTGTGAACTATTTTGGAAATGTTACATTTTTCTCTTAAAGGTTTAAACATGAGGAAGAAATACAAACTATACATGTGTACCTCCATCCATCTTCTTCCACTTAATCCTTTTCGGGTCGCGCGGGGGGGGGGGGGGGGCTGGAGCCTATCCCATCATCTTTGGGCGAGGCAGAGCACACACCCTGGACAGATCGCCAGCCCATCACAGGGCCAACACAGAGAGACAGACAACCATTCACTCTCACAGTCATACCTAAGGACAATTTAGAATCCCCAGTTTGATGCCAATTAACTTAACTTGCATGTTTTTGGCATGTGGGAGGAAACCGGAGAAATCCCAGAGTAAACCCACACAGACACGGGGAGAACATGCAAACTCCACACAGATCACTGTTGGTTGGGGGCTGGGATCGAACCCAGGATGCCCCGGCCAAGGGTGAGTTGCTGTGCTGCCACAGTGCTAACCACTCCGCCACCGCGCTGCCCCTGTAAAACAATCAAATTCATATACAGACAGAAATAAATAAAACGAATTTCCTGAACCACAAAAGAATTACAAAGGATAGAAAATATATTCTGTTAATAGTACGGAATATTTTCCACACAACAGAATGATAAAATATTAAAATTGCTAATTTATGAATGTTAAATAACACTGCCACCGATAACTAGGTTATCAAGCTGAGCTAGCTGCTGTTCACCTGAATCTAGTGTGGAGCAAGCTCATAAGCAAGTATGTGAGCGTCTATCGGACATAAACACGAAAAAAGCTGACGAAATAAAACTAATCTACATGTTAACTTAAGTGGCGAAATGAACAAATTCATTAATTTATCAGGGATTATTTATTAAGCAGACACTCCGGGAAATGAATGGTGGTCAAAAACATTGTTTGGAACTAATCACTGCTCCATGACCCACGTGACTTCCGCATTCCAAAGTTTCTATTGAAGTCTATCGGACTGTCGCAACTAGGTGGCGGTATGCACCTTTCAGTTGTTTGCTATCCGCCAGTAACCGAGAGAAGAAGAACTATCACACTATGGCTATGAACATAGGCTAGCAGCCACGGTACTGTCTACAACAGGCGCTGCCGCCTCCTCGCTAGCGACAGGTAGCTCGTCATTAGTATGAGTATCCGCGCTGGTAGCATTGCTTCCTGTCTGCTCTTCCTTGGGAGAGATGGCATCCTCGTGGTTTGAAGAAGAAAAAGTTGTTACCTTCTGAAACTTCGATAAAAAATTTCATTTTTTTTTCGCTTTTTCTCTGCACCGCTCGGATAGCTTCTTTTCATTTTACCGGTCACCTCCACACGTCAGTTGTACGGTTTGTTTACAATCGCGCTCTTCTTCTTCTATTTTTTGGCGGGGGCAGCCAGCGGAAAGGCGCATTACCGCCATCCAGCTTTGGAGTGTGGGCCAGACATTGTTACCCAGACAACCTAAAAAAAAAAAAAAAAAAAAAAACCAACCCTATATCCTACGAATTAGCCCTGTATCTTTAAGGTAAACAAATAACTTCCTTAACCCAATCCCCAACATCACGCTCAAGTTAACATCTCCCACCTCTAGTTTCCTAATTTCCCCCACTAATACGTCTCTCTCCTGAATGTATTTCTGGCAGTGCAGAATGACATGCTCAACAGTTTGTTCCTCTCCCTCACAATGATCACACATCCCTGTCTGGTGCTTACTTACTAAATGCATAGTTTTATTTAATCGAGTATGACCCAACCTTAGTCTAGATAAAATATTCTCTTCTTTTGTTGTTCTCTTTGCCACCCTGCCCTTTATTCCAACTGTGTTCTGGATAGCATACAGGTAACGTCCTGTACCTCCTGTGTCCCACCTACGCTGCCATTCCTGATTAGTATACTGTTTAATCAATGCTTTTGCCTCCCACTTAATAATCATACAATCGCGCTCACAGACGCACATGCGCATTCCTTGGAAAAATGACATGGAACAGTCCAACACTCTAAGGAGAAGAGGGGAGGACGTTATATTCGTGATTTGATTTGGCGTTTTTGTAAATACCAGTGTTTCTATATTTTGTAGGACATCACGTTAAATATGCTAAACATCAATATATATATACATACATATATATATATATATATATATATATATAGGGCTCCTAGTAGATCGGGGCCCCTAGGCAGGTCGTAAGGCAACCGCCTACCTTTGCTTAATGGTAAGTCCGCCTCTGAGAACCGGTCTTGGTTCCATCCATTTCTTAATGTTACGTAAGCCATTTATTTACTCTAAAAAAGGTACCCATTTTTAAAATACAGTGATTAACTGGATCTTAAACCATATTGGTGAATGTACAGGATATGAACAGCATGCAAATGTTTAAAACCTTGACACAAACCAGATTCGGGGGAAACACGTGCTTAGCTAGCTATCCGTATACCATTTAAACAGTTAACAGTACCAGAATTCCGCCAAAACATCATCAAAATTATCATTAAAACTTCATTAAAATACACAATCAAAGGTTACCTTACCACAGCACTTCACTTGTTGCGCTGTCACCTCACTGTGGGCTTTGGTTGCCTAGTGACCGAGCGCAAAGGTCACGTGGTACCTATTTGTTACGTCGTCTCTATGGCTGCGGAGGACGCAGATAATCCTAATGCTAAACCGTGATGTACGATGTTAAAGATGTCTTATTTTATATAATAGAGTTCGACAGCACAGTGGACGCAAAGCAACTGTTTGTGCAAACGGGGAAAAAAAGGTATGTGGAGTATGTCACGTAAAAGTAACAAGGTCGTCTTTGTTTCCTCCCTGACGTACTAGCTCGTCACACTGGCGAGCCTAGTGCCTAGGAAGGGTGCACGTTTCTGTTAAAAGGCAACTTTCACTGTAGTGACACAGATGTATTCTGCTTTCAGACAAAGGGCTGCTCACATATTATTTCATGGTCTGTAGCGTCAAAAGAAGACGAGCTAATGTATCGCAAAGAAAAGAGCATCCAGATCAAAAACAGCGCGTCAGCTCTCTACAACAACCTCGGCGTGCTGCGCATCGCGCCCAGGCGCCTCACCTACTTCACGGTGGTCCATGCTAACGTGGTGAACATGGTCAGCGCCTCCTGGGACGGCCTGAACTACTCCCACCGTCAGCTGCAGTCCAAAGAGCCGAATGTGGCCACAAGCACGTCACTCATCATGCAGGTTGGTGGCCTGGCGCTTATAAAAACGACTGGCTGTTTCTTTGATTCTGAGACCTGGGTTGGGGAGAGCTTTTATTTTGGCGTCCATACTTTTTTTTTTTTTTTTTTTTCTGTAACAGGCAGCATTTTGTGTTTTGCCATCTCGTGAACTGCTTGTTGTGACCTCTCAGAAGGGCATCCAGGTGAGTGCTTTCTTTTGCTGTATCTCTGCCGTGCTGTGTCAGTTGTTACGGCAGCCAACTCTGAACACATAAGCGACGTGAAATGGCATACGTCCACCAGCACTGACCTTTCTGATATATTTAAAAAATTGCACACGAAAGGCCTCATTCTGCCCCTTCTTGTCATTGCAAGGATTCCTTAAAATATTTATTATAATATTTCTAAGCTTCCCAGCTGTCTTTGTCTCATACAATATGCAGTTCACTCCATAATCCTTTGAGTAATGCTGTCGTAGTAATGCTGAGCCAATTCCCAACTCTTTCATTGAGGTTAAGAATACTGTTTACAATCATTAAAGTGGATATAAATCTATTATTTTAGATGTATGAATCAGATGGCTCCATCATGGTTTACTGGCATGCACTGGACACTCCGGAAACGCCCACAGGTAATCCAACATTTATATAGACTCTGTTTACAGGAACTTTGTCAGCTTGTGGAAAGTTTGAAGTGGTTAAATTTGTGATGTGATTATACAGTTAGGAAAAATACGGCATTGTTGTTCCAAGGAAAAGTAAAATTAATCATTCCTCATTACACAAACATAATTAAAAACACTGGGGGGATGTTCTCATTATTATAATGCTATTATATACCTACAGGGAAAATACACCTACAGTGCATCCAGAAAGTATTCACAGCGCTTCACTTTTTCCACATTTTATGTTACAGCCTTATTCCAAAATGGATTCATTTTTTCTCAAAATTCTACACACAATACCAAATAATGACAACATGAAAAAAGTTTTTTGAGATTTCTGCAAATTTATTAAAAATAAAAAACTAAAAAATCACATGTACATAAGTATTCAGTCTTTGTCATGAAGCTCAAAATTGAGCTCAGGTGCATCCTGTTTACGCTGATCATCCTTGAGATGTTTCTACAGATTAACTGGAGTCCAGCTGTGGTAAATTCAGTTGATTGGACAGGATTTGGAAAGGCACACACCTGTCTATATAAGGTCCCACAGATGACAGTGCATATCAGAGCACAAACCAAGAATGAAGTCAAAGGAATCATCTGTAGACCTCCGAGTCAGGAATGTCTCGAGGCACAAATCTGGGGAAGGGTACAGAAACATTTCAGGTGCTTTGAAGGTCCCAATGAGCACAATGACCTCCATCATCCATAAATGGAAAAAGTTAGGACTCACCAGGACTCTTCCTAGAGCTGGCCAGCCGTTCAGCGATCGGGGGAGAAGGGCCTTTGTCAGGGAGGTGACCAAGAACCCAATGGTCACTCTGTCAGAACTCCAGCATTCCTCTGTGGAGAGAGGAGAACTTTCCAGAAGGACAACCATCTCTGCAGCAATCCACCAATCAGGCCTGTATGGTAGCGTGGCCAGACGGAAGCCACTCCTTAGTAAAAGTATTCACAGCGCTTCACCTTTTTCCACATTTTGTCATGTTACAGCCTTATTCCAAAAGGGATTAAATTCATTTTTTTCCCTCAAAATTCTACACACAACACTCCATAATGACAACATGAAAAAAGTTGAGATTTTTGCAAATTTATTAAAAATAAAAATCTAAGAACTCACATGTACATAAGTATTCACAGCCTTTGCTCAATACTCTGTTGATGCACCTTTGGCAGCAATTACAGCCTCAAGTCTTTTTGAATATGATGCCACAAGCTTGGCGCACCTATCTTGGGGCAGTTTGGCCCATTCCTCTTTGCAGCACCTCTCAAGCTCCATCAGGTTGGATGGGAAGTGTCTGTGCGCAGCTATTTTCAGATCTCTCCAGAGATGTTCAATTGGATTCAAGTCTGGGCTCTGGCTGGGCCACTCAAGGACATCCACAGAGTTGTCCTGAAGCCACTCCTTTGATATCTTGGCTGTGTGCTTAGGGTCACTGTCCTGCTGAAAGATGAACCATTGTCCCAATCTGAGGTCAAGCGCGCTCTGGAGCAGGTTTTCATCCAGGATGTCTCTGTACATTGCTGCATTCATCTTCCCCTCTATCCTGATTAGTCTCCCCAGATGCACTGTACAGTTAAATCTATGCAATTATAATAGAAGTGAAGACAAGTATGTACGTATGTGTGCATGAGGGAGAGAAAGAAATGGAAAGCAAAATATGAATCCACAGTTTTTCTGAATTTGGATCACTCACAGAACTTCTTTCTCTCCCAGCGCAAGCAGTGTTTGCTCGAGGGATAGCAGCAGTCTCAGACAATTATATATGTGTGGGTAAGCGCTGGTGTATGATAAATTTCCTTTTGTATTTTCAGAAAGGACAAAGCTTCACAGCATACTTGTCTGTTTTTTTCTAGGCATTTCATCTGGTTCCATTCTTGTTTTTGATGTTCCTAGTAAAGGAAGTAATATTACACTGTCTGAGGTGTTGGAGGAGCACAAGGAGTCCATCACTGATATGGCCTCTGAGTGCTCAGGCAGTCAGGTATGGTATGTGTGTCTGAGATTGTTTAGTTTGTGAATTGTCAGCAGTCTGTTTGAACATTTGGTCATTTGGAAGAGCTTATGAAATATTTGAATATCAGGATCTCACATTTACAGTAACAATCACTTTATGTACTGTCTTTAAATAAGCTGTTGTCTGCCTTTGAAAATGGTGTGTCTGTTTTTGTTACTTCAGGAGTGCATAGCCAGTCTGGTCACTGCTGATGATGGGGGCAACCTGTGTGTGTGGAAGTCTGGGGAAGAATTTCAGCTACTCTACACAATTGCTGGTTTCGAGTGAGAACTAGAACGTTACGCAACCATGAAGCTCAAGCCTTTTGTGAAGCTGCATAATTACTAACCATCGTGACACTCTTTCTCCCCTTTAATTTATTGTTGTACTAATTTAAGGTATTTTCCATAGGCCTCTAATTCCTTTCCTGTCGTCCTCTAATCAGATGCTAGTTATCGCTTGTCTGTCTTCCCTGATGACATTGGTCCTTTGTGTTCTGTTTCCAGTGTGACCTGCTCATCTGTCAAGTTGTGGAAGGGAACAGTGGTTGCAGGTTATGGGACGGGCCAGATTCGTCTGTATGAGGCAGTGACAGGAATTCTGCATGCTGAGGTCAGCGCTCATGCTCGCTGGATATACTCTCTGGACATTGCTCCTTTCTCTGGACTGGTGAGTTTTATCTGCCAGTTGTTTACAAAAGACGGCTTTGTGGTTTTGATTACAGCTAGTTTTATTGGCAGTTATAATTTGAAGTGACTGAGCATAGTTGGCAAAATTGAATGATACATCCAAACCATGTTCACAAAACGTTTGGCACCATGTTGAGCATGTCTCCTACCACTTCATGATGAGCCATTCTCTTGCATCCTTTAGCTTCTGTCTGCTGCTGAAGACTCTCTAGTCAGGGTGTGGCACATGACAGTATCTCCAGACACCAACAGTGTGGAAGTGAGTCAACTCAAGACAGAGTACAGAGCTAGCCTTTTAGTGGGTTCACAACTATGACTTAGTCATGACAGTTTTATAGCTTGTTGCTGACCATACTGTCCATCATGAATTTCTCAAACTTGGGTGTGAAAATAAGTAACATTATGAGAAGGCTGTTTGGTCGAGAGTACAAATCTTAGGATAAGATGCATGGTTTTATGACCTATACTAGAGATCTGTAACCGTAAGTGGCAAATTTAAGAGAAAAATGTTGCAAATTTACATAGAAAAAAATGTTAGTTTGGGGGAAATTAGTTGCACATTTAATTTATATTTGAGAGAAAACAAAATCAGAAGTTCTGAGGGAAAAGTATCAAATTTATGAGATGAGAGTTGTAATTTTAAGTGGAAAAATAACAAATTTATCTTGAAAAAAATGGAAATTAATAAAAAAGGCTGCAAATTTACAAAAAAAAAGGTAAAAAGTCTGCTTATGAGAGAGCAATGTTGCAGTTTTATTTGGCTTTTTTACCTCTTTTTAATTCTCCAATACGTTTTGTGGTTCCATGCAGATTTTTGGCGAGACAAAAATTGCTTAAAATGGCTTTTTTCATGGTACACGTTGATTAATCCTGACCAGTGCTGCGTTTTATATGGTAGCATATGGTGGACTTGAAACAGTTAGTCAGCTGCAGGATATTCCATAAAACAAGTTTCTGCTAACATCACCTGATTATTACCATTTTATTAAAAAACTAAAGACATTTAGCATTTTTCAGCTGAACTCTGTCAGTTTGATTTTTTTCCCCCAGTAATCTTATTACATGCTGTATTATCCATCAGAAAAAAAAATAAATAGATGTACTGTAGAAGTTTAAATTAAAAAAAATTGACTTCCTGGGTTTCTGGTGCTGTCGGACTTTTGTCCAGAATTGTCTTTGATCACAAGAGTGTTAAAGCAGCTAACATTATGACAACGGTTCTAGCCAAAACCAGCAGTTTTCTGACGCAGTTAGACTGTTTGTTTACATGACACCTGAGTTTCTGGACCAAGAAACATTTGAAACCAGACTCCAGAGTAAAATTCCGCCTGTACTGTTGCTGTGTTAACTGGCAGTATGTGTTTGCTGTGAAACAAGTAATTTCACAGGCCCACTTCACGTACCTCTTCTGTTTAAGTGCAAAGCTTTGTTTTTTGCCCTCTCAACTGTCGTCTTTAAAACATTTTTTAAACATACTTGCAGTCTTACAAGTAAAACAATCATCACATGTATAAAGCACCACAAAATGCAAGGTAAAAAATCACAGATTTTTGTGAGATGGCATCACTATTCTATCATGTTGGTCCTCTTCTGTATGGGACAGCCCAAACTCACACATTGTGTACATCTGTAGAGTGCTACATGTAATTTAATCCTGCTCAGGATATCTCAAGCAGATGCTGACTTTGTATTTTTCTCACTTCTTCTTAGGTTGCCCATTTGCATAATGAGTGTGTGACGGATACACAGATCTGTGGGGCCAAATTCTGTGATGGTGATGGTTATGCCTTTGCAGTTACAGGCTATGATCTTAGTGAGATCATCCGTTATATACAGTCATAGAACTTATGATGTCTTTGAGGCTATGTGTATAAATGTGATTTTGGTCTGCTGAACATAGTCTTTTGTTGGATGAAATTGCATTTCATACCACTTTCTTTTATTTTGCTGCAACTCTGTGAAAAAGTTGGGATGCTGTGTAAAACACTGATTAAAACAAATACAACGGCAACATGCCAACTCTCAAATCTGCTGATAAATATACTTTAAAATGAAATTTTGGTAATAATTGACTTGGCTAAAAGGTTGAGAGTCCATCTTGTTTGTTGTAATCGTTCAAAGGTCAGTCATCCAAAGCTCATATTTTGACATTCAGTCTACTACCAGTATTGTTTTTCAATATACTGATAGTGTAATAATTCATTATGCTATCACTTTCACTTAAATGTATAGCTTCAATTGTTAATCACAGTTTTACCAAGCCCCTCAACTTTTTTAATGCAAACTTGAAAAAAGTTATCATGTTAGTATATTTTTTTAAAAAAAGTAGTATTAAAGCTTAAATGTCAACATTTCAGTGTAGATCTTGCCAGTGTTCTATGATATTGTTATTTCTAATATCCTATCAATATCAACAATAACCAATAAATGTTTTATGAAGAAAGCAGACTGGGTGTTTTAAAAGTGCACTTCACAAATTTAACACTATATGGCGCTGTTGTTAAATGTTTTCAGCCAAGTCATGACTGTATTTACCTTCTCTAATGGGCTCCATACAATCAGTTTGCAACGAGACTATGGAGAGCATTCAGTTTATTACTGGGTGGTGACCACATAACATAAACTTCTCATGGAAGCTATAAAACATGTCCACATCACATAGTGCAAAAACAGTCTGATCTCCATTTGCCAAATTTGTAAATGGGGTCATATGCAGCTTCTCTTCTTGCCTTGTCTACATTCTAGCACATGGTAGTACTATTTTCTTTTACATTTTTGCTAAAACATTGTTTTTACAGTACAAAACCTGTCTGAAGATTTATTTCTGATTTAGCTTTCATTCCAGTAAGGAAGAGGCTGAGGTTTTCAGTGATGTTTGACTGTAAATACCACCTACAGTGGTGTGAAAAAGTGTTTGCCCCTTCCTGATTTCTCATTTTTTTGTATGTTTGTCACACTTAAATGTTTCAGATCATAAACAAATTTAAATATTAGACAAAGATAACACAAGTAAACATAAAATGCAGTTTTTAAATGAAGGTGTTTATTATTAAGGGTAAAAAAAAATCCAAACCTACATGGCCCTGTGTGAAAAAGTGATTGCCCCCTAAAACCTAATAACTGGTTGGGCCACCCTTAGCAGCAACAACTGCAATCAAGCATTTGTGTTAACTGGCAATGAGTGTTTTACAGCGTGTGGAGGAATTTTGGCCCACTCATCTTTGCAGAATTGTAATTCAACCACACTGGAGGGTTTTTGAGCCTGAACTGCCTTTTTAAGGCCATGCTACAGCATCTCCTTTGGATTCAGGTCAGGACTTTGACTAGGCCACTCCAAAGTCTTCATTTTGTTTTTCTTAAGCCATTCAGAGGTGGACTTGCCGGTGTGTTTTGGATCATTGTCCTGCTGCAGAACCCAAGTGTGCTTCAGCTTGAGGTCACAAACAGATGGCCGGACATTGTCCTTCAGGATTTTTTGGTAAACAGCAAAATTCATGGTTCCATTTACCACAGAAAGTCTTCAGGTCCTGAAGCAGCAAAACAACTCCAGACCATCACACTACCACCACCATATTTTACCATTGGTATGATGTTCCTTTTTTGAAATGCTGTGTTACTTTTACGCTGGATGTAATGGGACACACACCTTCCAAAAAGTTCAGCTTTTGTTTCATCAGTCCACAGTATTTTCCCAAAAGTCTTGGGGATCATCAAGATGTTTTCTGGCAAAACTGAGACGAGCTTTTATGTTCTTTTTGCTCAGCAGTGGTTTTCATCTTGGAGCTCTGCCATGCAGGCCATTTTTGCCCAGTTTCTTTCTTATGGTGGAGTCATGAACACTGACCTTAACTGAGGCAAGTGAGGCCTGCAGTTCTTTGGATGTTGTTGTGGGGTCTGTTGTGACCTCTTGGATGAGTCGTTGCTGCGCTCTTGGGGTAATTTTCGTCGGCCAGCCACTCCTGGGAAGGTTCACCACTGTTCCATGTTTTCGCCATTTGTGGATATTGACTCTCACTGTGGTTCGCTGGAGTTCCAAAGTTTTAGAAATGGCTTTATAACCTTTTCCAGACTGATTGATCTCATTTACTTTGTTTCTCATTTGTTCGTGAATTTCTTTCGATCGCAGCATGATGTCTAGCTTTTGAGGATCTTTTGGTCTACTTCACTTTGTCAGGCAGGTCCTATTTAAGTAATTTCTTGATTGAGAACAGGTGTGACAGTAATCAGGCCTGGGTGTAGCTAAAGAAATTGAACTCAGCTTTCCAAAGATGTAATAAACCACAGTTAATTTATGGTTTAACGGGCGGGGGGGGAATCACTTTTTCACTCAGAGCCATTTAGTTTGGGATTTTTTTTTATCCTTAATAATAAACACCTTCATTTAAAAACTGCATTTTGTGTTTACTTGTGTTACCTATGTCTAATATTTAAATTTGTTTGATGATCTGAAACATTTAAGTGTGACAAACATACAAAAAAATTGAGAAATCAGGAAGGGGGCAAACACTTTTTCACACCACTGTACATGTCACTATCAGTCAACTTGACTTTATTTATAGCCAGAGCTCTTGATTTTTATGCTCATAATGGGGCTTTTCTCAGAATGACAAACAGGTTTATTCCCAAATTGGGTTTCACATATGAGGAATTTGCTTTAGTGGTTTGGTGTATAATCAAAGAACATATATCAAGTAGGATAAAATAAGAAAAAAAAAAAGGAAAATTAAATAAAATTTAAAAAATGAATGTATCAAGCAACAGGAAACACTGGTCTGGTTTAACTTACTTTAAATGGAAGGGACTTTTCACTGCAAGGGCTGATGGGAAGAGACTGGAGGCTGCTGGCAGGGCTTGTCTCTGTGCTCTGCAAAAGATAAGAAAAAGAAAAAAAAACATGACTTTTCAAGCACGAGTAATACATTTTTAAGTAAATGATCTCAATTGCAAGAAGCCAGTGTGAGTATTCACTTATTACAAAACACACAGAAGTATATAATAAAATACTTTCTGAAGTTCTGGGCTCAGTTGCATCACAGTATCATAAATTTAGAGTTACTGTTACAAAATATCAGAAAGGTAATATTAAATGTATTAAGCTGATTTAGATTTTCCATATCACAAAACAAACACTTTTTCACACCACTCTATGTGAATTTCATGAAACTGAGATGTGGAGGGATGATCTCAACAAAATTTCCTTAAGTTTTGACATGAATATTTAAAAAAAAAAAAAAGAATTACTGGATATGCATGTTAGTTTATTGCTTTAGAATTACAGAAGACAAAATAACAGTTTTTATTTGAGCTGAAATTACCTTCATTGAATCCCACATTGCCAGCTCAGCTGTAAAGGATGTATTTATCCTAGGTCACATGACTTTTTTTTTTTTTCAAAGTTCATGTCAGGCAACTTTATTTTGACAAGATAAAAAGAATCAGGTCAGCGAGGAATTGTGAGCTGTTTGTCATGCTCGGGCTCTGCATGTTTTAAATCCCAGAGTTCTAGTCTTTTCTGGTTTGCAGTCAACACTGGTCACATAACATCAGCTGACAAGACTGTTTTGAATCCATACACATGGCACCCTTATGTAACTTAAACCTGGTAGGTGCCAACCAGAGGCCATGTTAATGATTTTGCTGGGTCAAATGTGGGGCCAAAACATGCACTGCTGCAGTGACACCAATCCACAGGCTTTATGGGATCAATGACTGAGTCTGTAATGTTGTGTGCCATGTTTTCCAGCTGCCTAGAGTGGCCAGAGAGGGACAGCAAAGGCCTAAACTGTCAATATGAGGTTCCAAATGCCATGGACGCAGAGGTTATGTAACTAACTAGAACAGTTAGGAGGGAGGGAAGTTTGGTTAAAAGCAAAAAATGAAAGAAGTCATGATTTTAAGATTTAATACATAAATCCCTGAGGGTAGAGAAAAATACCACTCCTGATTTAAGTCAGAACTTAATACACTTTACTGCCACAAAATTTGTCAATAGTTGGCTCTTCGTTGTACACACAGCCGAGCACACGGCATTGGGATGACTGGGTCTAAACATGAATTGTTCTGGTTGCCAACCACCAATTAAATCTAAAAGAAGAAGAAGAATTTTAAATATGAATCTACTGTATATCCATAAAATGTCATTGAGAAGACCACAACTGAATCTGACTTGCCCACTCAGGTGTCATGGCGTGACTTCAGCTCTCATAATTCATAACTAATTCAAAAGTAAGAGCCTCACATTCTTTTAAATGGAGAAGAGCTAGCAACACGAGTTTGTGTGGTGCACAGCCCATACTTTTCATGGGTTTCGACCAAGCCTTGCTATATAAAATACCAGAGCACAATACAAGTTCATCCATCACAACCTGTTTAACCTTTTGGGTTTGTAGGTGTGGTATTTTTATACCACAACATGTACGCAACACAGTTATTTCTTGTTTGTTTTTCCTCATTATTATTGTTTTGGAGCAATTTACTCCCTACCCCGTTCAGTGCCGCTGCAGCTGACTATGCCTGTGTCCCTAAGCCTGCTGGGATAGAGGCTCACCAGGGGGGATGAAGGGCCTAAAGCCTCTCTAGCTGGCTGCCACAGACGGAGCAGCTATCTGATGAAGCAATCAAAACCCAGCTTCCACAGACAGCATGTATAAATAGATCTTCCATTTTAAACTCTGGAATGGGAAGGAAGGGTTTACTACAAGTAAACAGGGCTGAAAAACTGCCACTGCTGACGGACAGACCAACTGATGGGATGAAGTAGACAAACTCAGAGGCAGACCGGAACTAGGGCAAATGGCATTTAACAAATGGTGAACAAAAAATTTATGCACAAAGTATTGTGACTTTACAAGTGTGCCAACTGATGCACCAGAGAGAAATGTGATCAGGTCTAAATTCATTCTGGGTGAAAAGAGCAACCTCAAAGGGTCAAATACTCACAAAGAACCATCTTTGACCAGAAGAAAAAAACATGCAATCATGTACCAGATGGTGGCTCCCACAGAGCCCTGATCTGTTATCATCGATTCAGACCAGAATTAACTGGGGGACAGAGAACAACAGAGACTAAACCCACAGACATACCTCTGCACTTTCAATACGTAGATCTTGCACCTATTTTTGGAGCACTTGTTGCAATATTTTAGAAGAGATTAAAAGCTGGCACTATTTTGTAAAGGCACCAAACCTTGAAAACTGAATGCTTGGCAAGAATGAAAGTGTTGCTTACTTATTCAGTATACTTTTCTTGGAAACAGAAGGGAATGGTGTATAAGTTCTAAACACAACATTTAAGCTTGTGCACAATCTATAGCTTAATATGGAGAAGTTATGGATCAAGAAACAACTAGCAGGTAATAGTTGCTATAACATCTGGGGCTGAAACACCTCTCCTGCTCTGGCCAAGGACACCCCCCACCCCACAAAAAAGGGAAAAAAGAGAAACAAAAGTTCATTATTTGCTGAAAATGTTCATATTGTCAAATTCTTCACTCATTTTTAATCAGGAATGACTATCAAGATGTCTAACTTTTGTGTGCTCATACTGTGAATAATGGGTTGTTGTACGTATTAGAATTGTTCTTATACTGTAACAAATATGGATGCTTCACTATAGTTCAGTGAATTTTGATATATTGTGCTTGAAAAGGTCAAATGGCATGCAACAAAATGTGCAGAAATGCTCCGAGTATGAACACAAGTGGAACAGGTTAGGTGGTGGAGATAAAGAAAGGGTGTGTATATGATTTTTAACTGCATGATTATGATTGTTGGTATGTAGATGAACTAGAGTAGCCTGAGTACTTGGACAGGCCACCCAGTCTGCAAACATAAATGGACCAGTGATTCAAATGGGTGGATAAAAACACAATGATTTAGAGCTGTTTTATTGCTGCAAACTAAATTATAGTTAAGTCAGTTCAAACCACACTTGTCTGTAGCCACAGCTACTGTACATCACTACACTGAGACATAAAAAGAAACACCCACGTTATACTAAAATAATCCTTTTCTGCCCATTTGGACATCCCCCTGACTCAGTGGAAATGTTTTTAATTGTTTGGAAATCATGAAACGACAAAATCCTTCGTGGATTAAAAAAAAATAAAAAAAAAAACCCAAAACAAAGCAAAACAAAAAGCACAAGTTTGTTATGTTAAAAAAAAAAAAAACACTTCTAAAATTTGTTTTGATGACTCCATCCCATTCTCTAATGACCAAAAGAATGAAATCCCAAATACAAGAAATGAGCTTTCTCAATAGGGTGGCTGGACTCCTTCTTCTTCTTCTTCTTCTTCTTCTTCTTCTTCTTCTTTTAGATTTGATTGGCGGTTGGCAACTAGCTCACAGGTGCATGACTGCCACCTACTCTATCTTCAGATATCACTCTACAATTATCACTCTATATCTGCTAGAAAGCTACGCTAAAGCCTCCATTTATTACTCTAAATATAATTCAAGAAAATCCACGGCGGCTGGACTCGCCCTTATAGCTGAATTTATGCTCCACCTCTGCTCTGCCTCTGCTTGCGCACAAGGTTTGTGTAACATAAATTACGGCATTGTCTCTCTCAGCTAGGCTCCGCGGAGCCCTCTGTCAACACATTTGCGCCACCCACAGAGCTGGGGTGAAAATACAAATTACAGTTCATCGGCCTCTGTCGGTCTATGATGACCATGGAAGAGAATCCTAGATGTCTACTCTGCTGGAACAGCACCACCTGTGGCTGAACAGGCCGATGCGCGAATGGCAGTCCCTGTCACACAGGTCGCACGTATGGATGGTCTCCGTGCTGCTGGGTCTGTGGCTGCTCTTCCTGTGGGTTCTTTTTTCATCTGCTGCAGCAGTCAGTTTCTCTTCACCTGCCTTGAGCTGCTTGGTCAGGGTGCCTCTCCATTTGGAGCGGTCCGTTGCGAGGTCCTCTCAGCGCTCTGTGTTGATCTCCAGGGCCTTCATGTCTCTCTTGCAGACGTCTCTGAAGCGCAGCTGTGGGCGGCCAGCGTCTCTCCTGCCAGTCGCCAATTCTCCATAGAGGACGTCTTTGGGGATTCTGCCATCCTCCATATGGTGAACATGGCCTAGCCAGCGGAGCCTGCGCTGCCTGAGTAGAGTGAACATGGAGGGAAGGCCGGCACGGGACAGGACTTCTGTGTTGGGCACTTTGTCCTGCAAGGATATGTCCAGGATGGGGCGAATGCAGTGCAAGTGGAAGGAATTCAGTCTCTTTTCCTGCCGGGCGTATGTTGTCCACGTCTCACTCCCATAGAGCAGTGTGCTGATGACGCAGGCGTTGTACACTGCCATCTTCATCTTTGTAACTTAGATTTTTATTCATTTTTCATCATATATATTGCATTCAGATCACAGTCTACATTTAAAAACAAAGGGGCTAGAGTAAGAAAGAAAAAAAAAAAGGGGGGGGGACAAATGTTGGAGCATCAAGTTTTTAGTTTCCATCTCTTAATTCTTCTGGTTTTTCCAGCGTCTTTGGTTATTCTTTCAATTTCTGTCTCGTTGTTGCACTTTGTAGTGTGTCCATTTTCGCCATTTTTTTCCCCATAGTCCTTCTTGCATTTTTTGTCGATATGTTAGTTTTTCCATCATACGTATGTCCTCAACAATGTCAGTCCATTGCTCTTGGTCAGGAAGAACTTCTGATCGCCATTTTTTTGTGATTGTTTTTTTACATGCAATCAACAAGATTTTAACTAAATATCTGTCCTCAGCCTGTATTACATTGTCTCTTTTAAGATCACATAAGTACATCAAGTTACAGTTCATTGGTATATTATATCCTAATATCCTCTGTATTGTCACATGTATAGATTTCCAGAATGATGAGATTTTGCAGCATTTCCAAAACATATGTGAGTGGTCTGCATTTTGAGCCCCACAGCCCCTCCAGCATATAGATTGGGTATTTGTATATTTTCCTTGAATCTGTGGTGTAATGAAAAAGCGAATCAGGTTTTTCCATCCAAATTCCCTCCATGTCCTTGAATTTGTTGATGTGTGTTGTGTTTTCCGTATTTCCTGCCAGCTTTCTTCTGTTATGTTTAAATTTAGCTCTTTCTCCCATTTCTCCTTTATATAGTTACTTGAGTGTTTGTTTGCCATAAGTTTCTGATACAGCTTTGAAATAATTCTTATTTTATTTCCTGTATATGAGCTTAAAATGAATTGTATAATCTCGCTCACATCTGTGTGGAGGTTATGCCTAATCTTCTTCATATAATAGTCTCTCATCTGCAGATATCTGAAGAATTCCGATCTTTCTAGATTAAATTTTCTTCTGATGTTTACAAAGCTCCCGAGATCTTTTTTTCCGATATTGCCCCATGCTGTGATTCCCTTGTTCACCAGATTTTTGTATCCCCTATCTTGCTTTGCTGGTTCAAACTGACTGTCAAATGCTACCCATTTCAATAGTTTTATGTCTTCCTTTATATTATACTTTTGTATTATTTTATACCACAGTTCCAAAGTAAATTTAGTGATTGGGTCTATTTGTTTGATTTGTTTATATGCATCTTTATCTCCTATTATGCTTTGTACTGGGAGTCCCTCAATTTCCTTTTCCATTTCTTTCCATTTTGCCTCATATCCTTCGTCGCACCAACATATGATATATCTTATTTGTGCTGAGTAGTAATATTCCTTTAGACTCGGTAGACCCATGCCTCCTTTCTCTTTTGGTAACTGGAGAGTTTTATATTTCACTCTTGGCTTTTTACCTCCCCAAACAAATCTCGATATCATCCTGTCCCACTTTGAGAACTGGGCACCTGGAATCTCTGTTGGTAGAGCCTGGAAGAGGTAAAGTAATCTAGGTTGTATGCTGATTTTGACTGTCTCGATTTTTGAATTCAGATCCATATTTAAGATTGACCATCTATCAATATCTTTTTTTATTTCTTGTTCCAACCTATCATAGTTTGCTTTATAGATTTTGCTTAGATCTTTAGGTATGTTCACTCCAAGGTATTTTATTTCTTTTTGTTTCCAGTTTAGTTTGATCTTATCAGTTATCTGGTTTAGAGGGTTATAGTGGAATGTCAGTATTTGTGTTTTTGTTATGTTTATCTTGTATCCTGATAATTTTCCAAAATTTTTTATCAAGTTCATCATTTCCATTATTGAGTCATCTGGTTGTTCAAGGTAAACTATAATATCGTCTGCAAATAGCCCAATCTTGTGTTCCGCTCCCTTTATTGTTACACCTTTTAATTTCTTATTTTGTCGTATCGCTTGAGCCAGTGGCTCTATGAACAGAGCAAACAAGGTGGGCGATAAGCAGCATCCCTGCCTGGTTGATCTTTGTATATTTACTTTGTCTGTTAAGCTACCGTTTATCTTGATTCTTGCCACAGGTTCTTGATACAGCGTCCTTATGCATTGTACTGATTTTTCGTTAAATCCAAAGCGTTCCAGCACACTATATAGGAATTTCCAGTTAACCCTGTCAAATGCTTTTTCTGCGTCTAAACTCATTATTACTGCGCTTTTCTTTTCTTTATGTATTTGATTAATTATATGTATTGTTCTCCTGATATTGTCATGTGTTTGGCGTCCCTCTATGAAACCAGTTTGATCATCTTCTATCAATTCCGTCAAGAATGTCTTTATTCGTTTACATATAATTGTTGTATATATTTTATAATCCACATTTAATAAAGAGATTGGTCTATAGTTTCCGCATTGTTCTCTATCTTTCCCTGGCTTTAAAATAACTGAAATAATGGCTTCGTTCCATGATGGAGGTATTTTGTTGTTGTTCAACGTCCAATTAAATGACTTTAGGAGCTGTGGCGTGAGTTCTTCTATAAACAGTTTATAAAACTCAGAGGGGTATCCGTCACTACCTGGTGATTTACCGTTTTTAAGTGACTTAATCACATCTCTAATCTCTTGTGTTGTTATTTCTGCTGTTAGCTTTTCATTTTGTTGATTTCCTATTGATGGCAAGTCCAATGTGCATCGAAATTTTTTAATATCCTTAGTATTTGTTTCTTCAGGTTGCGAGTATAGTTCTTGATAGAAATTATGGAATATTTCTTCGATGTTTTCTGGGTTAACTGTGGTTTTATTTGTGATGGGGTCTTTAATCTTATATACATTATTCACTGTTTGTTGTTTTCTTAACCGTTTTGCCAGCAGTTTTGTGGCTTTTGGTCCCGTTTCATAATATTTTTGCTTTAGATATCTATTTTTCCTTTCAATTTCATCTATTTGTGTTTCTTTTATCTTTATTTTTTCTTCTTTAATTTCTTGGTATATTTTTGGGTCATTTGTGCTTTGATGTTTACGTTCTAATTCCCTCAGTCTCTCACATCTTTGTTCATATGTTTCCAGTTTAGATTTATTTGCTTTTCCTGTTGACAGCTGTTGACAGCTGTCAACTGATCACCACCTGGTGGTGAGTTGGATCCGATGGCAGGGGAGGAAGCCATTCAGACCTGGTAGACCCAAACGTATAGTGAGGGTGTGCTGGGAGCGTCTGGCTGAGGCCCCTGTCCGGGAGGTCTTCAACTCCCACCTCCGGAAGAACTTCAACCACATTCCGAGGGAGTCTGGAGACATGGAGTCTGAATGGGCCATGTTCTCCACCTCTGTTGTTGAAGCGGCAGCCCAGAGCTGCGGCCGCAAGGTGGTCGGTGCATCTCGTGGTGGCAACCCCCGAACCAAGTGGTGGACACCAGTGGTGAGGGGGGCCATTAAGCTGAAGAAGGAGTCCTATCAAGCTTGGTTGGCTTGTGGGACTCCCGAAGCAGCTGAGGTGTACCGGCAGGCCAAGCGGAGTGCAGCTCGGGTGGTTGCTGAAGCAAAAACCCGGGTATGGGAGGAGTTCGGTGAGGCCATGGAACAAGACTTTCGGTCGGCTTCAAAGAGATTCTGGCAAACTGTTCGGCGGCTCAGGAGGGGAAAGCAGCTCCCCGTCCACACTGTGTATGGTGCGGATGGGACACTGTTGACTTCAACTGGGGATATCGTCGGGCGGTGGAAGGAATACTTCGAGGATCTCCTCAATCCCACTGATACGCCTTCCACAGAGGAAGCAGGGTTTGGGGACGAGGGGGATGACTCGCCTATCACAGGGGCTGAGGTCGCCAAGGTGGTTAAAAATCTCCTTGGTGGCCGGGCCCCGGGGGTGGACGAGATTCGCCCCGAGTACCTCAAGGCCCTGGATGTTGTTGGGTTGTCATGGTTGACACGCCTCTGCAACATTGCGTGGAGGTCGGGGGCAGTGCCTTTGGCATGGCAAACCGGGGTGGTGGTTCCTCTCTTCAAAAAAGGGGACCGGAGGGTGTGCTCCAACTTTAGAGGGATCACACTCCTCAGCCTCCCTGGGAAGGTCTATGCCAAGGTACTGGAGAGGAGAGTCCGGCCGTTGGTCGAACCTCGGATTCAGGAGGAGCAATGTGGTTTTCGTCCTGGCCGTGGCACATCGGACCAGCTCTTTACCCTCTCGAGAATTCTTGAGGGTTCGTGGGAGTTTGCCCAACCAGTTTACATGTGTTTTGTGGACTTGGAGAAGGCATTTGACCGCGTCCCTCGTGGATTTTTGTGGGGGGTGCTTCGGGAGTATGGGGTATCGGGCTTGTTGTTACGAGCTATTCGGTCTCTGTACGACCGTTGTGAGAGTTTAGTTCGCATTGCCAACACTCGGTCGGAGTCATTCCCAGTGAGAGTTGGACTCCGCCAGGGCTGCCCTTTGTCACCGGTCCTGTTCATAATTTTTATGGACAGGATTTCTAGGCGCAGCCAGGGAATGGAGGGTGTCATGCTTGGTGACCACAGGATCTCATCTCTGTTGTTTGCAGATGATGTTGTCCTGTTGGCTTCATCCAGCAATGACCTACAGCTCTTGCTGGGACGGTTTGCCGCTGAGTGTGAAGCGGCTGGGATGAGAATCAGCACCTCCAAGTCCGAGTCCATGGTCCTCAGCCGGAAAAAGGTGGATTGTCCTCTCCGGGTTGGGGACAGGCTCCTGCCCCAAGTGGAGGAGTTTAAGTATCTTGGGGTCTTGTTCACGAGTGAGGGGAAAATGGAGCGAGAGATCGACAGACGGATTGGAGCAGCATCTGCAGTGATGCAGACGTTGTACCGGTCTGTTGTGGTGAAGAGGGAGCTTAGTTCTAAGGCAAAGCTGTCGATTTACCAGTCAATCTACGTTCCTACTCTCACCTATGGTCACGAGCTTTGGGTAATGACCGAAAGAACGAGATCGCGGATACAAGCGGCTGAAATGAGCTTTCTCCGTAGGATTGCTGGACTCACCCTCAGAGATAGGGTGAGGAGCTCAGTCATCCGGGAGAGGCTCAGAGTAGAACCGCTGCTCCTCCACATTGAAAGGAGTCAGTTGAGGTGGTATGGGCATCTGATTAGGATGCCTCCTGGACGCCTCCCATTTGAGGTGTTTCAGGCACGTCCCACTGGGAGGAGACCCCGGGGCAGACCCAGGACTCGGTGGAGAGACTATGTCTCCCAGCTAGTCTGGGAACGCCTTGGTATCCCCTCTGAAGAGCTGGAGCAGGTGGCTGGGGAGAGGGAAGCCTGGGCTTCTCTGCTTGAACTGCTGCCTCCGCGACCCGGACCTCCGGAAAAGCGGTAGAAGATGGATGGATGGATGGATGATGCTTTTCCTGTTTCAACAATTAATTTACCTCTTAACACGGCTTTTAGTGCATCCCATAGTATTGTTGGGTCCACTTCTTCATTGTCATTCTCTTGGATATACTCGTTTATGTTTACTTTTATTCTTTCTTTCATTTTCTCATCATTTAACAGTCCTACATTAAGTTTCCATGTTGTTTGTCGTTTTCTATTGTTTAAATACTGTATATTTCCATGTATATAGGATTATGATCTGATATTTCTGCCCCTCCAATCCGACAATTTCTCACCCTGTGTCTGTCACCTTCATTCATAAGGAAGTAATCTATTCTAGAGTGTACTTTATGGACTGCTGAATAATGTGTATAGTCTTTTACGAGTGGGTGCAGGTCCCTCCATATGTCTACCATACCCATTTCTGCCAGTGAGGTTCTTATGAACTTTGTTACATGTTTTTTTGTCTTCTTAACACTTGTTGTATCAACTTCATGATCCATGACAGCATTTAAGTCTCCTCCACAAATTAGGACTCCTTCACTGTGTGTTGCTATGAGATCAAACAGTTGTTGAAAAAAACCCTTGTCACTTTCTGGTGGGGCATAGATGTTCACTAATGTGATCTGCATACCATCTATTCTTCCCTTTATTATTACATACCTGCCTTCTTTATCCTGGATTTCTTGTTCACATTCAAATTGTATTTTATTTGAAATTAGTATCATAACCCCCCTTTTAGTTCCTCCCTTAAATGAACTGTAGTAGGAGTTCTTATAGCCAAATCTCTTTAGTTTCTCATGTTCTGTCTTGTTCAAATGTGTCTCTTGCATAAATATAATTTTGGCTTTTTCCTTCTTGAATTTTCTTATTATTCTTTCCCTTTTAACAGGTGAGTTCAGACCATTCACGTTTAATGTCATTATCTTAAGATTTTTACCCATATTCATGTTTTTCCATTTTTTTAACTTGTGCTCCTAGCCCCTTTAACAACAAAAATAACACATATTTATATAAAAACACATTAAAAAATCTCGACCTCCGTACTTTGGGCCTTTCTTCTGCCCACTGGTCCCCGTTGGTGGGTGGAGGGATTGTCCTCACCGAGTGAGGGGCCCTCCCTAGACCTGTATTTACTATCCAAGTAATAGTCATTAGTCTAGAAATGTCCAACAAAAATCACTTAAACCTCTCCTAGCCGTTTGTTTCTCTTTTACCTTATCTTCTTGGCCTTCATTTCTTCTGTGCCTTTCTTAATCTTTGTTATAATCTAGGCTTTCAGTTGAAAGCCTTGCAGTTTTTCCTGGGCCCGCTGCTCCACGTCTCCTCCCGTCTTCTGCCGCTCACTCGCCTCCACTCCGGCTGTCGTGATGCGTTCAGTGCCGCCGGTGCTCCAGCCGCTTCCTCCGGCACGCTCACCACAAAGCCCCGCTCCATCATGTCCCGCGCTGCCTCTCTGGCCGTGTTGTAGGTTTTTACGCCGTCCTCCCAATGAATCCTCATCTTCGTTAGCGGCGTTTGGAATCTAATTTTTTTCTCTTTCAGCGTTTTTTTAATGTTGGCATATTTCTTTCGCTGCTGCACAATTTCTGTCGGGTAGTCATGATCAAAGAATATCTGCTTGTCGCCGATTCGTATCTTTTTATTCCACGCTTGTGTCAGGATTCTTTCCTTTACATCATATTTCAGAAAGTTTACCACAACTGACCTGGGTGGAGAGTTTGGTTTCGGGTTCTGTGCCGAGGCTCTGTGCGCTCGTTGAATCTGCAGGTCCGCTTCACCGGGCAGCTCCAGCTCTTTTTTTAAGAACTGATCCATGAATTTCGTCATCGAGTTGCCTTCAATGCCCTCCGGGATCCCGAAGATGCGTATATTGCTCCGTCTGGACCTGCTCTCCAGGTCGGTTATTTTCTCCTGCATCCTCTGCGTTTGCGTCGTCAGGGTCTGCAGCTGCTCGCTTCCCTCGCTCTTCCAATCTTCCAGCTCCGATATTCGGGCCTGTGCTTCTGTCATACATGCCCGTTGAGAGCGCAGCTCCTCCATGTTTTCTGCTAGCTTGCGCTCCATTTCTCTTCGGAGGCCCATAATTTCCTCCTTAATCTCTTTTTCAGCTCCTCCTTAAGAGCCGCTAAATCCTGTTGGAGTTGCCGCATGAAGTCTTTCAACTCTTTACCCAAACTGGCGAAGCCAGTGTTCATGGTATCGAGCCTGGCGTCCTCCATTTTCTCTGCTGCAGTCACTTCGTTTTTTTGGGCCTCGTGTTCAGCGATTTCTCCTGCGTTGTTGAAGAGGAATTCTTTAATTTTACCCTGCTTTTGTCCTTGTGCCCGGCTCCTTCGTGTTTTCATCCCTTGGTTTATTGATCCGCTTATGTCGAGTTGGCCATTTACCGATGATTTTTAATCCGGCTAGGGAGAGCTCTCTGTTTAAGCGTTATGTCTCTCCGCCATCATCCCGGATGTCACCGCCATCTTCATCTTGACAGAGAGTTTGGGATTCTCCCACACTCGTGTGGTGAGGCGAGCGAGTGTGGAGGTTGATTTTCCAATCCTCTTGTCGATCTCTGTATCAAGGGAGAGGTTGCTGCTGATCGTGGACCCCAGGTACGTGAACTGATTCACGACCTCCAGCTCGTAGTCGTCGATGGTGATGGTTGGTGGTGCTTTCGTGCCTTGCGCCAAGACGTTAGTCTTCTTCAGGCTGATGGTAAGCCCGAAGTCCATGCATGCCTGGGAGAAGCAGTCCATCAGGGTCTGAAGCTCCTGCTGTGTGTGGGTCGCGACTGTAGTGTCGTCTGCGAACAGCATATCTCTGATTAGAGCCTCACGTACTTTGGTTCTGGCTTTCAGGCGGGCAAGGTTGAAAAGCCTGCCATCAGATCTTGTATGCAGATAGATTCCCTCTGTTGCTGTGCTGAAGGCATGCCTCAGGAGCATAGCAAAGAAAATCCCAAAGAGGGTTGGCGCAAGTACACAGCCCTGTTTCACTCCGCTGTGTATATTGAATGGCTCTGAGACATTGCCGTCGTACTGCACCATCCCCTGCATGTTGGTGTGAAACGATTCGATGAGGCTTTGCAACTTTGGTGGGCATCCTATCTTTGGCAGGATCTTGAAAAGGCCCTCTCTGCTGACCAGATCGAACGCTTTGGTGAGGTCGATGAAGGCGACGTACAGGGGCATGTTCTGTTCTCTGCACTTCTCCTGGAGTTGGCGGATGGAGAATATCGTGTCTACCGTCGATCGCCCAGCGCGGAAACCACACTGAGACTCGGGGTAGACACGTTCGGCAAGCTTCTGTAGACGAACGAGGACAACTCGTGCGTAGACTTTGCCAACAATGCTGAGGAGGAAGATGCCCCTGTAGTTGTTGCAGTCACTTCTCTCCCCTTTGTTTTTGTAGAGGGTGATGATCTTGGCATCCCTCATGTCCTGTGGTACGGCACCTTCATTCCAGCACTGGCAGAGGACATCATGCAATGGCAGCAGTAGGGCGGTCTTGCAGTGCTTGATCAGGTCGGGGGGTATGCCGTCGTTGCCGGGTCCCTTGCCAGCGGCCAAGCTATCAATGGCCTTGCTGAGTTCGTCAATGGTTGGCTCGGCGTCAAGTTCATCCATGGATGGCAGGCAATCGATGGCATCAAGGGCTGACAGTGTCACGATGTTCTGTCTGGAGTAGAGGTCGGAGTAGTGCTCCACCCATCTCTCCATCTGTTTGTTCTTTTCTGTGATCATCTCCCCAGTGGAGGATTTGAGGGGGGCCGTCTTGCGCTGAGCCAGACCAAGTGCTTTCTTGATGCCGTCGTACATACCACGGATGTTCCCTGTTATGGCAGTGGTTTGAATCTCTTGGCTGAGCTGAGTCCAGTACTCGTTGGCGCAGCACCGAGCAGTCTGCTGAACTTTGCTTCTCGCAGCCCTGAGAATCTGGAGATTCTTCTCGTTTGGGTACTTCTTGTACTCAGCAAGTGCTGAGTACTTGGCTTCAATGACGGGGGTCATCACGGTCGACTTGGCATCAAACCAGTCCTGTGACTTCGAGGTCATCCTCCCAAAGGTAGCCAAGGCTGTGTGGTGGATGGTGTTTCGCAGCTCTTCCCACTTCTTCTTTGCAGACTCTCCTTCTTGTGGTTCACCAAGTTCCTTCACAAAGGTGGAGGCAAACTGCTCAACAAGTTCTGGTTGGGCCATCTTGCTGGTGTCAATCCGTGCCTTTCCAGGCTGTCTGGTCGCGGTGGAATTTCTTCAGCTGCAGCTTGACCTTGCAACACACCAATGAATGGTCTGTGTCGCAGTCTGCACTCTGGAACGAGTGGGTGATTAGCACGTTCTTCAGTGAGGTGTGCCTGATCAGGATCAAGTCCAGCTGGTGCCAGTGCTTTGAGCGCGGATGTCGCCAGGAAACCTTGTGTTGGGGCTTGGTCTTGAAGAACGGGTTTGTAATGCACAGATCATGATGTGTGAAGAACTTGAGCAGCCGCTGTCTGTTGTTGTTCATTCTGCCCACGCCAAATGGTCCAAGACAGGAGGGCCAGGAGTCATGGTCAGCACCCACTCTGGCATTGAAGTCTCCAAGGAGAATGAGTTGTTCAGAGTTGGGGATGATCCTGACAGTTGTTGCGAGATTCTCGTAGAACTTGTCTTTTGCCTCTGGTGTGGCTGTCAGTGTTGGGGCATACACACTGATGAGGGTAACTGGGCCTTGAGTGGTGTTAAGGCAGAGGGTGAGGAGTCGTGCAGAGCCATTGCTGCCCGGTTCCACCATCTTCAGCAAGGTGTTCTTAACTGCGAAGCCCACTCCGTGTTCCCTGTGTTTGTCACTGCCCTTTCCCTGCCAGTAGAACGTATAGTCCTTCTCTCTCAGTGTGCCTGCGTCAGCCAACCGTGTTTCCTGGAGAGTGGCGATATCCACTTCCAGTCTCTTCAGCTCATTATTGATGACGGCAGTCTTCCTGGTGTCACTGATGTCTTTGAGGTTAGCAGCGAGTCCTGTCATCATAGTGCGGACGTTCCAAGTTCCCAGTTTTAGAGTTGGTCTCCATTGTTTTGTTGTCTTGCCTGGTGCGAAGGTTCTCAGCCTGCCGATCAGACTTCTCCTCATCCCCATGCACCCAATGAGGAAAGCAGGCTGTGGTGGGACAACACCTTATTGGCTGGGGACTGCCCAGCTTGAGGTGGGCGATAGCTGTCCAGTGAGATCAGATGATCCCTCCCACCGTCGGGAACAACCCCTGGAGCCACGCTCTACGCCAGTTGAGCGATGGCTTTTAACCGGTAACTGTCATTCCCCGTGTTTTGTCTACGCCGAAGGCGAAGCTGGAGTGTCCTCTCCAGTGATCCGGTGTTCTACCTTCCAGCGTTGGGCGTTGGTAGGATTCAAGCCTGGGCAGGAAGATATGGAAGACAAGATGTTGCCCATGCAGCATGTCCCCCCTCTCCACGTCACTGATGAATCCAAAGGAACAGCAGGGCTGCTACAGTTTGGCACCAGCGCCGTCGCAGGAGCTGCCAGAACGATGTTGAGCACAACAGAGAACTGCCTTAGGGACTCCGACTCCGGATTTTTCCTCAGGGTTGACTCCCGAAGCCTTTCCCGTGACCGGGTATGCCGCAAGGCAGCGGAGGTTTGAAATCAGGGTTTACCTTCCCCTAGATGGGCTACCTTCCCAGGTTAACAGGCCACCATCTACCCGAAGCATCTGGTTTTAAGGCACCAGAAATCCGCCCTCATCCCTTCTCCTATTAGTAAAAGCAGTTCCACCGGGCTTAGAAACTAAACCACACGGGCAGGCTAGGAGTTGGACTTAGTTGTCAGAGGCTTTTTGAGACGCACGCCATAAGGAGCATTTTATAAGCATTGGGAGCTTAACCCCTGTGCCGCTCCTGGCTATGACAACCTTGGAACCACCAATTATAGTTATGCACGTGTCAAATGCTTGGCCGAGTAGATTCAGAAAATGAAGCATATACATGGCTTAAGCCTTGTTTATTCTCAACCGCCGCTCCACATGTCTACGATGCTTGCCCCTTTGGACAGGGCCAGTGCGCACCCAGCTGTATATGTGCTTCATTTTTTGTGTCCACTCACCCATGCATTTGATGCGTGGCTTTCTCTCATCTCATTTTTAAGGTGGCAGTGGCTCAGAAGATAGAGCGGGTTGTCCAATAAGCAGAGGGTTGGTGGTTCGAATCCTGCTGTCCCCAGTCATCTTGCTGTTGTGTCCCTGGGCAAGACACTTTACCCACCTTGTGTCCGTGACACTGCATGAATGTGTATAAATGTTAGGTAGTGGTCGGAGAGGCTGTTGGCTCAGCTTGGCAGCCATGTTTCTGTCAGTCTGCCCCAGGGCAGCTGTGGCTACAGCAGTAGCTTACCATTATCAATGTCTGTCTGGAGTGAATGAATAATAGACTCACTAAGCACTTTGTGATGTCACTTGACATGTAAGGTGCCATATAAATCTACTGTAATCTTCTTCTTCTTTGTTTGCAGTGTCAATAGCACCACCTCTTGAATGGGAGGCTAGATCTTGTGCATGCGTAGTCAGCGTGCCCAGATAGCAGAAAAAGTGGTAGAAGATAAATGAATGGATGTTTTGATGATCTTTTTGTTTTTAACTTAATAAACTATGTATTTTTCTTGTGTTTTTATGGTCTTTCAGAATGGTTTATTGTTTGATAATCTTTCTTCTTCTTCTTCTTCTTCTTCTTCTTCTTCTTCTTCTTCTTCTTCTTCTTCTTCTTCTTTCGGCTGCTCCCTTTAGGGGTCGCCACAGCAGATCATCTGCCTCCATCTCACCCTATCCCTTGCATCTTCCCCTGTAATACCAAGCCTCTCCATGTCCCCCTTCACTACATCCATGAATATTCTCTGTGGTCTTCCACTTTTCCTCTTGAAAGACAGCTCCATCTTCAACATCCTTTGTCCATTATATCCACTATCCCTCCTCTGCACATGTCCAAACCATCTCAGCCTTGCCTCTTTTACTTTGTCTCCAAACCGCTCAGCCTGATCTGTCCCTCTGATATATTCATTTCATTTCTCTGTCCCTCCTAGTCATTCCCAGTGAGAATCTTAGCATCTTCAACTCTGCCACCTCCAGCTCCGCCTCCTTTCTTTTTGTCAGCACCACCATTTCTAAACCATACATCATACAGACATAGAAAAAATTGTTGGTACCCCTCTGTTAATGAAAGAAAAACCCACAATGGTCACAGAAATAACTTGAATCTGACAAAAGTGGTAATAAATAAAAATTCTATGAAAATTAACCAATGAAAATCAGACAATGCTTTTGAATTGTGGTTCAACAGAATTATTTTAGAAAACAAACTCATGAAACAGGCTTGGACAAAAATGATGGTACCCTTAACTTAATATTTTGTTGCACAACCTTTTGAGGCAATCACTGCAATCAAACGATTTCTGTAACTGTCAGTGAGACTTCTGCACCTCTCAGCAGGTATTTTGGCCCACTCCTCATGAGCAAACTGCTCCAGTAGTCTCAGGTTTGAAGGGTGCCTTCTCCAGACGGCATGTTTCAGCTCCTTCCACAGATGTTCAATAGGATTTAGATCAGGGCTCATAGAAGGCCACTTTAGAATAGTCCAATGTTTCGCTCTTAGCCATTCTTGGGTGTTTTTAGCTGTGTGTTTTGGGTCATTATCCTGTTGCAAGACCCATGACCTGCGACTGAGACCAAGCTGACACTGGGCAGCACATTTCGCTCTAGAATACCTTGATAGTCTTGAGATTTCATTGTACCCTGCACAGATTCAAGACACCCTGTGCCAGATGCAGCAAAGCAGCCCCAGAACATAACAGAACCTCCTCCATGTTTCACAGTAGGGACAGTGTTCTTTTTTTGGTATGCTTTATTTTTGCATCTGTGAACATAGAGCTGATGTGCCTTGCCAAAAAGTTCCAGTTTTGTCTCGTCTGTCCATAGGACATTCTCCCAGAAGCTTTGTGGCTTGTCAACATGCAGTTTGGCAAATTCCAGTCTGGCTTTTTTATGATTTGTTTTCAACAGTGGTGTCCTCTTGGTCGTCTCCCATGAAGTCCACTTTGGCTCAAACAACGACGGCTGGTGTGATCTGACACTGATGTACTGTGCCTTGACCTTGGAGTTCACCATGAATTTGTTTAGAGGTTGTTCTGGGCTCTTTTGTTACCATTCGTATTATCCGTCTCCTCCTGCGGCCACGTCCAGGGAGGTCGGCTACAGTCCCGTGGATCTTAAATTTCGGAATAATATGTGCAACTGTAGTCACAGGAACATCAAGCTGCTTGGAGATGGTCTTATAGCCTTTTCCTTTAACATGCTTGTCTATAATTTTCTTTCTAATCTCCTGAGACAACTCTCTCCTTTGCTTCCTCTGGTCCATGTTTAGTGTGGTACACACCATGTCAACAAACAGCACAGTGACTATTTGTCACACTTTAAATAGGCCGACTGACTGATTACAAGTTTGTAGACACCTGTGATGTTAATTAGAGGACACATCTTGGTTGAACATGTCCCTATGGTCACATTATTTTCAATCTTTTCTAGGGGTACCATTATTTTTGTCCAGGCCTGTTTCATGAGTTTGTTTTTTAAAATAATTCTGTTGAACCACAATTCAAAAGTATTGTCTGATTTTCATTGGTTAATTTTCATACAATTTTTATTTATTACCGCTTTTGTCAGATTCAAGTTATTTCTGTGACCATTGTGGGTTTTTCTTTCATTAACAGAGAGGTACCAACAATTTTGTCCACGTCTGTAGCAGGTCTCATGATCATCTAAATCTTCCCTTTCACTCTAGCTGCTATCCTTCTGTCACAAATCACCCCTAACACTTGTTGCCACCCACTCAACCCTGCCTGCACTCTCTTCTTCACTTCTCTTGTGTATTTTCCATTGCTTTGAGTGGTTGACCCCAGGTATTTAAATTCCTTCTCTCCCTCTACTCCTTGCATCTTCACTGTTACACCTGCCTCCCTCTCATTCACACACACATATTTTGTCTTGCTTGTACTGGCTTTCATTCCTCTTCTCTCCAAAGCATACCTCCACTTCTCCAGGTTCTCTTCCTCCTGCTCCCTACTCTCAATACAGATCACAATGTCATCTGCAAACATCATGATCCACGGAGACTCCTGCCTGACCTCACCTGTCAGCCTGTCCAGCACCATGGCAAACAAGAAGGGGCTCAGAGTTGACCCCTGATGTAACACCGCTCCCACCTTAAATCCATCTGTCACTCCTACAGCACACCTCACCACTGTCTTGCCATCATACATGTCCTGCACCACCCTCACATACTTCTCTGCCACTTCTGACTTTCTCATACAGTACCACATTTTCTTTCTTGGCACCCTATCATATGCTTTCTCTAGATCCACAAAGACACAGTGCAACTCCTTCTGACCTTCTCTATACTTCTCCATCAACACTCTTAAAGCAAACATTGCATCTGTAGTACTCTTTCTTGGGATGAAACCATACTGCTGCTCACCGATTGTCACCTCTCCTCTTAACTTGGCTTCAACAACCCATTCCCACATCTTCATTCAAGATTCAAGATTCAAAGATTTTATTTGTCAATACTACTATACAGTGGTGTGAAAAAGTGTTTGCCCCCTTCCTGATTTCTATTTTTTTTGTATGTTTGTCACATTTAAATGTTTCAGATCATAAACAAATTTAAATATCAGACAAAGATAACACAAGTAAACACAAAGTGCAGTTTTTAAAAGGTGCTTATTATTAAGGGGAAAAAAAATCCAAATCTATATGGCCCTGTTTGAAAAAGTGATTGCCCCCTAAACCTAATGACTGGTAGGGCCACCCTTAGCAGCAACAACTGCAATCAAGTGTTTGCGATAACTGGCAATGAGTCTTTTACAGCGTGTGGAGGAATTTTGGCCCACTCATCTTTGCAGAATTGTTATAATTCACCCACATTGGAGGGTTTTCGAGCATGAACCCCCTTTTTAAGGTCATGCCACAGCATCTCATTCGGATTCAGGTCAGGACTTTGACAAGGCCACTCCAAAGTTTTCATTTTGTTTTTCTTAAGCCATTCAGAGGTGGGCTTGCTGGTGTGTTTTGGATCATTGTCCTATTGCAGAACCCAAGTGTGCTTCAGCTTGAGGTCATGAACAGATGGCCGGACATTCTCCTGCAAGATTTTTTGGTAGACAGCAGAATTCATGGTTCCATTTACCACAGAAAGTCTTCCAGGTCCTGAAGCACCAAAACAGCCCCAGATCATCACACTACCACTGTGGGCACATATGCGGTTTCCATATGCTTCACATGCTCATTACTGTATGCTTATTGTTTACTGCACGTCTCAGAGGAACAAAAGGTCTGAACCTCCTAGGGGTAGCAGGAGGATGCAAAGTCTGGCCTTTTGTATGCAGAGAGACGGCCATGAAGGATTTCCTGACCACCAGGACTTCAGGTGGAGACAGAAGACCTGAAGGGGGGTGCATTGTGTTTTGGGATGTAAAGACAATGCGACTGTTTGCTTTGATGTCCTGGGGTATAAAGAGGACAGCTGTGGGGGCAGCTCTTCCGCTTGTCTGTTTTTGGATGTTGGAGAATGTGGTTGTGAATAAAAGTTATTTTGAGTAATAAACTCAGCCTCGTCTTTCCACACAATCTCCACACTGGTGACCTTACGACATATCATGAGCGGAGACGAATCTCCCGAGCTAGACTCGCCAGGAGCCAGCCAAACGAGTGCAGCCACAGTCCACCTACCGGACTTCTGGCTGAACAATCTGCGCTCCTGGTTTAGCGCAGTCGAGGCACAGTTCCACCTCCGGAGGATTGCGGTGGATGACACAAAGTTATACCATGTGGTTGCAAAGCTGGACAACCACACAGCCCAGCGGGTGGCGAACCTGATCAACCACCCGCCGGACAGCGACAAGTACAGCGTGTTGAAGGCTGCACTCATCCGTTACTTCACCCCCTCGGTGCAGGAGTGAGCAGAGAGGCTCCTAGCGCTGACTGAATTTGAGGGCGACAGACCTGCAGACCTGATGGGGAAGATGTTGAGTTTGAGAGACTCCGAAGATGATAACTTCATCTTCACCCACCTCTTCCTCAGAATCCTACCGTCAGAGGTGAGAGTGACCTTTGCCAGTTCACCACTGCTGGCCCGACGAGACTACCACGAGCTGGGCCAGGAGGCGCAGCGACTCGTCGACGCCAGTAAACGACGTGCGGCTGCGGCTGCAGCAGCGGGGCCAGGCGCAACGTCCGGAGACGGCAGGGGGCCAGAGGCTGCAGCACCAGACACACCGACGACGGTGGCGGCAAGGGCCGGGAGACACGGAGCAGACGACGTCCTTTGCTTCTACCATCGCCGTTTCGCAGAGAGGGCACGCAAGTGCATTCCACCGTGCCACTTCAAGCGCTCGGGAAACACCAACACCGGGGGTCGGTAGCGGCTGCGGCCCTTGGAGAGGAGAACAAGCTGCTCTATTTGAAGGATGTACACTCGGGGAGGCACTTCCTCGTGGACACGGGCTCCCAGCTGAGTTTCATCACACCTTCCTACGCTGACCGACTGGCACCTTCCAGTGGCCCCCGGGTGTCAGCAGCGAACGGCTCGGCAATTAAGACCTTCGGTGAGAGGACTCTGATTCTGTCTTTACACGGCCGCACTTTCGAATGGACTTTCGTCATAGCGGCAGTCAATTTCAACATGTTAGGGGCTGATTTTTTGTGCTCACATAGTTTGTTGGTCGATCTTGTTAACAGACGCCTGGTTAATGCACTCTCTTTTTCTTCTATTCCCTGTACAGCTCAAGTGGCCCCGCCAACAGCACAAGCCAACGTCACAGCTGCAGGTGGTAAGTTCCACACACTCCTCACTCAGTTCCCCACACTCACGGTCCCAACATTTTCGGCGACAGTGGCTAAACACGGGGTGGAACATTTTATTATTACCACCGGACCACCCATTTTCGCAAAAGCTCGGCGGTTGGATTCAGCTAAACTGACCATAGCGCGCGAGGAGTTCGCCAACCTGGAGAGGTTGGGCATCATCAAGCGTTCGAAGAGCCCATGGCTTCACCGCTTCGCATGGTCCCGAAAGCTGATGGCTCGTGGCGGCCTTGTGGTGATTTCCGCAGGCTGAACAACGCTACAGTGCACAACCGCTACCCGATCCCGCACATCCAAGATTTTTCAGTTCATTTGGCGGGGGCGCACGTTTTTTCTAAAATAGACTTGGTACGCAGTTATCACCAGGTCCCAGTGCGCACTGAGGACATACCCAAAACAGCGGTAATAACTCCCTTTGGGCTTTTCGAATTTTTGCGCATGCCGTTTGGGCTTAAGGGCGCTGCGCAGACGTTCCAACGCATGATGGACGTGGTTCTGCGCGATCTCCCTTTCGGGTTCGTCTACCTGGACGACATATTGGTAGCCAGCGTGTCCGAAGACGAATACGAAAACCACCTCACAGCAGTTTTCCGGAGGTTGGCAGAGCACGGGTTAATAATTAACCCGGCGAAGTGTCAGTTCGGAGTGACGCAGATTGATTTTTTGGGCCATCGCGTCTCCCCAGAGGGAGCGGTCCCTCTGCCTGACAAAGTGCGCGCAGTAACAAATTTTCCCCAGCCACAAACGGTCAAAGCGTTACAGGAGTTTTTGGGAATGGTAAATTTTTATAACCATTTCCTCCCCCGCGCAGCACAGCTCATGCAACCATTGTATGCTGCACTAAAAAAACAAAAACCCACAAATAAAGTCGAATGGTCTCCGGACCGAGAGCGCGCATTTTCCGAAGTCAAAACAGCCCTGGCAAACGCTGTGTTGTTAGCACATCCAGTCCCAGTGGCCCGCATAGCGCTCACTACTGACGCGTCAGATGTGGCCATAGGGGCGGTCGTGGAACAGTTTGTAGCTGGAGCCTGGCAGCTGCTCGCCTTTTTCAGTAAGACCCTGCGCGACAGCAAACGAAAATACAGCGCATTCAACAGGGAGTTGTTAGCCCTCCACTTGGCCATTCGCCACTTCCAGTTCTGGCTGGAAGGACGCCGTTTCACCGCGTTCATTGACCACAAGCCGCTGACTTTTGCGATGGCCAAGATTTCAGAACCTTGGTCGGGCCGGCAGCAGAGACAGCTGGCCGCGATTTCGGAGTTTACTACCGATATCCAGCATGTGGCGGGTAAACTTAATGTAGTGGCGGACTGCCTCTCGCGCGCCGTGGGGGCTCCCGCCCGTGCGGAGGTAGATCCTGCAGCCATGGCCGTGGAGCAGGGTAGCGACGCGGAAGTGCGCGCGGCCCCAGTCCGCGTGGGGATAGATTATGCAGCCATGGCCGCGGAGCAGGGTAGCGACGCGGATGTGCGCGCGCTCCAGTCTGGACCAACAGGGTTAAGGCTGGAGAGCAGGGTGCTGCAAGATGGTATGCCCCCCCTAATCTGCGGTGTCTCCACTGGGCGGCTGCGACCGGTGGTTCCAGCCGTGTGGTGCCGCCGCGTTTTTGACTCGATCCATTCTCTGGCGCACCTGGGAGCGCACGCGTCGGTCAAAATGGTAGGAGAGAAATTTGTGTGGCCAAGCCTGCGCAAACAAGTTAGAGAGTGGGCGGCAGCCTGCACAGCCTGCCAGTGGGCCAAGGTTCATAGACACACGAGAGCTCCCTTGGAGCCGTTTCACATCCCGGCTAAAAGGTTTGATCATGTCCACGTGGACCTCATAGGCCCCCTCCCGCCCTCACAAGGGTGCACACATCTTCTGACAATGGTTGACCGCACCACGCGCTGGCCAGAAGTGGTCCTGCTGTCATAAACCACAGATGAGGAGGTGGCACGCGCGTTTTTAACGGCGTGGGTAGCGCGTTTTGGGGTCCCGTCGGACATTACGTCTGACAGAGGCCCGCAATTTGTCTCCGAACTTTGGTCAGCGATGTCCCGCAGCCTGGGGGCAACGATCCACCGCATGACCGCGTACAACCCGCAGGCTAATGGGTTGTGCAAACGTTTTCACAGGTCATTGAAGGCGGCCCTCAGAGCGTCGTTTACGGATACAAATTGGGTGGACAAGCTACCATGGGTTTTATTGGGGTTGCGTTCTGCACCTAAAGAGGATTTAGAAGCCTCCCCAGCTGAGCTAGTGTTCGCACAGCCACTTCGGCTGCCCGGGGAATTTCTCCCAGATAATCCTGCGCCAGAGCGCTCCCCGGTTCAGCGGTTACAGAATAGCACGGGCCCGAGTATGCTACCTGGCCCCGTTCACCACAGTTTTCCGCATGTTTTTGTGCCTAAGGCTTTAAAAAATGCGGAGTTTGTTTTTGTCAGACATGATGCCCATCGTCCGCCCTTACGCCCACCTTATGACGGACCATATAGAGTGCTGGAAACAGGGGATAAGCATTTTTTGCTAGATTTGGGAGGCAGAAAAGAAAGGATTGGCATTAACAGGCTCAAACCCGCTTTTGTGTTAACTGATGAAGTTGTGCAGTTGGCGAAGACTCCTCGGCGTGGCAGACCCCCTAGAGAGCATTCCCCAGAACACCCACAGAGGTTGACTAACAGTTCTCATCCCCAGTCAGCAGATCCACAGCTGGAAGATGCCGTGGACGTGGAACAGCCTGCTTACAGCAGATATGGGAGAAGGTTGAGACCTAAGCGGCACTTGGACTGATGTTTAGTGATTTTATTATGACATGCAATCTGTGGTGATGTTGTTCCATCTTAGACGTTTGGGGGGGGAGTCATGTGGACACATATGCGGTTTCCATATGCTTCACATGCTCATTACTGTATGCTTATTGTTTACTGCACGTCTCAGAGGAACAAAAGGTCTGAACCTCCTAGGAGTAGCAGGAGGATGCGAAGTCTGGCCTTTTGTATGCAGAGAGATGGCCATGAAGGATTTCCTGACCACCAGGACTTCAGGTGGAGACAGAAGACCTGAAGGGGGGTGCATTGTGTTTTGGGATGTAAAGACAATGCGACTGTTTGCTTTGATGTCCTGGGGTATAAAGAGGACAGCTGTGGGGGCAGCTCTTCCGCTTGTCTGTTTTTGGATGTTGGAGAATGTGGTTGTGAATAAAAGTTATTTTGAGTAATAAACTCAGCCTCGTCTTTCCACACAATCTCCACACCACCACCATATTTTAATGTTGGTATGATGCTCCTTTTCTGAAATGTGTTACTTCTACGCCGGATGTAATGGGACACACACCTTCCAAAAAGTTCAGCTTTTGTCTCATCAGTCCACAGAGTATTTTCCAAAAAGTCTTGGGGATCATCAAGATGCTTTCTGGCAAAACTGAAATGAGCCTTTATGTTCTTTTTTGCTCAGCAGTGGTTTTCATCTTGGAATTCAGCCATGTAGGCCATTTTTTTTTTTACCCTTAATAATTAACACCTTCATTTAAAAACTGCATTTTGTGTTTACTTGTGTTATCTTTCTCTAATATTTAAATTTGTTGGATGATCTGAAACATTTAAATGTGACAAACATACAAAAAAAAAAGAGAAATCAGGAAAGGGGCAAACACTTTTTCACACCACTGTATGAACAGGACATACAGCAGTCCCTCCAGGATTTTGCGATGTTGCAATCGCACCAATTCACGTGAAATAAGCCAGTCGGTGCAACTATTGCACAACCTTGCAACTTTGTCCAATCACCGCAACTTTCCCGCAATTTTGGCCAATCCTTGTCAACTTCCGCCAATTTCACCAATCAAATTTGTCTAAATGGCACTGAAACGCTCAGTCTAACCAACCAAATGCATCGTTGCACCATGTTCACTTCCCTGATTACAGTAAGTAGTGAATTTATAGTTTACAGTGAGTAACGGAACACATCTGCAGAGTGTGTGATTTTTAAAAAAAACACTCACTCATGAGGTTTTCAACACCATCTCTTCCTCCGTCTCCCCCAGCCTACCCGTGGATGCCTCGCCACGTCTCCGTCCTGACTGCGTGTGTGAAACGCTGGGTTTATCCTGAAAAATATGTGCCTGCCCCAAAAGCACCCCGCGTGGGAGCACACGTGAGGAGAGTACACTGCATTATAGCGAGTGTTTGAACATCTTTAGAGAAAAAATCATTACTACATCTAATCAATGAGCTTTAAAGGGCTGATGACACGATTTTGACATTTTTTAGGATGTTGTGTAAACCCAAAAGTCATTGTCGATGATCAATATAACATTTACAACTGCACCTGCATAAATTAGTTATCATCAAAAAACAGCAGCTGCTGACTGGACTGTGGTGCCGCCCACCGAATAAAGGGAAGCACCCCCATGCTGTAAGCGGGAGAATGGACTTTGGTGTTGTTGACTGGAATGACAGCAGCTTTGTAGCTCACAGTTTCTCTGGTTTCTTGTTTTAATTTTATGGCTGTGCCTTTGCGTTGTGTCGCAGGCTTAGATAAACATCAAACCGTGAAAGACCACATTGCACGCTTCAGCTCCAACTGTTATTAAGTCTCCTTGTGCGCTTTTACGCAGGAGGAGTTCACGAGAAGGGGAAGGATTAATGGATTTATGCACAGCTTTGACCTACTTTCTGTGATTCCATGCTGACATCTCGCTGGTCCGGGCATGTCCCCTCTCTCATTATCATCAGCTGATTCAAACTCCTGCTGATCATGTTTCCCAGTCCTCGCCCAGGTGCTTCTCATCACACCATCACCAGCAGTGCGTGTACTTCGCGGGCGTTTGTCAGTCACGCACTGCTGGTCCATAGTATTGTCATCTGTGCTGTTTGTCTGCCAGTATTTTCAGCACTCTAACGACGCGCTAGTCACTCCATGTTTGCCGTGGCTCTCGTGCGTCCTTGAAGCGATGTCCTCTGGGGCGCACCTGTGGCAAACACGTCTCCTCTCATTCGTTCGCTGGGCGATGTCTGCCCCCGAACGCCATCAGTAAGTGTGTCTGTTTCTTGTACGTCTTCACCTTTCAGGGAACTGTCTCTCTTTCTGTATTAAATGTGCTGTGGTGAACCCTACACGCGAATCTTCGTTATTTCATCCTCCCTCTGCCTGCCCTGTGTAAGAGCGCACAGAGGGTCATGATGAATGGATTTTTGTGCAGAATTCACCACAGCATATGTATTGAACATAAGAATGATGACAACAGTTCCCAAAAAGGTGAAGACCCACAAAAATAAACAGAAACACTTACAGTTGGCGTTCGGGGCCGACACCGCCCAGCGAACATGGAGAGGAGATGTGTTAACCACGGTTGCGCCCCAGGGCCGACATCGCTTCAAGGGGTGCAACAGAACCACGGCTGTGTGGAGCGGCCAACACGTCGTGATAGTGTTGGCAACACTGACTGGCTGACAACACGGCAGATGATGCACACAAACCATGAACAGCTGACTGTCAGAGAGAGAGGGCACGTGTGTTTGGACTGGCGAATCTCGGACAGTGCCCACCTGAAAGTGGCTCAAAACGCACATAAAACACATGTACAAAACAAAAACAACAAGAACTCAAAATATAATCCATAATAAACCCGATGCCTGAGACTGCTATGATTTTATTGAAAAATCGGGTTTAAATAAATTATATTTATGAACAAATAATTTGTTGCAATATCTGTAACAAAAGAATAACACTGGTGTTGCCCTGCCGTGTGTTTGTCACTGCTGCTGTGGCGGGCATGTGTGCCTCTCCACCCGTCACTCTCTGAGTGTGACTGGCTTGGCACAATGCCCGCTTGGCACGGCTCAAACCTATACGGTCTGAAGCCCCCAGATTCTTCATTATCATCCCATTCTTCGGAACTATAATCGTCTGAAGATTGGACAACACAAACCAATTCCAGACTACATGTGCTGGAACCATCGTGGATGTTTTCAACCGCTTCCATCCTGTGTGTACAATGGGCAGCCAAGCACTGTGTTCTCCCGATGACGTGAGTACATGGCAGCGGGTTTTCCAGCCACTGACGTAATTGGTGACGTGGCGCTCATGAAAACATCGGATATTCGCGTGAAAAAAAGCCTGTTTGACTTAGAACTGCACAGACCAATCTACTTTGTCATATTGTATTATGTGTTGAAAAATTAGATGAAGTCAGTAACGTGTCATCAGCACTTTAAAACTGAATCTCCATTGTGGACCGACAAACGCAGCCCCCCCCCCCCCCGCCATTCTGTTGTAAATGAAAGATATGTGTGTGTGTGTGTGTGTGTGTGTGTGTGTGTGTGTGTGTGTGTGTGTGTGTGAAGCCTGACATACAGCAGACCAGTAGGCGTGGAAAAACAGAAGATTCTCTGTATTTTTTTTTCCCAAAGAAACACAGACTCCAATAGCCAATATAGTGCAACAGAATAATTTATTTTTTCCTCTCCGCTCGGTACCGAATGGTTGAGAACTGTAGGGAGTTTTCAAATGAAGGTGCTGCCAATAATTTCCAAATCTCTACTCTTTAACATGCAAGAGTTTTTCTGTATAGCAGAACTTTCTGCTTAATTTACATATCACTATAATTGGAAATTTTTGACAATCCTGTGCTTTTCTTGTATTGTTATATAGAATATCACTGCAGTAAACTGGAAAAAAGCATCTGCTTTAAAATTTGGAATTCTTCCCACACCTTTTAGTGCAGAAAACACTCTAAAAACACTGCAACTTTTCCCGCAACTTCTTTAAAAAGCACCCGCAAATTCAGGCGTTTTGGCCCACAACAATCATAAAAATATCCCGCAAAATCCTGGAGGGACAGGAGAACTGAAATGGCATTTCTGTTTCTCTTCAGTGGTGTGCACAATATTGTGACGTAGGCGAAGTTCACACAAAGAAGAGGAGCAGATGGTTGCGACACAACAGGCTTTATTAAACACACCACTGAGCAGACAGGAGGGGAGGTCATCCTCCTAGACCTCCGTTTCAATCATGGTTACACACACGATACATCTTGCCCTAATCCTGCCTATAAACACTGCTGTGTCATTATAACGCAGTTATAATGACACAGCAGTATAATAACTCAGTAATCACATTAAATACACACACAAAGTAACGTTCTCTGCTGCAAAGCATGCTGGGGAAATCCCTGCCCCCCTTAACACAGCCCCGACGTTACAATATAAAAAAGAAAAAGGAATTAGGCTGGAAAAATAAAGAAAACAACAACAACAGCAGTCTGTACAGTAATGCAACCCGTAGTGCAAATGGCGACAAAGGATAGACCCAGACCTCCCATAGTGCAAATAGAGATAAATGGTTAACGATGATAAAATGATAATAAAACCCAGCAATCCTATATATAATGGCGATCTAGCAGTACTATGGCTTGACCTTGCAAATGCTTATGAGTCAGTCCCCCATATGCTGGTGAAAATTTCACTTGTCCAGCACCACATTCCAGTTAAGATCAGAGACCTGCGTGAACTTTTTGCATTTTCCATAAATTTCATCTGAAAGTCAAATATCCCTAACTTCTTGTGAGTAATGTATATTAATATATAGACTTAATTTCTTCAATTATGAATTGAAAATGTTTAACAGCTTTATTTTTGCTCACACTTTCAGTGATAGTGTCCACTAAATAGAAAGCTCACTCCATTAGTCATGGGGGGAAGCAAATTTCATTGCCCTTATACTCAAGAGAAAGCAAATATTTTCTGCAGCCACTTTCGCCAACACATTGCTTGATGTTGTAAGGAAGAATGTCATCTTCATGAAGTAAATCTTAAATTTGACTCCTATATAAACATGCCTCATTGACTCAATAGTGTCAGCCCGTTGAAGTTATTGAAAATTGTAACCACAGCTTTAAGCAGACATTGACCATTTATGAGTCTATTACATAACAGTGATTACAAGGACTGTCCTGACCACTCTTTCCCAATCTCTCTCTCTCTCTCTCTCTCTCTCTCTCTCTCTCTCTCTCTCTCTCTCTCTCTCTCAAACACACACACACACACACACACACACACACACACACACACACACACACACACACACACACAAAGCATAACCATAGTAACTTAGTAATTTAGACAGCATGGTTTGGCAAGCTGGCTTAAACGCATTAAAGTAGAATAAACATGATCAGAGCCTGCCTTCTGCACTGTGATGGCATGGTTGCCTAGCACTGGGTGTTGTTTGTCTTGCCTGACGATCTTGTGTTGATGCCTGTGTGTGTGTTTTCATGTTAATGTGTGTACAGTGTGTGGCCAAATGTGAGGATGATATCATTGAATACATTTTAATCAACTGATTTCTGAATGGAATTGTCTAAGATATGAATTGCCTCAGTATAGGAATGGTTGTACATTTTAGGGCAGGTGCATCAGCTCAAGAGGTTGTTTTACTTGGGACCAGCACTTCTGGCTATGCCTTGGGGTCAGATGTCAAGATCACTAGGTCATAAATGTAAAAGTCAGTTTTGTGGCACAAGGAGCTAGAGGTATGGGTCTGCATTTCTATTGAGTGAAATCTCAGTTTTAACCTGTTTGCTTACTTCGGTCTTGCGCATAATTATTATACAGTATGATAAGTGATGTTCTAACTTATTAAAAAGCTCATTTGTAACATCTCACAATTCAAATAATTTATTGCATGTGATTGTAGGGCAAAGCTAGTAAGTATTCCATAAACTGTATTCCCAGAGTTGTCATTGTCAACTTTATTTATATAGCACATTTAAAAACAACAAGGTTGGTCAAAGTGGTTTGCACGTGATAAAATGAATAACACAATAAAATACATATATAACAAAAAAATTAAGACAAGCTAAAAACACAGGGACCACTACATACTATGACCTGTTGGATTCAAACTGAACTTGAATTAAAAGCCAGATTAAAAAGATGGGTTTTAAGTTATGATTTAGAAGACTAAGGATTCTGCGATGCATATATGGAGTGGCAGGTTGTTCCATAATCTTGGTGCTGCCACTGCAAAGGTCCCATCCCCCTCTGTTTTAATTTACTTTATAGGCTGCACTAAAAGAGGCTGGTCGGATGACCTTATTGCTCGAGCAGGGGAATAAAAGTCTAGAATTTTGGTTAGATAAAAGGGTGCCAAACCATTCAAAACCTTAAAAGTAAATAAGAGAATTTTAAAATTGATGCAAAGATGGACTGGGAGCCAGTGAAGACCTGCCAAAGCTCCGGTTTACTCCCACAATCCAAAGACATGCATGTTAGGTTAATTGGTCATTCTAAATTGTCCCTTGGTATCTGTCTCCTATAGGTCCTTAGAATAGTGTTAGTACTAGTGAAATGCTTTGAGACTAGAAAAAGCACTGTATAAGTACAGGTCCTTACCCCTTTGCTTTTCACTGTCACTTCCAGGAGAGACAGGAAATGCATCCATGTAAAATAGCCGGCCGAGGGGTAATTAAAAACATAACTTCAGGTTCTTTTAAAACTAGGTGAAGAGTCACAGGGAGCAATCAAAGGGGAAACTTTAAAATAAGGATGTTTAAAGAAATTTATTTACAATAAAATATGTACAGATGCCCACTTAAAAAGCTAAATTAAAACTTAAGAATTAAAACCATCCAAGAAGCTAAAATGGGATAAAATAATGCCTAAAAAAACAGCTAAAAATAACTATAAGTGGGCTAAAAAAACAAACAATGAAAGTCCCCAAAAGCTGAGGAGGAGGATCCACTCTTCCAGGCCATGCTCCATCTGCCACCACGACACTGACGCCCTCAGGAAACCTGTACAGGAGAAGACACTTGCCAGCAGTACATCCATATTTCTCATTGTCATTCTCAACATAAATGTCATCATCATGGGGTGCTGCTATCTGGGAACCAGATACAGCCCAGGCAGAGCTCCTCACTCTGCCTCTTGCTGTCCTTCACCTGCAGCACCCCAACTGCTCCACACAGAAGTGTCCTCCCACAATTGCCAGTGTCATGGTGGTCCTGGGCCATTACTACTGCTCCTCCTTCAGCCATTTTCCCTGGGACCAGCAGTCTCCTCTGGTCCAGTAGAGCTCTCATCTGGCTGGCTGTCCTGGTAGCCACAGGTGCTGCACATCCCCAGTCAACACAGGTGTCACTGATCAGTCATTAGGGGAAGCACAGGGTGGAAGTAGACCACACTTCCAATTAAAAGCACTCAGTTAAAATACAAAAACTACAAAACATGCAAAGTATTAAAACATACAACATAAACTTAAAAACTATATAAAACCCCAAAAAACAATAAAATACTTCCACCCCATGATATCTACATCTGCCTCATTGGTGCAGTCTCTGATCTGGTTTGGTGCCCTCACTAGCCAGTGTTTAAGTATTATGCAGGGTTACAAAGTATTATGCTGTCCACGTACAATCTCTAATGTCTGTGTCCCCTCTCCTTCGATCAATCTTTTGTCCATGTCCTGTCCAGGGTAATAGAAATTGCACACTCAGCTGTTGTTTTTCTGTTAGATGTGTTAATCTGAAGACAATTAAATACTGTACATCATTAACTATCCACAATATTAACTATCCATCTACAGTAAACCCTGTAATGTAGACTACTCCAGATCATTTAAAGAAACAGCAGTTTTTCACTGCACAGAGAAAAAAAAAACTGTAACTTTCTGAAAATTTGCACTGGTATCCTCTTTTCCTGAAGTTTCAAACCCATTCATGTCCCCGTGTTGAATCCATGTGGAATACGGTAAACCCTTCAGTTTGATTGTTCAGTGCAGCAACATCTAAAATAACTAACTGAGCATCAACCGTGATTAATGCCTGCTTTATGTAACCAAGCAGTGTTACTATCACATTCTTTATCACTGATACACAGACCATTTTCCTCAACAACTGTAATAACAAAGGGACCGGGCCACACTCACAAACATGCCATGCGCATTTGACAACTGATGAGTGAATAGAATATCATAATATGGCCCCTTGTTTCTCCATTGTGTCCTTGGTCTGCCCCAGGGTCTCCTCCCAGTGGGACGTGCCTAAAACACCTCAGTTGGGAGGCATCCTGATCAGATGCCCAAAACAGCTCAACTGGCTTTTTTTGATGTGGAGGAGCAGTGGCTCTACTCTGAGTTTCTCCTGGATAACTGAACTTCTCACCCCGCCCCTCATGGATTGTCATCTTATTGTGGTGGGGGTTGTGACCCCTTGTGATCCCATTAGCTATGTTGCTGGGGGCAATTCGTTAGTGTCTCCCAAGACAAACAGGTCCTGGGTGAAGGTGCAGAGAAAGAGCAATCCAATAGACTCTCATGATGGATGTGCAGTCAAGGATTTAGTGTACCCTGCCCAGTATGGGGTTACCAGGGCCCCGCCCTGGAGCCAGGCCTGGGGGAGGGGCTTTAAACCAAGAACCTGGCAGTCAGGTTTTTGTCCTGGGCTCAGCCTGAATGAACCACATGGGTTCGCTCTCTAGTGGGCTCACCATCTGCAGGAGGGACCATGGGGGTCCAGTGCTATGTGGATCAGGTGGCAGTCGAAGTCAGAGACATTGGCGGTCTGATACCCAGCTTACTAAACTAAGCTTTTCCAAATGGCAGGCCTCAGTCTTTCAGAATGGGTAACAGGACCTCAGCCAGGATCATCACGAACACAGATGTCCCACAGGGTTGTGTTCTCATCCCCATCCTCTACAGCTTCTTCACCCATGACTGTGTTGCCTCCCACAAGGACAATATTGTGGGAATGTGCAATTGATGAGGCAGGTTTGTCTCAAAACAGCTTTATTACACATTCTCCAACATCTCAAAGTAGAAAACGAGAACATCACAGGAAACTCTCGTCCCTTAAATACCTGGGACTCTCACAGCTCACAAGTCACTTTGCATCACAAGTCACATTGCATTATAATCACGTCACTTTGCATCACAAGTCACATTGCATTATAATCACCAGTAACAATGCATCTCCTCTATAATCCCCTAATATCACCCCCACAGTCTCAGGCCCTGCATACCAAAGCTAACACCTTCACAGCTTCCTGTTATCTCCAAGGAAATTCTGTCTTTGTTCTTATCTCAAATGTGAGGCCTTAAATAAGTCACAAAGTAGGTCACATGTGTGGCCACACTACCCCCCCCCCCCCAAACATTTAGATCAAACAACCGAATAACAGTTTGCATGCTGTGATAACATCATTGCACATCAATCCACATGCTGCTTGGGCCTCAGTCTTCTCCCGTATCTGCTGTAACCAGGTTTCACCGCCTCCACGGCGCCGTCATGCTGGGGAGCTGCTGTCTGAGGGTGCAAACTTTTTGTCAGTCTCTGCGGGTGATCTGGGGAAATATTACTCTGGGGAAACACCCCGTGGTGGCCTGCCGCATCGAGGGGCCCTTGCCAACAGCACTTGCTCGTCCGCCACCACAAAAGCGGGTTTGAGTCTGTTTATGCCAACCTTTTCCCTCCTACCCCCCAAATCTAGCAAAAAATGCTTGTCCCCTGTTTCCAACACTCTGAACGGCCCATCATAAGGTGGTCGTAGTGGTGTGCGATGCGCGTCATGTCTGATAAAAACAAACTCCGCGTTTTTCAAAGCTTTGGGCACAAAAACGTGCGGAAAACTGTGATGGACGGGGCCCGGCAGCGTGCCTGCATCAACGCTACGCTGCAACAGCTGAGACAGGGAGCTGCTTGGCGCAGGATTATCCGGGAGAAACTCCCCGGGTAGCCAAAGTGGCTGCGCGAAAACGAGTTCCGCTGGGGAAGCCTCTAAGTCTTCCTTAGGCGCAGAACACAACCCCAATAAAACCCACGGAAGTTTGTCCACCCAATTTGCATCCGTCAATGCGCTGCTTTCAATGACCTGTGAAAACGTTCGCACAACCCCTTAGCCTGTGGATTGTACGCGGTTGTTCAGCGAATTGTGACACCTAGGCTGCGGGCCATTGTTGACCAAAGTTCAGAAACAAATTGCGGGCCTCTGTCGGATGTAATGTCCGACGGGACTCCAAAGCGCGCCACCCATGCCGTTACAAACGCGGGCGCCACCTCTTCGGCTGTGGTTGACGCCAAAGGGACCGCCTCCGGCCAGCGCGTGGTGCGGTCCACCATGGTCAGAAGGTGCGTGTACCCCTGTGATGGCGAGAAGGGGCCTACGAGGTCCACATGAACGTGGTCGAACCTCTTGGAAGGAATGAGAAATGGCTCCAATGGAGCCTTCGTGTGCCTGTGTATCTTGGCCCGTTGGCACGCCATGCAGGCTGCCGCCCACTCCTTAACTTGTTTGCGAAGGCCGGGCCACACGAATTTTTCTGCTACCATTTTGACTGACGCGCGAACCCCCGGGTGCACCAGAGAATGAATCGAGTCAAAAACGCGGCGGCGCCACGCTGCCGGCACCACGGGACGCAGTCGTCCCGTGGAGACATCGCAGATTAAGGGGGGCTTGCCGTCTTGCAGCTCCCTGCTCTCCAGCCTTAACCCTGTTGGTCCAGACTGGAGCGCGCGCACATCCACGTCACTACCTTGCTCCGCGGCCATGGCTGTGTAATCTATCCCCACGCAGACGGGGGCAGCCACGGCGCACGAGAGGCAGTCTGCCACTACATTCAGTTTACCCGACACGTGCTGAATATTGATAGTAAACTCTGAAATCGCGGCTAACTGCCTCTGTTGCCGGCCTGACCACGGCTCTGAAACTTTGGCCACCGCGAATGTTAGTGGCTTGTGGTCAACGAACGCAGTGAAACAGCGCCCTTCTAGCCAGAACTGAAAGTGGTGAATGGCCAAATGGAGAGCCAGCAACTCCCTGTCGAACGCGCTGTATTTACGCTCACTATCGCGCAAAGTCCTGCTGAAAAAGGCGAGTGGTTGCCAGGCTCCGGCTACATGCTGCTCCACGACCGCCCCTATGGCCACATCTGACGCGTCAGTAGTGAGCGCTATGCGGGCCGTTGGGTGTGGGTGTACCAACAATGCAGCATTTGCCAAGGCTGCTTTTACCTCCGAGAACGCTCGCTCCCACTCCGGGGACCAATCGACCTTATTCGCGGGTTTCTGTTTTTTGAGCGCGGCATAAAGCGGTTGCATGAGTTGCGCTGCGCGGGGGAGGAAACGGTTATAAAAATTCACCATTCCCAAAAACTCCTGTAACGCTCTGACCGTCTACGGCTGGGGGAAATTTGCTACTGCGCGCACTTTGTCAGGAAGCGGAGCCGCTCCTTCGGGGGAGACGCGGTGTCCTAAAAAATCGATCTGCGCCACCCCGAACTGACACTTCGCTGTATTTATTTATGTATTCATTATTAACCCGTGATCTCCCAACCTCCGGAAAACTGTCGCTAGGTGGTTTTCGTGTTCGTCTTCGGACGCGCTGGCAACCAAAATATCGTCCAAGTAGACAAACACGAAAGGGAGATTGTGCAGCACCGCGTCCATCATGCGTTGGAAGGTCTGTGCAGCCCCTTTCAGCCCGAATGGCATGCGCAAAAACTCAAATAGGCTAAATGGAATTATTACCGCTGTTTTGGGTATGTCCTCAGCGCGCACTGGGACTTGGTGGTAACCGCGGACCAAATCTATCTTAGAAAAAACATGTGCCCCTGCCAAATGAACGGAAAAATCTTGGATATACGGGATTGGGTAGCGGTCATGCGCTGTAGCGTTGTTTAACCTGCGGAAATCCCCGCAAGGTCACCACGAGCCGTCAGCCTTCGGGACCATGTGTAGCGGGGAAGCCCATGGACTGTTTGAATGCCGGATTATGCCCAACCTCTCCAGGTTGGCGAACTCCTTGCGCGCTATGGCCAGTTTAGCTGCGTTCAAGCGCCGAGCTTTTGCAAAAACGGGCGGTCCGGTAGTGGTAATAAAATGTTCCACCCCGTGTTTAGCGACGGTTGCCGAAAATGTGGGGACAGTGAGTGCTGGGAACTGAGTGAGCAGTGTGTGGAACTTACCGCTTGCAGCTGTGACGTTGGCTTGTGCTGTTGGCGGGGCCACTCGCGCTGTACAGGGAATAGAATCAAAAGAAAGTGCATTAACCAGGCGCCTGTTAGCGAGATCAACCAACAAACCATGTGAGCACAAAAAATCAGCCCCCAACATATTGAAATTCACTGCTGCTATAATAAAAGTCCACTCAAATGTACGGCCGTGTAGAGACAGAAGTAGCGTCCTCTCACCAAAGGTCTTAATCTCCGAGCCGTTCGCTGCTGCCACCCCGGGACCTCTGGAACCTGTCAGCCTGTCCGCGTAGGAAGGTGTGATGAAACTCAACTGAGAGCCTGTGTCCACGAGGAAATGCCTCCCCGAGCGTGCGTCCAACAAGTAGAGCAGCTTGTTCTCCTCCCCGAGGGTCGAGGCTGCTACCGACCCCCGGTCTTGGCGTTTCCCGAACGCTTGAACTGGCACGGCGGTACACATTTGCGTGCCCTCTCTGCGAAGCGGCGATGGTAGAAACAAAGGGTGTCTCCTCCGCATTCCCTGGCCCCCGCCGCCGCCGTCGTCGGTGGTTCTGTTACCGCTGCCCCTGGCCCCCTGCCATCTCCGGTCGTCGCGCCGAGTTCCGCTGCTGCAGCCGTGGCCGCGCGCTGTCTGCTGGCGTTGACAATTCGCTGCGCCTCCCTGGCCAACGCGCGGTAGTCCTGCTGGGCCAACAATGGTGAACTGGCCAGGGTCGCGCTCGTCACCGACGGTAGGGTCCTGAGGAAGAGGTGGGTAAAGATGAAGTGGTCGTCGTCTGAGCCTTTCAACCTCAACATCTTCTCCATCAAGTCAACGGGCGTGTCATCTCCCAACTCAGTCAGTGCCAGGAGTCTGTCTGCTCTCTCCTCAACTGAGAGGGTGAAGTGCTGGATGAGTGCAGCCTTCAACGTGCCGTATTTGTTGGTGGCCGGCGGCTGCTCCAGAAGGCTCTCCACATGCTAGGACATGTGGTTATCAAGTTTTGCGACCACATGGTAGAATTTTGTGTCATCCACCGATATCCCCCGGAGGTTGAACTGTGCCTCAACCGAGTGGAACCAGGAGCGTGGATTGTTCTGCCAAAAGTCCGGTAGCTGGACCGTAGCGGCATTCGCTTGGCCGGGGGCTCCGGATGAGGCTGGCCCCGGGGAATTCTCCTCTTGCTGTATGCTACGTCTTGGGTCACCAGTGTGGGAATGTGCAATTGATGAGGCAGGTTTGTCTCAAAACAGCTTTATTACACATTCTCCAACATCTCAAAGTAGAAAACGAGAACATCACAGGAAACTCTCGTCCCTTAAATACCCGGGACTCTCACAGCTCACAAGTCACTTTGCATCACAAGTCACATTGCATTATAATCACGTCACTTTGCATCACAAGTCACATTGCATTATAATCACCAGTAACAATGCATCTCCTCTATAATCCCCTAATATCACCCCCACAGTCTCAGGCCCTGCATACCAAAGCTAACACCTTCACAGCTTCCTGTTATCTCCAAGGAAATTCTGTCTTTGTTCTTATCTCAAATGTGAGGCCTTAAATAAGTCACAAAGTAGGTCACATGTGTGGCCACAATATCACCTTAAAGTTTGTGGATGACACAGCAATAATAGGATGCATCACTGGTGGTGACGAAGCATCCTACAGGAAGGAGGTGGCCAGCCTGGTGTCATGGTGTGAGGATAATCAGAATCAGAATCAGAATCAGAAAAGATTTATTGCCAAGTACATTAACAGATACAACTGATAATATACGAGGGATTTGACTTGACACAGAAAACGACCTGCATTTCCGGTGACACGGTGGCATCTGTGAACGCGCCTGTCATCAGATGAGTACAGGATGCATAGGGAGAAAGGATAATACAATAGGAAGGAGCAAAAAAACCATTGATTGTCAGAATAGTGGTCATATATGATCAATATTATGATTACAAGAAAAAAAAAGCCCTCAATGCACAGTTAGCAGACAAAAAAGTACACAAGGACACAGAGAGAGCAGTGAGTGAATAATCTTTTCCATCAGTTTTGTGAATCAGTGTGGATGTAGTGTTGAATGAAGGTGTTTGTATCAGTTAAGAACAACAAGGTCTCTTTGGCAGGAGATGTTTAGTCTAGCTGCTAGGCATTGTCCTTGGGCCATGCAGCTGGCTGTCCGAAAGGCCGTGGAGCTCAATGTTTTGAAAACAAAGAACTGCAGATAATCTGGAGGATTTGTGTGAGGGGAGTCAGATTCGTCGAATAGTACTGATCTCAGAGAGAAAAAACTTTATATTCTCTTATAGATTCAGTACTTAATCCTTCATTGCTGGACGTTGAATCCTTTATGGACGGCTCTCAGCGTAATCATGATGTAATCCACCTTCCGAGACAGTTCTCCATTTGCCGCTATCAGAGTCCTCTCCATTTTTTCAATTTGATGGTTGAACCTCGCCTGGCCAGCGTTTTGATAGGTTGTGTCCATCTTCATCAATTTACGGTACACCAGGATAATCCCAGATCCAATCAGAACGATCCCAATCACCATTACTACGAAGACGTACAAATCTTCTACATCTTCGATGGAAAGATCAGACAGGCACAAGAGTTTCCAATTACTTGTGTCCCTCAAATAGCCCGCAGCAGCCGTTCCTGCAGGGCAAACAACCTCCCCAGGGGCACTTTTCCTCGTTGAAAAAATAGTGTCAATTGCGTTCAAAGCCCAGCTTATTAGTTCCATAATTTCTTTCGATAATCAGCAGTAAAGACGCAGACAGACGATAGCAAGCTGGGATCCAGTTAGTTAGGGGAGGAAGGAGATAAGTCAGAGCAGGAGAGAAGAAAAAAGGCGTCTGCTCTCTTTGGAGGGCGGAAGTGAAGAGGATAACAACCTCACCCTCCCACCCCACCCATAATTTAGTTACCTATTTATTAATTTCATTTTATATTTACTTTTTTGTAGTTTTTTTATTTGGGTTCTAAATCTTTTATTGGGTTTTAGACTTTTGAGTTTTTAACCTCTTTGACTAGTCTTTAACTTTTTAATATGACCCTTCTCTCTTATCACTGTTTTTTTCTCTCATCTCTTTGTCTTATATCCTGATGGATGGAGCCTTGAGTATTTTTTATCATGTTTATAGTCAGCTTCATGTGTGCCTGTGTTTGTGTTTATGTTGAATGTAATTGTGGTTTGTAAATATGGATGTCACCTGACTGCAAAACAAATCTACCTACGGGTACAAATAAAGTAACCTGAACCTGAACCTGAACCTGAACCCTCAACACGGACAAGACAAAGGAGATGTTAGTAGACATGAGGAAGGAGAGGAGGAGACCCCATTGGCCGCTGTTCATCTGGAAGCTTGAGGTGGAAAGGGTGAGCAGCTTTAAATACCTGGGCATCCACATCAGTGAGGACCTTTCGTGGGCACTCAACATGACAGAGCTGGTTTATTTATTTATTTATTTAGCGAATGCAAAGTCCTTAAGCCAAGCAGTTGCCTCCTGGTTTGCTGTATGGAGGGTGTGTAATCCTCCTTCCAGTCTTTGGAGCGGGCCATCTTCTCAATGTCTCAATGTCATCCATCTTCGCCATCTTCTCAAGATGGCGCCCACAGTGGTCACCATGGAGCTTTGCTGTGCCCTTCTTTGTGTGTTTTTGTCTGTCAATTGTGTGTCTGCCTGCTCTTACACCCGTGAGGAGCTGTTAAATATCAGGACTTTCACTCCTAAGGACCTGCTCCCGGTTTTTTTGGCTCCTGCCGCCGATCTGATTCACTATTTGGCTCGGAAGGTGAGGCGGCGAAGGAGAGGAAGGCGAGCGGGCGCTCTCGTTCGGCTCCGCAGGAGAGGCACGCGCACGCCCTTGCCTGGCATATTTCTAACCAATGCCAACTCTCTCTCTAACAAGGTAGATGAATTGAGACTGCTGATGCGATTTAAGGACCTCGCTTCCTCGTCTGCTCTCTGCTTCTCTGAGACCTGGCTCAGGGGGAATATACCGGACAGCGCGCTTCACCTTGATGGATTTCAGCTGTTTCGTTCTGATCGTGTCACAGAGCTCTCCGGTAAGTCTACAGGAGGAGGAGTCTGCTTCTACATTAACAGCAGCTGGTGCTCTGATGTAACGGTGATTTCCCAACACTGTTCTCCCGACCTTGAATATCTTATCATTAACTGCAAGCCATTTTATTCCCCGCGGGAGTTCGCCTCATTCATCCTCACCGCTGTGTACGTCCTGCCCGACGCGGACGCGCGCGAGGCTCAGCGCGCGCTCGCGGATCACATTCAACATACGGAGCGGACTTTCCCGGACTCCCTGGTTATTGTGGTTGGCGACTTTAACCAGAGCAATCTGAGCCACGATCTCCCCCGATACAAACAGTTTATTAAATGCCCCACCAGAGGAGAGAACACACTCGATCACTGTTACACTACAGTGAAAGACACGTATTGTGCTGTTCCCCACGCTGCACTCGGACTATCTGATCACGTGATGGTCCACCTCATTCCCACATACAGACAGAGACTGAAGCTCACTAAACCTGTTGTGACCACTACGAAGAAATTGACCAGTGAAGCTGGGGAGAAGCTGAACACGTGCATGGAAATAACTGACTGGGGCATGTTTAAAGGAGCCACGCATGATCTGAATGAGTACACGGACACTGTGAACTCATATATCCACTTTTGTGAGGAGAGCATTCTTCCATCGCACACCAGGGTGAGGTCCTCTAATGATAAGCCCTGGTTCACTGCTAAGCTCAGACAGATCAGGAAGGAGAAGGAAGCAGCGTTGAAAAGTGGAGACAGGGACTGCTACAGGGAGGTTAAATATCGGTTTAACAGAGAGCTGAAGAGAGCTAAATCTGCGTATTCTGAGAGACTCCAGCAGCAGTCCACTGCTAACGACTTGGCTTCTGTGTGGAGAGGACTGAGGTAAATCACCAATTATCGGCCTCAGGCTTCTAAAGGTCAGGATGACAAAGCCCTTTGTCAAAGACTGTCCCAACATTACGCCCGTTTTGACACCTCGTCAGCTGTGTCCAACTCCCCCCCTCCCCCCAGCTCCACTGCCTCCTCGGTCCCTACTTCATCAAAAGCGGTCCCCCCTCCTCCCCCCCTGCCCTTGTCATCAGTGAGCAGGACGTGCACAGACAGTTCCCCAGACTGAACCCGCGCAAGGCCCCCGGTCCGGACGGCGTGTCTCCCTCCACCCTGAGACACTGTGCGAAAGAGCTGGCTCCTGTCTTCACAGACATTTTTAACACCTCCCTTAAGCTATGCCACGTGCCGACCTGCCTCAAATCCTCCACCATCATCCCTGTCCCCAAGAAGCCACGGATCACTGGACTTAACGACTACAGACCTGTAGCGCTCACCTCTGTAGTCATGAAGTCCTTTGAGCGCCTGGTCCTGCCCCACCTCAAGTCCATCACCACTCCCCTCCTGGACCCGCTGCAGTTTGCCTACCGAGCCAACAGGTCTGTGGACGACACAGTCAACCTGGCCCTCCACTCCATCCTGCAGCACCTGGACTCCCCGGGAACCTACGCCAGGATCCTGTTTGTGGACTTCAGCTCTGCATTCAACACCATCCGCCCCGCTCTGCTCCAGGACAAGCTGTCCCTGCTCGGCGGGCCTAACTCCCTCTGCAGGTGGATCACCGACTTCCTGACGGACCGGAGGCAGCATGTGCGGCTGGGGAAGACTGTCTCTGACTCTGTCAGCATCAGCACCGGATCACCCCAGGGCTGTGTACTCTCCCCCCTACTCTTCTCCCTTTATACCAACTCCTTCACCTCCAGCCACCATTCTGTTAAGCTGATCAAGTTTGCGGACGACACCACCCTCATCGGGCTCACCTCCAACGGCGACGAGTCCGTCTACAGGAGAGAGGTGGCCCAGCTGGCGTCCTGGTGCAGCCACAACAACCTGCAGCTGAACGCTCTGAAGACAGTGGAGATGATCGTGGACTTCAGGAAAGTCACAACCCCTCTGCGCCCCCTCCCCCTCACAGACTCTCCCATCACCACTGCAGATTCCTTCCGCTTCTTGGGCACCACCATCACCCGGGACCTCAAATGGGAGCCGACCATCAGCTCCCTCATCAAAAAGGCCCAGCAGAGGATGTTCTTCCTGCGGCAGCTGAGGAAGCTCAAGCTACCCACCAAGATGTTAGTGCAGTTCTACACAGCCATCATCGAGTCCATCCTCACCACCTCCATAACCGTGTGGTACGCAGGAGCCACTGCCAGGGACAGACTAAGGCTGCAGCGCGTCGTGCGCACTGCTGAGAAGGTGATCGGCTGCAAGCTCCCATCTCTCCAGGACCTGTACATCTCCAGGACCCGGAGGCGTGCAGGCCGGATCATAGCCGATCCTTCACACCCTGGTCACGTACTGTTTGCCCCCCTCCCCTCAGGTAGAAGACTTCGGTCCATTCGGACTAAAACCTCCCGGCACATGAACAGCTTCTTCCCCTCTGCCATCAGACTGCTGAACACTAAGTGACTTATTGACTCTCGTGCACTACGTACAGCAACTCAACCAGACTCATGTCAATCATCACTGTTTCTGTTGCATTACCGACTGCACTATGTGGTACTCCACAATATCTGCTGCTCGCTAATATATTTAAAAACTGCTTTGACTAGTATTACTCATTCTTATTCTACACTTATTGCATGTATAGTTTTTTATTTCTTTTATCTTATCATGTTTAATGTTGCAGCATTGCACCGAGACAAATTCCTAGTTTGTGTACTACATGAACAATGGCAATAAATCTGATTCTGATTCTGATTCTGATTCTGGGCAAGCCTCTATGATGTGTTCCATTGTTTTCCCCGAGCCCTAACCTGGTTGACACAATTCTACACAAGGATCACACAAACAAACTCGATCCCAAAGAAATGGCGGACAGCAAAGGTTATTGCCATTCCAAAACCTGGCAAAGACCACAAACTACCAGCAAGTTACCGCCCAATCTCCCTACTCAGTGTTCCTTACAAAATCATGGAGCGCCTAATACTGCAACGTATTTCCCCAGGAATAGAGGAAATTTTATGTGTGGATCAAGCAGGTTTCCGCAAGGACCACAGTACAGGAGAACAAGTACTGGCCCTAACCACCTTCATTGAAAATGGCTTCGAGAGCAGACTGAAGACAGGGGCTGTGTTTCTCGAGCTTACAGCCGCCTATGATACGGTCTGGCATAAAGGCCTCCTCCTGAAACTTATAAAGGTGATCCCTGCTTGGGCAACAGCAGTTATTAAAACCTTGCTGACCAACCGAAGGTTCAGAGTCCACCTCGGTCAGAACACAAGTGCATGGAGAACGCAGAAAAACGGACTCCCACAAGGCTCAGTTCTAGCTCCAACTCTGTTCAACCTCTACATAAACAACCTGCCCACTACAAAATCCCACAAATTCATCTATGCAGACGACATCTGTTTGGCACTCCAAACACCAGACTTTGAGCTACTGGAACGGGTGCTCACGGAAGATCTTGCCAAACTGGACCAGTTCTGCAAAATCTGGCGCCTAAAACCAAGCCCAGCAAAAACCGTCTCCAGTGTATTCCATCTCCACAATGTAAAAGCTGCCAGAGAACTAAACATCCACCTGAGCGGACTCAATACGTCAAACAGGTTCATTTTGTCTTCTTTTAATTATTTATCCTTTTTTAAAAAAAAAAAAAAAAAAAAAAAAAAAAAAATGAGCGGACTCAAGCTTAAGCATGCCCCAAATCCAACCTACCTTGGAGTGACCCTTGATAGGACCCTATCCTTCAAGGAACATCTAAAGGGGACGGCTGCTAAGGTGAAGGTACGAAACAACCTGCTCTGCAAGCTCGCTGGTGCAAAATGGGAGGCAGCAGCCTCCATCCTGCGCACCTCAGCACTGGCCCTTTCATACTCTGTAGCAGAATATTGTGCCCCTGTCTGGCCAGGTCATCTTACACACACCACGTAGACACCCAGCTCAACACAACCATGAGAACTATAACTGGAACAATCCTCTCAACACTACTCCCCTGGCTCCCTGTACTGTCAAACATAGCCCCTCCACACATCCGGTGAGCAGCATTAACTCAAAGGATGCTCCAAAAAGTTAAAGATTCTCCTCATTTACCAGTCCATGCAGATATCTATACACCACCCACTGCCCGACTTTCATCCAGACTGCCGATTTGGAAAAACCCTCTCCCAGCTGACTTTACCATCCAGACAGCTTGGCAAGTGGAATGGGAGACCAAGGAGGTCCCAAACAAACACCTAGTGACAAACCCTAACCAACAGGTCCCGGGCACCAACCTCCCAAGGAGACGGTGGTCTACACTTAATCGCTTCAGGACTGGACATGGCCCCTGCTTGGCCAACCTTCACAGATGGGGCAGTAGTCCCAGCCCACTGTGCGCATGTGGAGAGGAGCAAACAATGAAACACAGAGCTGGTAAAGCGAGCTCAACAGTGGCTGTACTTTCTGAGGAGGCTGAAGAAGTTTGGCATGTCCCCCAGGATCCTCAACAATTTCTACAGCTGCATCATGGAGAGCATCTTGACCAACTGCATCACTGCATGGTATGGCAGCACTACTGCCCTGGACTGCAAATGCCTGCAGAGAGTGGTGAAGACAGCGGAGAAGATCATCAGGACTCCACTCCCCTCTCTGTAGAGCATCTACCACCGCAGAGTCCAAAGGAAAGCTGATGCCGTCCTCCGGGACCCCACCCACCCCCAGCACAGAATGTTCACACTTCTGCCCTCAGGCTGGAGGTACAGAAGTGTGAAATGCAGGACAACCAGACTAAAAAACTCCTTCTTTCCCACTGCCATCGGACTCCTGAACAAATAACAAACTTCCAAAAACTCCACAATACAGCTTTGCAAATTGAAACTCACATACTGGTTGCTAAATTTGCACATTGCTCACTTGTACAGTGTGCATAGTCTCACCCCATCTCATGTCCACATCATCTGTGCTGCTAAATTATCATTGTACAGTCTACTGGGTTGTCATGAACCAAGCCGGGTTGTTCTTTGGGCTTGGTTCTGACCCGCAGTGGCTTGGGTTTATCTGTATATTTGTGTATTGTGTTATCTTTTGAGTTCTTGTAGTTTCTATGTCACTTGTTCTTTTTTCCATACCTGTAGCCACTGTTCTGGCCAGCAGCTGTTAGGCAGCCTCCTTTGACCTACATTTGTGTGGGCGCTGTCTGACACTTGCCGGTCCAACCACGCCCCCGCTTTCATGACAGCCAGCTGGTTCCATTCTGGTGACTGCCCTTAGCGCACTTCACCCAGGTGCACCCAAGCTGTCATGCCAGCGATGCTTGTACTTAGGCAGCTACTTGCCAGTCAAGCATTGCCGGACTATTGGTTTGTCTATGGGAATGTTGTGGCCACCGTTCACTGTGGTCTGCCTGCTGCATGTCCAATTGTGTGAGTCAAGAAGTGAACCTTGTCATCTTTTATAAGTCTGCCTTGTTTTTGTACTGTCTATTTTTTGTGGCCACTGTACACTGTGGCAAGCCCGCTGCACGCCTGTCATGTGAGCCCTTTAGTGTACCCTGTATCGTTTTTGTAAGTCTATATTTTTGGAACTGTCTGCTTCTTTTGTTAATAAATGTGTTTGTGGTGTAACCTGCGCCTAAATCCGTCCTTCTCTCATTCCTCGGTGTGCAGCGTAAAAGCGCACGAGGAGGATAGTGACATGGGTCTTATCATTACAGAGAAACACTGTCACTATCATTACACTGGATGCTAATTTGTACATTTCTTATTTGCACAGTGTACATAGGTTTATGCCATCTCAGGTTCATATCATCTCTGATATTAATATACCACTGTCCACTACAGTCATCTAGTGAATTTTCAGTTTTCATTCTTCATGTTTTCTCTAGTTTAACTGCTTTAACTGTCCTAATTTCCTAATGTGTGTTATTAGTATTCATTAGTATTAGTACTTAGTATCAAGGTGTGTTTAAGGTGTCCTAATTGCCTAATGTGTGTTATTAGTGTGTGTTATTAGTATTCATTAGTATTAAGTGTGTTATTACCTTATTAGTATTGATGTGTATCTATTACCTTGGCATTCGTTTGGAGAGCAGAGTAAAAATTTCATTGCTCAGGAAATGTTGCATTTCTTAACTGTGCATATGATAATAAAGCCTTTGAATCTTGAATCTTTTGGAATGTATTCCCAAAGTTGCTATGGAAAATCATTAATAACTTATAAAATGATCAAAATTCGGCTGCATGTAATTTGCAATTATAAGTTAGCATAAATTTAGGATATACAGTATGTTTCTAATGTGATGAAAACAGTACTGTGTGCTATACATACTGTTTACCATGTTTAATTGGCAGCCATTAAGAAATCAACAAGCTGCAAAAACATCATGACAAAACTACTGGCTTAGACCCAAATGCAACAAGGAAGGAGGCAGTAAGTATAGTGACAATAATCTTTATTTACAATAACTGTGCAAAAATTGTGCAAATTAGCTGGTGAGGATCTGGCAACCCTGTAGGGGGGAGAGCAGAGACATGAGTGAGTAACATTAAATGGCAAGGGTCAGAATGTAATACTGAACTATGCTTACAGGCTCTTCCAGGGAGAACAACTGGTGCAGTAGTGAAGGTTCTCCAGGCAGTCAGTGGGGATGAGTGCAGAGGTGCTGCAGGGACGCTGCACGAAGAGTGCTGGAGAGCAGGCTGGCCAGGCCTGGGGGTAGAGGAAATGGTGCAGGGAGCAGTGATATACAAGTGGCGATAAATCGCCGTACTTGTGGGGAAGTGACAATGTGCACAAATCCAAGGGTGTCCAAATCCAAGTCCGTAAAGAGAGATGCAAGGTCCAAATCCAGGCAAAGGTCCAAACATGGCAGAAGTCCAAAAGACAAACAAAGGCGCCAGGGCGAGAGGCAGGTATCTGGATCTAGGACAAGCAGAGGTCAAACACAAACAGGTGAGACAGGAATGCAGTAATACAGACAGAGCTGGGTTCAGGCAGGTACAGTGTGATGAAACCAGACAGACCAGTGAGAGAGCCTCCTTTATAAAGGGCTTTCTCTGATTAGCCGCAAGTGATGATCAAGGCTGCAGGGAGAGTGCTAATCAGCAGGGGGACAGGAAGACAGACAGAACAGATAGAAATCTTTACACATCATTCAGAGGTTATGCTGTAGTTATTACAACAGGTAGAGATCCTTACAGTACTCTGCCCTCACAAACGCCTCCTGGCATAACACAAGGGTTGTCAGAATGGTGTTGATAGAACTCCGTGATGAGGGAGTTATCAATTCAATTCAATTCAATTCAATTCAACTTTATTTATATAGCGCCATTTCACAACAACAGTCATCTCATAGCACTATCAACTGTAGGGAGGACCCCCACAGTTGCAGAAAGACCCCAGCAATCAGGCGATCCCCTGTGAGCAAGCACTTGGCGACGGTGGAGAGGAAAAACTCCCTTTTAACAGGAAGAAACCTCCAGCAGAACCAGGCTCAGGGAGGGGCAGTCATCTGCTGCGACTGGCTGGGGGGTGAGGGGATAGAGAAGAAGAAAAGAACAGACATGTAGAGAGCAAACAGCACGATGGGGACTCAATCTATGGGAGAGAACAAACAAATGTTAATGACCAGCAAAAAAAAAATATTTCATAGAGAGTGAGGAAAGGAGTGAGGCCCAGTGCATTACTGGAGGTCCCCCGGCTGACTAAACCTATTAGCAGCATAACTAAGGGAGGGTTCAGAAAACACATGATCCCTCCCTAATTGTAGGCTATATCAAAAAGGTAGGTTTTAGCCCTATTCTTAAAAACAGAGATCGAGTCTGACTCCCGAATCCAGATTGGCAGCTGATTCCACAGGAGAGGAGCTTGATAACTGAAGGCTCTGCCTCCCATTGTACTTTTGGAGATTCTAGGTATTACAAGTAAACCTGCATTTTGGGAGCGTAGTGCTCTGTTAGGATGATACGGTAGTATCAGATCTTTTAAATAAAAAGGAGCCTGATTGTTTAGAGCTTTGTAAGTAAGAAGAAGGATTTTAAACTTAATTCTAAACTCTATGGGAAGCCAATGAAGGGAGGCCAGAACCGGAGAGATATGATCTCTCTTTCTAGTACCTGTTAAAACTCTTGCTGCAGCATTTTGGATCAGCTGAAGACTTTTTAAAGATGTTTTAGGACAACCTGATAATAAAGAATTACAATAATCTAATCTCGAGCTAACAAAAGCGTGGATCAGCTTCTCAGCATCACTCTGAGACAAGATGCTCCTAATCTTGGCAATATTACGCAAATGATAGAAGGCAGTCTTAGAAACAAATTTAATATGTGAATTGAAGGACAAATCCTGATCAAAAATAACTCCAAGGTTCCTCACAGAGCTATTAAGAGAAAGAGTAACTGCATCCAAACTGAAAGTTTGATTTGGAAAGGAATTTCTAAGGTTTTTTGGACCAACAAGAATGACTTCAGTCTTATCTGAATTTAATAGCAGGAAATTACAAGTCATCCAAACTTTGATTTCCTTAAGACAGGCTTCTAACTTGGCTAATTGATTAGTATCATCTGGCTTCATTGACAGGTATAATTGTGTGTCATCTGCATAACAGTGAAAATGTATACAGTGCTTTCTAATAATGTTGCCTAACGGAAGCATATATAAACTAAAAAGAGTAGGGCCAAGCACAGATCCCTGTGGAACTCCATGACTAAGCTTTGAGCTGAGAGAAAACTCATCATTTACATGAACAAACTGGAACCTATCAGATAAATAAGATCTAAACCACTGCAACGAAGTTCCATTAAGTCCAACATAGTGTTCTAATCTATCAAGTAGAATATTATGATCAATAGTATCAAAAGCTGCACTAAGATCTAAAAGGACAAGTACAGAAACTAGTCCATTATCAGATGCAATGAGGAGGTCGTTAGTGACCTTCGCTAAGGCTGTTTCAGTGCTATGATGGATTCTAAACCCAGATTGAAACTCCTCAAATAAACCATTTCCCTGCAGGTGGTCAAATAATTGCGTAGCAACAACTCTTTCTAAGATTTTTGAAATGAAAGGGAGATTAGAGATTGGTCTATAGTTAGCTAAAGCTCCTGGATCTAGCGTTGGCTTTTTGAGTAAGGGTTTAATTACAGCCGTTTTAAAAGCCTGCGGTACATGGCCTGAAGTTAATGAAGAATTGATTATATGAAGAATAAAGCTACCAATAAGTGGGAAGACTTCTTTAAATAACCTGGTAGGAATAGGGTCTAAAAGACAAGTTGAAGGTTTGGATGAGGAAACTATTTTGTCTAACTCACAAAGGTCGATTGGAGTAAACTCATCAAGACAGACATCAATAGAAGGAGTTGTAGTAGTTACAGTATTTAAGTTAACTGTGGGAAGAATCTGATTGATTTTATCTCTGATGGATGAAATTTTATTATTGAAAAAGTTCATAAAGTCCTGACTAGTAAGCTCTAAGGGGATGCTAGGATTGACAGAGTCCTGACTCTTTGTCAACCTGGCTACAGTACTGAAAAGAAACCTGGGATTATTCTTGTTCTCTTCTATTAATGCAGAGTAATAACTCGTTCTAGCTTTTCTAAGAGATTTTTTATAAATTAAAAGATGATTTCTCCAAGCTAAATAGATTTCATCTAAATTAGTAGAGCGCCATTTTCTTTCTAATTGACGAGTCTTCTGTTTTAAGCTACGAGTTTCTGTGTTGAACCAAGGAGTTAAAAATCTCTGATTAGACTTTTTCTTTTTTAAGGGGGCCACCAAGTCTAGAGCCTGATGCAGAGAAGCTGAAACACTATCCACCATGTTATCAATTACAGAAGGAGCAAGCTGTCTATAGCTTATTTCCGTTGTGTTGACACATGGCATAGAGGAAACAATCTGCATAAATTTGGAAACAGCATCATCTGAGAGGCATCTACTGTGATAATATTTTTCTTTAGGAGCCAAATAGTCAGAAATAGTAAAATCAAAGGTTAACAGACAATGGTCTGACAGTACAGGGTTATGAGGAGACACTACCAGATTTTCTATTTCTATGCCATATGTCAGAACAAGGTCCAATGTATGGTGGAGGTAATGAGTAGAATATCCATAATGAGAGACCTCGGGATCCAAGATCGTTCTTCCAGCCTGTACCTCTGCCAATCGACCAGGAACTGGATGTCATGCCCCCTGCAGCGAGCATTCAAGATGTGGGTAATGGTGTAAACTAGCCCCCCATCAACCATCTTGAGGGGAGGTGGTGGTTGGGAGGGTGGACAGAGGGAGCTGGTGAAGACAGGCTTGATCTCGGATACATGGAAGGATAGGTTGATCTTGAGGGAGGCGGGGAGGCCAAGCCTCACTGAGGCGGGATTGATGATAGCCGAGATGGTAAATGGGACCACAAACCATGGAGCCAGCTTTCTGGAGTCAGTCTTGAGGGGGAAATGCTTAGTGGATAGCCAAACACTCTCACCAACCTTAGACACCGGGGCAAGGCATCTCTCCCTGTTAGCCCACCTGGCATTCTCCTCCGAGGAGTGGAGCAGCACAGCCTTGGTGTCCTTCCAGAAGTGTCTGCACCATGCCATATGAGCTGAGATATATGGAACGGCGATCTCCTCCTCGGAGATGGAAAGGAGTGGGGGCTTGTATCCAAGAGAGGCCTCGAAGGAGGAGAAGCCTGTGGTGGTGGGTGAGTTGTGGGCATACTCTGCCCAAGGGAGAAAGGTGCTACAGGAGGATGGGTCTGATGAAGTAACATACCGTAGCATGGCCTCCAGCTCCTGATTAGCCCGTTCACTTTGCCCATTACTCTGTGGGTGGTAGCCGGAGGAGAGGCTGACCATGGCCCTGATGGACTTTCAGGAGGCTCACCACACCTTGGAGATAAACTGGGGACCACAGTCTGACATGATGTCAGACGGGATGCCATGTAACCTGACCACATGGGTTGACAGGAGCTAGGCTGTCTCCAAGGCCGATGGGAGTTTCTTAAGTGGCACGAAGTGCACCGCCTTGGAGAATCTGTCGATAATGGTGAGGACAACAGTGTGCCTGTTGGAGGGAGGTAGTCCTGTAATGAAATCCAGGGTGATGTTAGGCCAAGGACGACTAGGAATAGGGAGGGGCTGAAGCAGGCCGGCAGGGAAGGAGGTGGAGGGCTTGCCCTTGGAGCACTAGGGACAGGACCTGATATACTCGCAGACATCCCTGTCCGTGGAGGGCCACCAAAAGGTGCGGCGGAAGGCGGAGAGGGTCCTGATGACCCCAGGGCGGCAGGAAAACTTCAATGAAAGCACCCAGTGAATGACCTCTCCCTTCACAGCTGCAGGAATGAATAGGCGGACCTCCCCCAGGGTCTGGGTCACTGATCTGTACCTTCCTAATACAGCGCTCAATTTTCCAAGAGAGCGCCCCCCACAATGACCCTCTCGGACAGGATGGTCTCCTCCTCAAGGTTGTCCGCAAACTGGTGGGAGAAGGCATCTGGTTTCACGTTCTTGGAGCCAGGTTGATAAGTGAGGCTGAAACAAAACCTGCCGAAGAACAGGGCTTAACAGGGGTTAAGTCGTTTGGTAGACTTAATGTACTCCAGGTTTCTGTGGTCAGGCCAAACCACAAAGGGCAGGGCCGCCCCTCGAGCCAGTGAGGCTACTCCTCCAAGGCTATCTTCACCACAGGCAGCTCCCGGTCACTGATGTCATAATTTCTCTTGGCCGGGGACAGGTGCAGCGAGAAATAGGCACAAGGGTACGGTTTATCATCGGTGGCTGAGCGCTACGAGAGGATAGCTCCCACTCCAATGTCAGATGCGTCCACCTCAACAATGATTTGTCATGCAGAGTCAGGCTGGAGTAGGATGGGGAATTTGGTGAAACACGTCTTGAGCTGGGAGAATGCCTCATTAGAATCTGGGGTCCAGTGAAAAGGGATCTTGGTGGAGGTGAGGATGGTGATTGGGTGGGCAATGGAGCTGTAGTTTCTAATGAAACGTCGGTAGAAGTTGACAAATCCGAGGAATTGTTGGAGTTGTTTAGGAGTTGCGGGGATGGGCCAATCCATAAGATAAGATAAAATAAGATAAGATAAGCCTTTATTAGTCCCACAATAGGGAAATTCCAGGATTACAGCAGCAAAGTGACAGCAGTACTCAGAACAATAGTTAATAAGATATTAAGAACTGATTAGCCAAAGCACTAAATGAATATACATATGTACAGTGATATACACAGTGCAGGAGCATTGCAGCTGGATGGAATAAACAGCATTACGGTTTGTTAAGTTACCCTGCAGAATATGAATATGTACCCAGACAGTATATTTCGTATTTGAATCAACAGTGTTGTTGCCACCCTCAGTAATGATTGATATTGTCCTAGTTGTATATTAGAGAGGACGATATATTGTGCAACATTGTTACGTTTAGTACATTCAATATGACCTCTACGAGCAGCCCTGGTTAAGTTATAAAGTCTGACTGCTGTAGGTAGAAAGGACCTGCAGAACCTCTCTGCCGTGCACCTAGGATGGCACAGCCTACCGCTAAATGAGCTCCTCATTGCGTTCAGCATGTCCTGCATGGGGTGGGATTTGGACTCCAGCAGAGATGACAGCTTAGCCACCATCTTCCTCTCTCCTCTCTCCTCCACTGGGTCTAGGTGTCGCCCCAGAACAGAGCTAGCTTTTTTGATCAGTCTGTTCAGTCTCTTCCTGTTGGCTGCCGTGATGTCGCTGCCCCAGCAGACCACTCCAAATGCAATGACTGATGCCACCACCAAATCGTAGAAGGTCTTCAGGCGTGCCCCTTGCAGTCCAAAAGACCTGAGTCTCCTCAGGAGGAACAGCCTGCGCTGCCCTTTCTTGTAGACCATGTTGGTGTTGTGTGACCAATCCAGTTTATTGTTCAGGTGAACGCCCAGATACGTGTAAGATGTCACCATCTCAATGTCTGTTCCCTGGATGTTTACTGGTGCTGTGGGGGAGGTTGTCCTCACCTGCAGCAGTCCACCACCAGTTTCTTAGTTTTCCTTGCATTGATCTGGTGGCAGTTCCATAGGCACCAGTCCATGAAGTCCTGGATAAGTCCTCTGTACTGCACATCATCTCCATCACAGATGAGGCTGATGATCGCAGAGTCATCAGAGGACTTCTGTAGATGGCAGTGTGTTGTGTTGTGTGAAAAGTCAGCAGTGTAGAGGGTGAACAGGAAGGGAGCCAGAACTGTTCCCCCGGGGGGGGGGGGGGTGCGTACTGCAAATGATGGTATCAGACACACAGTCCTGGGTTTTCACAAACTGTGGTCAGTTTCTGATGTATTCCGAGATCCAAAATGACAGGTGCTGGTCCACCCCTGAGCACAGTTGCTTGTCCCTTAGGATCACTGGTTGAATGGTATTGAAAGCACTGGAGAAATCAAAGAATATGATCCTCACAGTGCTCCCAGGCTTCTCCAGTTAGGACAAGGAACGGTGTAGGAGGAAGATCACTGCATCTTCCACCCCGATGTCATGCTGGTAGGCAAACATGAAGTGGATCCATCGCTGGTCCCACCAGGGGGCAGAGGTGGGTGAGAAGCAGCCTTCCCAGGGTCTTCATTAGGTGTGATGTGAGGGCCACTAGTCTGTAGCTGTTCAGGTCTTTGGGGTGAGGGGTCTTCGGTACGGGTACCACACAGGATGTTTTCTACAGCTGTGGTACCCTTCCCAGCTTCAGGCTCAGGCTAAAGATGTGCTCCATGATCCCACACAGCTGGTCTGCGCAGGACTTGAGGAGCCTCAAACTGATGCCGTCCAGACCCACAGCCTTCCTCGCCTTGATCTTTCTCAGCTCAGCTCTCACCTGGGTCTCAGGGAGGGTCAGGTTGGGGCAGGGGGGCTGTGTGCTGGGAGGTGGGGGGTGGACAGTGGGATTAGATGAAGATGGAGGCAGCAGTGGTTGGTTGGTAGGCAGAGAAGAGGGCAGTTGGTCAAACCTGTTAAAAAAAAAAAACAGGTTCAGGTTGTTCACCTATTCCCTACCCCCCGTGGCCTGGGAGGAGGCATTCTGGTGCCAGAGATGGTTTTGAACCTTCTCCAGACACTGCTGATGTCACTCTGTTGCAGTTTGTCCTCCGTCTTCTTCCTGTAGCTGTCCTTCCCCTCTCTGATCTTCCTCCTTACCTCCCTCTGTACGGACTTCAGCTCCTCCTTGTTTCCCGACCTGAAGACCCTTTTCTTCTCCTTCAACAGTGACTTTATCTCAGGGTTGATCCAGGGTTTGTTGTTTGAGAAACACCGTATGGTCTTGGTGGGTACAGTGTTGTCCACACAGAAGCTGATGTAGTCTGTGATGGTGTGTGTGAGGCTGTCGATGTCCTCACCATGTGGATCACAAAGCTGCTCCCATACAGTGGATTCAAAACAGTCCTTCAAAGGGTCCTCCGCCTCCTCAGATCATATTTTCACTGTGTGGATAACAGGAGGTTGTCTGTGTACCAGGGGTTTGTACACAGGCAGGAGGTGAACCGAGTTGTGGTCGGATCTTCGGGGTGGGGGGTGGTGGGGGGGGGGGGTGATGAGGTCTAGGCCTCCTTGGTGTTTGCATAAAATAAGTCCACTGTTTTATTGTCTCTGGTGTGGCACGTGACATACTGGGTGAAAGTGGGCAGAATGGAAAACAGTGAAGTATGGTTGAAATCACCAGAGATAAGCAGGAGAGCATTTGGGTGTTGTGTCTGCAGCCTGCTAGTGACTGAGGAGATGATGTCACACACTAGCTCAGCACTCGCAGAGGGCGGTACATAAATAACCACCTTAATCTTCTTGGGGTTAGGTTTAATCTGGCCCTTGGAGATAATAAACCCCAAAAAGGTGGTGGTGGGAGGGTGAAACTCCCATTTCTTGGCCTTCACCTAGAGCTGTTTCTCCAGGAGGAGCTGGAGGACCAGCTAAATGTGCACCCTGCGCTCAGATGCAGACCAGAAGAAAATCAGGATGTCGTCCAGATAGACGAATACAAAGGAGCAAAGAAAATCCTGTAACACGTCGTCCATGAGGCACTGGAACACTGTGGGGGCGTTAGTAAGGCTGACGGCTGCTGGGGGTGCAAAACCCTGCTTTCCATTTGTCGCCCTCCAGGATGCGGATGAGATGGTAGGCATTACGGAGGTCAAGCTTGGTGTAGATTGTGGAACCCTGGCGTTGGTCAAATGCTCAGTTGATTAAGGGGAGAGGATACTTGTCCTTGATGGTGATGTTGTTCAGCTCACAATAGTCAATACAAGGACACAGTGAGCTATCCTTCTTTCCCATGAAGAAAAACCCTGCACCCATAGCAGATGATACCGGAGTGGTGGCCTAGTTGGTAGAGCATCTGCCCCACAACCAGGAGACCGGGGTTCGAATCCCGGCCGGGTCATACCAAAGACTACATAAAAATGGTACTTTCCACCTTCTAGCTTGATGCTCAGCATAATAGAACAGGGAAAGGAAAGTTACGCACAGAGCTACCAGAGGACTGACACCCCACTGTAGCTTTCACTACTTACAGCAGCTGTGTGGCCTAGGGTCAGAGAAATGGAGCTATGTGCAGCCCCTATACACCATTTGGTGTCCCATATGCTGTGGAAGGGAATTAACTAACTAACTAACATAGTAGATGCTAAGGGGTGGATGATGCCGGCATTCACTGAGTCCTTGATGTATTTATCCATCACCTTCCTCTCGGGGGTGGACAGGCTTTACAGCCAGCCGAAGGGTAATTGGGCCCCTGGTTGTAGCTCAATGGGACAGTAGTAGGGGCGATGAGGAGACAGGGACAAGGCCTTGGATTTACTGAATACAGGCGCTAAGTCATGATATTCAGAGGGGACTAAGGATAGATCAGGGGTTTTGTTGGCAGTGGGCTGGATGTTGATGGATGAGGAGCAGGCGGCAGATTGAAGGCAGGTAGATAAACAAAAGGAGCTCCATGAGCCAACAATTCCCTTCTTCCAATCAATGACCGGTTTGTGTAGCTTCAACCAGGAGAACCTCAGCACGACGAGAGATGTGGAGAAGAGGAATGCTAGGAACGCTAAATGTTCGTGGTGATTACCTGATGCTAACAAGGCGAGAGGGGCAGTCTGTTTAGTGATCCGACAAAGGGACTGGCCTTAGAGGATAATGCATGTTAATGACTGGGGCAGCTCAAAGCAGAGTATTTTGAATTGGGTTGCCAGGTGCTCAGAAATAAAATTTTATTTGGCTCCTGACTCAACTAAGGCATAACTGACAAACTTGACAGACTTGAGCAGCAACCAAATGGGCAGAGAAAACTGGTTAAGAGAGGGAATAGGTTGCTCACCCACAAGGCTCCCTACTGCAACTGACGGGCTTAATCTTTTAACTTTAGTGGACGCTGAGTGCAAATGTGGCCGGCTTTGCCACAATACATGTATAATCCCCCCTCTTGGCACCGCTGCCGTTCAGCACAGAGATTTTGGAATGACCCACCACCATTGGCTCCGGCATGTCGAGGGGGATCACAGCAGGTGGAAGTGTGAGGAGCAATGGAGTCACGGGCATGGGACAAGATGGGGTACGGAAGCCCAGCTGGCGCGAAGAGAGATTAGCTTGTCCAGGGAACTGGGCTCGTCTTGGAGACGGGCGAGCTTGACATGGAGCGTAATATTCAGACTGAAGGTAAAAATGGAGCGTAACGCTGAGTCATCCCACCCCACTTCCGCCGCAAGTACCCGAAACTCCACAGAGTGTTCAGCCGAGGTCCTCGTCCCCTGACGGATGCACATCAGTCAGGCGGGCGTGCCCCCCTCCTGGTCGGAGTGATCGAATACACGCAAAAATTCACTTGTGAAGGGATTGTAGGTGTAAGACTGATAGTTTGGCCCCAGAATTATCACTTGGGCCCAGGAGAGGGCGAGCCCATCGAGAAGACCCGTGGTCGGTGGGATAATCACTGGGTGTGCTATTGAAACTGAGCTGGCATTGTAACAAAAACCCACGAGCTCCCCTTCCCTAGAGCCCCGCCATACCGAGGGGGTGTAGCAACCAGCGGAGAGCATCCTGAGCAGGTAGCAGATGGCACGACTGCCGGTGGTGAGGCGGCAGTAGCTTTGAGAGCTTGTAACTTCCCTTCTAGCTTGGTAACGTGCTTGGCCAGATTAGCCAGCTTGTTAAAAATTACTTGATTTTGATTAGCAGTCTGATTGGCAAGTTGCTTGAGTGCAGTAAGTTCAGCGAGAATGGTTTATATCCTAATCACTGGGTCTAACAGCTGGTCGCGTACTGACATGGTTACTGGCTTAGACCAAAACACAACAAGGAAGGAGACGGTAAGTATAGTGACAATAATCTTTATTTACAACTATTGTGCAGTAATTGTGCAGTTTAGCTAGTAAGGATCTGGCAACCCTGTAGGGGGAGAGCAGAGACATGAGTGAGTAACATTAAATGGCGAGGGTGAGAATGTAATACTGAGCTATGCTTACAGGCTCTTCCAGGGAGAACAACTGGTGCAGTAGTGAAGGTTCTCCAGGCAGAGGAGCCAGCTGTCAGTGGGGATGAGTGCAGAGGTGCTGCAGGGACGTTGCAGGAAGAGTGCTGAGGAGCAAGTTGGCCAGGCTTGGGGGTAGAGGAGCTAGTGCAGGGAGTGGTGTTATACAAGTGGCGATAAGTCAACTTACTTGTGGGCAGTGACAATATGCACAAATCCAAGGGCGTCCAAATCCAAGTACGTAAGGAGAGATACAAGGTACAAATCCAGGCAGAGGTCCAAGCACGGCAGAAGTCCAACAGACAAACAGAGGCACCAGGTGTGAGAGACAGGTATCTGGGTTGAGGGCAAACAGAGGTAGTGATGGGAAGGCAGGCACCGGTGCTCCGAACGGTGATCCGATCTTATCCAGGAAATATTTGGTGAGGTGTGTTTTGAGGCGTGCATCGTGATGTATGTGTGGATGTCGGACCATGTGACTTGGTTAGAAAGCCGTTCATGATTTTGCACACAACATGAAATAAAGTGAGCAGCGATACCCATTGGAAATCCCCGTCCCTCACGTTTTGTGTAGTCATATTTTACTGTGTAAGGGATTTGTCACAGCCAATTTTCAGATGGAGCCAGCACCAAAAACACGGACTTCTCCCATTTAGGAAAAGTTTGAGCACGTTTCTCCCATTGATGTCTTTTTAACAAATAGCATCTGTTTATTCTGTGGTAATGGCTTAGTGGTAATGCATTTGTTTTGCAAGTGGGAGACCTGGGTTCGAAACCCAGCTGTGTTGTTCTTTTAATTTCATTTTTATTTGCAAGGTGAAGTGTCTTGTTGTGTTTCAAAGAGCTTGGATCATTATTACACATCATTATGCTGAGGCACTATTGCTACTGTGCCCTGCATGAGAATAAGGCCAGAGTTGAATATACTGAGACAGTATAAGACTGTTGAAAATGTATTATTTCTAAATAAAAATTGACAAGTAGTACAAGCACTCCAAATGACACAGGCACATTCATTGTAGTCACCTCAGTTTTATTTATTTTTTTGCCTTATGATCACTGATATTTCTTAAAAGACAAGATTTATTGAAATGGAAAAAAAAAAACCACAACACACAAACCAATAATACCCTTGTAAAAATCAGCATGTTGTATATGTTTTGTCCACTAGATGGCCTGGTAGAGAAAATTAAGTCCCACATGAGGCCTCGTCTATATGAGCCATTTTGATGAAAGGCCTCAAGTCCTCCAGAAAGCCTCATTTGGCCATCACTAAATGGGATCACAAACAGGCGAGACAGGAATGCACTAATACAGACAGAGCTGGGTTCAGGCAGGTACAGAGTCTGACACGATCAGACAGAGTAGTGAGAGAGCCTCCCTTATAAAGGGCTTTCTCTGATTAGCCACAGGTGATAATCAAGGCTGCTGGGAGAGTGCTAATCAGCAGGGGGAGAGGAAGACAGGCAGAACAGATAGAAATCCTTACGCATCATTCAGAGGTTATGCTGTAGTTATTATTAGAACTCCTGAAAAAATTTGATCTGGTGACTTTTTAACGGTATATTTCTAATGCTTAATTTGGGAGAAACATTTTTAATCATAATTGCAAACAGGAATACCACAATAAGCCATTTCATTCGGTCAATTGTGTTGTAACAGGAAGGCGAGGAAGGCGTCGGGACCGGACAGCATCAGCGCAAAGCTCCTCAAGTCCTGTGCAGACCAGCTGTGTGGGATTGTGGAGTACATCTTCAATCTGAGCCTGAAGCTGGGGAGGGTACCACAGCTGTGGAAAACATCTTGTGTGGTACCTGTGTAACGGATGCCAACTAGTGCTGTTCGGCGTAGAACGTTAGTAAAACCTCCCTCCCAAAGCCTCATACAGTATCGGTAGCGCTGAGCTACCGGTCGGACCTTTAGCTCAGCGCGATCGTGCTGTGTCTCCCATGCTCGAACTGTGTAGTTGACTGAGAGGTCGCGGGTTCGTGTCCCGTGTGGGGCGAACTGCGCAGGATGATCTCTGTCACAATGGTGCCGTGAACCCAGCATGGGAGTGAGGTTTAAGGGGGAGAGTGTAACGGATGCCAACTAGTGCTGTTCGGCGTAGAACGTTAGTAAAACCTCCCTCCCAAAGCCTCATACAGTATCGGTAGCGCTGAGCTACCGGTCGGACCTTTAGCTCAGCGCGATCGTGCTGTGTCTCCCATGCTCGAACTGTGTAGTTGACTGAGAGGTCGCGGGTTCGTGTCCCGTGTGGGGCGAACTGCGCAGGATGATCTCTGTCACACCTGTACCAAAGACTTCCCACCCCAAAGATCTGAACAGCTACAGACCAATGGCCTTGGCGTCCCACATGATGAAGACCCTGGAGAGACTGCTCCTTGCTCACCTCCGCCCCCTGGTGGGACCAGCGATGGATCCACTCCAGTTCGCCTACCAGCATGGCATTGGGGTGGAGGATGCGGTGATCTTCCTCCTTCACCATTCTCTGTCCCACCTGGAGAAGCCCGGGAATGTGGTGAGGATCATGTTCTTTGACTTCTCCAGTGCTTTCAACACCATCCAACCGATGATCCTGAAGGACAAGCTGCTGTGCGCAGGGGTGGACCAGCACCTGTCATCATGGATCCTGGACTACCTCACAAACCGGCCACAGTTTGTGAGAACCCGGGACTGTGTGTCCGACACGATCATCAGTAGCACGGGGGCCCCCCAGGGAACGGTTTTGGCTCCCTTCCTGTTCACCCTTTATACTGCGGACTTCTCACACAACACAACACACTGCCATCTACAGAAGTTCTCTGATGACTCTGCGATCATTGGCCTCATCTCCAACAGAGATGAAGCTGACACAGAGGGCTTATCCAGGACTTCGTGGACTGGTGCCATCGGAACTGCCTCCAGATCAACGCGAGGAAAACTAAGGAGCTGGTGGTGGACTGCCACAGGCAAGGACAACCCTTCACAGCACCAGTAAATATAAAGGGAACAAACACTGAGATGGTGACATCCTGTAAGTACCTGGGTGTTCATCTGAACAATAAACTAGACTGGTCACACAATACTGATGCACTCTACAAGAAGGGACAGCGCAGGCTGTTCCTACTGAGGAGACTCAGGTCTTTTGGTGTACAAGGGGCGCTGCTGAAGACATTCTATGACACGGTGGTGGCATCAGCCATCACTTTTGGAGTGGTCTGCTGGGGCAGTGGCATTACAGCAGCCGATAGGAAGAGACTGAACAAACTGATCAAGAAAGCTAGCTCTGTCCTGGGGCAGCGCCTTGACCCAGTGGAGGAGATAGGAGAGAGAAGGACGGTGGCTAAACTGTCATCTCTGCTGGAGTCCGAGTTCCACCCTATGCAGGACATACTGAATGCACTGAGGAGCTCATTTAGCAGCAGACTACATCAACCTAGGTGCACAACCGAGAGGTTTCGCAGGTCCTTCCTACCTACGGCTGTCAGACTGTACAACCTAAGCAGGGCTGCTCGCAGAGATAGCAAAAAGACGTAACAACCTAAGAGTTTTGAATGCAAAAGACACAATAGACTTACACAATGGTCCCCTCCGGTATACAACTAGGAAAATACCAGTCGCTATGGAGGGTGAGAATATGTATGGGTACATAATCATACCATATAGGATAACTAAGTAGACGGTTGTGCTGTTTCATTCCATCTAGCTACAATGCTCTGCACTGTGTATTTATATATCTACATATTTATTCCATCTAGCTACAATGCTCTGCACTGTGTGTTTATATATTCATATATTTATTCCATCTAGCTACAATACTCCGCACTGTGTGTTTATATATTTACATATTTATTCCATCTAGCTACAATGCTCCACACTGTGTTTATATATCTACATATTTATTCCATCGAGCTACAATGCTCCGCACTGTGTTTATATATTCACATATTCATTCCATCTAGCTACAATACTCCGCACTGTTTATATACTCATATATTTATTCCATCCAGCTACATTGCTCCGCACTGTGTTTGTATATTTATATATCTATCCCATCTAGCTACAATGCTCCGCACTGTGTTTATATATTCACATATTCATTCCATCTAGCTACAATACTCCGCACTGTTTATATACTCATATATTTATTCCATCTAGCTACAATGCTCCGCACTGTGTGTCTATATATATATATATTTATATTTATATGTACATATGTATACTTGTTGCTCTTGTTTTTCTCTTGCCTTCTGATTGTTGCTCTGAGTGTTGCTATCCCTGTGCTGTTGCAATCCTGGAATTTCCCCATTGTGGGACTAATAAAGGCTTATCTTATCTTATCTTAACAGAGGAGCCTCTGTTAGGATCTTCTTTGCATTTGCTGTGTGTGTGTGTGTGTGTGTGCATGTGTGTGCGCACGTGCTTAGATCACATAAACTAAAGCAGCAGGTGGTCTGATAGATTATATAGAGGATACAGAATAAAATTTTTAGAGAAAGAAAAGGTTTCTTCATAGAATGTCCATAGTATTCTTTACTTATAATACTCTATTACTGTGTTTTTCAGATTTTTAAATTGTACGATGACTGCACTCATCCTTTGCAACTATACAGTATAATTCTTTATGATATACACAATAAATGATTTAATTGTTTCAAAGATTTAGCAAATATTTTAATTACAAGATAAATGGTCACCCACTGACCATCTTTTAAATGTTCCCGAGCTGTCCTGTCTCTGACTTAATGTGCCTGCACATACTTACATTAAACACTTAATAGACCTTAAAAGCAGAGTTGCAATGATTTAATTTTTAACTAAATGGCTCAAACCTAATTACTGTGTATTTTTTTGTCTGTTCTTGCTGAACTCATTGCAAATTAACTTAAACCAGACTTGAGTGTCACAGTATCACATCACAATATCAGTACACTCTCACAGGCGGGCCATTGGTTCAAATTGTTATTATTTCACCATTTGTTCTCTCCTAAAACAAAAAGAGCCCTTTGCAACGATGCAAAGAAATCCATACAGTACAGAGAGATCAAAGAAAGCAGTGACCAGTGGCATGCATATATGTAAGTACAAGGGATGCAGCTGATGAGTAACTGGTGTGTTTTTTCTTTTGTTCAATAAATAAGTACCTGTACTTTGCACATATGACTCCAGCTGGCCAACTACCCAGGACATGGTTAATGATATTTGATTAACTCAAAAGAGGTAAATGGAGAGAAAAGTTTAAACAGTGCAATCTGTTCATTTGGCTTGGGAAAGCTGTGGCCCACAAACCTGCCCATTAAGGTCAGTTACTTGGACACTGCCATATGCCATGGTCTGAGAGGGAAAGAAACTTTGTCAGTTCACAACAATTTCCTGCACTCTAGTATTCTTTTCTTTGTAAGAGTCAATAAGAGAAAAGCAGACGCAAATCCTTACAAAATCTGACTAAATCCTTCTGAATGAATGCTCAGACTTTCATTTCCTTGTTGATTCTTTTGAGCTGTATAATAACACAACAAAAACAGAAAAACTGGACAAAAGAAGAGAAGCAGCATAAGGGAAGGAGAGAAAGAAAGACGGGAGGAAAATGAAGGACAGTTCTGAAGGGATTCAAGTTTGGCTGAAAACGGCAGATAATCAGTGTCAGGGCAGAGGTAGCTGTGCTCTCCCCTGTTTCCATGGTGACCTGAATGGGCTGCCGGTGCAGTGACGCCAGTCAAGAGCATTGCGTTGCAGCCGTGCTGACATGAGCCACACGTGCCAATGCCCAGCTGACAGCACAGAGCATACGCCCGTGTCTATTCATAGTACCTAAGTGATGCTCTGGAGGGACAGGCAGCCTGGAGTTTGGGCCAAAGAGGCCAGGTGCCCGAAACTGAATGACACTCTTTGATGGAAGGGGATGGATGCATGGGGAGAGGACAGGATTAACTCGTGGTGGGGGTTATGTCATTGTCTTTCTCATCTTTGTCAAGGTGGCACATGGTCCATCAATCCTCAGAAAGAATTACACAAATCCCTTCTTTTGGAGCCCTATAAACCCTCACAGCATATCCATAGTGGGGAAAAAAGCGACATCTGAACATGACTGTTGGTGTCAAGTATCTTTGAGACACAGGGGTCATGGTTCAGCATCAGCTTTATTTTCCATGATCAGATGCAAAAAAGGCAATTCTCAAAACTATAGTACATGATGCAGAAAATATAAGGGAATCAGTGAGAAATGCCTAATAAATCTCACAAATTTTGGAGGCATGGCAGAGGAATTTGTGGGTAATATTGACTTTTAAGCTTTTTCGTCACACGTGGATCCAGTTAGGCAAGTGAGTAATTTTGTATACAATGTGGTTGCTCAAGAGACTTTGAAGATGCATTGTGTTTGTCTTTCATATTTTCTGGGCTTTTGTCTAAAAATTGTAGTTAAATTCAATGTTTTTTGTATATATAAATATGAAATATGCAGCACAGCTCACAAACCCTGTTAGTATCATCAGGGTGACATCAAAACACACATCTATGCAAAGTAATACTGCAAAATTTGAGAGTGGTTCCTCTGACAGATGATAAAATAATTCTAGCATTTCTTAGAATGCCACTGTGTCTGCCAAAATTTTCTGGAATTAAATCTTTCATGACTACAAATCAATAACTGTGGCACTAAGTCAAATTGTAACTTTTCTATCCATGGCTCTATCCAATTCATCACACAGTCCAGATATGTTTTGTAAAGGGGGCTGGAAACACAAAGTCAGTCCCTCTTTTGTGAGCAATTGTTCAAGCTCAATTGGTGCTCCTGTAACACTGCTTTGTCCGAGAGATCAGTCAAAAGAAACGCTGAGGTCTGTTGTGGTCAGTCGGAATCCCAAAGTTGTCACTGTGGTCATTTGATAGGCTAGAGTTAAAGACCGATGTGGCTCCCGGATTCCAACAGTGGTGGTACAGAGTTACTGAGTGAAAAATTATCTGAGTAGGACAAAGAATTAAAAAAAAAAAAAAATCTGTTTTGACTTCTGTATTGTTTGTTTTGGGGGTATGCTGGGTTGTGCAACACGTGCAAATGTGTTTGTGGAAATTTGCTTGCACAGGCTTTTTGCACCTCTAGGATCAGCAGTTTGCTTCCCCAGGACCGAGACAGAGTGATGGCTGAACCATGTGGATACACTATTATGACCCTTTTGTGTCAGTATAGCTGCATAAATAAAGCTACTGCAGAAGCCACTGGCAATGAAAAAGTGCTGTACAAGACACTTTGAGACAAAGGTTTAGTAGACATGAGAACACAATAAAAAAAGAGAGGAGAAAATCACCCTTTCAATTGCAAAAATAAATAAATAATAAATAAATGTAGCTTTCAGTTAGGATGTATGTCTGCATCACTGTGTATGTGTGATGAGCACTGTGTCTGTGCTGGCCACAGCCTGAGGACGGTTGCCTAGGACTTGCATGTTTGCTGAGGTAGGAGCAAGTCTGGGCAGGTTGCTGTATTCCACTCACAGGACAATGGCTGCTTCAGTTGCCTGGCTATGGAGGAGTTTAAGGGAATCTGTGAGAGACAGGGGGTCTCTCACAGCCCCTACAGTTCCTTGACATTTGTTTTTGCCAAGTTGGAAATTTACACAGAGAGAAGCATTTTTAAAGAACTGCTGAAGAAAGGTGGTGTTGAAATGCTTTACTGACAACATGAACTTGTAAAAGTTATGCTTTTTTCTTGCCATGTTTTTGTATATGACCTCACTGTCTGTAGTTTATACTGTAAATGGTAGTTTAAGACTTGTTTTATTTATTTAATTTTATTTGATGAGTACCTTAGACTTAGGGAATGTGATACAAAGTGCAGCTCTGTATTTATTCAATTTAGAGTTCCCAAAAGCAGCTGAGGGAATCTTCTTCTTCTTCTTCTTCTTCAATAAAAGTGTATAGGTAGCAAAAATTGTAAGATGCAGAAACGTGAAACCTTACAGCCAGGTCAGAAATTCTCCCCACTTCTCAGAGACCCAAATGCAAGGTGCTGCATCCATAGGTGGCTCTATTAGTTTTTCATTTACACAACTATCTCAAGAAAGGCTGGACCTGTGCTCAAAATTCTTTCATCATTCCATTTTCTGCAACTTTGCTCCATTCATAAGAGATGGCAGCCTTGTAATTTGGAATCTTCAAAGAAAACAAAGGTAGGGGATGTTGTACTCGCCTCAGAGTGCTCTTGTTTTATTAATGAGCCTGGTGACACCTGTTAGTTTTAGCTAATGTTAAACATGGTATTACTGAGCTGAGGGAAATTTTGGATAACATGCACACACTCACATTATCTGTCCTTCAAAACTCACAATTCCCCCTTTCTTTTGACCAGTGGCTGTGTTCTGTCTGCACAAGGGTAAACCAGAATTGCTGACTTTTCAGAAAAGCTTGGAATGAGGCTTAGAATTGTGCAGACTGAGGGGTAGGCGTGGAATGAGTGTGTGTCCATGTGCACGATACACAGTAATATTTTTTCAACACATTCACTTCTTTACCCCAGAATAAGTTTTAGAACAATTTCAGTCTGTTTTATTTAATGGTTGGAATGAATGAATTTGTAAGGAAGGTTTATCTTCCGAAAAATACAAGTTTACCTAATGTTACATATTGGAAACTATGTTAAACAAAAGTAGGTACAACCCTCTGGCTGCTATCTACCATCATAAGATCTAAGGAAGAGGTGATGCAAAAAACTGTTAAATGCACACGTTGTTTTGATTAGCTTTAAAAGTAAAAGCCATGGCAACCTTGACAGTCAAGCACAGCCTTGAGAGCTCTTGCAGCACTGTGTAAAAATCTGAAGAAAGTCAACACAATCTTGGCAGTATTTTTCTCATTTTGGAGTGAGATATAAGGTTTGTGGTGTGAGAGAGAACAAAAGAGTGAGACTCATTTCAAAAGAGTGAGAGTTGGGGTAGACGGGTAAATGGGTAAACCATCCATAGCTGTTAGCTGCTAGCCATTAGCTGCTGCACTCCCATTTCTCTGCTAATCTCCTGTCCTTTTGTGCCTGGAAAACATCATAGTTTTATGTCACAACCCTCCTCGTGCGCTTTGACGCAGCGCACGGAAGAGGGGAAGGAAGATGGATTTACGCGCAGGTTACACCACAAACACATTTATTAAACAAAAGACAAACAAAGCCAATGGTACAAAATAACATAATGACTCAGGTAACTCAAGGAGTCTTCCAAGATGCTCAGCAGTCTTAGGGTGAGAACCACCGGGAAAATGCACACAGTAAATATCACAAAACTGGAGCAGTCCGAGTAAGTCCGAATGAAGTCTGACAAACACATGCACATGACAGTACAATAGTCCAGCAATGCTTGACTGGCAAAGGCCTGCTTAAGTACAAGCATTGCTGGCAACACAGATTGGGAACACCTGGGCAAAGCGCGGGAAAGACAATTACTGGGGTGCACTTCCGGCGCCACACGAGTAGGCTGCCTTTTTGCAACAGCGGATCAATTTCTTCCTATTTCTATTTACTATCTGGCTCTCTTGCTAATCTTTCTGATCCGGCGACACCTTTATCCATCACAGACACGTAGATCGCCCAAATGTCTCTGAGCCTGCGGACGGAGCCACTGTTTCTTGCAGAAGGCAGTACAATAGAGACCAGCTGTTAGCACTTAACCAGCCCACGATGCAAACGCAAAAACTCGACATACTGGGAGAAATAAGACGGAAACGGCGTGGATGTTGAGCTGGAGTAAGACGGTGGGTGAGAAATATAAGGTACAGACCCGTCCTTCCATCCGTTTTTATGGGGAATGTATGATCGCTACTCAGTAAGACTGACGAGCTAGTGGCTATCTCCCGCTACGAGAGAGTCTTCAGAGAGAGTAGCTTGATGTTGTTTACTGAGACGTGGCTAACAGAACTAGCAACAGATGCTAACATCGAACTGGAGGGTTTCCATGCAATACAGGCAGACCGGACACCAGACAGTGGGAAGGCAAGGGGCTGAGGAATGATAATGTATGTCAGTAACAGCTGGTGCAGACCGGGACATATCACGGTTAAACAACAACACTGCAACAAAGACATTGAGTTGCTAACTGTTAGCATGCGGCCTACCTATCTCCCGAGGGAATACTCACACGTGATCTGCATTATTATTTATGCAAATCCGACGGCGAACGCAGGGACAGCGCGTGACGTCATTCACTCAGTAACTGGCAGGCTGCTGACAGAACACCCAGATGCTCTCCTCCTCATCTCAGGTGATTTCAACCATATTTCACTGTCCCCCATTCTGCCCACGTTCACCCAGTATGTCACATGCCACACTAGAGACAATAAAACACTAGACTTATTCTATGCAAACACTAAGGAGGCATACACCTCATCACCACTCCCCCCACTCGGGAGATCGGATCACAATTTGGTTCATTTCCTGCCGGTGTACAAACCCCTAGTACACAGACAACCTCCGGTAATGCGCACGGTAAAGTTATGGTCTGAGGAGGCAATGGACGCTCTAAAGGACTGTTCTGAAACCACTGCCTGGGAGCAGCTCTGCGATCCACATGGTGAGGACATTGATGACCTCACTCACACCATCACGGACTACATCAGCTTCTGTGTGGACAACACCGTACCCACCAAGACCATACGGTGTTGCTCGAACAACAAACCCTGGATCAACCCTGAGATAAAAACACTTCTAAGAGAGAAGAGAGGATCTTCAGGTCGGGGAACAGGGAGATGCTGAAGTCCGTACAGATGGAGCTGAGGAGGAAGATCAGAGAAGGCAAGGACAGCTTCAGGAAGAAGATGGAGGACAAGCCACAACAGAGCGACATCGGCGGGGTCTGGAGAAACCTTAAAACCCTCTCTGGGCTCCAGAATACCTCCTCCCAGGCCACAGGGGGCAGGGAGTGGGCGAACAATCTGAACCTGCTTTTTAACAGGTTTGACCAACTGCCCTCCCCCCTGACTGCACAACAACCACTGCTGCCTCTAAAGTCATCAAGACCTGCTGTCCACACCCCACTCCACCAACACCCCCGACTCCCAGCACACAGCCCCCCAACCTGACCCTCACTAAAACCCAGGTGAGGACGGAGCTGAAGAAGATCAAGGCGAGGAAGACCTCAGGACCGGACGGCATCAGCTTGAAGCTCCTCAAGTCCTGCGCAGACCAGCTGTGTGGGATTGTGGAGCTCATCTTCAACCTGAGCCTGAAGCTGGGGAGGGTACCACAGTTGTGGAAAACATCTTGTGTGGTACCTGTACCAAAGACTTCCCACCCCAAAGACCTGAACAGCTACAGACCAGTGGCCCTGACGTCTCACATGATGAAGACCCTGGAGAGACTGCTCCTTGCTCACCTCCACTCCCTGGTGGGACCAGCGATGGATCCACTCCAGTTCGCCTACCAGCATGGCATTGGGGTGGAGGATGCAGTGATCTTCCTCCTTCACCATTCCCTGGCCCACCTGGAGAAGCCCGGGAATGCGGTGAGGACCATGTTCTTTGACTTCTCCAGTGCTTTCAGCACCATCCAACCGATGATCCTGAAGGACAAGCTGCTGTGCGCAGGGGTGGACCAGCACCTGTCATCATGGATCCTGGACTACCTCACTAACCGGCCACAGTTTGTGAGAACCCGGGATTGTGTGTCCGACACGATCATCGGTAGCACGGGGGCCCCCCAGGGAACGGTTTTGGCTCCCTTCCTGTTCACCCTTTACACTGCGGACTTCTCACACAACACAACACACTGCCATCTACAGAAGTTCTCTGATGACTTTGCGATCGTCGGCCTCATCTCCAACGGAGATGAAGCTGAGTACAGAGGACTTATCCAGGACTTCGTGGACTGGTGCCATCGGAACTGCCTCCAGATCAATGCAAGGAAAACTAAGGAGCTGGTGGTGGACTGCCGCAGGCAAGGACAACCCCTCACAGCACCAGTAAACATACAGGGAACAGACATTGAGATGGTGACATTCTACAAGTACCTAGGTGTTCATCTGAACAATAAACTAGACTGGTCACACAATACCGACGCACTCTACAAGAAGGGACAGCGCAGGCTGTTCCTACTGAGGAGACTCAGGTCTTTTGGTGTACAAGGGGTGCTGCTGAAGACATTCTAAGACATGGTGGTGGCCTCAGCCATCACTTTTGGAGTGGTCTGCTGGGGCAGTGGCATTACAGCAGCCGATAGGAAGAGACTGAACAAGCTAATCAAGAAAGCTAGTTCTGTCCTGGGGCAACGCCTTGACCCAGTGGAGGAGATAAGAGAGAGAAAGATGGTGGCTAAACTGTCATCTCTGCTGGAGTCCAAGTCCCACCCTATGCAGGACATACTGAACGCACTGAGGAGCTCATTTAGCAGTAGACTACATCATCCTAGGTGCACAACCGAGAGGTTTCACAGGTCCTTCCTACCTACGGCTGTCAGACTGTATAACCTAAGCAGGGCTGCTCACAGAGATAGCAAAAAAACGTGACGACCTAATAGTATTGAATGCAAAAGACGCAACAGACTTACACAATGGTCCCCTCCAGTATACAACTAGGACAATATCAGTCGTTACAGAGGGTGACAATATGTATGGGTACATATTCATACCATGTAGGGTAACTAAATAGACGGTTATGCTGTTTATTCCATCTAGCTACAATGCTCCGCACTGTGTATATATATTTATATATTTGCTGTTGCAATCCTGGAATTTCCCCATTGTGGGACTAATAAAGGCTTATCTTATCTTATCTTATCTTACTGGAGGAGACCCAGCTGGCTGTCAAGAGAGAGGGGATGTGGTCGGACCGGCAAGTGTCAGACAGCGCCCACAAGAATGTAGGTTCTTCCTGCGGCAGCTGAGGAAGCTCAAGCTACCCACCAAGATGTTAGTGCAGTTCTACACAGCCATCATCGAGTCCATCCTCACCACCTCCATAACCGTGTGGTACGCAGGAGCCACTGCCAGGGACAGACTAAGGCTGCAGCGCGTCGTGCGCACTGCTGAGAAGGTGATCGGCTGCAAGCTCCCATCTCTCCAGGATCTGTACATCTCCAGGACCCGGAGGCGTGCTGGCCGGATCATAGCCGATCCCTCACACCCTGGTCACGTACTGTTTGCCCCCCTCCCCTCTGGTAGAAGACTTCGGTCCATCCAGACTAAAACCTCCCATCACATGAACAGCTTCTTCCCCTCTGCCATTAGACTGCTGAACACTAAGTGACTCTCGTGCACCATGTACAGCAGCTCAACCAGACTCATGTTAATCATCACTGTTTTCTTCCTGCATTACCGACTGCACTATATAGTTCTCCACAGTATCTGCTGCTGGCTAATATATATTTTAACTGTTGACCAGTATCACTTAATCTTATCCTACACTTTATTACATGTATAGTTTATTTCTCTTATCTTATCATGTTTAATGTTGCAGCACTGTACCGAGACAAATTCCTAGTTTGTGTACTACATGAACAATGGCAATAAACCTGATTCTGATTCTGATTCTGATTCTGATTCTGCCTTACAGCTACTGGCAACCTCAGCCCCTGTGATGGGTCAGTCGTCCCCTTCGTCCTCAAGCCCTGCTTCTTCTGTGTAAGGTGTGTTAGTGGGATTGAGGAAATCCTTGAAGTATTCCTTCCACCGCCCGACGATGTCCTCAGTAAAGTCAGCAGCACCCCACTGCACCATACACAGTGTGGACAGGGAGCTGCTTCCCCCTCCTGAGCCACTGGACAGTTTGCCAGAATCTCTTCAAGGTTGACCGAAAGTCTTGTTCCATGGCCTCACCAAACTCCTCCCACATCTGAGTTTTTGCTTCATCAACCACCTGAACTGCACTCCACTTGGCCTGCCGGTACACCTTAGCTTCTTTGTGAGTCCCACAAGCCACCAAGCTTGATAGGACTCCTTCTTCATCTCGATGAGAGGGCCATCTAAGAGCGATCCAACAGACTCCCATGATGAACAAAAAATCAAGGATTCAGTGTACCCTGCCCGGTATGGGGTTACTGGAGCCCTGCTCTGGAGCCAGACCTGGTGCAGGGGCTCAATGGCTAGCACCTGGTGGCTGGGTTTCTGCTCATGGGACCCGTCTGGACTCAGCCCAAAGGAATTCCATAGGTCCGCCCTCCAGTGGGCTCACCATCTGCAGGAGGGACCACGGGGGTCCGATGCAGTGCGGATCAGGTTACAGTTGAAGGCATAGACCTTGGTGGTCTGATCCCTGGCTGGCTTTTGGGATGTGGAATTTTACCTCTCTGGTGGAGAAGGAGCTGGAGCTGTTGCACGAAGTTAAGAGATACGAGCTAGATATAGTCGGGCTCGCCTCAAAACACAGCTCACAGAGCGGCTGGAGCTTAGCCTACTCTGGCGTTGCCCCAGGTGAGAGGCAACGAGTAGGGATGGGTATTCTTGTATCCCCCGCTTTGCTGCCTCAACACTGACATTCTCCCCAGTAAATGAAAGGGTTGTTTGCCTACCCCTTCGGGTTGGGAAACAGATCCTGACCATCATTTGTGCCTATGTACCCATCCTTTTTGGAGTTTCTGACTGGGTGCTGGAAATGCTCCTCTTGGGGACTCCATTTTCCTACTGGGGGACTTCAATGCACACGTAGGCAATGACAGTAAAATCTGGAGGGATGTGACTGGGAGGAATGGCCTGTCCGATCTGAACTCAAGAAGTGTCCAGTTACTGGACTTCTGTGTCAACCACAGTTTGTCCATAACGAATTCAATTCAGTTCAATTCAATTCAATTCAAAGATTTTATTTGTCAATACTACTATACGTACAGGACATACAGGAGAACTGAAATGGCATTTCTCTCTCTCTTCAGTGGTGTGCACAATATTAAAAAAAAGAAAAAGGACTAAGGCTGGAAAAACACCAGCAGTCTATGTACAGTAATGCTACCCATAGTGCAAGTGGCGACAAAAGATAGACCCAGACATCCCATAGTGCAAATAAAGATAAACGATGAAACCCAGCAATCCTATATACAGAAAAGTAGAGCAGAAATACTCGTAGATACAAGTTTGATGCGGTAGTGTAGTAGGTGCAGACAGTGACAGATTGGACTGCACATGATCAATATTGCAATAACAGACAGCAGCAGATATGATATTTGTGCAAATGGTTGCCGTAAAGTGCAGAGACATACAGTATAGCAGTAGAGGTATTACTGTTGGTGTGTCAGTCTTTCTGTGCCAACAGCTGAGGTAGTAATTGTGTGGGTGAGTGCGTTATGGTTCGGGGGGAAGTGGGGGTGGGGGGGTGGGGAGTGGATCCTGATGGCCTGATGAACTAAGCTGTTTAGCAGTCTTGTGGAGCGGGCCTTGAGGCTCCGGTACCTTTTACCCGAGGACAGGGGACTGAAGGGGGACTGTGAAGGGTGGGAGGTGTCGCCTGCAATGTTGATGACTCTGCGGGTGAGGCGGATGAGGTAGCTGTCCGAGAGGGGGGGCAGAAGGGCACTGATGATCTTGCTGGCTGCTTTCACTGTGCATTATAGTGTCTTCTGGCAGGAAGCGGTGCAGTTTTCATACCACACCATGATGCAGCTGGAGAAGATGTTCTCAACGGTGCCCCGGTAGAATGAGCACATGATGGGAGGTGGGACTCGTGCTCTCCCTAGTTTGCGAAGGAAATGGAGGTGAAATTGAGCCTTCTTGGCCAGTGATGTGGTGTTGTCGGACCAGGAGAGGTCCTCGGAGATGTGCACCCCCAGGAACTTGGTGCTGCTCACCCTCTCCACAGCTGCACCATCTTCACCATCAGAGAAGGATGCTGTGTATGTCCTCTCCTAAAGTTGACCACAATCTCCTTGGTTTTTCCCACGTTCAGGAAGAAATTATTGTCTTTACACCACTGGACCGGTTGGCTCACCTAATTTCTGTAGTTGGCCTCCTCGTTATTGGTGATGAGGCCCACCACAGTCGTGTCATCCGCAAACTTGATGATGTGGTTGGTGCTGTAGGCTGGTACACAGTCATGGGTCAGCAGGGTGAAGAGCAGTGGACTGAGAATGCACCCTTGTGGGGCCCCTGTGTTCAGTGTGATGGTTTTGGAGGTGTTGCTGCCAACCCACACATTCTGTGGCCTCCCTGTGAGAAAGTCAAGCACCCAGTTACAGAGAGAGGTTTTGAGTCCCAGGTGTCTGAGTTTTTGTATTGGGTGCTGAGGGATGATTGTGTTGAATGCTGAGCTGAAGTCCAAGAACAGCATTCGCACGTAGGAGTTCTTTGAGTCCAGGTGGGTGAGGGCTGGATGGAGAGCAGCAGCAATGGCATCTTCTGTGGATCTGTTTGACCTGTATGCAAACTGAGATGGGTCATGGGAGGGAGGGAGGATGGACTTGATGTTCTGCATGTCCAGCCGCTCGAAGCACTTCATCATGATGGGGGTCAGTGCTATGGGCCGGTAATTGTTGTAGCCGGATGGAACGGGCTTCTTTGGGACTGGTATTATGGTAGCAGTTTTGAAACATGTGGGAACAACAGCTTTACTCAGGGAGATGTTGAAGATGTCGGCCAGGACATTCTTGAGCTCCTCTGCAAAGTCCTTCAGAACGCGACCCAGTATGTTGTCTGGTCCAGCTGCCTTGCGTGGGTTGATCCTGCAGAGGGTCCTCTTCACGCTAGCCGGATCCAGACTCATGGGCTGCTCGTCCGGAGGAGGAGTGGTCTTCTGTGCTGATGTGCTGTTTTATGCTTCAAAGTGGCCAAAGAAGTCATTTAGGTTGTTAAGCAGTGTGGTGTCACTCGCACAGGTCTGAGGTGAAGGTTTGTAGTTGGTGAGGGTCTGTATGCCACACCAGAGGGAACGTGCATTTCTGGTGTTGCTGAAGTGGCCGGATATTTTCTTGCTGTACTGTCATTTTGCCTCCGTGATGCCACGGGACAGGTTAGCCCTAGCTGTTGTTATTCCTGCAGTGTCGCCAGCCCTGAAGGCTGCGTCCCGAGCCCTCAGGAGCCTGTGGACCTCTGCTGTCATCCATGGCTTTTGGTTGGCACCAACAGTGATGGTTTTGTAGTGAGTGGCATCATCAATGCATTTAGCTACTTATGTATGCTACAACAACCTCAGTGTACTCCTCTAGGTTTGTGTGTCCATTGTGAGTGGATGCGTACTTGAAAGTGTCCCAGTCTGTAGTGCTGAAGACTGTAGTGCTGAACTCCATGTTCAAGCATAAGGGTGTCCATATGTTCACCTGGCACCAGGACACCTTAGGTTGCAGGTCGATCATCGATTTTGTTATCATGTCATCAGACCTGCGACCATATGTCTTGGACACTTGGGTAAAGAGAGGTGCAGAGCTGTCAACTGATCATCACCTGGTGATGAGTTGGATCCGATGGCAGGGGTGGACACCACTCAGACCCGGTAGACCTAAACGTGTAGTGAAGGTGTGCTGGAAATGTCTGGCTGAGGCCCCTGTCTGGGAGGTCTTCAACTCCCACCTCCAGAAGAACTTTGATCACATTTTGAGGAAGTCTGGAGACATGGGATATTTCCTCCACCTCCAGTGTTGAAGCAGCTGCCCAGAGCTGTGGCTACAAGGTTGGTGGTGCATCTCCAATCTTTAAACCTTTAAAGACATTGAGTTGCTAGCTGTTAACATGCGGCCTATATATCTCCCGAGAGAACACTCACACGTGATCTGCATTGTTATTTATGCAAATCCGATGGCGAACGCTGGGACAGCGCGTGACGTCATCCATTCAGTAACCAGCAGGCTGCAGACAGAACACCCAGATGCTCTTCTCCTCATCTCAGGCGATTTCAACCATGTTTCACTATCTCCCATTCTACCCACATTTACCCAGTATGTTACATGCCACATTAGAGACAATAAAACACTGGACTTATTCTACGCAAACACTAAGGAGGCGTACACCTCATCACAACTCCCCCAACTCGGGAGATTGGATCACAACTTGGTTCATCTCCGGCCGGTGTACAAACCCCTAATGCACAGACAACCTCCGGCCATGCGCACAGTGATGTTATGGTCTGAGGAGGCAATGGACACTCTAAAGGGCTGTTTTGAAGCCACCGCCTGGAAGCAGCTCTGCGATCCACATGGTGAGGACATCGATGGCCTCACTCACACCTTCACGGGCTACCTCAGCTTCTGTGTGGACAAATCCGTTCCCACCAAGACCATACGGTGTTGCTCAAACAACAAACCCTGGATCAACCCTGAGATAAAAACACTTCTGAGAGAGAAGAAGAGGATCTTCAGGTCGGGGAACAAGGAGATGCTGAAGTCCGTACAGAGGGAGCTGAGGAGAAAGATCAGAGAAGGCAAGGACAGCTTCAGGAGGAAGATGGAGGACAAGCTGCAACAGAGCGACATCAGCGGGGTCTGGAGAAACCTCAAAACCATCTCTGGGCTCCAGAATACCTCCCCCCAGGCCACAGGAGGAAGGGAGTGGGCGAACAATCTGAATCTGTTTTTCAATAGGTTTGACCAACTGCCCTCCCCCCTGACTGCACAACAACCACTGCTGCCTCTAAAGACATCAAGTCCTGCTGCCCACTCCCCACTCCACCAACACCCCCCCACTCCCAACACACAGCCCCCCATCCTGACCCTGACCAGGACCCAGGTGAGGACGGAGCTGAGGAAGATCAAGGCGAGGAAGGTGTCGGGACCGGACGGCATCAGCGCAAAGCTCCTCAAGTCCTGTGCAGACCAGCTGTGTGGGATTTTGACGTACATCTTCAACCTGAGCCTGAAGCTGGGGGGGGGGGGGTACCACAGCTGTGGAAAACATCTTGTGTGGTACCTGTACCAAAGACTTCCCACCCCAAAGACCTGAACAGCTACAGACCGGTGGCCTTGACGTCCCACTTGATGAAGACCCTGGAGAGACTGCTCCTTGCTCACCTCCGCCCCCTGGTGGAACCATCGATGGATCCACTCCAGTTCGCCTACCAGCATGGCATTGGGGTGGAGGATGCAGTGATCTTCCTCCTTCACCGTTCTCTGTCCCACCTGAAGAAGCCCGGGAATGTGGTGAGGATCATGTTCTTTGACTTCTCCAGTGCTTTCAACACCATCCAACCGATGATCCTGAAGGACAAGCTGCTGCGCGCAGGGGTGGACCAGCACCTGCCATCATGGATCCTGGACTACCTCACGAACCGGCCTCAGTTTGTGAGAACCCGGGACTGTGTGTCCGACACGATCATCGGTAGCACGGGGGCCCCCCAGGGAACGGTGTTGGCTCCCTTCCTGTTCACTCTTTATACTGCGGACTTCTCACACAACACAACACACTGCCATCTACAGAAGTTCTCTGATGACTCTGCGATTGTTGGCCTCATTTCCAATGGAGATGAAGCTGAGTACAGAGGGCTTATCCAGGACTTCGTGGACTGGTGCCATCGGAACTGCCTCCAGATCAACGCGAGGAAAACTAAGGAGCTGGTGGTGGACTGCCGCAGGCAAGGACAACCCCTCACAGCACCAGTAAACATACAGGAAACAGACATTGAGATGGTGACATCCTACAAGTACCTGGGTGTTCATCTGAACAATAAACTAGACTGGTCACACAATACTGACGCACTCTACAAGAAGGGACAGCGCAGGCTGTTCCTACTGAGGAGACTCAGGTCTTTTGGTGTACAAGGGGCATTGCTGAAGACATTCTATGGCACGGTGGTGGCATCAGCCATCACTTTTGGAGTGGTCTGCTGGGGCAGTGGCATTACAGCAGCCGATAGGAAGAGACTGAACAAACTGATCAAGAAAGCTAGCTCCGTCCTGGGGCAGCGCCTTGATCCGGTGGAGGAGATAGGAGAGAGAAGGACGGTGGCTAAACTGTCATCTCTGCTGGAGTCCGAGTTCCACCCTATGCAGGACATACTGAATGCACTGAGGAGCTCATTTAGCAGCAGACTACATCATCCCAGGTGCACAACCGAGAGGTTTCGCAGGTCCTTCCTACCAACGGCTGTCAGACTGTACAACCTAAGCAGGGCTGCTCGCAGAGATAGCAAAAAGACGTAACAACCTAATAGTTTTTTGAATGCAAAAGATGCAATAGACTTACACAATGGTCCCCTCCGGCATACAACTAGGAAAATACCGGTCGCTATGGAGGGTGAGAATATGTATGGGCACATAATCATACCATGTAGGATAACTAAGTAGACGGTTGTGCTGTTTCATCCCATCTAGCAACAATGCTCCGCACTGTGTGTTTATATATCTACATATTATTCCATCTAGCTACATTGCTCCGCACTGTGTGTGTTTATATATTTACATATTTATTCCACCTAGCTGCAATGCTCCGTACTGTGGGTATTTATATATCTACATATTTATTCCATCTAGCTACAATGCTCCGCACTGTGTGTTTATATACTCATATATTTATCCCATCCAGCTACAATGCTCTGCACTGTGTGTCTGTGTGTATATACTACACTACCGTTCAAAAGTTTGGGGTCACTTAGAAATTTCCTTATTTTTGAAAGAAAAGCACTTTTTTTCAATGAAGATGACTTTAAACTAATCAGAAATACACTCTATACATTGCTAATGTGGTAAATGACTATTCTAGCTGCAAATGTCTGGTTTTTGGTGCAATATCTACATAGGTGTATAGAGGCCCATTTCCAGCAACTATCACTCCAGTGTTCTAATGGTACAATGTGTTTGCTCAATGCATCAGAAGGCTAATGGATGATTAGAAAACCCTTGTGCAATCATGCTAGGTCTGCAATGCTGTAATTGCTGCAAATGGAGGATTCTTTGACGAAAGCAAAGTTTGAATGCTCTGAAGACAGCGGAGATGATTGTGGACTTCAGGAAAGTCACATCCCCCCTGCCCCCCCTCACCATCACAGGCTCTCCCATCACCTTTGCAGATTCCTTCCGCTTCTTGGGCACCACCATCACCCGAGACCTCAAGTGGGAGCCAACCATCAGCTCCCTCATCAAAAAGGCCCAGCAGAGGATGTTCTTTCTGCGGCAGCTGAGGAAGCTCAAGCTACCCACCAAGATGTTAGTGCAGTTCTACACGGCCATCATTGAGTCCATCCTCACCTCCTCCATAACTGTGTGGTACGCAGGAGCCACTGCCAGGGACAGACTCAGGCTGCAGCGCGTCGTGCGCACTGCTGAGAAGGTGATAGGCTGCAAGCTCCCATCTCTCCAGGACCTGTACATCTCCAGGACCCGGAGGCGTGCTGGCCGGATCATAGCCGATCCTTCACATCCTGGTCACGTGCTGTTTGCCCCCCTCCCCTCTGGTAGAAGACTTCGGTCCATTCGGACTAAAACCTCCCGGCACATGAACAGCTTTTTCCCCTCTGCCATCAGACTGCTGAACACTAAGTGACTTTTGACTCTCGTGCACTATGTACAGCAGCTCAACCAGACTCATGTCAATCATCATTGTTTTTCTGTTGCATTATTGACTGCACTATGTGGTACTTCACATTATCTGCTACATACTAATTTTTTAAAACTGCCTTGACTAGTACTACTCATTATTACTAGTATTATTATTATTATTACTTATTATTACTTATTTTTCTACACTTATTGCACGTTTCTAGTCCTTTAGTTTTTTAGTTTATCCCTTTTTCTCATTATGTTTTTAATGTTGCAGCATGGCACCAAGACAAATTCCTAGTTTGTGTATCACATGAACAATGGCAATAAATCTGATTCTGATTCTGATTCTGATTCTGAAGGAAAAAATTATTATTTCAAATACAAATCATTATTTCTAACCTTGTCAATGTCTTGACTATATTTTCTATTCATTTTACAACTCATGGTGGTAAATAAGTGTGACTTTTCATGGAAAACACAAAATAATTGTCTGGGTGACCCCAAACTTTTGAACGGTAGTGCATATATATTTATAGTAATACGTACATATGTATATTAGCTGCTCCTGCTTGCTTGCTTTTTTTTCTTGCCTTCTGATTGTTGCTCTGAGTGTTGCTATCCCTGTGCTGTTGCAATCCTGGAATTTCCCCGTTGTGGGACTAATAAAGGCTTATCTCATCTTATCTTATCTTATCTTATCTTATCTTAAAGTGAAGAAGTGGAAGTGGAAGTGGAAGAACAGCTGTTATCACTTGACACTAATTGACTGCTTCCATGTTTAAATTAACATTTCTCTTTTGAAAACCACAGAGCATTTTCCCAGATGATTTGGAGGTTTGTGCCACCTGCACAAACACGGTAAATATTACTCCTGCTGAATAAATTAGCAATTGCTGTCACTACTGTTGCTGCTGCTGTACAGAGAGCTGATGCAGGCATGAGACTAGTGTTGTAACATTCTTGAATGATATGTTCAAATGTACTCCTTTTTATGGGTGAAAGTACTGTACTGAATCACTTACCGGGACTGTAATGGAAGCCATGGATCACCACCTGAATCACCCACCTGAGCAGTGAATAAGCCCCAGCATTGCCAGATGGGAAATGCTGAAGTACAGACGTGGACAAAATTGTTGGTACCCCTCTGTTAATGAAAGAAAAACCCACAATGGTCACAGAAATAACTTGAATCTGACAAAAGTGGTAATCAATAAAAATTCTATGAAAATTAACCAATGAAAATCAGACAATGCTTTTGAATTGTGGTTAAACAGAATTATTTTAGAAAACAAACTCATGAAACAGGCCTGAACAAAAATGATGGTACCCTTAACTTAATATTTTGTTGCACAACCTTTTGAGGCAATCACTGCAATCAAACGATTTCTGTAACTGTCAATGAGACTTCTGCACCTCTCAGCAGGTATTTTGGCCCACTCCTCATGAGCAGACTGCTCCAGTTGTCTCAGGTTTGAAGGGTGCCTTCTCCAGACGGCATGTTTCAGCTTCTTCCACAGATGTTCAATAGGATTTAGATCAGGGCTCATAGAAGGCCACTTTAGAATAGTCCAATGTTTCGCTCTAAGCCATTCTTGGGTGTTTTTAGCTGTGTGTTTTGGGTCATTATCCTGTTGCAAGACTCATGACCTGCGACTGGGACCAAGCTGTCTGACACTGGGCAGCACATTTCTCTCTAAAATACCTTGATAGTCTTGAGATTTCATTGTACCCTGCACAGATTCAAGACACCCTGTGCCAGATGCAGCAAAGCAGCCCCAGAACATAACAGAACCTCCTCCATGTTTCACAGTAGGGACAGTGGTCTTTTCTTGGTATGCTTCATTTTTGCATCTGTGAACATAGTGATGATGTGCCTTGCCAAAAAGTTGCAGTTTTGTCTCGTCTGTCCATAGGACATTCTCCCAGAAGCTTTGTGGCTTGTCAACATGCAGTTTGGCCAATTTCAGTCTGACTTTTTTATGATTTGTTTTCAACAGTGGTGTCCTCCTTGGTGGTCTCCCATGAAGTCCACTTTGGCTCAAACAACGACGGCTGGTGTGATCTGACACTGATGTACCTTGACCTTGGAGGTCACCATGAATATGTTTAGAGGTTGTTCTGGGCTCTTTTGTTACCATTCGTATTATCCATCTCCTCCTGCGGTCACGTCCAGGGAGGTTGGCTACAGTCCCGTGGATCTTAAATTTCTGAATAATATGTGCAACTTTAGTCACAGGAACATCAAGCTGCTTGGAGATGGTCTTATAGCCTTTTCCTTTAACATGCTTGTCTATAATTTTCTGTCTAATCTCCTGAGACAACTCTCTCCTTTGCTTCTTCTGGTCCATGTTCAGTGTGGTACAGACCATGTCAACAAACAGCACAGTGACTACTTGTCACCCTTTAAATAGGCCGACTGGCTGATTACAAGTTTGTAGACACCTGTGATGTTAATTAGAGGACACATCTTGGTTGAACATGTCCCTATGGTCACATTATTTTCAATCTTTTCTCGGGGCACCATCATTTTTGTCCAGGCCTGTTTCATGAGTTTGTTTTTTAAAATAATTCTGTTGAACCACAATTCAAAAGCATTGTCTGATTTTCATTGGTTAATTTTCATATAATTTTATTACCACTTTTGTCAGATTCAAGTTATTTCTGTGACCATTGTGGGTTTTTCTTTTATTAACAGAGGGGTACCAACAATTTTGTCCATGTCTGTATCGTACCAGTGGCTTAAAATTATCGTACACACCCAGTTTTCATTCTGTTGTGGCTCAGGATCAGCTGCTCCAGTAACACATTATCACAGATCGTGCATATTACAGCCTATAACGCAGTTTTACTTTTAAATAATCTAACAGATCGGTTGAAAAAATGTCTCTGCCTGTGTGGAGTACAGGATGAGCCCCCTAGTCTGCACTGAACAGTCTAGAATATCAGTCATACTTAACTATCTTCTACATGGCTTCTATTGAATCATCATGTATCAATGTCTTGTCTCCTTAATATTTTGAGAAGTACTCTGTTTATACATTTGGAATAAACATCAATCAATCAATCAATCCATAAACTACTACTGAAATGCCTCTGAAAATAGAAACCTGTTTCACAGTTTTATTGAGAACCACAATCCAGTGACATTTTTGCACAAACATTTGCATGTTGCAGCAGCAACAGAAAGCTTTAGTGCTAATGTCAACAACAGGTTTGAACCACCCAATAAAACTGTGGTCTGTTTCCCCACCCATTCGCTTCTCAACCTACTGACGATGTTGCTTACTTGTTGAGTCTGCCATGCCTGCATTCGTGCTGTAATGTACATGAACGATTTGATCGAGTGTGCTAGTTTTTATGGGTGAACATACTGTACTGAATCACTTACAGGAACTGTACTGGAAGCCAGAGATCACCAGTGGAATCACTCGCCTGAGCACCAAATGTGCCCCGCCTGCTTGGTTCAGCTGACTCTTCGTTCAGTGAGTGGTAGACAGTTGGAGCTCCAGTACAGCACAGAGTGATATTTTTTGTACCACAGATCTTTTTAGCTTAACTCGGTACATTTCAGTGAACTGTGAAACCCATCACTAGCCTCCATCCGAGGTAGCCTGTCTGCTACCGTGACGCGAGTCTCCTGTCTTCTTTTCCACGCAGCCCACACACGTAAGACGATGCGTAAAAGCGTAGTATGTATGCGCAAGATCTGTACCCTTATTGTGTGTGCTAATGTATAAACTTAACCATGTAATGACGGGGTCAAATTATCATACATTATGGGATTTTTGGAATTATGGATCATTCATCGTACAGAGGGCAAAACTATTGTACAAATACGATAGTTATCATACGTCTGGCAACACTGATGAGCCCCACCTGCTCTGTTTGGTGAATGTTCTGGAAAGCAGCAAACGAACCCCGCCCACCCTGTTCAGTCTCTCAGCTCAGTGAACTGAAGACCAGTGAACAAGCAGCAAACAAGCAGCGAATGTGTCCCACCTCCTCCACTAACTCAGTTCAGTGAGTTGTAGGCAATTAGATCTCCAGTACATCACCGAGTGACTCATTGTATGAATTTTTAGAACGGATCTTTATAGCAAACAAACCGGAAGTGACTCAATATGTTTGAGTGTGTTGTTCCCCTGGGTAGCAGCCCAGGAGGAGGCAACGTGTATGTAGAAGTCAACTCTCCTGTGATAGAAGAATAGACAGAGCACATGTTTTGTGCCGTTAACTTCACACAGAGGAGTTTATTCTTCGTCCTCCGGTGCGTGAGTCTACTCTCTATCATTGTGCGACATGCGCCACCTATTGGTCGGCGTACAGAACTGCACTCAACTCACATGAGTTATAATGGAACCAGATGAATTACAAATGCATTGTAGAAAAAAATAAACAATTAAAGAATAAAATAAAAATTGTAGGGGTGCCTGTTTTTTTTTTCCAAATGTCTTTTTAGCACCTTTTACATAACTATTAACTATTTCCAAGCCTCTACACTCTCCCCCACTTCAAATAAATGTCTCCCGACATTTCATGTTCTAGGGCAGGGGTCGGGAACCTATGGCTCGCGAGCCAGAAGTGGCTCTTTTGATGGCTGCATCTGGCTCGCAGACAAATCTTTAAACTTTAAAGATTTTGTTTTTACAAGAGCGCCGAGTGTCTGCTGCTCTGTATATAGTTTTAGAATCATCTTCCGTGTTGCGGCCATTACGAGCTCAGATCACACGAGACGGCCCGCTGAATTTAAGCATTTATTTATTTATTTATTTTCTACTCGTTTCAGTTCTGCATTTAATATGAACCCTGAGTTTGAAATAAACGTTTGAATTTGAATTTGAATATCCCAAAAGCCGCTGCACATCCGGGTACTCCAGGCTCAGCCAATATTGATCCAGATCGCATAGTTTTAGAATCATCGGCCATTACGAGCTCAAATCACACGAGACGGCCCGCTGAATTTAAGCATTTATTTATTTATTTTCTACTTGTTTCAGTTCTGCATTTAATATGAACCCTGAGTTTGAAATAAACGTTTGAATTTGAATATCCCAAAAGCCGCTGCACATCCAGGTACTCCAGGCTCAGCCAATATTGAGCACCAGAAGTCGCATTAATGGTAAGAAATACTCATCGATTAGCAACAGCATAACAATGTTATTAAAAAGAATTATTGTACTTTAAAAGTGTTGAAATTACATAAAATGCACACATTTACTTGTATTTTTAGTTTTAAACATATTGTATGGCTCTCACGGAATTACATTTAAAAATATGTGGTGTTCATGGCTCTCTCAGCCAAAAAGGTTCCCGACCCCTGTTCTAGGGTGACTTAATGCATGAGAGTGTACCAGTTATAACTACAAAAGCACTCGGAGAGCGCAGACCTCCGCCAAGCGCCACAGTTCCCCCCATACAGTGTTTGTGTGTACGTTTTCAGATTCCTTGAGCATGAAAACATATGACTAGCAATTGGATTCACAATGATTATTTGTTTCTTTGTCAGGGACAGTGCAATAAACATAGACAATTAATCACTGACAATCAATCTAATAGTGATAGGATTAGTGGTTCAGTAGTAAAAGCACTGCCTCCTTGGCGGAGGTAATAAACTGAAGTGTTGCTGTTGTGTCCATCTTCTCCACTGACGGATGCAGATTGGGTAGACAGGTTGCCGTGGGTTTTATTTTATATTATATTGGGGTTGCGCTCCGCGGTAAACGAGAATTTAGAAGCTTCCCCGGCAGAGAGCTCGTTTTTGCGCAGCGCCTATGGCTGGCCGGTGAATTTCTGGCAAATGCGCAGCGCCTATGGCTGGCCGGGGAATTTCTGCCAAAGAATCCTGCGGCGGACAGCTGCCCGTGTGAGGTTTTGCAGCTGCGCGCAAACACAGGCACGCTGGCGGGCCCAGGCCACCAGTGTTTTCCGCGTGCTTTTGTGCCTAAAACGTTGAAGAACGCGGAGTTTGTGTTGCAGACACGACGACCAGCGCCCTCCATTGCGCCTGCGCACATGTTGAAAATGGCCGTATGTGACAGTGTTAAAAAATGCTTAAAAAATTCCTGTATCCAGACGGTGATCCGGATCATCCCCAAAATTAAATCAGTTCTTCCTTGTACCATTTCCAACAACACCTGAAAGTTTCATGGAAATCCGTCCAAGACTTTTTGAGTTATCTTGCTAACCAACAGACAAACAGACAGACAAACACACAGACAAACCCCGGCAAAAACATAACCTCCTCCTAGCCTTTTCGGCCTGGCGGAGGTAACCATAGGACTGAGGTTGGGTGGGGTATGGGAATGGCATATAGTTTTGAGTTAGCGGCACAGGGGTAGGGAGTAAGAGAGGTCTTACGTCTGCAGTCCAAGGCTGGTACGATGGCTGTCCCAGGGCGTCGTAGGTAAGTCTCTCTACTGGCCTTGCCCTCCGCTGTGACCTTCTCAGTTCCTCCTGTTCTCCATTATCTCCATCCATCACCTCCACTTGTCCTTGACATTCTTCCTGCAGCAAAGCTGGTCCATCCATTTGCTCCTCAGCATCCCGCTGAACGGGGACTGGTTCCTGTCTTATTGGTGGGCAGAACTCTCTAGCTGTCGCACGAAGCCTTTGCTGATTTTGCTCTGGCATGACAGGTACTGGTTGCTGAGTGTTTTGGTCTGGAAGATTTGAGGCATTTTGCTGAGGATTTACAAGTCTGTAACATGGGATTTGGCTACGGAGGTTGTAGCGGTAAGTATTTTCCTTTTCTTCCTCCGAGCTGTCATTGTCTGTGTTGTCAGTGTTAAGATTTGTCTCTGTCCTCTTCTTTCGTTTCTGTTCTGTCTTTTCTTTTGCAGGCAGTTCTTCTTCCAAAGGTAAGTCATTTACAGGCAACAACAGGTTTCTGTGTAACACTTGCATCACTTTGCTGCCTCTCTCTGCTTGTACTTTATAGACTGGTCCATCTCCCACTCTCTCAACTACGCGATGTACTGCTGACTCCCAGTAAGCACGCAGTTTCCCTGGACCTCCTCTTTCAGAGAGGTTTCTGACCAACACCCTGTCGCCTGGTTGGAGTGTGACACCTTTTTTTTGTTATTACTTTTTTTTTGTAACTTAAGATTTTTATTCATTTTTCATTATATATATTGCATTCAGATCACAGTCTACATTTAAAAAAAAAACAAAGGGGCTAGAGTAAAAAAGAAAAAGGAAAAAAAAAAAAAAAAAAAAAAGGGGGGGGGGACAAATGTTGGAGCATCAAGTTTTTAGTTTCCATCTCTTAATTCTTCTGGTTTTTCCAGCATCGTTGGTTATTCTTTCAATATCTGTCTCGTTGTTGCACTTTGTAGTGTGTCCATTTCCGCCATTTTTTTTCCCATAGTCCTTCTTGCATTCTTTGTCGATATGTTAGTTTTTCCATCATACGTATGTCCTCAATAATGTCAGTCCATTGCTCTTGGTCAGGAAGAACTTCTGATCGCCATTTTTTTGTGATTGTTTTTTTACATGCAATCAACAAGATTTTAACTAGATATCTGTCCTCCGCCTGTATAACATTGTCTCTTTTAAGATCACATAGGTACATCAGGTTACAGTTCATTGGTATATTATATCCTAATATCCTCTGTATTGTCACATGTATAGATTTCCAGAATGATGAGATTTTGCAGCATTTCCAAAACATATGCGAGTGGTCTGCATTTTGAGCCCCACATCCCCTCCAGCATAAAGATTGGGTATTTGTATACTTTCCTTGAATCTGTGGTGTAATGAAAAAGCGAATCAGGTTTTTCCATCCAAATTCCCTCCATGTTCTTGAATTTGTTGATGTGTGTTGTGTTTTCCATATTTCCTGCCAGCTTTCTTCTGTTATGTTTAAATTGAGCTCTTTCTCCCATTTCTCCTTTATATAGTTACTTGAATGATTGTTTGCCATAAGTTTCTGATATAGCTTTGAAATAATTCTTGTTTTATTTCCTGTATATGAGCTTAAAATGAATTGTATAATCTCGCTCACATCTGTTTGGAGGTTATGCCTAATCTTCTTCATATAATAGTCTCTCATCTGCAGATATCTGAAGAATTCCGATCTTTCTAGTTTAAATTTTCTCCTGATGTTTACAAAGCTCCCGAGATCTTTTTTTCCGATATTGCCCCATGCTGTGATTCCCTTGTTCACCAGATTTTTGTATCCCCTATCTTGTTTTGCCGGTTCAAACTGACTGTCAAATGCTACCCATTTCAATAGTTTTATGTCTTCCTTTATATTATACTTTTGTACTATTTTATACCACAGTTCTAAAGTAAATTTAGTGATTGGGTCTATTTGTTTGATTTGCTTATATGCATCTTTATCTCCTATTATGCTTTGTACTGGGAGTCCCTCAATTTCCTTTTCCATTTCTTTCCATTTTGCCTCATATCCCTCGTCGCACCAACATATGATATATCTTATTTGTGCTGAGTAGTAATATTCCTTTAGACTCGGTAGGCCCATGCCTCCTTTCTCTTTTGGTAATTGGAGAGTTTTATATTTCACTCTTGGTTTTTTACCTCCCCAAACAAATCTCGATATCATCCTGTCCCACTTTGAGAATTGGGCATCTGGAATCTCTGTTGGTAGAGCCTGGAAGAGGTAAAGTAATCTAGGTTGTATGCTGATTTTGACTGTCTCAATTTTTGAATTCAGATCCATATTTAAGATTGACCATCTATCAATATCTTTTTTTATTTCTTGTTCCAACCTATCATAGTTTGCTTTATAGATTTTGCTTAGATCTTTAGGTATGTTCACTCCAAGGTATTTTATTTCTTTTTGTTTCCAGTTTAGTTTGATCTTATCAGTTATCTGGTTTAGAGGGTTATAGTGGAATGTCAGTATTTGTGTTTTTGTTATGTTTATCTTGTATCCTGATAATTTTCCAAAATTTTCTATCAAGTTCATCATTTCCATTATTGATTCATCTGGTTGTTCAAGGTAAACTATAATATCGTCTGCAAATAGCCCAATCTTGTGTTCTGCCCCCTTTATTGTTACACCTTTTAATTTCTTATTTTGTCGTATCGCTTGAGCCAGTGGCTCTATGAACAGAGCAAACAAGGTGGGCGATAAGCAGCATCCCTGCCTAGTTGATCTTTGTATATTTACTTTGTCTGTTAAGCTACCGTTTATCTTGATTCTTGCCACAGGTTCTTGATACAGCGTCCTTACGCATTGTACTGATTTTTCGTTAAATCCAAAGCGTTCCAGCACACTATATAGGAATTTCCAGTTAACCCTGTCAAATGCTTTTTCTGCGTCTAAACTCATTATTACTGCGCTTTTCTTTTCTTTATGTATTTGATTAATTATATGTATTGTTCTCCTGATATTGTCATGTGTTTGGCGTCCCTCTATGAAACCAGTTTGATCATCTTCTATCAATTCCGTCAAGAATGTCTTTATTCGTTTACATATAATTGTTGTATATATTTTATAATCTACATTTAATAAAGAGATTGGTCTATAGTTTCCGCATTGTTCTTTATCTTTCCCTGGTTTTAAAATAACTGAAATGATTGCTTCGTTCCATGATGGAGGTATTTTGTTGTTGTTCAGCGTCCAATTAAATGACTTTAGGAGTTGTGGCGTGAGTTCTTCTATAAACAGTTTATAAAACTCAGATGGGTATCCATCACTACCTGGTGATTTACCGTTTTTAAGTGACTTAATCACATCTCTAATCTCTTGTGTTGTTATTTCTGCTGTTAGCTTTCCATTTTGTTGATTTCCTATTGATGGCAAGTCCAATGTGTATAGAAATTTTTTAATATCTTTAGTATTTGTTTCTTCAGGTTGCGAGTATAGTTCTTGGTAGAAATTATGGAATATTTCTTCGATGTTTTCTGGGTTAACTGTGGTTTTATTTGTGGTGGGGTCTTTAATCTTATATACATTATTCATTGTTTGTTGTTTTCTTAACTGTTTTGCCAGCAGTTTTGTGGCTTTTGGTCCCGTTTCATAATATTTTTGCTTTAGATATCTATTTTTCCTTTCAATTTCATCCATTTGTGTTTCTTTTATCTTTATTTTTTCTTCTTTAATTTCTTGATATATTTTTGGGTCATTTGTGCTTTGATGTTTATGTTCTAATTCCCTCAGTCTCTCACATCTTTGTTCATATGCTTCCAGTTTAGTCTTATTTGCTTTTCCTGTTTCAACAATTAATTTACCTCTTAACACGGCTTTTAGTGCATCCCATAGTATTGTTGGGTCTACTTCTTCATTGTCATTCTCTTGGATATATTCATTTATGTTTACTTTTATTCTTTCTTTCATTTTATCATCATTTAACAGTCCTACATTAAGTTTCCATGTTGTTTGTCGTTTTCTATTGTTTAAATTTATTTCCATGTATATAGGATTATGATCTGATATTTCTGCCCCTCCAATCCAACAATTTCTCACCCTGTGTCTGTCACCTTCATTCATAAGGAAGTAATCTATTCTAGAGTGTACTTTATGGACTGCTGAATAATGTGTATAGTCTTTTTCGAGTGGGTGCAGGTCCCTCCAAATGTCTACCATACCCATTTCTGCCAGTGAGGTTCTTATGAATTTTGTTACATGTTTTTTTGTCTTCTTAACACTTGTTGTATCAACTTCATGATCCATGACAGCATTTAAGTCTCCTCCACAAATCAGGACTCCTTCACTGTGTGTTGCTATGAGATCAAACAGATGTTGAAAAAAACCCTTGTCACTTTCTGGTGGGGCATAGATGTTCACTAATGTGATCTGCATTCCATCTATGCTACCCTTTATTATTACATACCTGCCTTCTTTATCCTGGATTTCCTGTTCACATTCAAATTGTATTTTATTTGAGATTAGTATCATGACCCCCCTTTTAGTTCCTCCCTTAAATGAACTGTAGTAGGAGTTCTTATAGCCAAATCTCTTTATTTCACATGTTCTGTCTTGCTCAAATGTGTCTCTTGCATAAATATAATTTCGGCTTTTTCTTTCTTGAATTTTCTTATTATTCTTTCCCTTTTAACAGGTGAGTTCAGACCATTCACGTTTAGTGTTATTATCTTAAGATTTTTACCCATAATCATGTTTTTCCATTTTTTTAACCTGTGCTCCTAGCCCCTTTAACAACAAAAATAACACATATTTATATAAAAACACATTAAAAAATCTCGACCTCCGTACTTTGGGCCTTTCTTCTGCCCACTGGTCCCTGTTGGTGGGTGGAGGGATTGTCCTCACCGAGTGTAGGGCCCTCCCTAGACCTGTATTTACTATCCAAGAAATAGTCATTAGTCTAGAAATGTCCAACAAATATCACTTAAACCTCTCCTAGCCGTCTGTTTCTCTTTTACCTTGTCTTCTTGGCCTTCATTTCTTCTGTGTCTTTCTTAATCTTTGTTATATTCTAGGCTTTCAGTTGAAAGCCTTGTAGTCTTTCCTGGGCCCGCTGCGCCACGTCTCCCCCCGTCTTTTGCCGTTCACTCGCCTCCACTCCGGCTGTCGTGATGCGTTCAGGGCCTCCGCTGCTCCTACCGTTTCCTCCGGCACGTACACCTCAAGGCCCCGCTCCATCATGTCCTGCGCTGCCTCTCTGGCTGTGTTGTAGGTTCTTACGCCGTTCTCCCAATGAATCCTCATCTTCGTTAGCGGCGTTTGGAATCTAATTTTTTTTTCTTTCAGCGTTTTTTTAATGTTGGCATATTTCTTCCGCTGCTGCACAATTTCTGCCGGGTAGTCATGATCAAAGAATATCTGCTTGTCGCCGATTCGTATCTTTTTTTTCCACGCTCGTGTCAGGATTCTTTCCTTTACATCATATTTCAGAAAGTTTACCACAACTGACCTGGGTGTAGAGCGTGGGTTCGGGTTCTGTGCCGAGGCTCTGTGCGCTCGTTGAATCTGCAGATCCGCTTCGCTGGGCAGTTCCAGCTCTTTTTTTAAGAACTGATCCATGAATTTCGTCATCGAGTTGCCTTCAATGCCCTCCGGGATCCCGAAGATGCGTATATTGCCCCGTCTGGACCTGCTCTCCAAGTCGGTTACTTTCTCCTGCATCCTCTGCATTTGTGCCGTCAGGGTCTGCAGCTGTTCACTTGCCTCGCTATTCCAATCTTCCAGCTCTGATATTCGGGCCTGCGCTTCTGTCATACACGCCCGCTGGGAGCGCAGCTCCTCCATGTTTTCTGCTAGCTTGCGCTCCATTTCTCTTCGGAGGCCCATAATTTCCTCCTTAATCTCTTTTTTCAGCTCCTCCTTAAGAGCCGCTAAATCCTGTTGTAGCTGCCGTTTGAAGTCTCTCAACTCTTTACCCAAACTGGCGATGCCAGTGTTCATGGTATCGAGTGTGTCCTCCATTTTCTCTGCTGCGGTCACCTCGTTTTTTTGAGCCCCGTGTTCAGCGGTTTCTCCTGCGTTGTTGAAGAGGAATTCTTTAATTTTACTCTGCTTTTGTCCTTGTGCCCGGCTCCTTCGTGTTTTCATCCCTTAGTTTATTGATCCGCTTATGTCGAGTTGGCCATTTACCGATGATTTTTAATCCGGCTAGGGAGAGCTCTCTGTTTAAGCGTTATGCCTCTCCGCCATCTTCCCGGAAGTCCGGAGTGTGACACCTTTTAAGCGTTTGTCGTACTGTTTTTTGCCTTTATCTGAAGACTTTTGACTGTTGTCTGCAGCAATTTTGTAAGCAACACGTATCCTATCAGCCCACTTTTTAGCATAGGTTTGATGGTTGTGTGTGTCAGTGTCTTTTGTCTGGTTCAATAGTAGATCTACAGGCAACCTTGGGACTCTGCCATATAAAAAGAAAAACGGAGAATAGCCTGTTGACTCGTGTCTTGTACAATTGTAAGCGTGTACAATTTGGGGTAGGTCATCCTTCCATTCACTTTTTTTCTCCTCCTGCAGGGTACGAAGCATTTGGAGTAGTGTACAATTCAGGTGCTCCACGGGGTTGCACTGCGGATGGTATGGAGTGGTTCGTGAGTGAGAAATTCCAGACAGTTGTTGTAATCTGTGGAAGAGACTGTTTTCAAACTCACGTCCCTGATCGTGATGCAACTTCTCAGGGTACCTGAAACGAGGAATAAAATCCTGAAATATCTTTTCTGCAGCTGTTTTGCCTGATTTATTCCTTGTAGGGTATGCCTGTGCGAAACGAGTGAAATGGTCCACTAGTACGAGGATGTACTCAAACCCTCCTTTACTTGGCTCAAGGTGTAAGTAGTCGATGGAGATTAACTCAAAGGGAGCACTGGTTGTGATAGATCCCATTGGAGCTCTCTGGGGAACATTTGGGCGTTTTTGTTTGATTCACAGACATTTTTTTGTTACATAATCTTCAACATCTTGTTGCATATATGGCCAATAGAAACGCTCACGGGCCAGATGCATCACCTTATCACACCCTATGTGACCCATGTCATTGTGTAAACTCTTTAACACCATCGGCCTTAGCTGTTCAGGTAGGACAAGTTGTTTGTTGTGCTCTGTTTTTCTGTACAATAATCCATTGTCAACTTCCAACTTGTTCCACTCATACAGTAGTCTCCGTGTTTGTTTACTCATTGTCCGTTTATCTTTATTGTTTGGTGTCCATCCTTTGAGTTTGAGTGAGATTACTTCTCTAACTGACTCATCATCTTGTTGAGCAGCATTGATGTCTTTAGGTGTCATGCTCAAAACACTGTCACTTGGCACATTGTTGTCATTAGAACTCAGTTGTAATGCAGCTATCCATGGTACATCACTGTTTTGTGCTGCCTTACTCCCTTGCCACACTGCGGACACTACTTCCGGTAAAACTGTCTCTGTGAACTCATTCATTTGCTCTTGCAGATCTAATGGGTGTCTGGACAACATATCTGCATCTGCATTCCTTTTCCCTGGCCTATACTTGATATCAAAATGGAAGTCAGCCAACTCCCCAACCCACCTATGACCCACTGCATTCAACCTGGCTGAACTGAGGACATAGTTAAAGGATTGTTATCCGTATAGACAGTAAAAGTCGGTGCATAATACAGATAGTCGTGGAATTTGTCGCAGATGGCCCACTTGAGAACTAGAAACTCTAATTTACCGGAATGTAAGTGACAATTCTTCTCGGCAGGTGTGAGAGTTCTGGATCCATAGCCAATCACCTTAAGTTTGTTTTCTTGTTTTTGATATAAGACGGCTCCCAGGCCTTTGTTTGACGTATCTGTATGCAATACAAATGGAAGGTCCAAACTGGGATAGGCTAGAATGGGAGGATTAGTCAGAATGTCCACAAATCTTGACACGACTTCCTGATGTTCACTGGTCCATATTATTGGTGTGTGAGAAGGAAGCTGGTTTTTGTCTCCTTTCTTTGTTTGTCCTTTACTCCTTTTTGGTGCTGGTTTATTGTCATTGCTTGTTTCATTAGTGCTCTGGAGGAGTTTGAACAAGGGTCTCGCCAGACGTGAAAAATCTTGAATAAATGATTGGTAATAACTGAGAAAACCCAGTAACGTTCTGAGTTCTCCGACTGTGCGAGGTTTCTTGTCTTTCAGAGCGAAAACAGCATCCAAGTCTTTTGGGTCAATCTGGACTCCTTCTCTTGACACTAGTCTACCCAGGTAACATATTTGGTTTTTGAACAGTTCACATTTGGCTGGCCGAAGTTTTATACCGTGTTGTCGAATTTTGCACAAAACCTGTTTAAGGTGTTCTACGTGCTCATCAAAGGTTTTGGAGTAACACAGTACATCGTCCAAGTAAGGCACGCAACACTCGTCTCTGATCCCTTCTAACACCCCCTCCATACACCTTTGGAATGCGGCTGGTGCGTTTGACAACCCGAATGGAACCCGCACCCACTCGTATAGTCCCCAGGGTGTGCTAAAAGCAGTTAAATTTCTTGACTCCTCACTTACAAAACCCTGATGGTAGGCACTTCCCTGGTCCAATATGGAAAACCAGGAGTTACCCCCAAGACTGTCCAGTAGATCTTGTATCCGCGGTAACGGATGCCTGTCAGGTATGGTTTTTCGGTTCAGCTCACGAAAATCAACACACAAGCACAAAGTATTGTCCTTTTTACACACACACACTACTGGCGACGAGTTGTTTGACACTGATTTTCTGATCCAGCCCCTGCTTAAAAGGTTTTGAACATACTCCTTCACCTCTTTATACAGTGGTCTTGGAATGGAGTTGCAACTTTTCTGCACAGGTGTGTTGTCAGTAGTGTTGATTTTTAGCTGTAGTCCAGGAATACATCCAATGTCTCCTTCATCATGAGCAAACACATCAGACTGTTCATAGAGCATCTGCCGAACCACCTCCCGATCACCCTCTGAGAGATGGTCTAAATTGACATTAGGGTGCCATCTCAGGTCTGAGGGAGCAGTGCTTAATGTTTCTTCACCCTCACCTTGACTGTCACATGTCACTTGAGCAGAGTAACAAAATGGCTTGTCTGTAGTTTTGGTTGCATTTTCAGCACTGGAACAAACATTTACAGGTTTGTATTCAGTGATCTCTGAAATAAGTCCTAAAACAGTCTTTGGATTTAGAAAAATGTTGTGCTTTGTTGAGTTTTGAATTGGGATTTTGACAGTTTTTGAAGCACCAGCGGGTACATCAATAAGAGCTGGGAATAACTTCAATCCATCCGGTAAGTTACATTTCATCGCTGGCTCAAACAACATTTCTCCTCCTCCAGGAAATGCTCTGATGTGACATTTTACCATACAGATTTGGTTACTGTGAACAGTGAATCCTTTTTTTTCCCAACTCTCACCACTGGACTTTCTGGTTCATTTTCTATTGACTTGGCGTGGACAACAGAGATGAGTGATTCAGCATTACCTTTCTGGACCTTTAAAGTCTCTGACAGTAAGTCCACTAAGCTAATATTGTCACTTTGTTCACTGTTTGCCATTATTATCACTTGGATCACATTAAAGCCCAGCAGCAGAGTGCTTAAACGCTGCTGACTGACAAGCATTGGAACATACAAGGATACAGAACCATACTGTGAACCTGTGATCTCGAGCAGGACATCTATCCACCCCTCGAACGGAACATCCGTTCCATTGGCTGCGGTGATTTCGAGTTGATGGTCTGGGAGTAGGCTCTCGAGTGGCCGTATTTTCACATTTGGTAAGGCTGCTTGTACCCATGACTTTTCAACAATGCTTACTTGTGCCCCACTGTCCAATAACATCTGTAGGTTTACTCCATTTAACTGGCAACTGATCATACACCTACCGCCAATGAGCTGTGCCACACGCTTTGTGTTGGGTAACTTTTGGGACTTGGCAGTAGTCTGTTCGGAGTTCAGTCTTTTAGTGTTGTGGGACTCTGCTGGTGGTTTAGTCACTGGTGGTCCCTCCCCAGCGACCTCCTCCAGTTTCCCGACACATTGCTTTTCTGAAGGCAACCTATAGCTCTGTGCCCCTCCTTTCCACATCGAAAACAGTGTGTGCAGTGCTCAGTCTCTTGGGCGATACACTTTTGGCACTTTCCTTTCACTGCAGGTTTCAGTGCTGGCTGTTTAGGGACAGGTGCTGTGGGACTGGTGTTTACTGTATTTACCATTGGGGTTAGGGCCTTTTCTAAACTCTTGGTTAGGGAGGAGACCTGTGCCATCAGCTCCTGGATAGCTACATGATTAGCTTGGACTTCAGTGTGCATTTTAATAGGGCTTTTGTCATGGCGGCCGCTGGGCCGTCATTAACTTCAGCTGCGCACACACCTGCCATCGGTAATCAGCAGGCTTTAAAAGCCAGTGTCTCTGACTGCTCTGCACGGAGTTGTCTGTTGCCTTCGCTACGCATCACGTCAAGGACACGACCTCAAGCCAGAGTTGGAATCAAGTCTTCTCGTCAAGCCACGCAACGTAAGCAACAGCAACACTCACCTTGTCAAAGTGTTTTCCCCTGTGCACAGGTGGACCTCCCTGGCAGCGGACTCACCTCCCCTGATAACGGGACGTCATCTCCTCCTCCTCGGATGTCCTCCTCATCTCCTCAGCACCAAACACCACGTGCACCACGCTACACCAGGACACGGAGCCAGCAGGACTCTCGCAGCAGCACCTGCAAGTAAGCAGCACAAGCCTCAGCTTCCCGTTCTCACGAACTGTAATAACATCCTGTGCTTGTGTGTTCCAGGGTTGCCAGGTCGCAGCAAGACCCGCTCAGCTCCAGTGGCCAGACAGCTGCGCACTCACTCACTCTCACACTCAACATTCTACACTGAGTTAATAAATAATTGTCAAATTAATCTACTCGTGTCAGCGTCTGTCTCCTGGGTTCAACAATCATGTCAGTACGACTCCGTCAAGACGACCCAGCAGACAGCGCGTTGGCGCGCCGCATTAACACCCTCAGCGCTCGAGTAGACTTAATTGCTCATCAGCAGACAGTTATACTTAACCAAGTAACTCAGGTTAACAGCCGGCTGGATCGCCTGGAAGGACGCCAGGTGTTCCCACCGGCCGCTGGGGCTTCATCAGCCCCTGTAGCCCCAGCTACTAATCTAACACCCCAGCCATCTTTACCTCGCCTCACTCCCGTGCCTACCCCCGCCCGCTTTAGCGGAAAACTCGGAGAAGCACGGGGTTTTTTGCTACAATGCGAAACAGTGTTTCACCGCGTCCTGGGAGATTCTCCCACGGACCACAGCAAGATTGGGTATATCTCTAACCTGCTTGAAAGAAGGGCGTTAGCTTGGGCATACCCTGTTATGGCTAAACCCAACTATTCCCTCTTAACTTACCAGCAGTTTGTGGCAGAGTTTTTAGAGGTGTTTGACCATACTGACCGGGGCGCGGTGCTAACTGACCGGTTGCTTAGCCTTCGGCAGGGCAGTAGATCTGCCGCCGATTACGCTGTAGACTTCCGGGTGCTAGCTGCAGAGGTCGGGTGGGGGGAGCCAGCGCTTTGCAGCATATTCCTCCGCAGCCTTAGTTCGGAACTCAGGGATGAACTAGCGGCACGGGATAAGTCAGACAAGTTAGGTGAACTAATTTCCCTTACTATTAGTTTGGATAGTAGGCTGAAGGAGCGAGCAGCCGAACGGAGGGCCGCTAGCCGTTTGAGTGAACCACGCCCCCGTTCCGCTAGGCTGCCTCTCCTGGCTCTGCCTCCGTCAGAGGAACTTCCGGAGCAAGAGGAAATGGTTATCGGGCAATCGGGGGTTTTGGCGGCTGAGAAACAGCGCCGGAGGGATCTGGGCCTGTGTTTTTACTGTGGCAATGAGTCTCATGGGGTAGCTGAGTGTCCCAATCGGTTAAAAGGGGAGGTCCATGGATCACAGTAGGGAGATTCACGGACGCTAAGCAGAAAAAGCCCCTCACTAGCTGCCGTGTCCCCATTAGGCTAATTTATAAACACAGGGAACACAGGGAACACACAACACACGCCTTATTGATTCTGGAGCTGAGCAAAGTTTCATCTCTGGAGACCTGGCAACCCAACTGGGCCTCAGCTGTCAACCCCTTCGCCCACCTGTCAATCTCGTCACGCTGTCAAAGGCGTCACTGACCTCTGTTTCCCACCAGACGGCCCCCGTGTCGGTGATAGTCTCTGGAAACCATCGGGAGGAGATCCGTTTCTTGGTGTTGCCCATCTCCTCTACGCCTGTGATCCTGGGGTACCCGTAGCTACATCTCCACAATCCCTCGTTCGATTGGCAAGCCAGAAGTATCACCGCGTGGAGCTCTTTTTGTCTCAGTGCCTGCCTCCAGTCTGCAGCGTGTGCTCCCTCAGTATCTGTGGCTCCGCCTTCGACGCCGCCCCCGGACCTGTCCATGGTACCAAAAGTCTACCACGATCTGGGAGCAGTTTTTAGCAAGTCATGGGCGCTGTCCCTTCCCTCCCACCGCCCCTACGATTGTGCGATCAACCTCAGGGCAGGGGCCCCTCTCCCGGCAAGTCGTCTGTACAGCCTGTCTACCCCGGAGCGTGAGGCCATGGACACGTATATTAAGGAGTCCCTCAGCTCTGGGATCATTCAGCCGTCTTCCTTGGCGGTTGGGGCGGGTTTCTTCTTTGTTGGAAAGAAGGATGGCTCGCTGCGTCCCTGCATCGACTTCCGGGGGCTTAATGAGATCACCATCAAGGACAAGTACACGCTGCCACTGATGAACTCGGCTTTTGACTCCCTCCAGGGGGCATCTTGGTTCACGAAGCTGGACCTGCGTAACGCGTACCACCTGGTGCACATCAAGGAGGGCGACAAGTGGAAGACGGTGTTCCGGACCCCAAGCGGCCATTTTGAATACCTGGTGATGCCGTTTGGGTTAACCAACGCTCCGGCCGTCTTCCAGCACCTAATTACACGTCCTCCGGGATTTCCTGAACTCCTTCATGTTTGTCTACCTGGATGACATCCTCATCTTCTCACGCACGTTGGAGGAGCACCAGGTGCATGTGCGACGGGTCCTGCAGCGCCTCCTGGAGAACCAGCTGTTTGTCAAAGCAGAGAAGTGTGAGTTTCACACCGACAAAACCTCCTTTTTGGGCTTCATTATTGCTCGCAATCAGGTGCTTCCCGACCCGGCCAAGGTCAAGGCGGTGGTGGATTGGCCCATGCCTACGTCCAGGAAACAGCTACAGGGTTTCTTGGGTTTTGTCAATTTCTATCGTCGCTTTGTGCCGAACTTTGGGATCATCGCCCGGCCCCTGACCGACCTCACGCCCCCCAAGACCCCCTTTCGTTGGAGCAAGGAGGCTGCCACGGCGTTCGGGAGGTTGAAGGAGGAGTTTGCTTCGGCCCGCATTCTGACCCAGGTGGATCCGGCTCTGCAGTGCCTAGTGGAGGTGGACGCCTTGGATTCTGGAGTCGGGGCGGTCCTCTCCCAACGCTCTCCGGTGGATGGTAGGATCCGGCCATGTGCCTTCTTCTCCCACCGCCTGATGCCCGCGGAGAAGAACTACTGTATCGGTGATAGGGAGCTGCTGGCCGTGAAGCTCGCCCTGGAGTAGTAGTAGTAGTAGATTAGTTTATTTGACAGGGACAGTGCAATAAACATAGACAATTAATCAAAGACAATCAATCTGATGTGTTGCACATAGAGTGTATAGCTATTAGCTAATTTGCAACTCTTGTCCCTGGATGGGCTTTAGAAAAAAGAATCAAGATAAAAAATATACACAATAACCACATACATCAATGCAGAAAAATTATAAATACACAATTATAAATATTATAAATATTATAAATACACAAATATAACAGCCTGACTCACATTTAACATAAATATTATAAATACACATATATTATAAAATATTATAAATACACAAATATAACAGCCTGACTCACATTTAACACATATAACATAACTCACATTTGCCTATTTCAGGCCTCCCTCCCTCCGTCACTCACTATAAACAAACACATTTATTCCTTCCCTTCATTCACTCTCACTTTGCAGACAAATAATTCATACATGAGTACATTCTTGTTTATTTTTCAGCCAGTTTTTAACATTTTTAGTGAATGTTTTAAAGTCCGTTATTATTTTAATTTCATTTGGCATTGTGTTCCAGATGTGACTGCCCTTTATAGAGAAAGCTGTTTGTCCAAATGTGGTTCTGCGGTGGAATATTTTACAGTTATTGTTAACAGAACTCCTGGTGGCTCTGCTGCTGTCCTGTCTTTGGACGAAACCAGCAAGTGGCTCGGGTGCTGATTTATGGAAACATTTGAACGTTAATTTCAGAAGACAGAGGAGGAATGGAGGAACTGGCTGGAGGGGGCTGCCCAGCCATTTGTCGTCTGGACGGATCATAAAAACCTTGAGTATCTCCGGACGGCCAAATGGTTGAACGCTCGCTAGGCCCGCTGGTCTCTTTTTTTTCAGCCGGTTTAATTTTACGATCACCTACCGGCCGGGGAGCAAGAACGGCAAGTCTGATGCCCTCTCAAGACAGTTTGAGGCGAAGACCACCGGGGATCAGGAGGAAACTATCCTGCCGTCATCCTGTGTGGTGGGCGCCCTCTTGTGGGAGATCCAGGACAAGGTCAGGAGAGCACAGGAGACTGAGCCCGATCCGGGTAGGGGGCCCCCGGACCGTTTGTTCGTTCCCCCTTCTATCAGGAGCGAGGTCATCCAATGGGGTCACGCGTCTAAGTTGGCGTGTCATCCGGGAATTGGCTACACGATTGACCTGCTTCAGAGAGCCTTTTGGTGGCCAGGGTTGAGGAAGGACGTTACCAGCTATGTCCGGGCCTGCGCCCAGTGCGCCACCGGGAAATCGTCATCTTCCCCCCCGGCGGGTCTTCTTCATCCTCTACCGGTTCCTTCCCGCCCCTGGTCCCATGTGGCTTTGGACTTCGTGACCAGCCTGCCCCCCTCTGGTCACTTCACTTCAGTCCTGACGATAGTGGACCGCTTCTCCAAGGCGGCACATTTTGTGCCTCTCCGGGGGTTGCCTTCAGCGCAGGAGACGGCGGATCTTTTGGTGCAGCATGTGGTCCATCTTCATGGTATCCCGGCTGATATCGTATCAGATCGAGGTCCACAATTTGTGTCCCAGGTTTGGAAAGCGTTCTGCACGGTGTTGGGGGCCACGGCAACCCTCTCATCTGGGTACCACCCGCAGAGCAACGGCCAGTGTGAACGGGCCAATCAGGAGCTGGAGGCTGCGCCCCGCTGTGTCATCTCTTCCTGCTCCTCTTCCTGGAGTACGTTCCTGCCCTGGATCGAGTATGCACACAACACCACGGTGTCCTCAGCTACTGGGATGTCCCCGTTTAAAGCGTCTCTGGGGTATGATCCACCACTGTTCCCGAAGGAGGAGAAGGAGGTGGCTGTCCCTTCGGTGCAGGCTCACGCTAAGCGTTGTCGGCGGATCTGGACCATCACCCGCAGAGCCCTCCTCATGACCACGGAATGCAATATCCAGGTGGCCAACCGTCACAGGAGGCCCACCCCGGACTATAAGGTGGGTCAGAAGGTTTGGTTGTCCACCAAAAATATCAATGTGCCGGCCGAGAAGCGCAAGTTGACAAAGCACTTCATCGGTCCTTATGTGATTTCACGCATTATCAACCCTGTGTCTGCCCTACCTTTCACGTGTCCCAGGTCAAGCCCTACATCTCCGATCCTCTGTGCCCGCCCCCCGCGGCTCCCTCCCCTCCGAGGATGATCAACGGCCACCCGGCTTGGGGGGTAACTGCCATCTTGGATGTCCACAGGCGGGGCCGGGGTCTTCAGTATTTGGTGGAATGGGAAGGTTTTGGCCCTGAGCATCCCTCCTGGATTCACCCAGCGTTGATCCTTGACAAGCAGCTGATCCGCGATTTCCATCGGGCGCATCCAGGAGGGATAGGGCAGGTGCCTGGAGGCACCTCTAGAGGGGGGAGTACTGTCATGGCGGCCGCTGGGCCGTCATTAACTTCAGCTGCGCACACACCTGCCATCGGTAATCAGCAGGCTTTAAAAGCCATTGTCTCTGACTGCTCTGCACGGAGTTGTCTGTCGCCTTCGCTACGCATCACGTCAAGGACACGACCTCAAGCCAGAGTTGGAATCAAGTCTTATCATCAAGCCACGCCACGTAAGCAACAGCAACACTCACCTCATCAAAGTGTTTTCCCCTGTGCACAGGTGGACCTCCCTGGTGGCGGACTCACCTCCCCTGATAACAGGACGTCATCTCCTCCTCCTCGGATGTCCTCCTCATCTCCTCAGCACCAAACACCACGCGCACCACGCTACACCAGGACACGGAGCCAGCAGGACTCTCGCAGCGGCACCTGCAAGTAAGCAGCACAAGCCTCAGCTTCCCGTTCTCACGAACTGTAATAACATCCTGTGCTTGTGTGTTCCAGGGTTGCCAGGTCGCAGCAAGACCCGCTCAGCTCCAGTGGCCAGACAACTACGCACTCACTCACTCACCCTCACACTCAACATTCTACACTGAGTTAATAAATAATTGTCAAATTAATCTACTCGTGTCAGCGTCTGTCTCCTGGGTTCAACAATCATGTCAGCTTTGATCTGTCTCTACCTGTGCCGCATTAACACTGGTGACTTTCTGTTTGTGACTTTGTCCCAACCTACTTAATCTCTCTGTCTCTTCACTAACAGAATTTGTTCTGAGCTCCAGGATGGAGTCATCTGTAACACTGGTGTTTGAGATGTGAGGTTTAAGGTCTCTCCTGACATAAGAGTATTTTTCATTCAAACCCTGATACAGTGAATGGATAAACACACCTTGTACCAACTTGTTGTCATAATGAAACCCACTACTGTTTTAGATGTAATCAACACACGCTGTTTTAGCCCCATTAGTCTATACATAAACTGTTGTGGTGTTTCTTTGTCATTTTGCTTAGCATTACTCAGTATCTGAAATAATTCAGTGCTGCTTTTCTCACGTAGATGTGTCCTTAAGAAACGTTTTAACTCAGCTACAGTAAGGCTATCTTTGGTTACAAGCATATCTTTAAAGGTACCAGGCTTAATTATCTTAAACACCGTTCTGATAATCTCAGCCTCTGTGAACCCTTCATTTAGCCCTTCATCAAGCTGTTTGCACAAGTTATTGTAACTCAAATCAGAATCAGAATCAGAGATTTGACCACCATGAATCTTGTACTCTCTACGTGGCAACAGTGACATAAGTTCAGTCAGTCTGACTAACCCTGGGTCAGGAACTACAGATGGTGATGTTGGATGGTTCTTCCCTGATGGTGCTGCAGCTCCAGTGGTCACAGGAACTACTATGACCGGATCATCGTCGGGTGACACCTCTGCATCCACTTCTCCAGCTGCTGTGGGCCATTGCAGTTCAATGATGAGGTCACAGAAAGCAAGCAGGCGAGACATCCCCTGGTCCTCAAGGCTCTTCAGTTGTGGACTTCTCAGTGAGTCAACAATGAAGTCGAAGAGTTCCACTTCGGTCGAATCTGCACCTGGCAAATCTTCTCCCGCCTCATCCTTGAACGACTCAGCCAGCTTGTAAAGAACGTTTCTGCAACGGGCAATGGTCAGCTGGTGAAGCTCTTGCTGGATTTCCCATCTCAGGTCATGCAGAGCAGACATGGCTGTGGTTTCCTGTAGTCAGTCGCTTAGGTCGCTGGCTCAGGAACAGGTGATCAGCATCCCTTGATTCTTCAATGATTAGTGCCAGACCAGTAGGTGGCGCTAATCCCGGACGAGCCCCCAAAATTGTTGCTCCCCTGGGTAGCAGCCCAGGAGGAGGCAACGTGTATCTCTCCTGTGATAGAAGAATAGACAGAGCACACGTTTCGTGCCGTTAACTTCAAACAGAGGAGTTTATTCTTCGTCCTCCGGTGCGCGAGTCTACTCTCTATCATTGTGCGACATGTGCCACCTATTGGTCGGCATACGGAACTGCACTCAACTCACATGAGTTATAATGGAACCAGATGAATTACAAATGCATTGTAGAAAAATAAACAATTAAAGAATAAAATAAAGATTGTAGGGGTGCCTGTTTTTTTCCAAATGTCTTTTTAGCACCTTTTACATAACTATTAACTATTTCCAAGCCTCTACAAGTGAACTATGGATCTCATCACTACATGACGTGTTTTTTGGGGAAAAAAAAAGTTTTGGGAGTAGAGCTGAAAATTGACCGGGTACAATAGTGTATGTGGGCTCTGTGAGATTGGGGTTTTATTGTGAAGTGCAGTGTGATGACGCCACCTTCCGGTCGCGTCATCACACCGTCTTATAATCAGGGGCATCTGCCATTTGGGGCTCTCTTGCCCAGACGACTCTGTACACTGCCATATAGCATGTATTGTACATAGTTATCATTAAAGCTCAGTTCCAGTGCCACCTCCTCGTCCGTCTCATTTAATGCCAGGTTTGTGGACATAACATTTGGCGACTGAGGATTAGCTCATGGAGGCGTGTGTAACACCACTACAGCCCTTTCTGGAGCACCCAAGAGAACCAGCGGCTCCATGACCATGTTGGCTGGAAGCATTCGAAATGTGTGTTACAGCGTTGGACCTGGGAAAGCTAGACAAGGTGAGGACGTGTGCACTGCTTGTCCACAACCTAGGCATTAAGGGCCAAAGGATTCTCCACATGCTCAGCACTACAGACTCGTATGAGGAAGTGGTGGAGCGGCTAGCTAGCTATTTCACCACGCCAGACAGTGTGACGGTACGACAGATTCACTTTTGCCAGAGATGACAGAGAATCCGTGAGCCAGTACAGCAGGTCATTACTGACCTGAGATAGTTGGCTAGTGTGTGCCATTTTGGGCTGCTGGAGGATGAGATGGTACGGGACCAATTGGCCAAACACACGTGTAGTGCTGGGCTACGAGCTAGGTTGCTAACAGCGCCTAATGACTTAACTTTAGCTGGAGCAGTGGAGCTAGCTCTTCAGTTGGAGGCCGCAGATAAGCTAGCCTCAGAGCTAAATTGGCACCAGTCACAGAAGACGCCGGAAGAGATGACGTCAGCAAATGCTGTGGACTCGAAGGACGAAGGGAGCATGGCAGATGACTGCAAGGCTAATGCGGTGAGCCGTAGGTCTGCTCTAAAGGACCCCGTCTGCGGGGGTTGTGGGTCCCCAACGCACCAGATTAGAACGCGAGTTTGCCCGGCAAGAGGAAAACGGTGTATCAGGTGTGGGTGCCTGAACCATTTCGCCAGAGTATGCCGGTCGTCAGCGCCATGGGACCCGCCAAGTGAGCCCGCCCGCCTGCCAACAACGACCATCCACTCGGTGAGTCCCATCGCCAATGGTTATTCCTATTGTACGGTGGAATTGGACAATGTAGTTTTACCACTCCTGTTCGACATGGTGGCGGTGCGGTCAATGCTAAACTGGGCCATGGTAAAAAAGTTTTTCCCCAACCACAAAATCAAGTAGAACCCGACGCCGCTGTATGGATATGGTGATCACAGACTGTGTAATGCCAGAATGGTGGAAATGACTGTTTGCTGTAAACCCAAAGTTGTGCACGACTTCACGTTCCCAGTGACAGCGCGTGGTGACAACATTATGGGATGTGACCTTTTCTACGGACTGGGTTTCGCCATTAGGCAAAGCGTTGGGTTTGAATGGTCTGGGCGTGGACGTTAGAGCTCGCCGGACCCAGATGACAGCGTCGTGGTGTGGGATGAGATAATACGGGACAGCACGACAATGCTCCATCCACCCCGTATGCTCGGGAAGGGGGGGGGCTGTGCCCATCGAGTACAACACCGACGAGGTGATTAAGAATGGTACCAACACCAAAGCATCCACTCCATGCTCTCAGGAGGAGAGCCGCTCAGAGGGGGAGCACGAACACGCTGAGAACTCCGAAGCACAGCAGCAGCTGCTGGACACAGACACAATGCACGACGCAGCACTGCAGAGCACTTCAGACGGCTCAGTGGAGGAACTGGACGGTTTCAGTGCCCGCGTTCGGTCGGCTGTAGTGGGAGTGACCGAGTTAGCGGGTGGAGGGTCTGCTCCAACGAGCGACACCAGGGAGATGCTGGATACCTTCAGTGCTCATGTTGAGTTTTGGCCGACGACGGGTGAGGGGTCCACTGCAACAATGGTGACTACTGTACCGCCGCAGTGTAACAAAGGCACCAGACTGAAGGAGAGCACGGAGCTGCCGAAAACGCAGCAGTACATCAAACAAAGTAAGACGCCGCTCCACGTCATGGACTGGGTTTGGGTTTGCGCTGGCTGGAGACCGGGATGGCAAATGACTGGGCCACAGCCAGCAAGACGGCAGGCGCCGCTGAGGATCGAGGTGAGGCTAAGAACAATGTGCTTTCAGCTGATGGATGATTCGGTTCGGCATGCAAACAGACTATGACGTGTCCGGGTGGCGGCTCCAGGCGGCAGGGCTCCGCTGAAGTTGGCTGCCGCAGTGTGGGACCTGGACCCAGGCCCTGGCATCATGAAGATTGGCCCTGGGGGTCTGACAGTTCCGGAGAGGTGGCCACCACGAGCCTGTTTCAAAGCTCCAGGGATGCATCCGCCACGGGGCCACCGTGGCCCCCCCCCAATGGAACTACCCTTACCGTGGAAGACTGTAAAAAAAAAAGAGACAAAAAGACTGTTTAAGTAGGAGCACAGCTGTTCCAATAAGTGGCAGAATAATCTACTTAGCCGTGCAGGGTCACGTGGCAGTCTACCCACAGGCTCTAGTTGTAGTTTATTATGTTGTTTATAGTTTTTGTTTAGTGAGTTTATTACTCTTAGTAGTTTGTATGTTTTAGGGGTTGTGTTTTACCAAATTGGGGAGGGTCTTTATTCGGTGTGTTATTTTTATTTTGTAAAGGGGGGAGAATGTGAGATTGGGGTTTTATTGCGAAGTGCGGTGTGATGACGCCACCTTCCAGCCGCGTCATCACACCGCCCTATAATATGGGGCGTGTGCCATTTGGGGCTCTCTTTTGTGGACGATTCTGTACATTGCCATATAGCATGTATTGTACATAGTTATCCTTAAAGCTCAGTTCCATTGCAACTTCCTTGTCTGTCTCATTTAATGCCAGTTTTGTGGACTTAACAGGCTCCTCTTCATATATTTTTTTTCTTTCAGTTGCTTCCTTTTAGGGTTGCCACAGCATATATTGCGATGATCCACATGTTAATTTGGTAAGGATTTTTACGTTGGATACCCTTCCTGATACAACCCTCCCCATATACTCAGGCTTGGGACTGGCACAGGGTAACACTGGCTTGTGCTCCCCCTGTGGCTGGGTTACTTAAAAATCTAATTTGAATAAAAAAAGAAATAGGATTTTGATGGACCTCTCTTGCCCTTTGGGCCCAGGTAATTTGTTCGACCATTACCTCAAGTCTGACACCCTGTCTGCCTTGCCATTATGGTATTGGCTGATGTCACTCACTTAAAGTCACACAGCCCTACACTGCCTGTATCATTCCCAGAAAAAATGTGGCTGCTGAATGTGGCCTGGTCAGTTTAACAGATTAGCATAAACATGGTTTATTGCCTGTATGGTGACTAAAAGATTCTGCTGAGTATCATGACGTTTGGTTTTGTTTTCTGTTTATCCTCCCTCAAGTTTCATTGTGTAGATCTGTTCATTAAGTCCAGTTATTCCCATAGTTTACATTTTTCTGCCTTACCTGTGTTACCTGCTCTACCTGCTATTGCCTCTTTACTTGTATTTTCACTTACCCCAGCTTCAAGTACCCACTGTTACCCTAAGATGTCTTTCCTTTCACCTGCCCTACAGAATCTCATAGTATTTATAGTAAGACATATTAAAGTTCTCTTTTTGTTCTGCATTTGGGTCCTAAACAATTAGATTTTCTTAACACCAGCATACACATTCCTGTGGCCAGTATCCCGGGTTGATCACACAATGTTGTTTTGCTTCTCAGCTTTACATCCACCCAGTTTCAAAATAAACTGGGTGGGTAGTGGCAATCATAAAAACAAAGGTGTACAATGCTTTTCACCAAATCCTTATTGTGAATTGTGTAATGTTAAGGAAATGTACAAAAACAGACAGGTTCAGATGGAAATGGTGAAGTCATCAGTGTGATGATTGGGCAAGGAGGAGCTACATACGTATAAGCTTTTAGCACCAAACCTTCACATGCTGTCTTGAGTGACTGGTAATCTTCACAACAGGTAAGCTGAGAAGCTGTGAAAAATTTTTGATGAATTTTGCATAAAATTTATTTTTATTTTATTTATTATCTCAAGTAAGTTTTTTTCTGAAGGGATCTTTATTTTTCTTTTAGAATTTTTAATGATAGAACCGTGATGTAAGATTTGAATATTATTATTATTATTATTATTTCAAAATCATTGATCATCAGTGCGGTGGCGGAATGGTCAGCACTGCGGCAGCACAGTAACTCACCCTTGGCCGGGGGATCCTGGGTTCGATCCCAGCCCCCAACCACCAGTGATCTGTGTGGAGTTTGCATGTTCTCCCCGTGTCTGTGTGGGTTTACTCCAGGATTTCTCTGGTTTCCTCCCACATGCCAAAAACATGCAAGTTAGGTCAACTGGCATCAAACTGGGGATTCTAAATTGTCCTTAGGTATGATTGTGAGAGTGAATGGTTGTCTGTCTCTCTGTGTTGGCCCTGCGATGGACTGGCGATCTGTCCTGGGTGGACCCTGCCTCTCGCCCAAAGATGCTGGGATAGGCTCCAGCCCCCCCGCGACCCGAAAAGGATTAAGCGGAAGAAGATGAATGAATGAATGATCATCACCTTGAATATAATGTTTCTTTCATGGATTTACAACTTGGAGTCTTTTTTTCTCATAACTTTATGACTATACTCTCTTAAATTTAATGCTTTTTCTTATAAATTTGCTGTACATTTATGACTTTTTCTCTTTTTCTTTTAAATTTCTGACCTTATTGGAACATTTTTTTTTCATGTAAATTTGCTACTGGAGGTAATGTGATGGGGCTGTTTGCTTGTCAGTCTGTTTGTTAGCAAGATTACATAAAATTACTGGACAGATTTTGATTAAATTTTCACCATCAGATCATTCAAGATTCAAAGGCTTTATTATCATGTGCACAGTAAGAAATGCTACATTTCCTGAGCAGTGAAATTCTTACTTTGCTCTCCGAACGAATGCCAAGGTAATAGATACAAAAACAACAATTCTAATAATAAGGTCATGACACACTAACACAGTTACTCAGTCCTAATACTAATGGATGCTAATAACACACACACCAACACACAGTTAGTAGGACTCCTTAAGCACACCTTGATACTAAATACTAAAACTAATGAGTACTAATAACACACACTAAGCAGTTTGGACAGTTAAAGCAGTAAAGCAGTCAGACAAGAGGAATGAAACTGAAAATTCACTGGATGACTAAAGTGATAGTGGTATAGTGATATCAGAGATGATGTGAACCTGAGATGGCATGAACTTATGTACAGTGTGCAAAAGAGCATTGTGCAAAGATCAGTGTATAATCACAAATTACAAATTAATGCCCGTTGCTCATTTCTGTACCAGCAGTACCAGTATACTGTGCATGATAAGTAGCAGCAGAGATGATAATTAGCAGCAGAGATGATATGGGCATCAGATGGGTGGGACTATATCTACTGTACAGGTGAGCAGTGTGCAAATTTAGCAGCCGGTGCATGAGTTCCTACATGCAAAGCTGTGTTACGGAGTTTTGGGAGTTGTTATCTGTTCAGTAGTCTGATGGCAGTGGGAAAGAAGGAGTCCTTCAGTCTGGTTGTCCTGCATTTCAAACTTCTGTACCTCCTGCCTGAGGGCAGAAGATTTTGAAGGCGATCCATGAGCGCATACCCCCACCAAGGCCTCATCTCACAGTGTATGGAAGGATGGAGATACTGAGGGATGGGCAGGCATGGACAGATGGATGGACAGCGTGAAGGAGGGAGGGAAAGAGAGATGGAGCCTTGGTGGAGGTATGCATTCTCTGAGTGCCCTATAGTCTTTCTTATGAATTTATAAAGTCACACTTTTTTGAATTAAGTATTTTTCTTGTAAATTTGTGACCTGTCTAAATTTGTGGTTTTGTTTTTTTTTCTTATTAATGTGCCTTTTTCATAAATTTGCTACTTTTTGTGATTATTTTTTCTCCAGATTTCTTATATGTTTTTCTTCATAATCTTCTTGTTTTCTGCAACTTTGTGACTTTTTTCCCCTAAATTGCAACTTTTTTTTTTTCTGATTTGCGCAGCTGTAAGTTATTGTCAAAGCCATGGGTTATTAATAGAAAAACCACATGGCTTAGTGGCAACTACGCCTGCAAGGCTGAACACTTACACTGTATTGTCCATACAGTAAACACACGGAGCCCAGACAGAAGAACTTCTTCCAAATTCTCTTTTATTGTTCACACCGGTCGTCTGCAGCGGTTCCAAGACCGCACATTTAACAGTTAGCTACATATTCACGTGTAAATGAGAAGGAAATTAATTTCATAACTGCTGTAAAGGACCATAGCAGATGCGTTGCTCCCTCCGTCCTCACCGCGCGCACCGACTTCTATGTGGAGACTGCGCGCTCTCGCTCTGCTTTATGAATGGATGGGTGTGGCCGCTGGTGACAGGCGCTGATGCTCGCGTCACAGTGCCTCTCTGATAAGTGCCGGCGTGGAGTGCGAGGAGGATGGGAGAGAAGCATACCGGGGCCATGCTACCGACAGGCGACGAGAGGGAGAAAAGTGGATGAAAGGAGAGCAAAGGGAAAGGGACCAATCCCCAGCGAGGACTTGGACTTCAAGCAAGAAATTTGGTGAGATGGGGATTTGGATTAAAAAACAAAACAAAACAAGGATGTAATATGTATTAAAAAAAAAAGCTAACAGTAAGCTTTTGAAGTATTTTTTTTAATTATTTGTGTTTCGGATAATGAAAAAAGTATGAATACAAATACAAATTCAATTACGCACAAGACTCTTGCGCATCCGTGACCTAAAATCGCCTTTAAAAGATATTAACACCCCCAATCCACGATGGTGCCGAGTAAAAAACAGGCAGACAAAAGAAAAGTGGAGTCAGGGTCCCCCCCCCCCCCCCACACACACACATGTCTCCCTCCTCAGAAACAACAAAGGGACGTGGAAAAAACTCGCATCAGGACCACAACCCAGGCGGGGTCCCAGAGCGCAACAACAGTGAACAAGAGCCTAGTCTGGAGCTTTCGCACCATGCAGCACTCTCCGTGTAATTACGTTCCTGCCGGCACCTCTCGACTCCCAACACTCGGGAGTATTTTTCTCCTTGTGTCAGCCCCGGCGGATCTCCACCAAACACCAAACGAAGCCGACAATTCGAAGACGTTCGACTCCAAAGCGTTAAAGCGTGCCGAGCTGTGATTAGATGCTGTCATGCAGAGGAATGCTCTGAAGTGATCGCGTTTGTTGTTGTCTGTGTGCGCGCGCGCACGCGTGCGTGTATGTGTGTGTGTGTGTGTGTGTGTGTGTGTGTGTGTGTGTGTTGCCATGCAGTTGAATGGGGGAGAAGCGACCGAGAGAGGAGCGCTTCCCAGAATAAAAGCTGATGGAAAAGAGCAGCGGAGAGGTGTGAGCTCCGAGCGGACGTCCAGAAGGGAAGAGATCCGAACTGAGTGCAGAAGCTGATGTCTGTTAAAGGTAGGGACCACCGAGACCGTAACATCTGTTCTCTGTAGTTGTGCGTTATAACGCTGCATGCTCGTTGCAGTTGCCCACCGAGCAGACCACATGTGAGCAGACGCCAAAAGAGGGGGGGTTGCATAACGGTCCAGTGATTTTGTTCAGTGCTTTTTTTTTTTTTTTACTTTTTCTTAAATGTAACCACAAACTGAGTCTGTGCAGGCTGTTTTTGAAAATTTTGCTGCGAAGTTTAAAGTTTTCTTCTGACTGTGTGTTAAAACCATGTGCGTAGGTCTGTTAGATAAGCCGTATATTTATTAGGCGACATCCAAACTTTATTCAAAACTTGGGTGGGGCACTAAGCTCAAATGAAAAGCTGCACAGTTATGATAAAAGTCCCGTGGCCGCTGTCCTTTGGACAGTTTTATAGCAACTCAGCTTTTTTTTAAAAGTTTTTTCCTATGCCTGTTTGTTTTGATAGATATTTTAAATGTAAATGTACATTGTCACTACAGTCGTAAATAATACACCATGCTTAAATTGTAAAAATCAATTTTTGTGGGGCATTTTAAAGAACCTACACTAGATTTTATTTTTTTTTTTTTTGTGTGTCCACATCTGTTTTATGCTGCTTGAATTTTGGGTTCTTTAAAACAGGTCATTGTCAGAAAAAAATGTTTTTTGTTGGTTGGCATCTATTGTTCACGTAATTATTGAAAAAATATCAAAATGCTCACTTCTCTTAAAAACACACAGCCTTTATGGTTGCCTTTATGGGTTTTGTGTCTGATTAGCAACTCTTTGCCACATGTCATAAAATGGTAAACCCAGCCCAGTGCCGTCCTTGATACCCACCCACTGCCTTATTATTAGCCAGCCTACCTGTCTGCCATGTATAGAATGTGGTGTAATGGAAACGGCACTTTATTTTGAAGTGCAGTGTGGTGACATGCACTTCCTGTCACATCATCGCACTACCCTATATAGGAGCAGGCCGCCATCTTACGGCCTCTTATGTCGGATGCCCATCGCTAGATGCCATGCCGTGTACTGCACTCTATATAGTCTAATAAAGCTGTGTTCACCAAGTCCATCTTGCCTCATCCTTCACCCAGGTATTTTCCATACATAACAGAGAACAGTGAGCTAAATGTGCAACTAGCTTACCAAGCACAGTTTATATTGTTATTTTCTTTACATTCAGTCACCCTAATAGACATCTCTGTTTCCACCTGGTTCACTCATCCACAGTTGATAATATCTCATATTTTGACTTATTTTGTTATATTTTCGCTGTGATGCTAGATTAGCTTAGCTAGGCGGTTGGACAGGCCACCTGGTGTTAGCTTAGCTGCTGATCCAGCCGATTTTGAGGCCTGTAAACATACTCCGCAAGAACAGATAAATTTGTTCTCTCTCCCAGTGCTGCAACAAAAAAGTGAAATCAATCTTTTCTTGCAGCCTTGCGGTTTGGGAGTTCTTGCACCTTGTTCTTGATACATCATCTAGGCAGAACATTTTTCTTGCGGGATGTCTGACAACTGTTGTGTGATTGGTCACAAATTTGAATTTCCCAGGAGTTCTGCACTTGAGTTTCTCATGAACTATAAAATGGCCAGGCCAGAACTACCTTTATTCTTGTTCTTGCCACCTCAAGAAAAAGAACAAATTCCCCTGTTCTTGCAGAATATGTACAGGGCTTTAATCCATCCATCCATCCATCTTCTACTGCTTTTCCGGAGGTCTGGGTCCCGGAGGCAGCAGTTCAAGCAGAGAAGCCCAGACTTCCCTCTCCCCAGCCACCTGCTCCAGCTCTTCAGAGAGGATACCAAGGCGTTCCCAGACCAGCTGGGAGACATAGTCTCTCCACCGAGTCCTGGGTCTGCCCCGGGGTCTCCTCCCAGTGGGACGTGCCTGAAACACCTCAAGTGAGAGGCGTCTAGGAGGCATCCTAATCAGATGTCCATACCACCTCAACTGACTCCTTTCAATGTGGAGGAGCAGCGGTTCTACTCTGAGCCTCTCCCAGATGACTGAGCTCCTCACCCTATCTCTGAGGGTGAGTCCAGCAATCCTACGGAGAAAGCTCATTTCAGCCGCTTGTATCCGCGATCTTGTTCTTTCGGTCATTACCCAATGCTCGTGACCATAGGTGAGAGTAGGAACATAGATTGACTGGTAAATCGACAGCTTTACCTTAGACCTAAGCTCCCTCTTCACCACAACAGACCGGTACAATGTCCGCATCACTGCAGATGCTGCTCCAATCCGTCTGTCAATCTCTCACTCCATTTTCCCCTCACTCGTGAACAAGACCCCAAGATACTTAAACTCCTCCACTTGGGGTAGGAGCCTGTCCCCAACCCAGAGAGGACAATCCACCTTTTTCCGGCTGAGGACCATGGACTCGGACTTGGAGGTGCTGATTTTCATCCCAGCACACTCACACTCAGTGGCAAACCGTCCCAGCAAGAGCTGTAGGTCATTGCTGGATGAAGCCAACAGGACAACATCATCTGCAAACAACAGAGATGAGATCCTGTGGTCACCAAGCATGACACCGTCCAGTCCCTGGCTGCACCTAGAAATCCTGTCCATAAATATTATGAACAGGATCAGTGACAAAGAGCAGCCCTGGCGGAGTCCGACTCTCACTGGGAATGACTCCGACCGAGTGTTGGCAATACGAACCAAACTCTCACAACGGTTGTACAGAGACCGAATAGCTCGTACCAACAAGCCCGATACCCCATACTCCCGAATCACCCCCCACAAAAAACCACGAGGGACGCAGTCAAATGCCTTCTCCAAGTCCACAAAACACATGTAAACTGGTTGGGCAAACTTCCACAAACCCTCGAGAATTCTCGAGAGGGTAAAGAGCTGGTCCGATGTGCCACGGCCAGGACGAAAACCACATTGCTCCTCCTGAATCCGAGGTTCGACCAACGGCCGGACTCTCCTCTCCAGTACCTTGGCATAGACCTTCCCAGGGAGGCTGAGGAGTGTGATCCCTCTAAAGTTGGAACACACCCTCCGGTCCCCTTTTTTGAAGAGAGGAACCACCACCCCGGTTTGCCATGCCAAAGGCACTGCCCCCGACCTCCGCGCAATGTTGTAGAGGTGTGTCAACCATGACAGACCAACAACATCCAGGGCCTTGAGGTACTCAGGGCGAATCTCGTCCACCCCCAGGGCCCGGCCACCAAGGAGATTTTTAACCACCTTGGTGACCTCAACCCCTGTGATAGGTGAATCATCCCCCTCGTCCCCAAAGCCTGCTTCCTCTGTGGAAGGCGTATCAGTGGGATTGAGGAGATCCTCGAAGTATTCCTTCCACCTCCCGACGATATCCCCAGTCGAAGTCAACAGTGCCCCATCCGTACCATACACAGTGTGGACAAGGAGCTGCTTTCCCCTCCTGAGCCGCCGGACAGTTTGCCAGAATCTCTTTGAGGCTGACCGAAAGTCTTGTTCCATGGCCTCACCGAACTCCTCCCATACCCGGGTTTTTGCTTCAGCAACCACCCGAGCTGCACTCCGCTTGGCCTGCCGGTACACCTCAGCTGCTTCGGGAGTCCCACAAGCCAACCAAGCTTGATAGGACTCCTTCTTCAGCTTAGTGGCCCCCCTTACCACTGGTGTCCACCACTTGGTTCGGGGGTTGCCACCATGAGATGCACCGACCACCTTGCGGCAGCAGCTCTGGGCCGCCACTTCAACAACAGAGGTGGAGAACATGTCCCATTCAGACTCCATGTCTCTAGACTCCCTTGGAATGTGGCTAACGTTCTTCCGGAGGTGGGAGTTGAAGACCTCCCGGACAGGGGCCTCAGCCAGACGTTCCTAGCACACCCTCACTATACGTTTGGGTCTACCAGGTCTGAATGGCTTCCTCCCCTGCCATCGGATCCAACTCACCACCAGGTGGTGATCAGTTGACAGCTCTGCACCTCTCTTTTCCTGAGTGTCCAAGACATACGGTTGCAGGTCTGATGACACAATAACAAAATCCATCATCGACCTGCGACCTAGGGTGTCCTGGTACCAGGTGCACATATGGACACCCTTATGCTTGAACATGGTGTTCGTTATGGACAAACTGTGGTTAGCACAGAAATCCAATAACTGAACACCACTCGGGTTCAGATCGGGCAGGCCGTTCCTCCCAATCACCCCCCTCCAGG